>CM074194.1:40727294-41396294 GCA_037179385.1 Holothuria scabra
ACCATTTAGTGGTAGACAGTTTTAGTAAGGGCTATTTGACGTAATGCAGAAATTCTGGAATGGCGAGTGAGGTTGCGAGGAAGCCTTCCTTGAGAATCCAATGGTTGACAGCCTCATGCTCTCAATGAGTGGAAAACATTTAGATCATCAGCTGGTATTTCTCACCCAAGCAGGTTGGGCCAGGAGAAGATATATAGCACGGAGACAGACCTTATTCCAAGATGTCACTGATACAAACACTCCCGATCCAGTATTTGTTCTGCCTGACATCAAGAATCAAACTAAGGATGTAATTGCCAGCAAAATTAGAGATCTCATTCCTTGTACTGAAGATGAAGAAGTGAAATTTGACTTTGTTTAAATGTAGAATTCTAGTCAACGGAAAAAGAAAGATGATTCCGTCATCTTTTATGAAACCATCAAAGAGGAAGATGACTCAAGTAATACCGAAACATCAGTGTTACATCATGAGGTGCAGTAATGATGAGGTTACTGTTGCATGTCTGGAAAACCAAGACCCTAGACCTACAAAACCCAGACCTGGAAGACAAAGATCCTAGACCTGGAAAACCCACATCCAGCATAAAAAATGCTTAAACATTTTTTTTTTCCATGAGCATTTCCCAAAGAAAATATAGGTTTTGGGTTTTCCATATATGGAAAACTCAGATCCAGTGCAAGACAATCTAAAATGAAGAATTTTTACAGATTTTATCAACTACAAACTGATTTAGTCTACTGCAGGAAACAACTTAACTGTGTAATCTACTGACAAGGATCAGTACCCCCCCCCCCTCTGGTCAACCACTATACACACTGTAGAGATACGCAGTATACTGTACAGGCTGCATGGATGTCTGGCTGCAATAGAATTCTGCTTATGTACAATATGTAGGGTGGTTGACCAGTCATGGGGGAAAGTAATTGTCCTCAGGTCCAGTACATTTACACATTTCAGTTGTTCCTTGGGGTCAGTTGGTGTGAAAAGTTGTTGTAGGTGATAAAATCTTTGAAAATCCTTGTGCCCCAACATTGCTTTGAATGCTTTAATGGTTCACACAGTGACATATATTTTTGTCGACATTGGGCACACTTTCACATGTTCCACCATTTGTTTTTTTTTTTGACATGTACATCAGCATGACACATATGGGGAGGGGGACAATCAAAGGTTGTGTAATAGGAGTATGTGCTGAATGAAAGTTTCATGTTAGAGTAACACAGCAGTTTATATACATTATAAGCATTTCAGCTGGACGTTTATTGTTCCAGCTTCAGAAACACATATTTCATGAGACACGTGCAGTGTTTAAGCTTGTGCAGCACCTCTGTGGTTGCCTCCGCCTCACACTGCTGCCCCTCAGAGCCTGTCGATAGTTGAAAATACAGTAGTCCCTTTCACAAATCCCAAACGTTGAAGAAATTAATATTCATGAGCATCAATGGCCATTGGTCTATTCCTCATGCTCAACTATTCAAATCCTTGCAGTACTGTGTTAACCACAATTTTGTTTAAATTTTGTATTTAGTAGTGTAAAGAATACATATACATTGTAAATATTCAATATAGATTCACCTACAGTAAGTGAGGATGCCTCCTGGTTTCACCAGCTTTTATGCAAATTATGTGTGCAGTAATTAGACTGAGCTTGTGCATCCCATGAATGTTCAGGATTTTTTCCAAGCACTTGTTGGAACTTGGTATGCATCAGAGATGTGGGAACCAGGGTTAGCAGAAATGCTGATAATGCATGTGTGCATATTGTCCAAAGTTTACAATGTGATTCTGATTGATCATTCACTGTCTTTCAATTTTACCGCCCCAGCTGAATTGAGCGTTGAAAACAAACTAGAGTAACAAGTACAGTATAAACAGTACTGTACATCACTGTACAATCTCTGACCAACCCCTCTGTGTAAGAGGTAGGTGTACTATCCTGGTGAACCAAGCTGAAGTTTCTTCCAGTAGTTCACTTTTTGTTCACAAACTTCACAAAGGAGTGATCTGGGGAGGGAGGGAGAGGAAAGCAGATGGAAATGATGGGAAGGGAGAGAGATTGAGGGACAGTGGCATAGCCATGGGGAGGATTCGGGAGGTTAGAACCCCCCCCCCCCTTGCAGTGCAAAAAAAACCTTTCAAGTGACATTTTATGTAATGTCCTATAAAGATGGGAGTTGGACTGTTAGCATTCACTTTTTATGCTCTTTAATATATATTTTTGAGTTATTTTACTTAAGGGGATAAAATAGCTATAGAGATTCATTCCTGACACAGTTCAACTGCTAGGTGAACATTGTTTACATGCTGGTTAGCCCAACTGGAGTTGTCTAGGTTTGTGTTAAGTGTACAGGGTTTTCCCCTTATCTGAAGGGGGCATGCTTGAAATTTCCAATTCAAGAAGCTTGTATAAAACAAGTTTTCAGCTACCTTTTGTGTTACTGCCTTTTATATTCATTACTTATAATACGTAATAAAGCAAATGTCTACTGTGAACATGTTAATGTATTCCATGATAACAGTAACAGGGTTCCCACACAACCAAACTTTGGTATAGCATCTATTGCATAGCCCTTTGTGCTGGTTGCATAGACATTGTTTTCAGCTCAATCCATCATTCCATCTACCCATGAACTACCTGAATGGGTAGAGGTTAATGCTCAAAAGCTCTTACCTTAAATGCAATTGTTAGTGTATTTTGTGAAATTTGCTGTGTTGATGTCCTATTTGAATAAGCAGTATATTTTGGTCAGGGTTCAAGCTTTGTTTGGCAATGCCAGACTATGGCACTGACCAGCACCCAATAATATTGTCAAGCCAGAATGTCAAAATGGGGGGGGGGGGGGGCGGGGGAATTAGGGGCAAAAGAAACTGTTGGGGATAAAGATTTTTAGGCGCGGCATGAAAGCGAGCCTGGAGAACTTGTTTCTTCAGGAGGAGGTCCAGGAGGTGCATTTCTGGATGAAAAATCAACTCTCACGAGAGGTATCTATTATTTCCAACTCCTAACTGTCATAGATTAGGTAGCCAGGAGTAAATCTGTAAGGGGGGGGGAGGCAACAATTCCCCTTCAAGAAAACCCCTCGCCCCCATAGCACAACCACAGTCCGGCACTCAGAGGTAACGGGTCTCCTTCCACCACTTGACACTTCTTTTCAAATCAAAGAGCAAACATTGCACAAAATAGAGCATTACTGTGCTTATCACCTCAATTTCCGAACTGTGACACATAACAAAGCTGGCCGGTCACATGGAAAGACACTGATCATCTTCCTCCCTCTCTCTTGGCAGTCGAATACAACAATACAACATTTCACTGCTGTACTCATGACATGCACTGGCCTGCAACTCTTTACATGCACCCCACCAGGATGGTGAATTATCTGATTGTCTTCTGACATTTGCACTGCAGAAATAGACATGACTATGTTTGACATTGCTTCAACCCTGTGACTTTGCTCCTACTGTAGGCTTGCTACAGGAAAAGTTGCATTTGGCCTTTTGAATGGCATTACTAGAACTGTCACTGCCTTAAATTGTTTTTCTTTATAATAATGTTCTGTCCTATTTGTCATTGAAATTTGGTAATGTTAGAATGTTTGAAATATCATATTTTATGTTAATTTAGTATAACTCTACAAAATGACACACACAATATGCTTAAAAACTATCTGCGCTCCAAATTATTGTACAATTTTCGTAGTGGTCTACAGAATTTTTCAATCGGCACGGATCTTTGATTGGCAGCAAGTTCAGTATATGCAGAGAAGTGCAGTTCGTATTTCACAACATGCACTGAGAGTGTTTTGATGAGACATTGTGGTCTTTTTCTGTATATACACCCTAAAGCAAAAACTGAGATAGTGCCGGGATGAGGACTACTTTTGACCGTTGTAGGAGAAGCTTAAGGAAGTACGTTGGGAGAAATGCAATTGTTTGGGTGTCAAGAGGATTAGCCCTTTAGTTTTCCCTATAGCAACTTCAAAATGAAAAATAAAATCGAATGAAATGTCAAATTTTGTGCCTTGATGACACCACAGATTTCCCATAATGTTCTATCTCTCAAGTGGAAAAATGATTATGGTTTAGAGATGCATTTTTCACTCCCTGTTGTGCATATTTTGAGGTCATTTAAATTTGTCTCCAGGAAATCGAATTGAAGGCAGTAACCCCAATTTCACCTCAACTTGAAGTGGTTTAGTGGACTATCCTGTTTCAAGATTGTTTTCAGGGCCCTTGCCAGACAAGGTAATGAAAGGGAGCCAAAACCTTGCCATGAAAAATCTTTGGGGGAGAGGAGGGAGAGTGGGTACAAATTTGTTTAGTCAGCGGGAAAGTTCAAGTCACTATGACGGGAGAAAATATTTTTAGGAGGTTGGGGTTAAGACCTATGGCCCTCCTTGGTCACAGGTCTATGGGTCCTGGAAAGTCATGTGACAATATTTCTCCTTAAATGTGAAAAACAAGAGGTGCTGCTTAGTTTACTCTGAATATGCAATGCAGAAGTCTTACTACATTAAAAAGTTGCTTGGAAGATGAGAAGAAAATTGGGGAGATCTGGCTGTTGCTCCAAAATAATTTTTGGTGACTGTCCTTGTCCTGTAAGGATGGTAAAGGTCTTGACGTATAGATACCATATGATTTCAGATGTACCTACAGTGGTGGAAAGGTTTAGCCATTTAAGTATGGGGCTGATGAGTTCAAATGTAAGGGGTAGTAAAATTTATCATAAATAGCATGTTACTCTTTTTAGCCTGCGGGATTTGATATGTACAGTTTCAATTTCCACTGGATGCATTTCTATCCTTTCTCATCTTGACGTCTCTTTTTCCTTTTTATTGACGTCATTTTTATGTATGTGAGTCACAGATACAGTATTTTCACTTTCCAAAGTAGTCAATGGAAATAGGTGCACTAACAGGAATTCTAAGTACAATTCATTTCACCTTTAATTGTTATTAGTATTGGCATTTTTCAGGTTATTTGCAAATCTTTCGTTATGCATTGTGCACTGAATGAACTAAGCAATTCCTGTTGTCTTGATCCCCTGTCATTTGAGTTCCTGACTCTGTGACCCCTTCTTACATTCACTTTCAGGAATATTGACTTTTTTCCCTTCTTCTTTATTATGTATACATTTGACATTTATTCTTCATTTTACTTATTCGTCATTTGATTTTCAAGGGCTGTTGATTGGCAGCTTTGGCAGCCTGAATAAAGTGCATAGCAATTAAGAATTTGGCTGTACTGTTCTTTGGCTATTTGTCTTGGCCACTGTCCCACAGCTGATCTTTTCCTTGGGCTGGTGCACAATTTTCAGTATTGGGCAAATAATAACTATGCAAGGCAAGTCGCTCTCTCCCTTGGGCTGTTGCACAACTTTTTAGTGTTGGGCAAATAATTATCATGCCGGGCAAGTCGCGTCATACCTATCCTTGTCCCATGAGGGAAGCGGAAGAAGCAAATTGTAAACATGATAGCTGAGTGTTTTAATGTTGATTCATTACCCCAACACTCTGACAGTCCTCTAAATGTAAAGTTAATCCCCATGCTTTTGCTTGTCCTAGCAGAGTTAACCTATGACTAGCAGAGTTAACCTTCACAGCCAGCCTATTGTTTTACTAGACCCCTGGCATACTGAATACAAGATGCAGTTTTATAGCTTACACAATTTCTTTTTGCCCCATGCTTTTGTACCAGCGCGAAAAAATGTCCATTTGGCATCAAGTGACTTTCAAGAGGATGAAAAGGCAATCTATTTCGTCCCTCCTTACCTTATCCTTAACTGTGATAATCTTATACCAGGGAGTCCTAACTCCTCCCTGCTTATACTTAACTGTGATAATTATTTGGCAAGTCAGCAGTGTGAAAGGATGAGACCAAAGAGCAACTGCTCATTCTTCACTTGTTTTACACGTGATTTCCTAGGCCCCCTAAAATTAGGACTTTACTGGAGTTGTAATGCTATGGCAGTCTACCTGCCATAGCATTACCGCAGGCACTCTAAATAGCGTGGCATAATGCGCATAGTAGGTAAATACATGTAGATCCCCAAACCAAGGAGGTTTGGGGTTATGTGTCAACAAGAGTTGCCATCTGCGTCTGAATTTTAGGAGGAAGGGCCAAAATTAACATGGCACTGGCTTCTCTAAAGGGAATCTCTCTTATGGTTTATACTCACTCAACATATCTGGCACTGGAATGAGCTGCCAACTGTAGTAAACATGCAGACAAAATGATACAGTATGACAAATTTTAAAGTATACAAAATATTTAATTACTAAAATGAAAGCAAAGGCTACTTTTATGAATGACATACTGTAACAGATTGAACACCATACAATGAAACAAAACAAGGATAAGATTTCTTTTAAAAACTCGATAAATGAATTACTGTAAACATGAAACTAGTTGCGACTTAAAGCAAGCTGAGCAATGGACTGAAAGCTCAATGAATAAAACAATTGATGGTAAACAAAGAACATGTTTTTTTTTTAAAACAAAAACAAATACTGTACTGTACTACCAATTTACATGTCTAAAAGAATCAATATCTTGATCATTACAATATCACAGTTGTTATGTGGGAAAGGATTTCAACCCTGTTGATTCAATTTTTTACTGCCATTTACCAGTAGAGTATATCTTATAATCAGTACTTGGTCTGCAATGGAACCAAAATTTTGGATCTGGGTGGAACCAGAACCTGCCAGAACATTTTTTGAGTTCCGGCCGGATAGTTCCGGATAGTTTGGCTATTATTAATTGGCCAAACGAAACTTCGAATTACTAAAGGTCCACATACTGTACCTGTACTCATTCTGGTGTAATACTATGGCATAAGGTACTTTAGGTTCATCTGTCAAGTTTTCACTCAAATAAATGAACACAATACTGACATGAGAGCAAAAAGTTAATACAATCTGACTGCTTGACTCTTCTGCAGATTTTGCCTTACCCATTTCAACACTATTCTAAATTTAAATGCACTACGTACTGAACTTATTAAAAAATACAGAAAGGGGCTGAATACACAAATTATGCAAAAATTGGTTATAATTTTATTTCCGTAATCTCCAGCACCAACTCAACCATAATCAGGCATTTGAAGTGGCATTTAAAATTGAAAGATTTATAGCAAAATGCACTAAAAGGTCAAGGCTTTGTACCATATTTATGGTAATTACCATACAATGTAAAAATCCTGTTTGAGTTTGGACAGATATGCATTATTGCACATTATTTGAACAGAGGTAGTAGAATAGTCCGTGTTATGCAACTGAACAATACAAATAGACACAGCTTATGACAAACAGTATCATGGATGGATAAGATGGTACATAATGTAAAGTTCATCCTGTATAAAATATAAAAAGAATCTCAAGAAAGAAGGAGATAGTAAGTAACAGTGCTTAGCATAACATGTAAATTTCATAAAAATATCAAGATGACTCTCCGGTAGGTAGTAATGCCCTTCTAGATAACAAACAGTCTTATTGAGTAGAAACTGTACATGGCAAGTACTTGGAATTTCAGCTCAGAACATTGCATAGAATTACAGTACTTACATTGGTACTTGAATACCACAGGTCACACATACCACCAAAAGTAATATTTCCCTAAGCTGATATGTTGTCATAAGAACTAGAGCTCTCTGCTAACAAGGGTTGTCATTTGTAATGTATACAGGCAAGAAAAAGCAGTCATGTTAGACTGGATGGTGGCCTATTATTATTGTATCAATGTATTCTCATGATAAATGCAAGAAACTTCCTTGCCATCATAACTAAAACCTACATATGCATACACCTAAAGTAATATGATAGGCACTAAAATAGATTGCCTATTACAGCTCTTCAATACACATTGACACTAAACATACTTTAACATGCTTAAAAATGAATCTGACCATTACGTTTAGTCAGGTTACCCATCAATATTACCAGCATAAATAACATTCAGAAAAATTGTGAACTACTTACAGTAACACTAGAGGATTTTTAGTAAATCGGACATACTGTACTGTGCGGTCAATGTGGTATGAGTTTCAAATAGTACCGTATATATGTACATTATGTGATCAAGGATGTACCTGATGAAGGAATTAAGGCAGTGGGATTGATTTTTTGTGGAATTTACATAGTTTTAAACACCAGTAATAGGTTAGAAGTTTTTATAACGAGGTAAAGTTATGGATATATAATAAACTTGTGGAAAAACAGAAGGCAATGATCACACCTCTCCATTATCAATGAATTTAGCTATTAGCCTTTTATCAATTGTATGATCCTCAGGCTCCCATGAATTATACTTTTCTTCCCACCCTTTCAACTTGACCAGATATTCAACCCTCCCTTCTATGCACCTCTTTTTCTTCACATATGCAACTGTGTATGTGTCACCAGTGTCTACAATGGTGTTCTCAATGGCAGCTGTTTTCATCTGTCTTTCCTGCCCTAATGTTTTTAAGGATACTTAAAGGCTTTCTATCGTTATCATAATCGTCATCTTCATCATCATCAAGATCCTCAACGTGGTCACTTTGATGTGATACCATTGAATGTGATTCTTGACTCTGAGATTCAACCTCAACCTGATGAAAATCAGCCACATTTTGCACAGCTAGATCATCCTCAACTGCTATGTCAAGTGCAGCAACCCTGTCATCAGCACCTATTACAACATGACTACAATCTACAACATTTGAAGCAAGTTCACTGTCTGCATCAGCTACAACATGTGCAGCAACACCAACACCTAAATCATCTACGGCATCTTCCAGAATTTATCAACTCCATCTCCAGCATCTGCAGCAACTCCAATGGCTGATTCATCTATACCATCTTGTGCAACTTAAACAACTCCATAATCTACAACATCTGCAGCAACTTGACCGTCGTCTACATCTGTAGCAACTTGAAGATTTGAATGTGTATTTACTGCTAAGTGTTCTTTGTCTATTCTGATATTCCTAGGCCACATGCTTTTCAAGTGTCTCAGGTTTGTTTGTGCAGGATGAACAGGGGTACACTCCATCGACAATTGCTTGCGCTTCTCCGTCTGTATGTGTAGTGTTCCATTTTTGAATTCATCACGCAGTCCTCGGGAACCCTCAAATGTGATGCGACTGCAGGTGTCCTTGACCAAAACAAACACTTGGCAATCGTTTATGTTCTGAAGTTCAATAGTTTTCTTAAATAGTGTTTTCACCCTCCTGCTTTTCTTTTTATATCGTGATGCTGCATTATTGTCACGTTCAACAGATACTCGTCCACGGTGATGCTTCCACTTCTTCTTCATTGCTGAGTCTGTAACAGACCTGCGTGATTAAATTCAAAAACAACTTTCACTGAAAATTGAAAAAAAATGAAGTAATCGATAGCTTGTCTTGAAATTGCATGAGAAGAATGTTCATTCCACTCCACTATTTACACCACAAAGGCAATCAAACCTACTGTACAGGTACAGTACCACGAACTGACTTACAGACTTACAGAACATCCTGTAATACTAGTTAGTATCTGTACCAAAAAGTTGCTGATTTCATTCCAAAGTTTTGACCCTTCCAAGAAGATTTCGGTGATTTAAAGTGTTTGGGTGCTCCTATAAGATTTAAAGAAAAATAGCATTTGTAGGAGTAGTCATTACTGCAAATGTCCAGTTTCAAATAACCAGAGATTTTTTTTACCGGTTGCCATCTGGATGGATCTGTATAATTTATTGCCCAAAGTGGTCGAGTTCAATTCTCATTTGATCTAGCCGACATGTGTAGTAGTAGGGTCAAATTTGGAACACCAAGAATTTAAATAGCCTTAATTAAATCATTCGTTTATCAGTTTTACGATAGTATTTTCTTCAACTTACTAAATGAAGTTTTAATAAATATTTGAATTAAGAACCTGTTTGAACTTTGAACCAACCATTATACCTATTTTCCAAAACATTTTGTATTCAGTCAAGTTAATGAAACACTGGTTAAATAAAAGCTCTCTCCAAGTTGGGGTCCTCACATTCCACTCTAAAGAGAAACTTTGGTCACAAAATTACATTTGGTCAGAAATTGCATTTGAGACTAGGTTATTGGTCAAATAAGCAGAATTTAAGACAATGTGAATGACGATAAGTCACGATATTGATAGTTGTCTTACATCTTGTATTTATAAGTAAGTTTGCAGATGATAATAAGCTTTATAGGAAGATTAGCATTTTGGATGATACCTTACTGCTGCAGAAAGATCTGGATAGGCTACTTTTTGTTCTCAGACTTGACAAATGTCTTTTAATGTGGATAAGTGTATGGTTGTTCTATTTGGTCCTAAAAGTTTCAGCTATGATTATAACATGAATGGTAGTGTTTTAAGTTATGTCACCTTTGAGAAAGATCTGGGTGTTTTAATTACAGGTGATTTAAATTCCTCAAGGCAGTGTGTAGCCACTGCTGCAAAGGCTAATAGAGTGCTTGGATTGATCAAGAGGAATTTCATCGATTTCAGTAAGGATATTGTACTTAATTTGTATAAGCAGTTGGTAAGACCCCATCTTGACTATGCATTCAGGCTTGGAACCTCCTTCTGTGAAAAGGACAAGTTTCTTTTAGAGCAAGTTCAGAGGAGAGCCACTCGCCTCATACATGATGTGAGAAATTTACCGCATCATGCTAGGCTTAAACATCTTGGGTTTGCCACTTTGGAGCTGAGAACCTTGGATTTGGAGGGACATGCTCCAGGTTTACAAGTTTCTTTCTGAAAGGAATCCCCCTTTGGCTTGTAGCTATTTAAGGGTTCAAAGTAATTTTTAGGTGCGCGGGCATTGTAAAAAGCTGGAAAAGACCTTTGCAAGGCTTGACATTAGGAAGTTTAGTTTCTCCCATAGAGTTGTCAACGAGTGGAATTGTCTGCCAGATCGGGTATTTAACTCCCCTTCAGTTCACTGCTTTAAGGTTAAAATTGACAAGTTCTTCCATGACTGTGGTGGAATCTGATTGTTTAGGGCTGTTGTCACGGTTTGGTGGTTTGACTTTTGATTAGGACTTGGGCTTCAGGGCATCTTATGGGGACTTTGCCCTCCTTTGCCATTCAACCTGTTATGTTAAATAAGAATATGTTGGGTGCTTTTGTGACTGACAATCGGTAAAATCAGCAAAGGTTATGTGCTCATGTGACCGATCTTTAGTCAAATAAAACAAAGGTCCTGTGCTTGTGCGACCGATCATTGGTCAAACAAGCAGAATTTAATGCTAGGTCTAGGCTATGCGACCAATAATGATGGGGCAGATACGCAAATGTGCGGTGCTTGAGTGCAGCATCCAGCTCCGGATGGAAACTAAGTCGATGTGGAAAGAATCGTGTAACAGGCTATTAATAACTCCCCCTCACTGTCACTTTGACTCAGCATCCAGTTTCAAATGGATGCTAAGTCGATGTGGAGAGAATAATGTGACGAGCTATAAATACTGTAACTCCGATTGGACTTAAGAACATTTCTGATGATTGGAAGTACAGTATGTTTATGTTCACGTGTTGTTCTCAACATAATAGACTGTGTGGGAGAGCGCCCCCACTCCCCCTCAATGCGACTTTGACTCAGCATCCAGCTCCAGATGGATGCTAAGTCGATGTGGAAAGAATCGTGTAACAGGCTTTAAATAACTCCCCCGGCGCCCCACTCCACCTCACTGCTACTTCGACTCAGCGTCCAGCTCCAGATGGATGCTAAGTCGATGTGGAAAGAATCGTGTAAGAGGCTATAAATAACTTCCCCAGCGCCACCACTCTACCTCACTGCGACTTGACTCAGCATCCAGCTCCAAATGGACGCTAACTGGATGAATGAAGCATTTTTTAACAGGCTATAAATGACTTACCCTCACTGCGACTTCGACTCAGCATCCAGCTCCAGATGGATGCTACGTCGATGTGGGAAGAATAGTGTAACAGGCTATGAATAACTCCCCCAGCGACCCCACTCCACCTCACTGCGACTTCGTCTCAGCATCCAGCTTCAGATGGACGCTAAGTGTATGTTTAAAGCATTATGTAAAAGGCTATAAGTGACAAAGGAGATTTTTGGATAGGACGAAGAGGTGTTCAAGCGTAGACCACAGATTAAGATTGTAATACAAATGCCTTCTAAAGAAGAATGAAGCAGAGGGTGTAAATAAAGATGTGAGGATTTGTGTTTGTGTGTTTGCGTGTGTGTGTGCGTGTGTCCGTCGTTTGTGTTTTCTTGATCCGCCACTGACACTGAAACTTTCTGTAGAATTGACTGATTCATTGGAGTCATGGATATTGTGTGAGGGTAGGAGATGAAGTCTACTCGCGGACTTTCCATATACACGGGAAGAGCCTTTAACGTTTACGTCCTATGCGTAGATTTTCACCACCGCAGGCTGGGACAAAAAAGGGGCACCAAGATGGCCGCCGTGAAGCTATAATTTGTATGATTTGAGGACGACTCTGTAATACTTAAAAACAAAAGTTGTACTTGAGTGGGAATTACATCGTACTCCTGAAATACATGCAGTGATTTTGACCTTACCTTGAATTATTTCGAAAATATTCCAGCTTTCTTGCAAAATGTGTTGTTTTGAAATACTTACTTGAGTCCAAACTTTCATACACATAACCATCCATCTTTCTGCGCCTTTACTCACACATGCGGTAGCGACAATGTATCTTTCGGTATGTTCTACCATTTATATTGGAAGTCCGTGTAGCCCACTTATATCTATACCCATGCTTAGTTAGGTTTTTAAGGGGTCACTACCACTGGCATATGACAATGTTAGCACAATCAGTAGCGGTTCATATCCGTGGTAACAAAAAAATAAAATTTTAAATTTTGCGATGTTCGAACTTTTAACAGTTTTGTTCATATTTAAAAAAGTGTCTGGTCACGAGTTTTTTGAAAACAGAATGGAACAGTTAAGTACCGTACTCACTCAGCAAACACTCATATGTATGTGGGACATGGGCATTGTCTGTATTGGACCAACTGTCAATGGAATGTGAAAAGAGACGTTTTCTCGTGGCTTTTCACCTGAGTCTTGTGAGAAAAACAAAAAACACACACACACACACAAAAAAAAAAAAAACACAACTCGAATGGAAGTCGAACACGGAGGATTGTGACAGGAATGTCATGCTAATGTTAGAGGAAAGTAAGACGAATTGGAGGGGATAATAATACGAATGGACCGAACAAAGCAAATATAATACGAAATAGACCCGAAAAATACAGGAATGTGAGAGGAATATGTGGCGAAATGAGGCGAATGACAAGAATGCTGGAGGAATGAAAGAGAAAATACCACGAAGTTGACGAAAGTGGTACGACTGTGAAGACATTGACAAGAACGTACAAAGGTTTTTTTCTAAAAGTCCCCACGACTCTCTGGCGAAGAGCCAAGGGGCGAAAACCAAACGATTACTCCCGGAGGAGTTCTGCTCCCTTAAGGAGGGAGTACAAGGGAATGGGTACAGGAACTCAGTTCCTGGATCCTTCAGCTACTCCACCATACGTGCCTCCTCCGAATCATTCAAATTTTTATCAGGCTTGTTCCTAACTCTTTTCTTCTTCTGTAATGTACCTTTATCTGGGCACCTTTCATCGTTACTGACCACGTGGGCTGAGACATATTGGTCGTGTCCAGGGTTTGATCTACATGCTCTACCACAGATGCGGTATCATCATGATCAGACTGCTCTGCCTCAGAAATATGAGGACTATCATGAACTGGCTCTGGCTCTGACTGCTTGGAAGTATTATCATTGGGGGTTAGGCCCTTTAAGGTACTGCCCTTTTTCGCTTCGGCCCACCCCTTCTTGATTTAGAAGGCATCTTGCAGATAGATGTTAACATTACGACAGGTCTGTGAGAAATGATAATATTGCAGCTGTGCAACACGTGGTTCTTGGAGTTCGGGTATATTTGCGTGACTGTTGTGTCACTTTCGGATTATGTTCGTGCCACTCTTGTGAATTTCTTTGTATTCGTTTTGCATTCCCCCGGCTTTCGCCTGACTTTCGTTTCATTTTCCCAATACATTCCCATTGTTCGTCTTCATTTCGTCTCACATTCCTCTCTCTCGGTTCACAGTCGTGTTTTCTTTGTGTTATTTTCGTCTTGTTCGTTTAACCTTCCTGTGTATTCGTGTCTCTTTCGCCTGTATTCGCCTCTTTCGCCTGTATTCAAATCAACTCCCGAACAAGCTACGAGCAAGGAGAATAGAGACTAATACCAGACGACTTCTACACGAACATGAAGAAAGCATCACGAAAGTGAAACGAGTATCCATTTTGCCACGAAATTTTTAAACAGTTTAAAAATTCCGGGGCAGGTTCGCCAGCACACAAGAACAAGACTACGGCCAGACGAAAACTCACGAAGACAAGAAGAATGTCAGGGGAACACAAACGAAGACCCCGCGAACCTTAAATCGTGTCCATTCGTGTCCCCTTCGTGTGTAATTTCGGCATAGTGTGAGTGGCTCATAAATACGTTTGCTGCAAATTACCCTTTAAACGTCGCATCATCACTCCACATGAAGTTCAAATTTGTGGCAGGTTGTGAGGGAATAAGTTCGCATATGATGGATCGCCGTTTCATTCACGTTAACGATAGACTTTTTAGACTTTATACATACGATGTCACAGGATAGAGAGGGTTTCTTTTTTGTAGACACGTTCACTCGTTGCAGCTTACACCAGCAAATGGGCAGCTGATTGTGTACCAGTGAGATATAAACTTAAGTGTAAAGCGTGTGCTTACGAAGTTTACGTAAATCATTTCTTAACCTAAAAGATAATGTTACTCGGGTGACGTCATAAAATTAGGTTTGTAATTCGCTTCTTTGATAAGACAAGGACATGCGTAGATAAGTAAAATAAAAGATGCAGCCAGCCTTTAGTGTATAACAGACTTTAAAACAAGACACCGACGACACTTCAGCCAATCACAACCTTAAATCATATACTGCATCTCTGTGAGAGGAAGCCGACGAACTGCTACGCAGGGTTTGACATACAAAAGTAGCAAATGATTTCTAATAACGATACAAACAATTCTTTGGCTGATATTAACTCCGAAAAGTATTTGAACTTTCACCGCCACACTTCGATGAAATGAAAATCTTTCATTTACCAGGTAGTTCAAAACCAGAACCATAGTTTTAGACAAGGCTCGCAAAAAACTTTTAAAAGTGGTGGCGCTCTACAAAAACTAAACAAATTTGTGAAACGATTTTTGGATTTTATAACTAAAATTGTAGCACTGCTGCATGCGACTCTTAAAGTAACGGCAAGGAAAACAGAAAGAATGAAGACATTCTTTTTCCATATATTCTTTTCGAAATACAATTCACTACAGCAATAAAAAGGTCGTTAAAAGAGGAGTATTTTACACAACCTGTTGAGTTGCAAAATAGTTCTACCAAAGATATAATCAGAAACGGATGAATGAACATGAATGCAACCAAGACACTGGTTAGTCTGGGAGGACCATTCTGTAGTGTGGTACCTACTTTTCTCAATCCTTCCAGTAGGTACGATTCAGTCTTCTTTTTACGTGCTAAAGCGGACAAGGCAAGGCCAATTAAACGTTAAATATGTCCACCAACCCAAAAGGCGAACACGAAGAACACCATAGCAAATGAAACAAAAAACACCAACACCGTCCGAGCACGAGCACGAGCACGAGCAGTCACGGACACTGTCCTGAAACGGAAAGACAACACCAGACCAAACCAATATCACCGCACAAACAAAAACCGAAACATCAAGAACACCAGACTAAACCACCACTAACAACAACTGCCCTAATGTCAACAGCCTAAATGAGCACGAGAGGCCGTGGTCCACTTGCTATATTCACCGTATGTATGATATTTACACCCAATAACAAAACGAGCAAAACCGTAGCCCTGAAGAAATCAAAACCGGTAGCACGTCCGCTCTCTTCGGGGACCTGAACTGAACTGACATGGGGACTTTGAGAGCCAGACGCAATCTCCAGCCTTATTCAGCAAGGGATTAGTTCAATTACACATACCGCACCCCTTCAGCCACTTGTTTCCGCATAGGGTCACCGATATGCCAATTCAGAACACAAACATGTTATTTTAAATCTTCACCATTGTGATATTCTGCTTTGAGATTAAAAAAGACAGAGTGTGTGCTTCATTCACATTGGAAACTGGTTTCACCTGCACACATGGAATTCCCCTTACATTTAGTGAATCGGATATAATATGCAATTTCCCTTTTCTTACAAATTTTCTCTTCACATTGTCTAATTACAAGCATGGTGATACAAACATCATTGGGATAAGAATTTCACTCTATCTGAGATTTACCGAATTCTTCGCAATTCCAAATTAAAAAATTTTAAGTGTGAAATTAATTTGACTTAGTCACATTGAACCACAATAAAAATCAATGTACTAGTAAAAGTTTAACTGTGGTATCGGTACACAATCTTTCAAGTTTCTTTTAATCCATCCGCCCAGCGATTGTGCACTTTCGTATGTAAATGTTGACATCGTTATCGGCTCATCTCAAATGTTACATTAAAAATTTCAAGGGTCATATTTCAACAATACTTGTGGTGCTATTCACGTAAGAAGTATTGAAAAAAAAAACAAAGAAAATTTTAAATAAATCCTATTGAACATTCCTTACGAGGTCACAAATTCACACAGCCTCTTTAGCTATCGATCTGTGAAAATGAAATCTAACCACATTAGTAACTACAAGGTACACTCTCTTGAAATCGGAGGATACTGCACTTTTCCACGAATGACATTATCAGTAAAGTACAGTTTGCTTTTCACTCGCAACTTTGTTGATTTCACTGCAGGAGCCAGGAACCCTTTCAGGATTGAATTTCAAATTTTCCATTTGAATAAAACTCCCTTTTATGATATGTCGTAAAATACAGTACTGCCTTCTAAAGTAGGCTTTGTTGTATTAATTTTGTTAGATTTGGTAGCTATGAGGGGAGTTAAGTTTTTTTTATAGCAAATATTCATCTCTCATAAACTTGGCCGTAAAACTCCATCTAACTAAATGACTCTTCATTAGAGGAAAGGGCCACTATCCAGACTTCAGAAAAATTCCAACCTGACAACTAATCTGCTTAGCAAATAGATTGTGCATGTTAACTTCCTGGCTGACATGAACCTCATCTTGACTTTTGAGAATGTATTGTTAAAAATTATTCATGCATATCATACTAAATTGCTTCGCGGGGTCTGAAAAGGAGAACTTCCCCAACGGCATAAAGTCATACTAAATTGCTTCGCGGGGTCTGAAAAGGAGAACTTCCCCAACGGCATAAAGCCAACAAATGCGGAGGTATAGATTTATTCTTCTTCCTCGACTTGCAATAGGCAGGTCTGGTAAGAAGCACTAATGTGGTAGGCCTGTCATGTTGGATTTCCTTGACACTAAATTGCGAAATTTCCCGTCTAAGAAGTACATAATTCAAAGAAGAACATCTCTTCTCTTCATATCTCTCTAAATATATATTGCCCGTGTATTATGAGCCTTAACTTCCTAACAATACATTTTCTATACAAGTACACAGCTACGTGATGTTTTGCTTTATTATTTCGAACCAAAACATCTGGATTTGGCAAAATTAGAAACGCTTTTAGCTTCTTCTGTTTCCTTATTTTTCTTTCGAAGTGTACGTCAACTATTTTTCTGCAATAATTTTTTTTAACAAGTGTATGCTTTGCAGTTATTGAGTTCGGTACTTCGTTTGTGGCTATGCACATGCGCACATTCCCGGCAAAATCGTCAGGTAAACAAACCAATCCCGCACCTACAACTCGTTTTCCAAAATTTGGGTTTAAATGAAAATTTCCTGAAAGCATTCTTTCGTGATCCATCCATAACTCAAGGAGGTATCTCAAGTGTGCTTTTGTGCATTGGATTGTGTCGTAGTTGTCTTTTTGGTGTAAATGTTTGAATTTTAATCTACCGTAAAGTAGGATTGAGACCGGGTCTTATTTTAGTTCGAGTTGGGTAGACATAGTGTTGTATGCACGTAATGACGAGAACAAGGGACCGCTGTGCGTTGACTTGCTGAGCTCGGTTTGTGAATGTCACGATGTATATACCACAATTCCTTGTGGCATTAAATTACTGAACTCGCTTATTGAAAAAAAAAATAAACGCAACCAAACGAAATAAGCATTCATTTTACCAGAAACTGTTTCAAATGCACAGAGCGCCATCAATTCAACACAAATTTCTCAAATCTCAAATTTCTCCCTGTCGGTGTTCATTGTAGTATGCCAAAACATTCGCGTCCAGAGCAGTTAACTTAATAGCGCCATCTGTTGCCCACAACACGCATTGGAACATGCTGTTCACTGTAGCATTCCTCCCGTGTGTTTTTATTTTTTTTTTTCATTTTCGATCATAACAACATGTCTCCTCCGAGAGGTCACGGGCGTTTTTGCCTCAGTCAATCTTTCATTCCCTGAGAAAATTGTCCACAAATTTGTAGTTGGGAACACTGTGAAGAAGAAGCTGGTGCATAATCGCCACCACAAATTCGTGCGAGTAAGTGGTTTTGACGGTAGTTTTGATTTAGCACCTGATATCTGAAAGTTAAAATGAATGGACAGATTTTAACGAGCTCATCCAGCAGATGTATACGCATGCCCTGATGGCACGCGTTACTGCGTTACTAGACCAAGAGCAACATTTTTGATACCAGATGTCTTAATCAGTATACAAAATTCAAAAGTGTTTTAATCACAATCATTTGTAAAACCTTTAATTTATTCATACCATAGCGCCCCTCCCATAGTCAATGCGGTCACCGACTTTTCAAGCCCCGCCACATTTTAACGGAAAAACTAGAGGTAGGCTGTTGCACTAACATTGAAATAAAACAACAAACAGCTATCCCTGATGTTGTGACACACATTATAACGCCATTGCAATTACTTCATTACTTTTTGCTACTAAGTGTTATACATCATAGCAATTTTCATTAATAACTGTTGCTACAGTCTATGGCACTCTCTTTTCTCATCCCAATAACTCTGTCACTTCTCTTAAGACTTTTCAATGTAAGCTCAAGAAAAACCAGTTACCTGTAATGTGGTTGACGATATACATTGTAGAATTCTGCTCCTTGAAACTGGGCGTCATTACTTGGCCGATAGCATCATGACTTAGCAGAATTTTTAACGAAGAAATTAACCGACCGACCAACCGACCGAACGACCGACCGACCTTCGACAACTCTGTCAGTAGATGATTATACAGCTAAGTTTAATAAAGATGCTAAACGTAATACCAGTTTTAAATGTTACAAACATTAACAAGAAGTGTATTTAAAGGCCCAATTTCCTCATTCTAAACAGTACCAATTCTCCTGACCTTCTTAATGAAGCCCCTCCCACAATTGTCTGAAATTCACCCTTATCCAGACACAATCTCATTTTATTGCTTCAGGGTGAATATAGAAAGCTCAATGTGCATAATCAACACACTATCAGAACAGTTCGTGTTGTGTAATATAAGTTTTGGTACTCTGCATTGTTTGAATTAGCAGTCAATCAAAAAGCTGAGCCAATTGAGAGTTTCTGTTACCCTATACTAGAAGTGTAGTTTAGGGTCAGAGGATTGTCCCTTTAACGTCTCATTGCAAATGTTCACGGCCTATTTTTACTATTTAACAAGCAAGGATTGAAACAGGAAGGGATTTCCCTTGAAAAATCAAACCGCAGACCTTGAAAACACAGGCACAACTCTATGTTTAATATGTGAAACACGTTGCTCGAGATAGAAATACAGAAACCAGTCATAGTGAAGACGACTAAAGTTGGCAAGTATGAAAAACGAGGAGCATCTCCTGCAGACACATGTTAGCGATGAATGTTGTAATAGCACATTTGTCCAATAAAAATGTCTCTGTCCCGGACAAGCCTCAAATTGGACATTATTAACGGAGAAAATGTGATACCGTAGAAAAAATGTTCGCCGTTTGGACATTCTGCACACGTTTTTGGTCCATAGGATACATTCTGCGCTTAATTTCTGATTGTAAGACAGGTTGCATGGGTCCCTTTACCTCGAAAACCCTATTCTTGCCCACCAACAACATGGTCTGAGTATCTCCTCGTCATTTTTTGTCAAGCCTTATGGTGAAGTTGTAAGGACACAGCCAGGAAATTGTAACGGTGTAAATATATGAATCAGAGGCTATTTATATTGCAAAACGCTTTAAATTTTGATCACGTTGTCGATACTTTCGCACGCGGTTAAGTGCAGTGGTAGAGGTAGTTTAGGAGGGACGCCACCAACTAACCAAGAGGCTACCGGGACACTTGCTCTCAGTATAAGCATTTCCCGGAGATATTCCGTACACCTAAACCAAATATCAATGGAGTAGATACTGGGGCAAGGTGTCCCCCGGAAAATAATTTGGGGAAATTTGGGGGGGGTGATTTGATGAATTTGATGAAATTTGAAGAAATAATATGCCCTTTTCTCATTTCTCAAAATTTTTGTTAGAAAAAGAAATTGTGAGACATTTCTTATTCGTATTTTCATGCAACAAATGAACGCAGCTTTCGTCGGTGTCGCATAAACCGGCCCGACTCGCGTTCCACAGAAATATCCTCTCCGCGCAACGGATTAAATGTTCTCTATCTTGTATACTTGTTATGATCAGTGCATTCCAGTACACTTTAAATTGTTATTCAGGGACTTAACAACACCTGATTATCACTACAGTGAAAGGTTGTAAACCCGAACTCAAGAATTCAGGGAAAGGATGCGAAAACTGACAAGTCACTAACGCAGACCCTCGAGGTTACATTGTCCTACAAGCTAGTAGCGGGAGGGGATTAACATATACCGATTTCACTCTGTGTACATAACGATGAATGGGCTGAAACAATCCATGGCTTACGATTAACATAACATTAATATAACGTTAGTCTGGAAATTAGAATGGACAGGATCCATGGACATACTTAGATTTTGTTATTCAACCTAATAGCATTCTGCTCACTTGGGGTGTTCTAATGAACGGGTCCATGAATATCTTGTCCTAGGCTAGCTTACTCGGTGATCTGTGGCGTTCGGAGTGGGAGCATTGGGCAATGGCTCCCCTCGCGGATGCCATTTTTTATTCTTAAAAATACGTAGCCATACTTACGTAACCCAGATTTTACTTCAAAAGATGACATATGTGACACCAGATTGAATGTAAGACACCCAATTTTTTAAAAAATTTTCAAAGGGGAAGGGTTGTCTCTGCAAGGCCCCTCAGTAATGCCATTTTTTTATATCCTACAAATTGGCAAATTCTGTCAAATTCAATTTTTTCCTTCAAAAGGTAGCCTCTGTATCCCACTGGTGGCACCTATTGCATAGGAACTCCTACCCTTTTAAGAATTTTTAAAAGGGAGGGCCTACCCCTAAATTAAGAATAAAGTGCAGATAGTATAGTTACTGGTGGCTGTTTGAGCATTTTGTTATCTGGGCCTTGAAACAACGCTATTCAATTACGTCTTTTGCCAACAAAAAAAAATAATTAAATAATTAAAAGTCTGGCTAAAAGTAAGCATCAAACTAGAAGCAATTCTCTATATACAATCATGTAAATGTTATAGGAGTCATATCCGTATTTATATATTCTAGTTGTGTAAGCAATTAAGAACATCTCAGTTATTGCGGCCAGACTAGAAAAGCTTGCAAGCTTCATCTGGTTCCTTTTTCTACTGGCTTCGTACCCACGTTTCTTGTAAATATTATTACGTATTGTATCACAAAATACAGTTGAAATAAACAATAAACAATGAACAATAAATAATAAGAGTAAAGTATGTTTATAACCTAAAAAAGGCGCCGACAGACTATTTTGGTCCGTCGGTGGGGGGGGGGGGGGGAGGCGACCACCCCCTAACCATATGGCAGCTCGGCCAATGTCCAGTTTCCAACCTACTGGTTAAAGTCGAGCCGACCACTGCCTTTTTTCCAGTTTCCAATTTAGCCAAGAATCACAATAGAGAGGCATAAGCATATTTTCAATTCGTTTCCCCGAAAGGATCAAGACCTTTACGTAGAGGCCCAATAGTGGTAGTACATTTTTTGAGGTAATTTTCCGATGACTTCTGTTCCTGAATTTTTCATATTGCAAACAAAAGGATAAAATAAAGACGGTATGTTTAAATTCTCTTTTCAAGCATGAAAACGCAATTTCTGGCCATATGAGAGGTCTAATTTTTCAAAATTTTTTTCTACGCTCCGCCGCAACCAATGCTGGTGCTTCGGTCAGTCTTTTGGGCAAAATTACATTTTGGGGGTAGAAAAGCTCTTAACTCTCTGATCACTTTGCAGTTTGCGAACATATTTTGAAGTGAGCATTTTATTGCAAACGACAAAAGAAGATAGCTACTCTAAGATTCTTCGTATTAGTCTGGAAAATGATATTTGCGGCGGTCTGATTTTGCGAAATTTTCTCTACGCTCCGCGCCAACCAGTGGTGGCGCTCCGCTAAGATAATCTTCATGACAAAATAACGTTTTGTGGCCAAGAAAAACCAAAAACCCTATACCGATCGATGCACTTCTATTTTGACTCGTAAAACTATGCAACTAAGGTAAGGTAGCGTAAATTACATTCGAATGCATGTAAAGACATAAAACTTTCAGTTGTATCCTCATGAACCACCACAATTCAACTTTTAACACTGTCCCTGTCAGAGTCGAAAATCTTGCACCATTTTGCATCTAGGCTCCTTAAAAACTCCAAAAAAATTTAAAAGGGAGAGGGACGCCCCCTCCCC
Organism: Holothuria scabra; assembly: GCA_037179385.1. Taxonomy (NCBI): domain Eukaryota; kingdom Metazoa; phylum Echinodermata; class Holothuroidea; order Aspidochirotida; family Holothuriidae; genus Holothuria; species Holothuria scabra. The sequence continues at coordinate 40,750,108 of CM074194.1, forward strand.
TTAGACCTCTTCCCAAGGCTTGCAACGCCCCTCAGTCCGACAAAAGAGGAGTGTAGCAAGTTTTTAAAAGGACCTTGACTCTCATATTCAGAATATAAGTGCCTGAAATGACGTGAACATGCAAATGTACGTACAGTTAATTTACCCCGTTTTACGTTTGACTACAGCGTATGGTAAAATAAGAGATTTGCATCGAAAATTCTGACTTGAATCTTGATTGCACCTGTCTTCCGTATGACGTTATGAGAAATTCCTTTTGTTTATTACGAACATTTACATTAAACACGTTAGTAGTATATAGGGGGTCGTTTCAATATGATCCCGAGCTTCATTTGGAGCTTCACACCCCCACCCCCTCGGAGCTTCGGCCTGAGCATCAACTGCGCTTATGTCTGAGCTTAGTGGTCAAAGTTGGAGCTTCGGTCTAGGTATCAACTGCGTAGCCTGCATGTCCGAGCTTAGTGGTCAAAGTTGGAGCTAATGGAGGTGAGAATCAAAGAAAGGGAGCTTACCTGGCCCATGTGAGCTAATGCTTGTTTCTTTTTTTTTTTGCGAGTTGTCGGATCTTTGTGGGACTGTTAATGAGTCCTATTGTAATCAGGAGGATTAGGACGTGGCTGGTTCTTTGTGGGGCTGCGCTAACCCTTTGTATAAAGGAAGGAATTAATTTTGTGAATGTGGCTCTAATTTCTGGTGTAGTGCTGGTCTATTGTGTGACCCATGTGTGAGATTAACTTCTAGCAAGCTGTTACATGTCTCTTATTTCTGTTGGGTCATTGTGTAAGTGATGAACCTCTTATACAAAATGAGGTCTTAGACCCCCACCATAAGGGGCGGCGGCTTCGTAGTACAAACCCTAAAACAATTAGCTAACCCAGAACCTAGGCCTACTGAAATGGAATAACTGGAGCGTACTGGAAGTCAATGAAAAACGCTTAGGCTCAAGGCTCTCAAAAGTCATGTCTCTTGTATGACACTCTTGATGATTTTTTGATGAGGGCGCACGCAATTTATGGGTTGATTTTAATCTGCTTCGTGATGAAAATTAAAGGTTTTGAAAAGTGTACTTGGACAATACATGGGTGCTATGATAATTCATAAGGAATTCTTTGACGTATGGGAAGCGGGCCATTGTAATATCAGGGTACATGGTCAAATTTTGTGGCATTTTAAATAAGGAAATGTATTTGCCAGCTAAATTGCAGTAGATAAAACCCCTTTCAGGTTCTTATACGGTTTAAGTTTTCTTTTAGTTTTCTTTAACAATGAGCGGGAACTTTATTCCGTGGGGCACAACACCCTGTCCACAGGGGGCTTTTTATTTCATGAATAACGTTGTGGCAGGATGTGACAGGATGTGTGGTTGGATGTAATGAAAGAAACCGCTTACGCAACGTTCTTGGGCTTATTATTTTAGCCTATCCCAATTAAGCTTGGCAAGCAGTATAAAGTCGTCACCATATTCACAAATAAGACCCGTCCTCTCTGTACAACCTTGATATGAAAGGTAAACTGAAGATCATACACACAAAGAAAACTACACTTTAAGTCAATAGTTATGATTCTCGTCTCAAAGATCTGTGGCAAAATATTCTATACTTGTTACGTTTACACCCGTTTAAAGTTTAAGGACTTCTCAATAAGTATAATACTTAGGTGGAAGGGAAAAACATGCATGCACCTGTGCAAGCACCTATCTCACGCACACTTACACACACGTACACAACAAAGAAAGCTGAAGTGATGTAGAGTTTACGTATGTCTAAACAGAAAATGTGTTCTTCTAGAATGAAGGCTCTCCGCTTCCTGTATAGAATAAGACATTCGGAATATGTCACAATATTCCCACAATAGCTTGACACAAAAAGAACCATTTTCAGTCCCTTCTGTTACATCAAATACGAAAGTTTGCTTGATGAGCAGTTCTGTAGGCATCATGAAGCCTTCCATTAACCCTGTGCATGTCTAGGTCGACTTTGATAAGAACTATGCCTTACCAATTACAAAATGCTGACATTGGACAAGTTCGGTGGTTCATACATTGACAAGGCATCATGCAATCCATAAAATTAGCAAAACATAAGTCGCAACGTTTGACACCCGAGCATATCAATATGAAGTGTGGGAGTATATTAAACACATTGATATCACCTTTACATATTTACATGTGTAATCAACAAATACGGCACATAATTTTGTTACATACGACGCCTCACACCTAACGACACAAATACATGGTTTAGTGTTCGGCACATACACGCACCGTTATGCGCAGATATTATCACATATCGCTGCAGCTGCTATCGCTTGTTACCACTCGTTTTGTTTAGGAGAGACATGTTGTAAGATACACATATTCATAGCTCCCTGAATGGGGATCCCTCGAAAACTTTAATTAATGCTTGCCTACCCTCACGGTGGAAAGAATTGATCTTCTTACTTGTCTAATATCTAGCCAACCTTAAAGTCATAATCCTACCTGTGATGCCCCAACAATAAAGTTGATATGGACCAGTGCTCTGAGTCTATCTAGTTTCCGAAATCTCATACGATGAGGCAGTTCTCACATTTCATAGCGGCTGTGTATCGCCAAGGAATCTAATGAAGGTTGCAATAAACCAACGCTAATGATTTATGCTAATGTGAGTAAAAGGTAAAAACACTAACAAAACTTTGCCAGGTAACAGATTTTCATTTACATAGCCCCACTCCCACGCTTGATCTAAAGGGCACACTCATATTGAACTAGCTACAGCGAAGTTGGTGGACAAGCAAGACAAGTGGGCTGTAATTAGCATCAGAATGCGTCGAAACCCTCAACTTAATTTACATCTTTAAGGGACTGTCAACGTTATGGCAAGGGGAAAGTTTCCTTGCGTATTGTTGATGAACAGTCGAGTAACCTTCCTTGAAGTTGTTTCATAACACCCATTAAGTCTATTAGAGGACAAAGAACGACATAGGGAAAGAGTATATTGCCGACAAGAAACTTGGATGGTCATCTTAGTGTAAAGCTTAACCAAAGAATTGAATCCTTTTCTATTTGAGTGTTGCTCGAAGTAGGCAATGACTTCGGGTGACAAAATTGGTCACGTGATTTTCACGACTTACACAAAGGGAAAGTATGGTTTGAAAAAAGGTTGTTGCTTTGGTTCAATCAATATAAAACTAATGATGGGAGTGGAACTAAAATCATTTCTGTTTAGTATATTGATAAAAAAAAATAACACAACCACAATATACCCCACTGTAAGACCTTTAGTTGGTAGAGTGTGTAACCACACGGGGTCCCGCCGTCTTAATGACCTCTAAGGGATTGTTTAAATCTTTAAATTGCCACTTGGGTTCTCTTTCAGTTGCATTACCTTGAGATCTGAAAGAAAAGAACCATACCACCGTATGGTAATAATGTTTTTACCGCCTTGACAAAGAACTTCGTGGAGTGAGATGAATAAAAATTAAATCCAGGCAGTCATTATAGCCTCCTCCACTTACAGCATATATCTCTTATCAAAACCATATCTAGTATTTCCAGGAATTTAAAGGAGCAAGATCATAATAGATTTAATTCAAACTTATGTATGTTCTCATTACCAAGTCTTTATCTGTCCTCAATTACCAACTGACGTGGGGCTCACTAATTGTCTTCTTTATTTTCCAAGTATTTGTGACGTAGGGTATATAATAATAGCCACGCAATTTACAATCACAGCCGACTGATTCCTTTGTCTAAGAATAGCCGATACCAAATTTAGAATTAATCTAGGCCTATCACGCACAGCCATTAAAATTTAACTGAAAAATCTAATTTAACATTACTCATGTGATTATTAACACGTGAGGAGACAAAGTTCCCATGCCCCCAGCCCTGTTCAAATCACCAGTCAACTCGTTTGTCTCTTTGCGGTCCTTTCTCAAAATGTTGTTTTCAAATTTGGAAATCTGAAGCGCACCTAAGAGGTGAAAGAGAGCTAAAGATGCCGCTCGAATCATCCTCCTCAAGGTCATCGAGATTTATATTAGATACGAATGAACTTAATCTATACAGGGGTGATTAACGGCTAAGGAGAATTGGTATTCCCCTAAAACACTATCAGTCAAGGATAGCGCAAGCAGGTGGCCAGTGTTCCCTGACGGGGAACCCGGCCCCCTGGCGAGGAAGGTGTTGAGTATAGTTGGGTAATATAAAAATAACAAATAATTAAAACCTCACAAGGCCTGCAGTAAATGGATGATCTTGGAAATTTCTAAAGTGCCGAAATTACTGGACTGGATGGAACTAATTTAATTTCGGAATCGGTTTGATTCACATCTTCCTAGCTCTGTTATATCCCATTCCATGTTTCATGTCCCATCTACAAACCGTGCGTGCAAGGGAACCCATAACCAAGACTTGTGTTGCAGCTCAGGAAGCTGTAATTCCCATGTGCAGACTTAATCAAGGGTGGCGCCAATGTGAGGCCGGGTGGCCATGCCCCGCCCCTCCCGTCGGGGGAGGACGCCATCCTCCCGTCGTTAAGAAGATCCACTTTCGTCGGGTAGCCTGCATTCAAAGGCCTACGATAAACGATGTAAGCCCGATTAACTCCAGTTCCCCGAACGATCTTCATGTTTGTAGATACTAGAAGACTAACAGTATTCTTCAAGGAAAATCACATGAGCCACTTTCCATACAAAACGGACGGGAGGTTGTTCAGGTGCATGCAGTCCCCAGTGGTTGTCCCGACAGCCGAATTCGAGCAACAGTTAATGAAAATCGGCCTGGCCGTTTCCAATTACACAAAATGATAATCAGAAGTGTGAAAATGCCTCCCCATAAGTCTGACTGAAAAATTCATTTGAAGCCACCTTATAACGTGACATATTTTCAAAAACGATGGAAGTAAAATCATTAATATTCGGGCAACCACATAGAAAAGTAATTCATCAATTTAGTGGCCCCTGCAATGGTATACAAAAAGAGTCTCTAAAAGTCAAAACCATAGCATTTTTTCAATTCTGTTAAATCTTTTTTCTCCCGAAAAGAGACATGGACATTTCATCTAATGGTGGTGGTACCTTTTACCTTAACCTGATCACGTAACAAACTGTTTTTTTCTGTTGAAGTGAAAGTTTTATTGCAAAGGAAAGAAACAACGACTGTTTCAGTTGAAGTTACAAGTCTGGGAAATGCCATTTCCGGCTAGCTGACGGGTTTCAATTTTAGAAACTTTTCTGAACGATCCGCTCCAACTGATGTTGGCGTTACGCGTATGTAGTTTTTTGGTCCTAAAAGATTATTTAATAGAGCAATGCATGCTTGCAAATAATTCGTTGTTTGGGGGCAATATGGAGTAAAATTTTTACTGCAAAAGAAAGTTCAAAATAATAACGACTGTCTTGTTTATATTAAAAAGTTTGGGAAATGGCATTTCCGTATGTCTAGGCGTTTTCAATTTTTCCAAACTTTCTGTACCCCCCACCTATAGACAAAGTCTATCGGGCAAGGTTACATTTTTTTCCGCCCCCAACCCAAACTGAAACGCTCCCATACGCCTAATCAATATATAAACTGTAACAATTCAAATATGGCAACGCAAACTTTTTTCGCGGGGAAATTCCCATTATGGTCCCATGGTTGCGTGATGATATTCAGGAACTCCAAAAAAATTTGAAATCAACCCACGACTTAATTTTTCTCATTAATAGGTTAGACTGTTCCATAAAAATCCCAAAATCTGCCATAGATTTAAAATTTTACTCCCCAATATAAGCTTCAAATTTTTAAAAATTTGTCATAAAATTGGCCAGATTTTCCAACTTCGATTAATGCTCCGTAGAATAAAAAGCCAAAGCCAACTGTCAATCTAACTTTGCTTTTTAAAGACATATCCCTTAAAAAACCCATGTTTTTCATTTTAACATTAGAAGAAAGTCAAATTTTCTTCATTACATTCCAAAACTTCTCCGATATAATAAGCTCTAAAAATTTCAAATCTCTGTTCAAAATAGGGAAAAATTTTCGCGCAAAGTCAGGTTATAATATACTAAAACTAGTTTCATAGTGGTAATGGCTTAAGAGTTTTAATGAGCAGTTTCCATTTTGCTTTTTTTCAAGTGACCATTCTCATGATAAATGGCTGTTTCTGACACTGCACGATAATCCGATGAAAGTGCTTATTTCTGTACTTCCGTGGTCTCAAAAGCCAGAAAATTGCATCAAATAAGCTTAAGTTTAGGCTACCTTTATTTATTATGAATTCGGTATCTAGAGAGCCCAGCCGACATTTTGTCTTGGCTATTTCTTTTAATTTACTTAATTAGGCCTAATGGCTAATTCAGAGTAGTCACATGATGTAAATAATGTCAATAATTGTTTCTTCATTTACTTATCTTGATTTCCAGATGCCAAAAAAGTTCCCCTTAACGGCGATTAATTTTCATAACTTTTTCCCTCTGTAAGATTGCATGCTATTTAGCTCTAGTAGGTTTAATTTTTATCTTCACAAACTAGCCCATTATACATTAACATCTTAAATCGAGACCTGTCAATAACACACAAAATATAATAACTGCCTTCATACTAGAATGTGAAGGGCAGGGAGAGACACAGGAGGGTGTGTCCGCAGGTAGGGGAAAGGGGGGAACTTTCCCTCCCCTGGAAAACAAAAAACCTAAGAAACGAAGAAAACAAAGAAAAGACGAAGAAAAATTAACATCCATATTTCTTAACAGTTCACTCAGGGTTTTCCCTTTTTATATGCCGTAATTAGGCTTTAGAAATATCATTTTCAGCGATCTGAGAGGCATTTTGGGCCAAAATTTTCTTGCGCTCCGGGCCAGTTCATGATGGGGCGGAGTTTCACTCCTAAAAAAATTCAGTCCCCCCCCCTCAAAAAAATTCTTCCGTGGAAGGCAATGGATAGAAAATGTAAAAGAAAACGTGCTGAGGAAAATCAATCGTGTTGAGGCTCAGTGTATTTACTCATTCGAAGCGCCCCTGCAGACCATTTTCGCCCCCTCTGACCGAAATCCCTAGCTCCGCTACTGGGCAAATTTTATCAGTTTCGTCTGAGAGTCTTAATAAGTCGGCCTTGTACGATAAAATGAGTAACCCCAAAAGATTTTCAGCTGTCGCCCACATAATGTTTTTGAATTTTCTCATATAAAGGACAGATTTTCCTATGAACACTCCAAATTTTAAATGATCCTTACAAAAAAGCCAAATTTCTGTCCAAAAAACTCCGTTTTTTTTAAAATATTTATTGAAAATAGAGCCAAACACTTCGGCTCGCTACGCGCGAATCAAATCCTCTCATGTCAAGTCCAACCAATACTAGCTCCTCGCCTTTGTCAGGGCTCCAAGCAGTTGCCTTTCTGTCGTGGAGAGTGGACCCCTGTAAGGTAAATTCTTGCATCACCACTGCCATCAAAATGTGCCTATTTTATCAGACTTTTATTTAGAGTGACAAATGTCACCATATTTTGACAATGGACCATTAAAAACATTTCAAGTGACGTCATAATTGGTGAGCCCCCTTCACTCTAGTGAAAAAATTTACAGTCATCACGATCGTCGTCAAATGCTTCTCAGCGTACATTTTTTCCCTGGAAGTCAATAAGAGAGTGGGGCTTGAGCTGTCAGTGGAGACACTACAATTTTAAGAAGAAGGGTTTTGCTTTCAGGAAAAGAAAATACGCCAGGAATCTGGGAATTGTGATTCCCACAGTCTAGGAGGTGCATATTTCCAAACATTTCTGACGCCTTCGGAAATTGCAGTGTACTTCTTTAGGCTACTATTATTATGCAGACGAAAAACGGGAGGTGGGTTCAGGGCGGACGGAGCAGTTACCACCCTCTCAACCCTCAGACCTCTGCATCAATGCAATGTCCTGCTTTGTCCCGGTTCTGTATGGTTATACGGATACCACAAAGAATTATCACGGCTCAACTCAAGTAGACTGAAACGCAATTTTGCAAGTCCACTTACTAATGTAGTGTAAATACAGAGGCTATATAGAGTGCTCTCACGTGACTTCACAACTGGTAAGCCACGCCCTCTCCCCTGCGAAAATCAACAGTGTTTTCGTGAAAGAGTCACACATGGTTCGCCACCTGCTTTTCAGCAAGCTAAACTAAGCTACCGTACTATCTTTTGTCCGTCAAAAGGGGCTGGGCTTTTGACGTCATTGAAACTCTATATGTCATATCTATCTTATCATAAAAGTCGACGGCCGTAAACATATTTGTACAACCACATCCAACGCATATACTCTTCTTGGTTATATGTAGAGAACGGAATTTAACAACAAACAGATTGTAAGTAATTCAAACATACTCTGCCTTTTAAAAATAAGAAGGGATGTAGCCTATGGTTAAAAACTAATGTAGAAAAGCGTAGGTTTAGAAATTCACCACCGAGGCAAAGATAATGTTGTAAATGTATATTTTTGAAATGTCGAAAAAATTTCCTTCGTGTTTCCAAGTTGCTACACGCAATATAAGGCTGACATAGTCGCAGGGCCTTAGACATACTTTAAATTATTACTTGTTCCTTAGCTCAAGGCAGATTGAAGGATGCGCTGAACTACTTTAACTTAAATGGAGCAGCAGTTTACAATAAAAAGTTATTTGCATTTTTGCTGGTTGAAGAAATTTAAAAGTCCTTATAGGTTTGGTTCTGGCATTATGTAGGTTTTACGTTCACCTCTGCTTCAGGATTATTCCCTTGAACAGCTTCTGTATTCTCTATCTATCGAATTGCCGAACTATTCGTTTGAAATATTTTTTACTCATTTTACAAAATCGATGTTAACCCGATTTAAGTTCTGATTAACTTACCAAACGCAACATTTGATCGAAATATGAAACCTGAAAAAAATATGAAAGTTATTTAAAAGTTCAACGAGCGTATTTGAACATCCTCGAATCGCTATTTATGGAATATTTTAGTAAGCAGAGTATAGGAGTGGTTAACTTTAAGCATTTCATCACATTCATATGGATGAAATGACAGATTTAGGTTAAGATTTATCAAGTCAGTCCTATTTACTTGAGAAATATACAGAGAGTTTGAAATTAATGCAGTAAATATTTTAACTAGAAACAAAAAAAGAAAAAGAAAACAAAAAGGCAACAGTTCTTGTTTGAGCTTAAATGACACAAATTTTATTCCTTACTGCATGTTATTTTTTTACAATGTAAACAACATTCGTTCATAATTGATGATATTTTTCAACTCCTATTGGTCACTAACAGGCAGGTGGCCGTGCGTTATTCCGCGATTAAACCCATGGTGACCGTACTTTATCCTGCTCGGATAAAAACACGGTACAAATCACCGGCTTAACGACAATACAGTATCGTGAACGTTATACAGCATTCGTGCGTACACTGTTGAGACTCGACTATGGATAAGCTGCACATAGCTGACATATGTATGAACACTGCTGCCATGCCCTGATATAGTGAATGCGACCTGCAAGTAGTTTAGCTTTAACAGCTAAGCTATGTAATATTAATACAGGGATAGTACAGAGGCTAAGCACCCTCTTCTAACGTTTTAAACTTGAGGAAGCTTATATATTAACCAAAATGACTCGACACCACCAAACGTTCATAAGGAGTAGGCCTAGCCTTGGCCTGTAGCCGTAAAGATTCATGGAAAAGGTGAAGTTTCCAAATGACAGTCTTCGCCGGGATCGATTCATGAAGGCTAGGCCTATTAACTTTAGTGCTAACGCAAGTATCACTGTCACGTATCCCACACCATGGTAGCGTAACATATATGCACGGATCCGGACTGCAAGAGACGGTCTGATTTCAGTCGGTCAAAACTGGGGCGCAATACCTTTTAATATTTCAATTTCGTTGCTTATGTGTATCATGGATGGTTGAACAATAAATTGTATCTTGAGTCCTTCAACTTCATTGAATATGAGGGTTTGAAATTCATGTAGACAGTAAATGAAGACGATTTTAAGCTGATGGACCCCACTAATGGCCGCCTACAGTCACTAAACACAAGTGCTAATAGGATTCGTCTACAGACTATGATTCAGTTAGAAAATACTGCCCTGCGCTGCATATGTTGTGCATGTGCGCTGTATGTATGCAGCCTATGTGCGAAAGTACGTATGTGGCTAAATTCACTGTACGTATGTACATGCATAATTATAATAAAAGCAGCATACACTCGTGCACGTATACCAAAAGCATGTACCGTGGTTACTTTGGAGGCTTGGCTAAAAATTTCGGCTATGGAGTTATAAAATTTGTCTGAAGCTTCCCAATGTTGTTTTTTTCATCATTGTTTCCCAAAACTTTTAATGTAAGGGAGCTGTTTGTATTTCAAGTGAAGTAAAAAATTATCTTTCTAAATACCCTTGTTCCCTATACTAAATTGTGACCCCTGAAGAGTGCTTTCACGTGACATCATAATTCTTAAGCCACGCCCACTGACGGTTGAAAAACAACTGTCGTTACTTCTATCGTCAGCTGCTTTTTGATAGCTATACGTATTATACGAGTTTTCCCCTGCAAAGGAGGCGAGACTTGCAACGTCGGGGAAAACAGCGAACTTTGTCACGCTCTAATAGAGTGAAAAGTGTGTATTCACTCCATTACAGTCTTAATTCACTCCGAAAATAGTAAAATTCACTCTTCAACGAGTACCTGTAATCATCACTTTTGTGATCACAGTAGGCACTCCATCAAGAGTGAAACTTCGCCCTTTTCAGTGAATTTCCGTCTTTTTTGGAGTGAATTTTACTATTCTTGGAGTGAATAAACACTGTAATAGAGTAAAGTACACCTTTCAATCTATTGAAGAGTGAAAAGTTTTCTCTTTAGAATTTAAAGTATGAGCTTTAAGTGTCTGATCACGTTGTTTTCCTATATGATTTTATGTAACATTCAGATTAAGAATGTGAAACAGTAGCGGATCCAGGCGGGTTGTTAAAGACGTTTGTCATACATTGGCCATTAAGCATGTTTAAATGCTTCAAAATGGGTCAAATTAGCCTTTTTGCTCCCCAGGATGGCAATTTATTAAAACTCGAAATTACGAGGCGATTAGCACTGTTTCACAAAAAAATCCTAACTGGCTGACAATGGCCCAAATCCCTAACGTAATCCTGATCTAACAAAGATTACAATTGATACAAAACAACCAATCAAGAAACACTTTGTTAAACAGTGCGCATCTACCGGAAATTTCCTGGATATGCTCGTATAAACCAGGGAGAATGAGTATTTTAATTTGTTTATATGAAGCGTATCAAACATATATTGTTGGCCCCGTAGCGTAAGTTTGCCTTTGATTTGCTAAATTTTTCGTCCCCTTCAGTAGTCATAACTTGTCTAGCGACGTTTCCAACTTTACGCAGTCTTGATGAAGACGCTAATAACATCTTTTCTAACTAATATTTAAAAATCGAGGGCGGGCTTTGAATGGTAAAACCTTGTACTGAGAATATAGTAAGCTAGTAGTGGGCGTACTCAAAAGAGAGAATAACAAATGCTGCACTTACCGTTTTGAGGCAATGCTTGAAAAAGGGTCAGTAATCTATATGAAATTAAACATATACACTTCTCTGGTCTGGTGTGCATGAATCGATATGTATACTGATGTATCGGAGAAAAGTTTAGACCTTAATGGTAGGTCAATTATAAAAATTCTGCTCTCCGCAAGACGTTGTCTGAAAAACGTTAAGAAATGATTCGTCGAAGGTGTCTGAAAAGTTTCTATCTACGTGTGGTAGGGGGTAGTATTTAATTCGAATAGACTGGATGCATTCAGAATAATTTTTTCTTCAAGCAAAGGAATAGGGAGCTTATATCAACGACGGGCGTTTTAAGAATAATATATGGTTTGGAAACTGGGCCGTAAATCTCCATCTAACTAACAAACTAACTAACAAACTAACTAACAAACTAACTAACTAACTAACTAACTAACTAACTAACTAACTAACTAACTAACTAACTAACTAACTAACTAACTAACTAACTAACTAACTAACTAACTAACTAACTAACTAACTAACTAACTAACTAACTAACTAACTAACTAACTAACTAACTAACTAACTAACTAACTAACTAACTAACTAACTAACTAACTAACTAACTAACTTACTAACTAACTAACTAACTAAAACTAACTAACTAACTAAATCTAACTAAAACTAACTAAAACTAAATAACTAAAACTGACTAACTAAAACTAACTTACTAAACAAATCTGGTGGAACACTTACTGTTGTGTGGAAGTGGATTGAAGGGAATAAATTGCTTTGCTGAATTTTCTGCATCAACATCCAATCTCGTTTCCGTAGCCGTTGATTTTTATTGCTACTCTTTTCGCAGTTACTTCGCAGTTAACCAGTTTGAACACGAACTAACGAAACATCCTTTTGTATCCTGGACGTTGATGTATTTTAGCACAATTGAGTGAATACGCACAAATTGTGATGATTTGCAAGAATATCACATCGTTGCACCAGAAAGTACGGATAATTGGCGTCCGTATCTTGGTCCTAATTTACGTAATTGCTTATTGCATTTCTGAATGTTTCATAAATACGTGGCAACAGCTTAAAGTGGCCAACAGTCTGAAGCTTACTTTTGGAGTACAAGTTTTGGTTGTCAGTTTCACTGTCCAGCAATGCTTTTGTTTTCGAACAAGCCACAAAGAGAACAAGACTACAATTTTAGAGCAATCGCTAAAATATCAGTGCAGTGATTTGGCAACCCTGTAACAGTACTTCCATGCCTGTAATATGGGCGTTATCACCTAAAAATATCTAAATATTGAAATAAATCTCTCAAATATTCCATATGAGGTCAGATTGAAATGTATTGCGCAATACATAATTATACTTGACCTAAATTTGTTTAACGTATATGCAGGAAGGTCGCCATCTATTTTCTGAAACGCAGCACAGGAATTTCCGGCCCGGTAGGGGGCGCTTTGGAGAAGGGGACGAAGAGAAATGGAGTATTTTCCTCCCCTTGGACATATTTCGGTTTCAAGTGAGTCTAGATGCGAGGTGGTTCCATATTTGGATGAAAATCAGGAAACCCTGTGAAATCATCTGATACATTCATGAAATCCGGACATTCTAGGCAATAATAAATATCTTCCTGGACCGTGACGAACCTCAAACAAGGGAAAGGATTACATGTCCAGCTTAACACGGATGTCTGGTAACCTCACCTGCAGTCGAGATGAAGAACAAGACATGATACTGCAAAATTCCTTCTGGAAGGGAGAGTTGAAACGAAGATTTAGTGATCTACGCAGTGAGGAGAAACTTCCATTTTAAGCGGACATGTATTTATCGAAATATCAGCAAATGTAGTCACAAGATTTGTGTTCGAAAGTGGCTTGAAGACAGCAGATGTTTTATCACTTCCTCACATTGACAAGGAATGTTTTGGTTTCCTTTATTTTTCAGGTTATTGTGATGCCTTGAAGTTGATAGGGTTAAGATCTCCATGTGGTTGATGCATAATTTGTAAAATTCTCAGGCTACTTACGCCATAACATTTTGGTAATATGGGACTGTTGAGGTGAAAGTTGGTCGTAAAGAAAGGTAAGGAAACACATAAGACTGTCCTTTAATGTGAGGGTATGATGTCATATGCGCTTGCTCCAAGTTCAGGTTTTGTTGAAAATATGATAACTTTGCTTGTTCATGTCTGCAAACCCACTCATCAAATTTTCATTGAAATTTCCCTGAATTGCTTAGAATAAGTACCCCTTTAACATATCAAAACTTGATGTCATCTTAAACCTTTCTTTTAACCCAGTGGATGTTAGGCTTTAAAAAGTGATGTAGAATCGTCTCTTTAAGGGAAATATTGCATTTAAAATGCTCCAAAAAGTATTAAAAGTTAATAGCTCTCGTCATTTCCAAAACATTTGGTCCCGATAATAAAACTCAGCAACAGCTTCATCTCCTCAAAATATTATGCACAAGAAGAGTTATGAATGTTACATCTTTTGAAATGTTGAAGGTTTGGGTGAAAATTATTCTTGAGTAACAAACAACTGACTTTCTGTCTGAGGGAATCTTATTCATTGAAAATAAGGTTACCATACTGCCTTATTTGTAATTATTTATCACTCTTTGCCAATAACTATTGATTTTAAAAGGATGAAATTTCCGTGTAAAAAAAACGCAATTATTTCCCTTTAATCAAGGAGATATTACTGAAGAATTTTTCTGGACATGTCCTCCTCTCACTAGTGTGATGTATGTAGACAATGGAACAAAGAAGATCATTGCCCTACTAAGTACTAATGGCATACTAGGCTGTTTGGAACGACCTACACTCTAAACAATGTTGTGTAGAATTTATACAACATTGTGTGACTAGTCCACCAATCAATAAATGTGTAGAAAGTACACATGTTTGTGTAATAAATTTACACAACATGTGTATAAATTACACAAACATGTAAATTTATAACACAAACATTTGTACTTTCTACACATTTGTTGATTGGTGGACTAGTCACGCAATGTTGTATGAACTCTACACAACACTTTTTAGAATGTATATGTACACAATGAATTCTTGTATGACTGCCGTTTGACAGCTCAAATTTCATTGGCGTCAAGTTTCAAGGTCAAAATTAAAAATAATACCAATAAAACAGAGTTATGAAACCAAAATGCTGGTATAACATACCGTATAATTTTGTTTTCTCGCACTGATTAAGATCATTTTTCCAAAAGAAATATTTTGAGGTAAGTCTATTATTTTAGTTTTAAATCAAATATTTGTTGTATGGAATAAGATAAAATATGATTCCTACCTTCCGTCACCACTGTAGGGATCCTCTTAAATTGTCATTGAAATATTTAAACACCAACTTGTCTTTCCTTCTTTTCTTTTAAGCTATTTACTCTTTCTTTTCCCTCCTTTCTACTTGTTTGTCCGTTTTGTTTTCCCTCTTTGCCTTCGTATCTTTTCTTTAATTTTATTTGGCTCCTTGTTTTTGTATGCAGGTTTTTAGTAGGACATCAGTACTGTCCACTGGGCCTTAATACAACCTACCCACTTTTGGTGTAAACAGACAGTACATTCGTAGCTATTACCTTTTGAAAAAAGTCAACTGTGTACCATCATGTAAGATTTAATGGTCTGCTGTATGGTAAGCATTTTCGAGTTGCCTGCTGACCAGTTTATGAAGAATTCTGGCACATTTAATGTATAGAAGTACCACCTCGTCGGAGCTAGTAAGAGTAAATCTTTTTTCCAAAAATGATTGAAAAGGTTATTGAATGAGCTTGTTGACGGATGGAGGTGATGCCACAATTAAAAAAATAAACACGTTTAGTATCCATCAACCAGTAATTTTGTATCACAGTATGGTTTTTTCTTTGTATGATTTAAGCGGAGATTGCACAGTGTCACAAAGGTATTTTTTTTTGTAAAAGTGCAACTTAATGGAGATAACTTTGACTTAATAGAGATTATTTTGAAAAGTTGTTGAGCCTTATAGTGAAGCGTGTTTGACTTATATGGGGGAAGTATTTATAGGTGTACTTTTACTTGTAAGGTGAAGAATTATACAATTAAACATATTTTCGGCCAACTTGTCTTCCTCTGATTATTAACTTTCGTGAAGTTAGAAAGAAATTTCCTTCCACCTAACCGAGAAAGTAGACATATTTAGTATCTTACACAACACCACCAAAGTTGATACGATAAAATGCAAAAGGCGAAAAGGGCATTAATTAAGACGGGCTTTAATTTTGCTCACAAATTAAAGAAAAAATAAACACATATTTCAAATTTTTCGTCTGTGGAAGTGCTACCAACTATTTCACACACACAAACAAACACATACATACACACACAAAAAAGCTAAACCAGTACTATAGACCTACTGAAAAGGCCACGTAAGTGGGAAGTGAACCGCTCTTTACGACTCATGAGACATTATTTTTCATGTTTAAAAATTGTGGCAAAACGTTTTTTGTTTTGTTTCACAGAGGAGTTCGGTATTATGGAATTTTAAATACTGAAACGGAAAAATTATTGCCTAATAACACTCTTGATCATTGATAAATTTTAAATCTTACTTTAACCATTTTGCATGCATCTAAGTTATATTCTTAACAAAGTGTAAAAAACAATAAGAACTTTTAGAGGGAATAATAATGCCCGCAGAAAAAAATAGGGAGCAAAACCTTTGATTGATCTCATGAAAGGACTTCCTCCAGCTTTATGGTTAAATGTTGGCTCTTATCGTATATGCATAGCCAGGAATTTCACAGGGGTCGAAACCTGCAGGCAAACTAAGTATAGTGACAAGCGATAAGAAAAGGTTGGCAAAAATTTTTACCAGATTGGTGGAAGAGAGACTTACCAGAGTTGAGAGTTTTATTAAAATAATGTCGTTTTGAAATCTAACAATCTGAATATGTCTTGGGGATATCTCCGAAAATGCAAATGTTATTATTTTTTCAAGTTTTCTCGTGGTTTTGTTTTGCGAAGGGGAATTCCTATGGAGACTCCCATCGATGATATTCCACTCCTTACAGATCCCTCCTTTAGAATGATCTAGTCTACTTAAATTTCCAAGTTGTTAACTCAAGCTGTTGTGAACAAACCTCTATGCTGTTCTCGTGGAAATGTAACTACTTTAGCATGAGGTCTTGTGAAGAATGTACGAATAAATTTCAGACAAGGCCTGTTAAGTGCTAGGTCTTTAAATGTATGGGTTCTTTCACCTTTGCGAAACTCTTCTTTGTATACCATGCAGTCCTGGTAATGTTCTGATTGACCAGTACTCGTCAGCACTCCAAGTAAATTGTACGCCTACGATTTAGAGACATATTCTGGTGGCCTTTTAAGTGGGTGTTGTAAGAAAAACAAACATTTTCTGCACACAAACATTTCCTTCATGTCCTTCAAACCCTGTCTCAATACCATTTTCCTAACTCAAGATATATAACTTTAAGGATTGGATTTTTTTTGTTAAAAATACCTCTGCTTTTCAACAAAGCATTGGGAAGGTATGTAATATGGACACAGTGCCTTAAATTCCTTTTGTTTTTCTTTATAATTGAACGTCTTGTTTGTCCTTCAAACTCGATAGTGTTGGAATGTTTGAATATCTTTTCCTGCAGATCTAGCATTACCCTTCACCATATGTAGAGTACAACCAACAATTTTGCTTAGTATTGCCTGCAGCAGAATCCATATTATTGATAAATTGAATGCAATGTCAAGTTAATATGCCACGAGTACATCACAGATTACCCATGATGAACCTAATCTAAAGAATAATCGCATTACTTCAAAAATCTGTATGTTGTGAACACTATATGCTATTGAGATGTAGCTTTCACCTCCTGAAAGAGAAAATTTTCTGCACATTTTGAAGTTAATGAATTTTGTCTCCAGAATATGCCTTTAAGCAACCTTATTGACATGAAACGGAGAAGTGATCGGGGTACTATCACATGAAAAAGGACAAGGACGATTTAAAGGGCAATCAAAGTTTACGTGGTTTATCGTGGTTCACGAACAATTCAAATCAACTAAAATTAAGAAAGATTAAGTTCGACGGAGCGTGACTTCTATTTATTATCATAAAGGTTCGTACAAAGAATTTGATGTTTACCTCCAAGAGCCCAAGAATGTGGTTTACTTGTTGTCTCTCTGAGGAACTCCCTCATTGAGACTGATCTTTGATTTTGGCCTATTGCGAATAACCGTAGTAAAGCACTTCATGAAATAACATAACAGCTGAGCTGACATTTGAAAGTACTGTAAGTTTTAGATCTGCCTCTTTGAAGTCCGATTGTCTCTTTTAGGTTCTTTCCACAAGTGTTTCGATTGAACAATGCTTCAGTTGTTCCAAGAGCTTGTCATCAATTTTACTTCATCGCTTGAAGGCTTTATAACTTTTCTTAGAAGATAAAAAAGATCTAAAACTGCAGTTGAAGTCGCTTTGAATTTCCCATGAAGGCTTTTTCAAGCATAAAGGCCTTCTCAGCCATTCCTGAACCCCACTATAGAAATCCCGCCTGAGAGTTCTCTTTTGTGTTTCCTACAGTACCTACAGCTGTTTTCTAATTTAAGCCATGGTCACACTGTAACGAACTCGGATCGAATTCCGATCCAGTTCTTTTGAGGGGGGAGGGGGAGGGTTAATTGTTGTACATCCTCTCTACATTTTTTTCGTGAAGACCCCAAAATACATGAGTAGTACCGCAAGACTATGAAAATTAAAGTTATGCTAAGCCTGATTATTTGGTAAGGTCAAATGGACAGTCACATTTTATCGGACCACGCTCTACGATAAAATATGTATGTCGATGTGACGTCGCAAAAGAATCAGTAAGCATTTCATTAACGTAGACATTAAATTCAGTAATATATTTACACTAATTGAAAATTTTTGTTTTGCCCTTTCCGACCAAAAGTGGAGAAAATTTTAACAAAAACTAACAAAAATTGGATCATTGGATTCGAATTCGAAGTAGTGTGACCGCGGCTTTAAGTTTTT
The DNA here is from genome assembly GCA_037179385.1 of Holothuria scabra. NCBI lineage: Eukaryota > Metazoa > Echinodermata > Holothuroidea > Aspidochirotida > Holothuriidae > Holothuria > Holothuria scabra. The sequence continues at coordinate 40,768,623 of CM074194.1, forward strand.
AATGAAATGAATCATTTCAAAAGATTTGCAGCTAACTTTGGTACAAAGATTCAATAGATTAGTTATCCTTGCACCATGACGATACAACGTGAACTGTCCTCAAACAGTTTGGTGTTAGTCCATTTTAAGTTCATTGAGCAGACGCCAAAGATCGTCTCTTCATTGTGGTTTTATTTTAAAAACTGACGGACTCCCGTCTCGATAAAGAATTATGCAAAAGAAAGGACTCGAGATGTCCTCTAGTTTATTCAATCTGGCGTTTCAACGTTCATTTACTAGCTAAAGTCCCACATAGCGTTTTATTTCTTAAGTAGACTTGTGATGAAAATTTTCGTGGATGTTAATTATTCAAATGAGACTTTTTTGTAATTAATTTGTGAATATTGGTAGTTGAAGTTGTCAGTGGGGTAGGTTTTTGCGTCCTGATAAAGTAATTGAAAAAAAAAATAAAATGTTTGAACAAAAATAAACCTGAAGTATCTCCTTCAAAAGCAGTAAATAAATAAAGTATGTGACAACTAAGAAAACATGCATGAATCTGTGTCGAACACCTTTTGGGAGCACTTATGAAATCAAATAATAACTTCAAAATGCCTACTTTCACTAAATTAGATACTGTATATATTCGAAGATGAAACGAACGTCGCGACGACTTACTCGAGTGTGATTTTGTTAGGTAAAGACCCTTTCTGCCTTTCGGGTAGCTGGTTGATTTACTGAAAAAAAGGCAATCATACACTGGAAACCATTCTTACACGACCATTCCTATACTTTATCATACACAAAATATGCCGTAAGGGTAAGGAACTGCCTTCGAATAGTTCTTCCCTTCCATTCTCAACAAGTAAGCCTATGTCGTGCCTCACTCCTGCCCATGACAAGTGCCACTGTAGAACGACTTTTTCGTCCTCTTTTTATCGTCCTCTTTTTACTAGTTGACACTTACATCCCAGCGGATTTGTGAAATGTCCACAAGGTAGGGATTTCATGTGTTTTCTACATGATCCATACTTCTGCCTTGCGGTTTAAATATTTTAAGAGATTTACTCGTAGAATTTTAATTTTGACTACGTAATGTACGGATGACTGAAGAAACACTGCACCACTTTGCATCTAGACACCACTGAAAACTGGAAAATATTGTTTTTTTTTGGCAGTATTTATGTCACTTGTAAAATCTCTACAAAGACTAAAAATGAGTATTTTGAAAATTTTCATGCTCCCCTAAAAAGAAAGTCCTAAAAACGTAGGGCATGATCAGTTCAAAGTTTGCCAAACATAGCAGCATTTTGCATCTTGGAAGTCTAACGCAAAGATAGTTTCTCAGAGGGGGACACAACTACTTTTGGTTTTCCTTTAAAGCTGAAATCCGGCCATTCAAATATTGCCGCATTACCGATCTACGTCCTCCTGAGGTTTACAATGTTTTCCAAGGGAAAGGGAGATACAGGTTCCCTTTAGTCTCATCCCAAGGCTACAGATCAGAAATGCCCAGTTTTGGGGTCCTTAAAAATTATATGAATTATCATGTTTTCATAGATTGATTGAAGTAGCAGACATGAGATTCGCATTTCAAAGCTGGCTTCATCCAGTTTAAAACACATGGAAAGTGCCGTTTTTGGCCATCTGGAGGGTTTGTAAAGCCCAAAATTTTCCTGTAGGCTTAGCGCCAACTGGTGGTGGCGCTCTCCTTAGATAATCTCGCCGGGCATGACCCTATGAGGTTTCCCCATCGTTCCCTACGCCACTGGAAGTTGTATTGATTTCTTTTATGAATCATAATTTATTTACAATACTGGTCAACTTCTTTAGTCTATAAAGGTCACGTCACAATTTGTTACTCCACGATAAACTCACTATAATGGATAAAGCACTTGTCTCGGGCTACACATTTTTTTACATTATTTTATCCCTTCTTTTTCTTTTTTTCATTTTTCAAAATGTTGTGTATGAATGGATGGTACTTTCTTTGGGTTAACGCGGGCTACCCCCTCTTGGTTTCATGCTTTTCCCTCTGCCAATCCACGGCCCACTGTTGTTCAAACTTCAATTAATGACTGATACAACGTTTAAACTAGATTTGTAAATGATTGCCTTAAAAAAATTCACAAATGTTTTGGAGACTTGGTGGACCTCGTGTACTTAAACACTTATTCTCCAAGACTTGGCGAGGTTGTTGGATGCATGCCGACTGGTTAAGTGGTTAGAGCATCCGACTTTAGGTCGGAACTTCGACTCCCTGTCAGGGTCATACTTTAAACCCGAAAATGATTGATGCCCAACATAGGCAATGGACATGGGCGCAAATGGGGGGGGGGGGCAAGGGGGACCTTCGCCACCTCAAGTGAAAAAGTGGTCACCTTTTTTCGGTTTTTTCTTTTGTTCGAAAACAGTTTTTCTGAAGCTTCAGAAACGCTAGAACACAAGAGCTTCCGTGGGCTTCGCCCCTGGACCCCCACAGGGGCTTTGCCCCTGGATCCCACCAGGAGCGCTTTGATGCTTTGCGCTTCGCGCTCGCGGTGCCCGCCAAGCGTGCACAGTTTAATACTCATGGGCACATCATAAGCATTTTCGCCCCCCCCCCCCCACTTTCAAACAGGGATTTGCGCCCCTGGCAATGGAGAAGGGAAAATAAACGTGTGAGCCGCATCTGGCAAAAATGCCATTCCCGGCCTGTCTTTACCAAATCTAACTAACTAAATAGATGTATACGTCCCGGCTTGTGACTTTTTCAGACATATTGTATCTTCCTCAACCCCTTTTTGACCATCATCGAAAAGTTACATTTGCATTTTCTTAACGATACCCTAATTAGTCTAAGGTGATTGTCCGGATAGTGATGTAGAAGGGCGCTATTCTTAACATGTCTCATACGCAAAGTATGCAAAATACAGGCCCCAACTCCATAACAGGCCGTCGCTGAAATGAATTCTGCTCCCCGCGTCTCACGACCAAAACGCCCAAAGGCACTGCTCATGTCCTGTTGAGACAAAGTATTTATTAGCAGAAATAAAACGAATCGACGATGACAACTTTTCCTGTTGTTAATTCTAAGTGCTTTAATCTACTTTACTATCAATTTGATTTACTATCTTCTTTTCCGTTTTTTGTTTCCATTTCGCAAAATCAAGTGGATGTCCTAATTTACTAAATGATTACTTTACCTCAAATTAGGTAGAAAAGGTTTTTCAAGGTTTGGTAGGAAGCAGTTAAAATTCTTTTGTTTCTAAATCTGAAACACTTTTCCTTTCGAGTTCCCGGATGGAAAGAAGGGCTGTCTAGCAACATTTATCATGTTTGCATCGTTTATCATGTTTTACATACAACCTTTGTATGTAAATGTTGATTAAAGCAGCAATACTTGCAAATTTTAAAAGCTTTCAAGAAAAAATCATTGAATTTTACAAAGGAACACTGCTTGAATCTTAGCAAACGCAAAATCAATAATTTCTTCTTAATTTGGTATTTAAATATTTTATGTAATGATCATCAATTTGTGTTTTCCACCGTGATAATATCAATTAATCAGCCGAGTCTGATTGAAATTTAAATTTGGTTTTCTTTTCCTGACTAAGACCTAGAAAAGTGAACCCGGAATATGAACTTGACACTTTTACGAAAGCTCTAAACATAGAGAGTGCGACAAACACTGGAGCTGAGAGTAACTAAGTTGGGACACATCAAATTGTTCGCACAGTAAAAAAGTCTTCGTAGGACCCTCTTTGTCAGATACATTGGCTTTAAACGTATGGGACCATTTGACGTTACAACCGTTACTTTTGAATTTAAAAAATTCGACGGGATTCCAACGGAATATTGCCAAATATTTGACCAAATTTTAAAATATATTCCTGGCTTAGAGGATATCCCAACACTTGTAAGCACATGGCCAGTTTTAGCTGCGAGTTTAAAGGAAAAATCAAAATGTTGGTCCTTTTGTGTAAAATTTGGTGAGTTAATCGAGTTAGCGTAAGGATAAAATTGAATTATATTGAGGAAGAGACAGCCTCACAGGTGCCAGTTTCTGCAGGTTTAATAAGTATATCCAAATGGTTTTGATACGTAGAATAAGAAATTCATACTGAATCTCGTTGAACGTTCCCATTCCCCCATAATCCCTAGGTTTACTTGGAACCTAGTTTCAATAAAGCTTTTAGTTCTCAAAACTTTCGGAGAGAGTGTAAACGTACAAGCTTGGAATACTGTCGCCTGGAAGGCAGCCGGGATTCTAGAAGTCAATTCATCTAGCACCAAACGATACTGTAGTGGACTCGGAACTATATGGATATGAAGAAAGTCAGCCACTTGAATGGACCTTTCCTAAAAAGCAAAGTTTGCGTTCCCTCTTGAAAAGACCTTACCTGAAAAGCAAAGTTTGCGTACGGTTGGATGTCGCTTTACGGCCAATTTTCCAGCTAATTGGTTCAAGTCGAGCCGTTACAGTTTTTTTCCAGTTGTGACTGACTGGCTTGCTTTCCCTACAGTATTGTTTATTTTTAATGCTGAGCGGCAAGCAAAATGGGAATAGGTTCCATTTCTTAACATCGTCGGTATGACCCTGCCAGGATTCGGACTCCCGACCTCCGGACTGCAAGTTTGATGCTCTAACCATTTGACCTTGTCGTTGAAAAAAGAAATCGTACCAATATCCCCGAATTCCACAAATTCCTCGAAATGGCTATTTGAAGCTATCTGTATTGGGTTTTCCCTCACTCATTTTATTCGACAGAATGAATAATGCTTTACAGAGCTCAGTATAGGTCCATTAAGTTGAGTGTTTTAGACCAGATAATAAATACATTACATTTAAAGGGTTTTTATTCATTTACACTCGTAGGGACTCAGTACGGATCCACGTTGTTTAAGGTAGCTTATGAATTATTGTTTTATAGTCAACTCCTCCCTCAGGTAACAAGTCCTCATGCACAACCCCGTGTATCATCAAGTCAACCAGTCTTAGTCAAGCTATCATAAAATGAACATAACATTTTGATATTTGTGATTGAACGCAAAAAATGAGACAATGAATTTAAAAACATATTACATTTATTACCTCGAGACACACATCAATCATCAAAGATCACTAGATCCTGATCTGCTCGCCTGAGCGGGGTCTGATACACTACTCGAGATCAGATTTGTAGTGTAAATGCAGATTAGTTCCGGATTTAATGGCCCGATTTTGATCCAAGTAAAAGGGAGGATCAGACCCTGCACATGCGATTAAAATTTCTAGTGTAAATGCTCCCCTGTTCGGAAAAATTCGAGGCATGTGCTTTCTCATTTTTTGTTTACATTTTGGAGCTCACGCGCATATGCTTGTATTTAGTAGTTCATTTGAAGCCACTTCCGCTGAAGCCCAAAGGAGGATCAGAGTACGGAGACAAGTGTAAATGCACCAGGATCAAGTCATACACGTAATTCTATATGCTGATAACATCGGTCGATCAGATCCGGATCAAATGTAAAAGCACCCGCAGTCTTTGTCCCACAGAGTTATTTTGTATACCTGATATTTCACCTAGGGAGTTTAAAACAGGCAGCCGAGTTGGACAGGGGGCGATGTAACAGCTTATGTTTTCGACTGATAAGAATCTCACGGTAAAGGGCGTAATCGAGTGACCTCAGCATGGCGAAAGTAGAGGGATTGCTGAACGCTGTTCCCTTCTATTGTTTTCCGAAGGTTACTTCTAATACACACAAAAGACGTTCAATGCATGCAACTGCTTATGTGCCTCAAACTGATCGTTGAATATGTTTTCGTTATTTTCTATCATAATTTCTTTACAAACTACCAAACATTTCCCGAACCCTTGAAAACCATCACAATTTTAGCTTCCTTCAGTCATGATTTCTTCTTCAATACTATTAGAAACTCATTTTCATCCTTTTAATGTGACGGCCCGTTCACATACGCCGTAAGAGTTTTTTCTGACGATTTAATCAGGGATACGAGAAAAGTGTCAAATTAACGATTACCAAAGGTGGATTTGAGTAATGTTCTTTTAAAGGGAGTGCGACACATCAGCAAATTGACCTGATTTTACTTGGCAGGTATGGAGTGAACTGTTCTGAGGAAAACTTCGTTGGAATTATTTCAATATCTTTAACGGTTCTCCAGATATACCTCTTCAAATTTCGAATGTTTCTGAAGAAACTTGTTGCTAATGCAAAAATAATGATGTGGAGTGTTGCATAGTGTTGATATTTCTTTTGTTAACCGTACATAAATTATCTCTTAATTACTCATCAGATAGTTTGTGGTTTGTTAATTGACACTGATGATTTGCAAGGACACAAATCAAACTTCCAAAATGAAACCCTCAGGGGAAACAAATGTTACAACTGTCCTTGAAATGAAGATTGTAAAAAGGCGATTAGCGATATATGATATGTCCCTCCCATGATATCAAAAGATTTGCATATTGAGCTCATTCTCATTGATGATTTAGTGAACACCAGAAATTTTTGTGTAGAATGGTCAAATTGTGATAGATTTTGATGGAAATTGTGGCTATTTTCATGGTCTTTAAAGCTTTTCACATCCAGTACCCAATTTTGTCATTTTCATGTCACACTACCTTTAAAATATGTGACGTACAATTGTCTTGTGAAAAAGGAACAGGAACTTGTACAAACCATATACAGACCGACTGTAGCAAGACAAGAAGTAAATCTTGGCACAACATTCCTGAGTTGGTCAGCTGTTGTATGGCGATCGCATGGGTGTTTCACTATCAATTTACGTTCGACGTTTCAGTTGACTAAAAATATTTAAAGCGAATTAATAAATTTTTGAAGTGGAGAACTGTATTCACTGTTGTATATAACCACAATTACCAGTTTTAAATTTCATCATTTTGGCTAAAATTGGGTGGGGGACTTTTGAAGAGATGTCCACCCTTCCAAAAGAATTTACTCGTACGATCTGTGATAGATTTACGAATGGTCATGACGTGGATAATTTGCATGAGAACATCATCAGAATGAACGAAGTAAGCCCGTTTATCCTCCGCCCCCCACAATCTTCAATTTGTAGATCTTTTTCTGACCATAACGTTTTAGTTAAACATCTTTAAAATCGAACATGAACTTGAATCTCATTTGAGAACCGTATTTCTGCCACTCTCTGAAAAAAAATAACCCACATTTTCAATATTTTGAGTTATTTACCAAAACGCGTTACCTTAAAGCCAACAGAAATGCTGCTAAATGGCACAAGGACACCTGCTATAAGTAACTGAACAATTTATAACTTACACGTTAGAGAATATTTTTTCTCAAATTCATTGAAAAAGCAGACTTATGTGGTCTACTTCCTTTTGTGAGAAAACGATATCCATGTGAACAAGTAAACTTTTCTGACAAATAGAAGTATGATCTATAATGTTTAACTTCAACATTCTGTCACATTTATTTAAAGAAAAATTGTTTTGTTTTATTTAGGAGTTATTGTACAAGTTGATTACCAAGATTTTCACTGTGGATTACTTCTTTTTTTTTAAGAAAAAATCAGTAAAAATACCCCTTTCAATTTCTGACAGAAAAAAGTACAAGCCATTGCTTCTTTTCGTCTGCAAAGAATGTAGTTTTCCATGTGGGTTACTTCTTTTCTTGACTGATTATCTCAGGAAGTAGACTACATGTTAGAATATTTAATATCTGAAAATTTAAGTTTCAGTAAGAGAAAAAAGAAATATGAAATAAAATCAATTTTGAAAAGCGTGGATTACTTCTTTTTGTCAGAAAGGAGCAGATTTGACCTTTGACTTTTTATATTGTTGACACTGAATGACACATTCGTGTTGGTGAATCGTTAAACCTCATCTAACGGACCGAATGATAGACTGACTGACTGGCTAACTAACTATATGAATAATAGCGAACTTTCATGGCCCTACGGACTAACATCTAGTCTCGTCGCGGAAGGAAAAGTTTTAACAATGACTGCACACTTTCAACACAAAAAAGACTTCCTTACTCAAAATATATATCTGGCTTATGTCTGGAAATATCTGGCTGTCATACAGTTTTGTATGACCGATATGAAGCCACATATAAAACCCTTTACAAGTATGTCGATACACAATATCAAGTTTAGTATGACCATATCGATCCTAATATCACTTGAAGAGTTAGGTTTTTATAGCCATATCAAACCAGCTATAATTTGAGGAAATGCCAGGCCAGATATGTAAATAAAGTTTTACATGGCAATATCAAGCCAGATATTACTGATTAAAATACCATGCCAGATAAACATATTGATAAATACTTTTTGGTTTAATTTGGGTACCTGCCCTACATAAAGGCCTTCTTTGGAAGCTGAATATAACATTCAAACCACTTTCCTAAAATCAGCCATATTATTCTAGTATAAACGCAAATGACTTTCCAACGTGGGCGTGGTCAGTAACTCAAAGCTCTGAGTTTTAATGATTAAGGATGTAAAATGTGAAAATTCATAAGACCTCAAACAAAATTTATGTTGGAATATTTTTCCATACGGTTATTTAAACCAGCAATGCAGTGTAAACATTTAAAGTAGGAATTTCAAAGCAGTTTTGTTCGTCACTATAAAGTAATACAACAACTTCAGATACGTAAGCCAATGTAATACAATAGACATGAAACTTTGTTTGGGATGCTCAGATAGTACTAACATTTTACTGAGTAAGCTAGGCTTCTGATATGTTTTACTTTATCCTGCCCACGAACAACGTTTCAACTAAAAGTAGGTCCTGATGAATTCAAACTCTTATTGCAAAAGGCAGAACCTGAGATTTGTAAGCAATGCTCTTCAGTTGTTTCCTTGGAAATCTTGTCGATACTTTCCCGGTGATACGACTTGAAATCAAAACAATATCGTTGACAACGTCTTCAGAGAACCTTTATGAAGTCATTATCTATTGAGCAAGGGGGAAGCTTTAAGTAGCCCCTTAACATTTCTTCGTAGTGAGCAAGCTGCAAGATGCATCATTGCAAGGAATCTCTCTACACCCCAAACTCCGTTGGAATTATTTCAATATCTTTAACGGTTCTCCAGATATACCTCTTCAAATTTCGAATGTTTCTGAAGAAACTTGTTGCTAATGCAAAAATAATGATGTGGAGTGTTGCATAGTGTTGATATTTCTTTTGTTAACCGTACATAAATTATCTCTTAATTACTCATCAGATAGTTTGTGAACTCAGAACGGAATTGTAAATTTCGTCACTTTCATTCTAGGCTTACTGACATTTCGAAAGCTCTTTCACTATGTTTAAGTGTGTCTAGGTCACAATGTTTAAAGGGCAAGAGCAGTCGTCCCAAACTCAGTTTAAAGCAAAAGCTCGATCCCACTTATTTCTTACTTCTCTCCAACGTATGTCACATAATATTAAGTATTTTCGTATCGCATAATGATGAAAAAACCAGACCTTGACTCCTAGTAAATTTCACATTTGAAGCGAAAGAATATTCTTTGTCACATTTCTCTCAAGGGATAATAATGAGAGACTGCAGTATATGATGATAATTCCAGTTGAGGTGACTGCATCACCTCTTTAAATAATACCCTATCGGCATTAAGTCATTAGTAACTTTTCACCCTTTCCAGTCAAATTCATTTTCTAATGCAATTATTTATCTTCATTGTGGAGCACAACGAACATTTATCAATCCTGTTAAGTCAAGGCCAACGTCAGGGCTATACCTCATGTGTGTTCACCATAAGCATGCGAAAGCAAAGCTACCATGGGACTTTGAAAAGCACTTAAAGGGGTTTTTGCTAAAATTAGTTAGGCTTTGCTATAAACTTTCAAAAGAGCCAAGGCTCTTGACGATATTTGTTTTAAAATAGTGTAAACGTTATTTCATAACCAAAAATTCTCTTCATCAAAGATTTAAGTAAGATTTTTCCTCGTTGACAATCCAAGGACAAACCGTATTCTAAACATGCGTTTACCTTCAATGAATAACAAGTTTTTTTGTTGTGTGAAGTCATTTTCCTAACTTAGACAGTCTAACAGTTACACTAAAAAATAGGCGTTTCCGGATAGGGTGTTACAACTCTTCGGTTCTTCCCTCTTTGTGCAGGGAATGCTTTGCTAAAGGATACAGGGGTGTTTCATACCGCCTATGTGAATCTATGACAATCTCAAGAGGGTCAGACACTAGGATGATCAAATATGCCACACTTTTTGTTCTCTCTATGTTTGTCTCTATTCTTTTCATTGCAAATATTGTTTGCAGGTTTGACGGGTTAATTGGTTTAATGCTCATTAATGCCTTTGCTCATCTGAAAACATTTTTCAAAACATTTCCAAACAAAGATAAATCATCTAAAAAGGTGCAATCTGGGTTATAGCTTTGCATTAACAACTGTACAATATGTTGACAACTTAACTTTTAGAAATATATCAATTCCTTCAGCTTTGTGTATTTTGGATTATGATTAGGCAACCGTCATAATGTTGGCACTCAAGGAGGATTGCCTCTCAGAACGTCACTGGAAAGTTACATATGTGAAAAACTGGAAGACATTGAACTTTGAAAAACGAAAACAAAACCACTAATGGGTGGCATCCCTTACTGGTCTGCCCATCAGTGAGTCTTTCTAAATTTATAGCGTAACCAAGTTAAATACATAAGCGTCACCTACCACACGCGCAAAATCAATTACATCGAATGAGGTTGACTCATTGTCTCTGCCACTCACTGCTCAGACTTTGAACAACCTAGGATACGCTTTACAGCTCCCCAGACCAAAACATAGAAGTTAATTGAGACATTAAAGAAAAATGAAAAACAATGCATCAACACGTTTTAATTAAGTCGCTTGTAATTGTGTACAGTGCTTTTGCCAGTTTACAGAGAGATCGAATATTTGCAACGTCATTGTGCACAAATGTAGACTTCGGAGAACTTTAAAATGCACATGACTATATGTAAGAGGCTATATCTACGAATTGAATTCATTATGTTATAATAAGTTCTGTCAAAATAATATCTGATGTAATCTGATTCATTTAAATAAACATTGTGCATAAGTTTTAAAGATCGTTTTAACACAAACAGATTTACAGTCTCAAGCTCGCTAGTTATCAGAAAGGCACGTCCAATGGGCTCTGTGTATACACACTCTTTTGTAGATGGATTAACTTAAAGACAAATGGTACCCTATGGGTTTGACAAGAGAACTCTTAGTACAAATGCAGTTCCTTTATCGTGCTTTAGTAATTTTTTTTTTACCCTGCTGAAGCTATCCCAAATATTTTCCACACATATGTGACCTATACAAGATAGATTAATAACATACACGCTTTTTTAACACACACACACACACCATGAAAGCCTAAACCGGAAGGATAACACGTCTTGATTTTCAAATGTATTCTGTAATTCTGTAATTGGTGTGAATCATACACTGCTTCGAAAAAGTTTATAGCCTCTGAATTTATTCAAGAGCCAAATTGCTGTCAAATCAAAGAAAAACGGACATATATGATCCCTTCTCAATGATGAGCGCGCATTACGTTGCCTTCAATAGAATACAACTGCAGATGAAACCTGATAATTGACGAGTTACAATACGGTTCCCTATCCTAACAAATGAGGAACTTGACTCGTGGACACCATGTGTTGAAATGACTTGGAAATATATGCAGTTAAAGTAATTGGCAATCTCTATTCCTTCATAAGCTTATGGCCAATATACCAGTGATCTGGTGATATGTGGATAAATTTGGCGCACTGTGAACACCGTTTTTAATGATCTATCGTACCAAACCAGTTTTGCAGTTTTTAGGTGGTTCAACTTAGATGCTGTTTAGCGACACACCAACATGGGTTTCTCAAAGCATCCCCTTCCATCGGTTAGATAGGAAGATCAAATCTAAACACTCTACCAAATACGGCTCAAGTCTCCAATACATTGCAAATAGGTTCTAGACCTCAGAATCTATTTCGTCGCTTCTGAGGACAGCCGGGGAATGTCACGGGCATATTCAACACCTCCAGCCCACGAGGAATGATTGGAGATGGTCGTGGTCTTTGTTAGTCGTTACAGTTGTATATATGCATATATATATATATATATCAAATTGGTAAAGCTGGAAAATCTGGCTGAGGTGAAAAAACGATGTTGACCTCCCGCTTTCTAGTGCGGACGCTCTAACCACTGAGCCATGAAGCCAAGTTGGTTTGGCCTTTGTTCAAATAACAGATGAAGCAACTCGCAATTCACCTTCTGAGCAGGCGCCTAATTTTTTGGAACAGCACTAGTTCTCGTTTGACGCAAGCCCAACCAGAGATCAAAGTTGATGCTATCCAGCTGAACACAATTGTTTGTTCGCCAGCGGATCTCCGAAGAGATACAGAAACCTGTGAAAGCAGAGATGAAGTGAAAATAAACGCTGACGACAACTGCGTGGCTTATATATATATATATATATATATATATATATATATATATATATATATATATATATATAGATATATATATATATATATATATATATATATATATATATATATATATATATATATATATATATATATATATATATATATATATATATATATATATATATATATATATATATATATATAAGATGAAAATAAGAAGCCGCCGGACGCACGACATATCAAAAACAATCCATGAAAGTTTATTAAAACGAGAATGTTAGCTGGATCGTTAAAATCTTCAATGCAATAAGATGATCAAATTGGTTGAATCTTTGAAAAGGTAAAATGAGTATACATATTGCGCCACGACGTTTCGAAAAGGTAAACTTTTCTTGATCACGTATAAAAGTACACTGCAAAGACTCTCAGAAACCAGCACATGGGATAAGAACGAATACAGGTGAAAAAGCAAATACAGGAAGATTATCCTAAACGCTATGGCTGACGTCTTTAATATTCATGCCTACTGGATCAAAGGTATTCAGACGATAAATCCACTTTAGCTCTACTTCTTCTCGAGTTCTCTTGTTATGGTTAATAAGCTTTTCAATTCCAATGAGCTCAAAATTTCTACAGGATTAAAAATGTTTGCCAAGGGGTGTATTAGCTTTACGTATTTCTTGCCTATGCCCACGGTGCCTAATCCTCAGCTCCCCGCCTGTCTCTCCCACATACTGTTTTTTACAATCTAAACAATTGACAAGATAAACGAGTTCTTCCGTATCGCAGGTAATGTCGTGAAATATATATATATAAATATATATATATATATATATATATATATATATATATATATATATATATATATATATATATATATATAAATATATATATTAATATATACACATGAACAAAAAATATTTAATGCCTAAAGGGTGTTTTGGTTTCTTCTACGCAGTTACCGTCGGGACATATACTACAGAAGATAAAATAAAAGACATTTGTTGCACAATTACAATTGAAGGACCCTGGGTGTAAGTTAACGGTCAAAACTCTCTCGGTTACAATGTTTTTACATATTTGGCAGCGGGGGACTTTGTTGGGTTTATTCCCAGGGAGTGAGGGCCGTTAAGAGGGGGTAGTTTGCTGGTTGTTTTCGTGGACCTCAGCGAGAGTGGTTGCTCTAAGGCTAGAACCCGGGGATGGGTAAACTCTGGTAAGCCAATTGAGTTGAGAATGTGCCAGAAGGACTTTAATTGTTTGAAAAGAACCTCACATTGAGGGAAGTAGGTGGTGACAGAAGATATTTGATCGTTGCACCGATTACGGTTGTAGCATAGGAGTTTCTCACAAGTAAGTTTTGTTAATGCTTTGATCGACCAAGCCAAGGGGGTAGCCCTTATTGAGAAACTGCTTTTTTCACTTCAAAGAACTTGATGCAAAGCCCTGCAAAGGTCAACAGGGTCAGAACAGATGCGTTTGGACCTAAGGGCTTGGCTAAAAGTACATTATTCAACTTCACTTATTCAGATACATTCGAATTATTCAAATGATTAAGACGTAATTTAAAAAAAAAAAACAATAACAACTACAAATATTACTTAAATTTGCTACTTCAGAAATAGGGTTCCGAAAAAAATAGGATAAATTCATTTAGTTTACAATATACTACCTTAGTAAGAGCACCAGTACTAAAATGTATTGGTATATTTCTACATTACTGTGCACATGGTCAGAAATCTTATAATAAAATACTCTAGCATTTTGAATGGTCATCTTCGCATTAGTGGTTATCTGTTCAGAGAGTACGACAGATTTCAGCATTCGTAATTATGGTTAGACAATTTGATAACAGCTGTAACATCGGATGCAACTCTTCCTGTCAAAGAACAGCATTAAACGTCTTTCACAAAATTTGTTAATTTTAAGTTCTAAATTTTCCATGTTTTTAAAAGTTAGGAAAGCAAATAAAAAGGGTAATTTTATCAAATTTGTTCCCTTGCCGTTTCTAAATCTGTATGGATGTGACACAAGGTTAGAAAACAACAAGATTCCATTCGTTTCAAATAGTTATTGGGATAAGGCTACTATAGAAATCGCCATCGAAAAATACCTACACCTTCAAACATGTTGAACATTGTGGAAATTTGATGGGGAAGTTTTGTTCGCACAATCATACGCTTTTTGTGTAGAAACGCTATACAAATTTTCATGAAATTTTTGACTTAGTGCATGATTGCGTAGATGCGGCTTTGTAGTAGTAACGAGTACAAATGACACTATTATATGATTGCAATAAACTTTTTGATTACAATTTAATATCTTCACTATTATGTTAATCTCCATGGTTCAACATGTTGCACAAATAGTTCGTAAATCTTTTTAAAAGGTCCGCTACTCCTTTAGTACGATATATCATGTCACTATCCCAATATGCTAAAGCTTTACATTATCCCAGAGGCGATTTTCCATAACACAACCGGAGACAATGGCAGACTTTAATCGTCGCTAAATATCCTATGGATCGATGGAAACCTAGAGTATGAACAATAGCAATAACTTCACCAAATCTATCGTTCGTTCCCAACAGTTCCTATCACATTTTACGACATTTAGCAAGGTTTAAAGACTGCTGTACTCAGATGAGTCAGATATGGGCTCTGGCATCTCTGCTAACGGTGATAATTATAACTGCAACGGTCACTACCATAGAACTGCTTAAATACAATCATAATTTCTTTTCCTGTAAATACCTATAATTTGATTGCCTAGAAAATATTTTGAACCAATCGATTCCCCATTTTTACCATCAGCTGCATTGTTTCCCATGACTTTCTATAACCTGATGCAATTTATACAACTGATTGTAATCAGTTCTGGAGATAACCGCTTTCGGACATAAATGAATATTTCCAAGATCGAAGGAAATCTACCTGTCCCAATGATATGAATTATTTTTGCACTTAGTGGTTATCTTTTCGCAGTCGTTCATTTGTGTGTACTTAAATGTGAGGTAAGAGAAGGGACATTCAACTACGTATTTACAAACATAAGTGCTGGCATGATCCACTGCGTGAGGTCTATAAAGTCAACTATGACAAAGAACGTAGCAAAATTACTCGATTTCTCAAAACTGGCGACGCGATCAACCAAATATGACGAAGCTTTTTTGGTTCCCTACAAACAAACAACAAAGCTTTTAAATCCCCAAATTTCTCTTTCCTAACATCGATGAAAACTGAAAAGATGGTTTTGAACAATCGTCTTTATTGCAGTTGCGTGGTAGAATCGCAATGCATCATGGATTAATTTAATGTGGCGTCCCCCATAGCAGACTTTTTCCCCCGATCAGGGGAAAAAACTGCTTGAACGATTATTTCCCTTCCTGGTTAAAGGGAAAAATTAAAGAGGAGGTACATTGGCGTCATAACGCTGAGCGATGGCGGCTACCAAAATGTCATAACAGTCATGGGACTGAGCAAACTTAATATGCGAATGATATGATACTTTTAAATGGTAAGTTAAATGTAATTTAACGGCCCAGTTTCCAACCCATTGGAAAATAGATTGGAAATAGATTATAGAAGCAGCTTAGCAAAATAAAACCCCAATTTCATCGAGTACGTAAATACGCAATATTCCACTAATGATGCAGCTTCAGTGCGGTGTACCAAAGTATGACTTCATTTGCACGCCCTCTTTAATGGAACCCCAGAAGTCATGTAATAATAAGATTTGTCCGCCATTTGTAGAGGTCAGGATGCCTTGCTTTTTTCATTTCTTTTGTTTGCTCTTTACCAAGATAGTTCAGAAACGATTCGAAATATATCTGTTTTCGGAATGGCTTCTGCACCCATTCGAGAAACATTAAGCTGGATGCCTTAGTCAGTGGTTTTTTGTCGTCGGTTACAAATTTATGTACAATGACTGCAATAAAAATTAAGACCAACTGAGTCAGACGCACGTGTATGTAAATACTGAAGTATTTCGCGCAAAACTTGTAAAACGTCTTATTTTTTGGAAGAAAAAGTGAGTTCCCATCCGTTTTTCCGAAATCAACCCAAATATTTCGGTTTTTAGTCATGAGGGGTTTATAACAATCATCACTTGAAATGCGCAATTTACAATTCACCTATATTCTTTGTGTATTTAGTTACATTTTTACCTCACTAAGGAAACTGTCGTTTGATTTGTCTAAATTGCTGTTATATCCAACAATGGTGGACAATTTTAACCTGGAAATAAATTTTATCTTTTCCGTCAGACAAAGACTTTGTTAATGTGATCCCGTTTCTGCTGTATCATTTTTTTAATGATATTTGCAATAAGAGCCGAATAATTTGATTACTTCACAATCGTGCTGCATTGGTACCACCTGCAACATAAAAGACACATTTAGTCGTTGAAGTTATTAAGATTCCCAGAAGAATATTTGTGGTTATTGAAAGTCTTCATCAAGAAAGTGCATGGTCGGCCCAGACCTGTAATTTTCTTCTTGTGACGTCGAAAACTTATTTGTATAATTGAAGAAGCTATGGAAAGAATATTCAGTGTGTTCAACCTATCAGGGAGGTTCGTGCGTTGTTACTCTCCCCTGCGTTTACTTTAACCGACTGTTTGGTACAACCTCTTTTCCACGGTCATAAGGATGGTAATTCGTTTGGGATTTATGGTCAACGTCTTCTTATTCTGGAAGGTTGTTTCTATCTCAAGTTAGGAGTTTATCTCCAGCAGCCATCAGCTGAAAGTTTATTCACTTTCATTTTCTGGAATAGCAACATCTAGTTCATTCAGAAGTTGAAGGAGAGAGTCGCAGTAATCTCGGAGATCCGTGACAATACTTTTCAAGGATTTCGAAGATGGTGGTACGTCATCCTGATGAAGAAAAGGAATTTTGATGCAATGATTATTTTCAAATAAAAGATGGAACGTTATTGATTTGGCAATGACAAATTAGTTTGAAAGACATAATTTCATACTGTTTTCCTACGGATATAGATTTTAGGAAAGGCCGAATTTTTAAAATATATAACTTGATGGATAAAAGATTTTAATACTTTCAGAAGTCCAGGTGAGCGTAAACCATATATCACTCGTCACTCAGAAGGATGGAGTATAAGACACACAGCATTCTTCTAAGATATTTTTTGAACATTTGAAGGTGTTCTCACTTTAGAAATACCATGAAATACCATCAAGTGCTAATGTTTGGACACTTTTTGTCAACTGTTAAATACTGTAAGGATTCAAACTTAAACGTGTGATGAATAAATCTGTACCACTTTTTTAACAGAGCGGAATGACGAAACAAGTTTAAAATTGGGAGAATGTCTGTATCTCAATCAACGTCAGCGATTAGAATGTGAAAAAGGGAGGGGCAAACTATGGGTAAATGAAAATGTTTGGTGCAAAAGCGCGGAACCGAGCCCAAAGCGCTCGTTACTGCGGGTGGGGATCCAGAAAGACCCTCGGAAGCTTTGATGTTTTAGGATAACTTTGGATGAACAATGAAGTCTCAGGAAAGTAAATTATTCCTTTCTTCCAAACTCCTAACTGGCCTATCTTGGAGGGAAAGTATTTGGGGTTGAAAGCTAGGAAAAATATGGGAGAAATTCCTCTCCTGCCCCCGTAGTGTCACCACTCATCATTATTTCAGCCTCGGTTCATCATGTCGTGACGTTGCTCTTTCAGAACGCAATAAAGACACATAACCCCAGTAGTTTAAAGAGATGTGTGGTGTAACTGCTATTTGAGTTCGTTACACGATCTGCGCCATCGAATGATCGATTCATTCATTGTCTTCGTACAGCGTGAAAAGCAGTTAAAATACTTGACCAGCTTGGTGGCAAACCATAAAATTTACATTTTTTTGGTATATTCTCATGGGGATCAACCCAGCCAACGTGCTCAGCTGGGCCCCAACTGGGTTTCAGCTGGGCTACTTGCAGGGCCCCAGCTGGGTCCCATTCGTGTTTGTCACGTGTTCCCACATGGGGCCCACTGGGCTAGCCTTTCCCAGCTGAAGCCCAGCTGGGCCCGCTTCAATAACTGAAGCCTAGTTCTTACAGTGAAGCAAAGCATGAGTTGGGTTTGTATTCCTTTTCTTCTTTTTTCCTTCCTTTGTTCTCTTTTCATCTTTTTAGGAAATCTTTTTCTTGATTTTTGTTCTTTGCAAATCGCCATTGAGTGTGTTTCCTCACAGTTATGTGCGCTATATCAAGTTTTGCAACCTTAACCTTTTTACAATTTCTCGTGAATATTTTAAGAGGTCTCCCCCTTCCCCCTGAAACCGCGCCTTTGCATTTTGTTTTATGTAATAATGTCAATCAACTATTTAGAGCTGATACTTGACCATATCAAATGTACATGTAGTGGGCTCCATCTCCTCACTGAGGCGATAAGATATATTCAGTGAGAGAAGGAGGATGATTACAAAAAAAGAAGAAGGGAAGTATCATCACGCGGTTCCAAGAAGTCTGCGAAGGCCTGGACACTCATTTATGATGCTTTTTGGAAGCCCCTAGACATCTCCTTTCCAGACAATCTAACAAACCAAACAACCTTAAGTCAAATTTTCTTTGTTGAAGGGACCACTGGCAAGAATTATGAAAATATTTTTTTTTTATCATTTTTCAAGAGTAGCGATACTTTTAACTTCAAACTGAAGGTAATAATAACGATGTGCCTCTTTCGGGAACACTGAATAACGAAAATCTGGGACGTCTTCTCAAAACCGGTCTAACTAAGATGGTATGAGGAAGGTTAAATTATGAACGAGCAAATAAGTCCAATCATCGTTTTATTTTTGTACCACGCAACGAATCAAGAAAAAAGGGTAATCACACAATGCCGATTCGTGTGATCCTTTTATCTGCACTTTCTATATTAAAAACACGTTCTAAAAGAACCTAATACAAAACTAATTAAGTTAGCTCTCATTTTCCCCTTACTTGAAAACCCTCACTCTCTAGGTTCACGAAGACAATCTCGAGAATCGCAATCCGCCAAACGTGTAGAAAGTAATTATGCAATATACATTACAAATGACGTTTTATTTTTTACGAAATAATAATGAAGTTGAAAACTTTTTACTGGCAAAATGCCTCTTTTCTGGGTCTGCTTCAATTCTTAGGTTTTTGTCATAATTTCGTCATTGGGTGAATGATGCGCGATAGTTTCACAGCAGCTGTGTATTGACTTCGAACGGTGGAATGCATGTCAATATAGACCTTATACACTGACGTCATGAGACTCATTTACGCTGAACTTAACGCTAGGAAGGAGAACTGCACAGTTACGCGGTACAGCCTCACTACGTTGCGTTTCGAACGTTCCTTTGCGATGGTTACAACCGAACCCGGCTAGTCGATAATTGTAATAGGCTGTTGCGACCGCCATTAGTTATTTAAAAGATAACTAACCTTTGTGGGCTAATATGATGTAGCATGTGTTCATTGCAAGTTTGATTCAGGTTGTAACTCGATAGAAACAACTGTTATCACATGGAGACCCTCCACCATTTTACATGAGTTAAGAGCCGTCGGTACTCTTTCTGTTTTAGAATTTGCGAAAATTTTATGCTCCGTATAATATGCCACTATCATCTTGATTTGTAAATTAATCAACCAGAAAAGGTATAAGGTAAAATCTTGTTCGAATTTTAAGTTCCCCATGATATTGTTGTAGGCATGTCTTTCTCTGGTATAGGTTTAATGTTCTTATAGAATTCTAACTTACAATGCCGTGTTATTGATACGAGTTTGTTGCCCATCGCATGTGTGTGCTGCGTACGCGGTTCCGCGTTAAACTGAGCCTTGCCCTTGTAATCGCTAGCGACAACTGCATTGATTTCTTTGACGTAATTTGTGTAAATGCGCGAAGGGATAACAAATCTTATTCAATAATTCTCTAAGTCTCTGGTCATTTTTTTCTGTCTCGGGCCCAGATTTTAATGGAAAAACAGCAGAGCATTCGGAAGAACTTTTTTCAACCACACAGTTTTACATAGCGTTGCCGTTTGCATGGTCGGTCCTATCATGGTCGACACGCACAGTCGATTTACGTACGCGGTATTGCCCAGGAGAAAATTCCCATATATTCCATTGGAAAAAATAAATGGGATCCCATAAAAGATTAATGGGATCCCATAAAGAGTTAATAGGATCCCTTTAAAACCGGTTAAAATTCAAATCTAAAGTCTAGAAATTGGACACTTTGTTTGGGATCCAATATAGTTTAACGGGATCTCATCGAATGAATAGGAAATCACAAAATCAATGGGACCTGAAATTCTAATGGGATTCCATAAAACTCCAAAGCTAAGGTCTGGAATTCGGACACTTTGTATTGGATCCGATAAAATTTAATGGGATCCCAATAATATTCTATTGGGGTTTAATGGGATCCCAATAATATTCTATTGGGGTTTAATGGGATCCCATTTATTTTCCAATTGGATTTATGTGAATGTTCTCCTGGGTGGAAGAACGTCTATTTATTCTTATGATAGGGAGGGCAACATTTTTCAGGACATTCTTGATTTGTTCCATAGTTATGGTCAGGGTTCATATAGAGGGTTACGGTTACGTATGTGGAGAGTACTTAACCTGCACTTTCATAATCCGGTATTGAAAATACTGTGGTCGAAAAACCGTTACCTTCAAGTTAGGTATGAAAAATTCCCAAGGAGCTGTTTCGTTCAGTTACATAACTTGGCCTTTCCCACAGTCCTGCTTCAAAACAGTACGTAATGAGAAACGACTTGAGTAAACACACATCACCTGACCCTCTTCCTGGATTCAGTTTCGACGCAAAAGTTACATTTGTTCACAAGATTTGGCATGTTAGCCTCATACAAGCAGCTTTCTCCCTCACTCCATTTTGGATTCGACCATTACGGTTCTTCAGACAGAGCTCTGCAACCACAGAGTGTCCTCACAATTACGTAAATAAGCCTACCGCGTTGAGTCTTGCCTGTAGTAGATCACTACCATCAATACCGCAATGACCTATTCCTCTCCTCCATCAAAATTGCATGGTCCGGATCTATTGGGGTCTGTTAAGAGTTTTAGACTTCTTTTCTACAAAAACACCCTTTAAAAAAGATTATGTCATGGTTACTTAAAGGGGAGGTTTAAGCAAAAAATTAATTTTCATATGTGAAAGACGAACAAAATCAAAACAGTGTGGTGCAAGTTCCATTCAAATCGGACATGTATTTCTTGAGATATCAGTAAATGAAGTTAGTAGATTTGTGTTCAAAAGTGAGTTTGAGGGCAGCAGAACTTATATCACTTCTTCACATTGACAAGGAATGCTTTGTTTACCTTTGTTTTATCAGATTGTTGTGCTGACCTTGAAATAAATAGGAGTATGACCTCCCTGTGGGGGATGCAAAGTTTGTAAAATTCTCGTGCCACTTATGCAACAACATTTTAAAAATATGTTATTATTGAGGAGAAAACCCAGAACAAAGTTTAAAGAAAAACAAAAGACTGCCCATTAATGTGGGGATGTGATGTCATATGTGCTTGCTTTAACTTTATCTGTTCATATCTTGAGAACCACACATCGTATTTTACTGCAAATTTCACCAAAATGCTTAGAATAAGCACCTCTCTTACATACCAAATCCTGTTGTGACCTTAAACCCTTCTTTTAAGACTGCTGCAGGGAGTTGTCAGAGGAGGACAGCCAACGTTCATATCTACCAGACAATATGTACTTGAAACTGTTATCCCTTTTCAGGTAACAAAATTTGATTGGCAGGTCCTTTTATTCCCATTGGTTTTGCCATTTCTGACTTTCACATTGTAATGATGTCCTGCTTCTTTCAAACCAAGGTAATCCAGAAACAAAGGTCATTGCTAAAAGTGTATTTGTAGTACAACGTGTTTGCCGACAAGTGCTAAGCTTCAATAAGGACTTTATTCAAAACGGCTGCCTATAAACTTTTAACTACCATATGTTTTTGTCTGTCTAAGATTTTAAGGAGTTGCCACCAGGTTGACACATTGTTAAGCCTAATAAAACAATCACAGTTTTGAAAATTTCCCCAATTAGAATCAAGTATTTTCTGAGAAGGAGAATTTTACAAACTCTCCGTAACAGCTACTTGAATAACGCAGAGCGACGCATACTTAAAATTTAGATTTTTTTCTCCATTATTGGCAGTGTAATGACAATGGATGCAATCATCATGAAAGGTCTTTGAGATATACTTGTATATACTTATATATATATATAAATATATATATATATCACTAAGGGGAAAGTTGTTGTTGAAAAGTCGACCTTAAAGGGAAAATTTTTTTTGGGGGGGGCGAAATATAAGGTTCGCCTTAACGTTTCTACACACGTTTTCTATAGGAATACGTAAAGGGACAAAAGCGCCCCCCTAGATTTACAAAGTAGGTACAATTACTTCAAAGTTGTCAAATTTACGGACACATAGCTTTTAACACGAACGGATGGCTGGCCATTGAAATAACGTTGTTTATATGTTTAGACGTTATGGAGAGCTCTTTTGGTTATGTATTTAATTGTTATTTTTTCGCCCTATGTACAAGAAGATATAACAATTTCCCCCTAAGGTGGGAATTAGCGATTTATATATATATATATATATATATATATATATATATATATATATATATATATATATATATATATATATATATATATATATATATATATATATATATATATATATATATATATATATATATATATATATATATATATATATATATATATATATATATATATATATATATATATATATATATATATATATATATATATATATATATATATATATATATATATATATATATATATATATATATATATATATATATATATATATATATATATATATATATATATATATATATATATATATATATATATATATATATATATATATATAGAAGAAAAAATAGAAATAAATCTTGCCTTTACAGGCCCGCCTTCAGAAAGACAAACTTGGTTTAAAATGGGAAGTTATTTAGGTCAGAGCCCATGAACAAATTTGGCCATTACAAGAGAATCATAATCAAATTTTCAGCGCTCTCTAAAATTCACGCTTCATACCCGATTCTCCATATGAGGGTTCGAACAAGACATTGTTTTGAGGAATATAAGAAATAATATCACCGAAATTCTCATTGACGTCAAATAAGAGGTAAACCTCGAAACACTTTTAATAGAGACGAACATTGAGAGAGGATCTTGGGGCTGTAATATATTATTCGTAGCATGTTGAAAATGTTTTACCGGAAACGTGAAATGCTTTAAATATGATGTTTTTTCGGATGCGCTCCGATTGTTAGCAATATTCACATTATTTTGAGTGTGTTTTATTAAGATCATTCGATAATGAATCATAATTTAAACCTTCAGTCTCTCTTTATACTACCTCCTTGCTCATGTTGCTCCCAAAAAAAATGTATGATTGAATCAAGTTGAACTTTGACTTTTCGTGGAGTTTATGTTTGTTGTACCTCAGTTTAACGAGTATCCACTCATTAGCTTTATGAAAGGGCCGTAATATAAATCACTACATTATTACCGACAATGCTTCACCTCTAGAACACACCTTTGACAGCATCATGGGAAAATTAGGGCATACATCCACATTAGTTTTCAGAGTGGAAAAAATATGGAACTGTCCAGCAATAGGTGAGCTTTATTTCTGTAGGTAGTAATGAGGTAGGAATGCTACAATCCTCATATTTTTGGGTAATATCCTCTGTAAAATTTGTCTCATCTCTAGCAAAACGGAGCCAGCATCCCTCATTACAATGTACAAACTATTTCTAGATAACCACCCCCATCATTCTAATTTTAAGAGTGGCTCTCTTTATTGTAAAACTGCAGTGCAGACGTAAGGTAATGTAACTCTCTAGCGGATAATACTCTCGCACACCATTCGAACAATGATTTTATTTTTTTCGGAAGGCTTCTCAACATTTGAACTGTTGAAGAAGCAAAGCAGTGGCGTAGCCAGAGGGAGCGAGGGGGGTATGCCCCCAAAATGATTGAAGACTACAATTTGCCCCTCCCCTCCCCCCCCCTCAAAAAAAAGAAGAAATACACTGAAATGATTAATAGCGATTTTCAAGTTTTTCCATACATCTTGTTCGACTAGTACACAGTTCTTTTTTTGACAAAAGTGGTAAACTACGAAGACGGAAGAGAATTAGAGAACGTGATACGTCCAGTTTTAAATCTGTCTCATTTTCCGTAAGCTCATGAGACTGCCATATAATATGCCTACTAATATATACTTCCCTTGTTATACTTTATCTAATCGATAATTCTCCATTGAGGGAATAAGACTCATGTGTTGACTTCAGAGTAATTTAATTGTTGTTATATCAAACATAATATTGACCACTTCGATTTAAATGGTCCATTTTCCGAGCAACGCTACGAAAACGTTTGCTACAGGTATGACGAATCGAAGTGAGCACGCCTGAAAGACGTATATGGAAAAGTTAATTAAGTTACGCGTTCTTATATTACAATTGAACCGTGAGACGCAATTTAAATTCAACCGAAAAATTATTTAATAAAACAAGAAATTCAAAACGTGTTCTCCTATAAAAATACAAAAAACATTTTGTAATTGTATTTACCTAACGAAATGTTCAAAATCGATGGGTAGAGTATCTATCCTTGTGCTTACTCTTGTTTCAACGTGACGTCACTCTCATAAAGTGTTTCGCACCATAGTATTAAATACTTGAAGCTGGTTGAAGATATTGAATTGGTTTGTTAAAGATAAAACTATCAAATTAGACGTGCATTATAGTACTGGTAAGTGCACTATCAAACCAAAACCACTGGAAAGAACAAATACAAAGAAAGTTGTTATTACCTGAACGATAGTAAGAATTGTAAGAGTAGAACTTTTAGAATATCGTGATTATGACTAGCTTTTAAGATACCGTAAACAACGCATGCTTACGATCACTTTACTTTAAAACGAGACGGTAGAAAATTATTTCAACTGTTTGCATAAAAGTCGCAAGGTACCAAAGCCAGTTCGCACTTCAAGCGATACTAAGACAGATAAATTACATGACCGATCATGCCAGACACGTCATCACACTATGGGAGGCGGTATTCGAGGTGACATCATTGCACCGTAATGACGAAGCTTACTTTGACGTCACACTGTTGTATCTCAACAGAAAAATGCTCCTCTAAGGAAAGCTTTTCACATTGGAATAATCCATAGCAACAAAGAGAAACTTAAGAGAGGGCTAATAACTTGCCAGACGATGCATGAAAATGTCCAGGTCTGCGCTTTCATTTTATTTTCAGATAGTGTGTTACAATTAATTATGGTAGAAGAGGAAAGGAATGTTTCTCCTGGGGGTTGCAGGTGACATATAGACTGGAATTTTTTACTAAAGTAACTCCCTTGATTTTCAAGTATATTTTTAACTTAAAGGTGAAAACTTTCATATGTAAGATAATTTGGGACCACCAAGTATGTCAAGGAGAAGGTATAATTCTCCTCAAATAGTGGTTATTGTTATACCAGCCACGTTTTTTTTTCTTGTTTATCTTAAGCAGATTCACCGAGTGACATTGACACAGGAAAGCGACGAGCATGAGGCTTAGACCTCATGCATTGACGACACACTGACGCCATCCTTCGGACAAAAAAATTAAGATGTGACCGCATGCATAAGATTTCGCCCTGCGCTTGAAGCAGATGCACCCTATTCTACTTGTTGACAAATCAACTATCTGTATTTGTCGGTGTTGGGTTTTGTTTTGCCTCCAAAGGAGGGCGTATTTTTTGCCATGTGACATCATATGTATGAGGTTTACTGGAACATTCAATTGATCCCGTATCTCCAAAGGTGTCCAAAGTGACATTTTCCTCCTAGGCTAGTACATTCCTCAAACCTTCAGCAAATACCTTTCACATGTGGCACGTGAGGTTATCTTACGTTCAGAAGAGTGAAATAATGAAATACGATTCCCTAAACCCTGTTTAGATTTTCAAAACGATAAAATTCTGTGTAAAGCATTGCATCATGATGTTTTTGTTCAATATTTATACAATGGAAACCTATATTAACCCTACATGGGCAATTTGCAACAAGCCCTACATCATTTTCTGGTGCATAGAGAAAGTATGGCAACGCGACTGGAATCAAACTATCAGTTAAAGAAGAAAACGTTTGGTCTTTTGCAGTAGTGTAATACTGTTTGACACATATGCACTTAATACCGCTAGCATGTTGCTTAGTCCCATCCGGTATCGATCGATTAGACCGTATTGTCTGCAGCTGAATATAATATTGCATCCGCTTCAATGAGAATGTGACCACCGTGTGAATATCTGACTACGGTTTGACTACAGTATGACTTACGAGCGTCCCATATTCTAATCACTTTTCGCTTGGAAACACGTGTGGTGTACTTGGGAGCGCAAAACACGTAGCACTAGCACTACCCTGTAAACATTTTGTCATCTGTTCGACAACGGTTTTAAGACGGCAGTTACGTCGGTTTAAAGACGGCTTTCAGGCCGTACCTACGTCTGTTACAGCATCCGTTTGCAAATTCGTTAGACGTCGGATAAAGGTCGTAAAGACCGATTGTTCATATCCATTTGATATCATATTTCAACATCAGCTAGGGGACAACAATATTTGCATACCTCTATCTTACGTCGCGAGTAGGTCGAAAAAGAATGCTCCTTACAGCAACGACGGACTTATTTCTTACCACTATACGACGTCAACCCGATCCCATTGGACCAAACACAGAAGTTAAACCGACGAAAATATTCACAGGGTGTATGTACGAAGCAGCCGTTATAAGAGTTCAGCTGCTAGCGTCGCGATCTGACAAAGGACAAGGAATTAATATGCCTACTTGTTAAAAAGAAAAGAAAAAGGGATTTTGAAAATATTCTTTCAGTGCCCAATAATTTTCTTACTGCCTGTATTCTCCATTCCTATCAGCACCTTTTTATTACTTGTGTCATTGGGGATGACCATGCAAATTTCGGTAAAGAAGAGTTTATTGATCCCCGATATTTTCATATCTTTCCCCTCTTTGCTGAAGATTGTGATTAGATCGACGAGAATTCGGCTTGCTTATATTTCACAATTTTAAGAGCTTAAGAGCACCAGATCCGAAAGTCACTTACTATAACTTCACTTGATCTCCTGATTTCCGTGGTGGATCAAAGCGGTAAATGTTCTCTGTCCAGCAAGAATTTCGTACTCATAATAGAGTGGTATATGTGCCTGTTTTCCCCTAGTTTTTGGCAAGTGGAGAGGGGTTCACTTCACAAAATTTTGCTCAGATTGTGAAAGAATGATAAAAAAGTTTGTGCAATGTAAAACTGTTGAATTTTTATTTTTATCTCCAATAGGTCACTGTTAGTCTTTCGGTCTAACGAAATGATCAGTTCACATTCCCTGAACGCTACATTTAGGAAGTCTCCACTTGCCATAGTTTCTCTCCTCTCTTGAACAAGAGAAATTATAGGTAAAAACGTTTCTCTGTGATGTTCATGGTCTAGAATTAACCTCTTTCTACTAGGTGTTGTCCTAAGAATGGTAATAAAAGCTAATTTTAAGTTAATATCCATACCCAAGCGTTGACTAGAACCCACCATGTAACCGTATGAAATCACCACCAGGTCAATTTACTCAATAAATTAAAAGGTTGGTCATTCTTCAGAAAAAAGCTGTTTGCCACAGAACCTTCTCAAAGCCTCGTGATCACACCAGTAACTTGTTCAAAACTACAAACCTCCTAAAGTTACACGACGTTATAAACTTAAATACTGTCACGTTCGTACACAAATTAACTCATAATTTGCTTCCTAAACTATTTTCCAATTTTTATACTCACAATTTTCTTGTACATGGCCACAACACACGCCAGTCAGGTAATTTACATATTCCCACTACATCCTCATCTTACATCAAATCTCTTTAAGGTATCGTGCGGTAAGACTCTGGAATACCATTCCTAATTATTTGAAAGGCAAACCAACCCTCACTCCATTCCGTAGTCATTATACTAGGTATGTTAACAATGATTATTGATGCTTTATTCCCCTTTGTTCTTCCCCTCGGACAGGGTGGGGTTTCGGCATATGCTGTTGTGGGTAGGGATTGTCTGCTCATTGGATGGTTTATGTAATTTTAGTTTGTTATTGGATAGTTAAGCTTTCTTTCCTTTTCCTTGTTTTCCTTTTAGGGAGTGCACTCTCGACAAGTCTTCGGCTTTTAGTTGCACTTCCTTCCACTCTTATTTTATCTTCTGTAATTTTGTTGAACTATGTTATTGCATATACTTGAGTGGTGAAACAAATATATGAAATGAAATGATATGAAATAGCAGCCGGTTCAAGTTTTTAACGTCTTCGAAACTGGGCCTTACAAACCTCATCTTACTAACTTGGCGTCCTTCAACCAGTTACAGGTATCCTGTCCCAAATAAAGTTCCACGTTTATTACAGGACTGACGAAAGTGAACCCGATTAAACTACGTATCTGTTCGACGTGATTAAAAGTTAAAATTACCCCGTGTGATATTTCACGAGAGTCTTTATATCTATAACTGGTTTAAAATTGAGAATATGTCGTGCCAAAAGAGGAGTATTTTCTTTAAAGTTCAATAGATTTTGGCTTCCTTGATTTGAAGAGGCTTGGGAATATCAGTTTGTTCCATGATATAATGTCCTCAATTTCATATGCACCGCCGCGTTGGTCACCACGATTACATTGTACTGATGGGACGTGATTTTTCTACTAGAAACACGAACCGTGTTACTTGAACTGATATGAGCCTTTCCCTTCAAGAATCGTTACGTCAAAATAAAGATTGATTATGATTTGCATACCAAGGCGACCTCATCAATTTTTTTCGCACTGAATCCCTTATCTTGTGAAATCGGGCTAACGGAATTAACCAGTTTAAGAAAAACCATCTACGTGAGACAGCTACAAAATACAAATGTGTATTCACCCGCGACACAAGCATACAATCAATTTCCGGTTATACGTTAAGTCAGCCAAGGTCACTCCTCGCTTCAAGAATAGCATTGCTGCTGAAAAACATTCCAAGACAAACCGACAGTATTTATCAAGTTTTTTTCCCAAATGACAATATTTGTTTGACACAACCGTGGAAGTTTGATCATACTTCGAAACTGACAGGGTTTCCAACATTCCCTGTTTGCTCAACTAATCAAAAAAGGAAGGAATCAATGGAACTTTGTCGGCATCTACGTGCCAAGGTCCAGTGGTCGATAACGTTGTGCGTAACACTGTGTTGAAGGAAACTTCCGGATTTGTCTTCAACATCAACGTTTTGTAATTAATTCTAAGGAAAAGACAATCGAAAAGACACAAACCATAAGTAGAACGCCGTACGACAAATGTTGACTCGGTGAGAATCTGTGGCGAATTCCGTACACGAGAGAGTTATGTTTTAGGACGGAATGTGACAACATCAAACATTCGAAACTCGCAATTCTATCTGTCAGGTGTTGAAGTACTTGCAAGTCATGAGAGGCAGATTGACAAGCTTCAGCTTGTCATAGTTCACACACATACATTCTCTATAAGACATTCTGTCCCATTGCAATGAAAAAGCTTCAACAAGGCGGGGGACGTGAGACATGGTCAGCAATTTTGTAATTGGGTAAGATATCAAATCATTTGTCACCAAATTTTATTCTTGAATCCTTTTCCAAAGTAAAAGCAACATACTTGACTCTTTAGGCCAGAAATTCTCCAAAATTTGAAAGCAGCAGCAAAAATGTCGCAGATTGAACAACACATCATTTTGCATCCGCTGGGCTTTCAAGCTAACGGAACTTAAAACACCTACACACATATGGGAAGATTTTAATGCTCTTCCTGCATTGAAGTTGCATAAATTCCGAGATGACCGCCTCACATTCATCAGTAACTTGATTTGGAACATAAAGTACGCTTGCTTTTTGACGGACTTTTCGCTTTTTGAGCTCACAGACAAAACCAATGCACAGTGAGTTAAAACTGCGATTTTAATACCCGACCTGGTTGTAACTTAATGTCCGACCAATTGGGAAACCACACTTATCCGAGAACTTCATCTTCCCCTTCATAACTAGTCTTGCAAAGATAAGAATCACACTTCCATCTATCGGCGGTAAGAGCATCAGATTTGCAGTCGGGAAGTTGGAAGTCCTGGTTGGGTCATACTTTAAGATTTTTTAAACGGAACCTACTGCAATTGTTCTTGGTGCTCAGAGAAACAAGCCAGTGAGCCACAACTGGAAAAAGGCAGTGGCTGGCTCAACTTGAACAAAATGCCTGAAAACTGGGCGTAAAACTCCATCTTACTAACTTACTTACTAACTAACTCCATCTATTGGCTGACCTTGTTAGCCATCTGTTCTAAAGTTGTATCACTCTAAAAGTAAAAGAGTGAACTTAGTCACTCTTTGATAAAGTGTAAAGTGTAAATTCACTCTGTTAGAGTGGTAATTCACTCGAAGAAGAGTGAAACTCACTCCAACAAGAGTGAAATTCACTACAGGAAGAAGGAAAATTCACTCTTCCACGAGTGTCTGCAATGGTCACTCTTTTTTTAAGAGTGATCATTGTAGGCACTCCATCGAGAGTGAAACTTCGCTCGTTTTAAGGGAATTTCGCTCTTTTTATAGTGAATTTCAATCTTCTTGCAGTGAATTATCACTCTTATGGAGTGAACTCACATTTTTCACTCTATCGAAGAGTGACTAAGTTCACTCTTTTGATTTCAGAGTGTAAGTTACAGACTTACTAATTCTCTCACCACAAACAGTTCTAATTCTCCTAATCTACTTACTTAATTCCCATCATAACTGTTTTAACCTTATTCTCACGAAGGGGCAAAATCAGTTTGCTTTAAATTTTTTGTTTTTAATTTTTTTTTTAATTTGCTGTCAATCGAAGAGTTTTGCCAAATTAGAAATTTTGTAGACTACTTCAAAAAATTGTTTTAAGAAAGAGAGTTGACTGCCTTTAAAGTCTTCTAGAGTTCTTCCATCTTTTAAATTTGCAAAAGTAAAATGATATCCCTTCAGAAGTCAAACGTTTACTACATTTTTTCTGTTATAATTATTGTGAGTACTTTCACATGTCGATCTAAAAGATACTTTGGACACTTGCGTTATCTTTCTTGTACTTTAAAAATTGAAGAGTTATATTGTTTAAATTTTAGCAACACGAAACAGACACAAACGTATATATATTGAACGTGGAAACATATACAATGAATAAATAAAGGATAAACGTATAAACTGACACCCCAGTGGTTTTAGAGTTGCTAAGTGCTTTTAGTTAGTTCCTGAAAGCTATTTTGACATGACGCTTAAAACGATTTAGAAATATTTCAATATCTTCCTCAAAATACGAGTTTGATGGTCTTTGGAGTAGTTTTTTCTACGTAAAAACAGTGACATAGCGTGTTACGTACAATCACTGCCTACCATAAATTACCTGTCATTTGCTTTTCAGATGGCACAGAGTTAGAACTTAGGAGCTGCATTGAAAAAAATAATCCAGCTTTCTTAATGAAACCCTGGTGGTAAGTTTGACAAACCAAATGCTGTAAACCTTATTCCAGTCATTATTGTTAAGTCAATTCTCTGATATCATAAATTTGCTTACTGAGCTCAATTCACTCATGATACCATGATGAATTATGAGTAACCATGTCAAATGGTCAATAGCATTGTAGGTATCTACAGATTATGAATGCTATGTATATCCAACTTTGTAAATTTTAGGCGGTCAATCCGTTCAATCACTGACGAAAGTGTTTCATAGAAATCTTAACACCTGCTGTCGACAGAAGCACGAGCTTATCAATTAAATGATCTCATAATACAGAAGCTTGAAAGTGCAATTGGGTTGTCCATTTAGCAATAACTTCTTTAAATTCCTTGGCAATGCTTTAGACGAAAAATGTCGTTTGACAAATGTCAGGAAACCCCAGAGAGCTGACCTATTTCCATTAGAAACGCAAACGTTTTAATGACTGTTGTTATGTCAACTATATCGAATTTCTAATCTTGTCAGGTACCGTAGTTGTTCAGACTACAAATTACAAAATTTGCTTTTCAAGCACAAATGGTTAAACTTTGAATAATTAAATGGTGTTGAATACCTGGTTAACTATTATAAGCATGTGGTTGATTGTAACAATCAGTTCTAGTGATATAGCTTGGGTTAGGGTTAGGGGTATACAGCAGAAATGTCTTTAAAATTCGTAGCCCGCTTTGATAAAATTTCTCAAATAATGCAAGGGGAGAAATGGCCACTCACTTCAAGGGAAATCGGAGACGGGATCCAAACATTTTATTAACAGTCATAAGCCTATTTTCAATTGATGGTGTAAAATGTTAATAAGTACGAATTCGACAAATGGCCATAGCTTAATTGATTTCAGTTTGGTAGCTCAGACAACTCTGAGCATGAGGAATGATATCATACAAGGGTCGATTTGAATGTTGTTCATACACCGAATAAAAATCTTTGATGGTGAATTTCAGAATCACTTTAGAATGTCTATCTCGTGCTCATTTTCAAAAAAAATTCTTCCTCTGAATTAATAAATATGTATTTCAAGCAATGATTGAAAGTACTTGATAAAACCCTTTGACTCCAAACAACTTTTATTCTTATGTGAAGACAGGAAGACACATCACAAGGTAATAGGTTTACTGTCTTGACATTTCCTTACTTGGCAAAGCCAAAAAGAATCATTACTAAAATTTGTCATTTAGTCGTTTTTGGTTTAACTGGTGTCACACCCTTTTGTTGGCCTGTGTTCCATCTTCAAAAGGCATGGATTAGCTAATTGCTTTCAACAGGCATCTTCGAAGTCGGATTAATAAGGAGGGCATTTATGTGGAGAATACATCGGCCAAGTTAAATCCAAGTTAAATTAACAGTGACAGTCCTTTCGCTCGCCCAATTTTTTTGCCTTATCTTTTCAGACGCAACCACAATACGTACGCTTGAATAGGTAAGTTCGATGCCTTGCAAATGAGGTTTGGATTCGAAAATGTGAATTTTTGACACGTCGGTGGGTCACAAGCAGTTTTTAAGCCTCTCAGAATAATAGTAACACTATTAGTAAGCTTATAGACGATCCGGACCATGGTAGAAAACAAGGACATGGATCCCTACACCAAATCCTTTTATTTTAAAGTCTTTCGAGAAGTTGTGAAAGTTGATGAATATGCATTAGATTGCATTAATGACTATCGGCTCAATCACAAATGTATCAAATGACAATGAAGTTTTTTTGCGATTTCCAAATTCTTCTGTATTTAATTTAAATTGTATAATTCCATAACCTAATGTCTAGAACCCCAAAATGAACATAACCGCTGTACAATCTTTCCCTTTGGCCGCTTGTTTTGGCTGTCCCGAACACTAATTGTATAAATCAGTAAATGAAATTAAATATTCCAATTTGGAAAACATAGTTATTTCAAGCAGCAAAAGAGCGTCTTCGTTACCGGTTTTACAGAGTAAAACTAATTTAATGCAACATTAAACATGTCTCGGGCGATCAAAGCAGACAAAAACCACGAGCCATTTCAATGTTTAATTACTTTCATATCAAGGTTAGGCAAACAGTGATCATGATTCTACCAGCACTGATCTTACCAAGTGACCCAGTTTTCCCAAACAAGTGAAGCTAGGTTGATATAATTAAGACCGTAACTGTCGAAACACCACATGCATGGAAAGGTGGCACGAAGGCAGAGGGAGCACCATCATTCAAAACTTTCAAACGGCCTCACTCATCACTTAACTTTTAAAGTAATAGCTTCACGCTTTGTGGTATCGATATGTTTCTCTTTAACTTTCAGATATGTAGATCTGAAACGTCAAGACTTCCTCCCACAGCATCATGTGGTGCATAAGTTGAAAAATGCATTCCTTTCACGGTGATACAACTTTTACCTTGCAACCCGTTAGATGACCCCAACATCCACAACAAATATAACTCACGGTGACCAAACAAATCTATCTTCCTCATTATACTGATTGCATTTAAATTTAGAGTGCTACTCAGCACCTTGTCAGAAATCAAGAAGGGAATTCTGCTCGTTGTAGGACAAATTGTTACCTAATGCGACTTCAGACAGGACACGTGGGTTGTGAAGGTTTTGAGTAGACAGGGCAGTCCATTGAAACGAGATATATAAGGTTTATTTTTATTGCTCCATTTTCAATCAAGCTAAAACGAAAATCGATGCAATTGTCCAGCATTATCGAGCCAGTGCTAAAAAGGAAACACTTACAGTATCTACGTGTTCGGTAGTAACTTATCAACCTAGTTTTCACCAACGTGTATGGACTGACATTTTTTCTTATAGAGAAAATGATCTTATACACTGCACTCGCTAAAGCTCACGGGAATCAACCATTGATATACACGGTTAATATGCATGGCGATTTTTCGGAAGGATATTTAGCCTTATAACTCCAATCTTATTTTGAATTAACAGTTGGATATTTCTTAATTCCATTATTGCCGATGTACATTTCTATTATGATTATTGAAGTCATGGGTAATAGATATCAAGGTAGCCTTAAGATTCTAAATTGCATTAATTCAACGATTAATCATCAAAAGTATTTCCTTTTTATTGAGAAGGTGAATAGTTGAACTTCGAGCTATATTTTAACACACAATAGTGTAATTGGTGAGGCAAATAGCACGTTAAAGTGCAAATATTTTTTTAACTCAGGTAGTGTTAAAGCATAGGATTAACCCATTCATGTGTTCACATCCATAAAACCTCAACATGCAATTGCCTCACCGATAACGCGTTCATGCGTTAATTAAGCAACAAGCCCTAAAACTTTCCCTGTACAAAGCTTAGCCTTTCACACCTTCAAGTGTTAATAAAGTGTCACGCGTTATTTTCTAAAGTGAAGAAATATTTATGGGAAGAACAAAATCAAATTGCAGAGAAGGAAAATCTTGCAAATGCAATTATATTTCTCTATGGCAATCCACGCAAATGAACTACAACAACGTCCGGAAGATTTTGATAATAGCCTAACTTATTGAAACAAATGTCATTGGTCCCATGGGGGTATCGCTTTGCCGTAAAGTGATTTTCTAACTAAAAATATTTGGCTGCTATATTGGTCGGATCAATTTTGATTGGTAACACGGAAATCATGCTGGCTTTGAAATGATTGATACGAAATATGAAATTTGTTTTGATCAACCTCACATTGAATTTATGTTTTTTTCAAAGATTTCGATGCGGCTGTTATTTTGGTGTCATTTGTCCATTTGTCAAAGTTGGCATGGTTTTTGCTGGCTTATAACTCATACGCTTTTAAGAAGATCGACGTAGGGCATAATTCTTCCTGGAGTTTTAGTCATATTTGTTGATGTAACACTAAATGTTCACTCTTTCATCTGTACAGAACAATGTTTCCGTAACAAGTACACAATTGTGTATTCTAATGAGAGGAAACCTTACGGAGATGTACCGGTACCGTTATTTGGTTGTCTTAAACGGACTTAGTTATTCAAACAAACAAACAGTTAAAAACAAGGACAAACAAACTGTACTGTTGGAGTATACGTTAAAGTATTTGGACGAATTTTTTCTTCGGATTTCTGCATGCATGTTACGTGGTTAAAATTTAACCAGAATTGCGAGATTTTATGTGAGGTAATTGGCAAATTTAGTCAGTGCGATGTTAGAGATACATTCTTCACTCTAAGAAGGCGTTAAGGAAGAAATAAAAACGTTATTCATAGCCCTTTTCGCCCTCTCTTTGTTTGATAAACGCACGCATCTTTTTCTTCCACATTCCGTTTTAAACTACGTTTAATTAATAAACACATTGTATTTAATAGCTAAACATGTTTTGTAGTATAACTGCGTAAAAAATATGTTGAAAGATAACAGTGCAAGTTAAAAGCACTATGACTGTTGTCGCTTAAATTATATTATACTTATGAAATTATTTACATGCCCATAGTTTCATGATGAGGGAATAATGAATTTTCTTTTAAACAAGTTCAAGACTTTTCAATGGAATTTAGAAAATATTTCAAAAAACGCCAAAATAATGTTTGGCGTAACTTCAAAAGTTTGTAACGCCAACGTCACTTTGAAAACGTCTAATTTAGTACATTTGAGGTTTACTGTAAATCGAGTGTGGTAATCCATGAGTCTAAACCTGTATCGAACGTGTTATGGATAAAGGTAGAACAATTGAAACTTTCAGAGAGTTTTCAGCCAGAAAAAAGGTATTAAATCTGTCACTGATATGGGTAAAAAATCTCTACGTTCATTTTATTTGCCTTAGTACCATAACATTCATACGTGAACCATATACAGTGTTATGTATTAATACTTTGTTATCACAGGGCTTAATAAGCTAAAAACTATACGACGAATACGAAACAATTCCTCTCCTTTAATTATCTCTAAATCAAACTGTCCGACCCCCAGCCCAGGGGTTATTATCCCAGGGATGTGTTAGGGAAGTGTTAGGGAGATGGTAAGGAGCATTAACACCTCCCAGACACCATATCACTTGTACAATCATTGCAACCCTTTATTCCCTGCACTGAATGAAAATCACACCTTTTAGGAATCAGATCCAAGAGCAGTTCTCCCTATGTTATGATTTGAACACCTCAATGAATAAATACACAGGTAATATACGAAACTAAACAATATTAGTTAAGTTCATCATTGTTTCATTGTAATCCTTAAACACTTCTAAATATTTTGATGGGTATTCACATCTTTTATCATATTTCCGGCAGGAAGGTGTTGAGACACGTTCCTGCTTAAAGTGATAATCTCTTACGACTATTGGTTCATTACAGTCAGGTGGCTGTGCATTATCCCGCGATAAACTAATAACAATGGATAATCGCAGTCATTTAAGGCTACTCCATTGTACTCGTGGTTGTGCTTTTTAATGTGGTTATTCCAATACGAAATTCGTTCTTTAAATCAAGTCATTGTTGTGTTCCAATGATCATGGTTAAACAACTATGAGCCCGTGAATTAGCACCACGTAATGTGTTCTCGGGAAATAATGCTATCGCTGGATGCAATCGGATTGCACCGAGTGCATTGCTTGCATAATTCCCGATCTTGGATTAACCTGTGCTGATTACACCTCCATGTCCCGACGTCTCTAAGTTCCTACAAACGTTAACCTTATACACCATCTTTATCTAACCCTAGCCCAATTTATCCCCGGTACATAGAGATGCCCCTTGTGCTTATGCGCAGTCCTTCGTTATTTAACCTTTGTGGCATTTGTGGGTTTTTAACGTAACAACGACCATTGTTTGCTTTCGCCCTAGTTAAATCTTCGTTGAAAGTGTGTAGGCATGGCATTGCATAATCTGTTTCATAAATTACTCACTAAAAATGTGAAAAGTAACTACAGTTTCCATCAAATTCCATCAAATCTAATCTTTTACCTTTTTGTGGGATAATTTTGGTTTGCACCTTCGGCAAGAATAAATATTTCTAATTTTGTCTTTTACGGTTATTGCAATATTCATTTGAAGGTTGATTCGTCCCTCGGGGATTCGTATGGGATGTGATACTTGTCACTTGATAGATATCAGGATTTCACATCAAATTGCAACTTAGCTGAAATATAATAAACAGATTCCACGAAAAGTAGCAATAGTAAAACACGCCTTTTACCCTGTACAGGATCATCTGAAGGTTATAGCCGAAGGGGGCTGAACTATTAACGTTCTTCGTTTTGGAGTTTTCAAAGATAATTTTTTATTTTTGATTTCAGCGATGAAAAATTTCGAAAAAAATTGTTAACTGCAAACTTTAATTATAAGAGACTACAGCTCTGATCCCAGTGCACCCAGTCTGTTCAAAACACAATCAACTGGATAAGAATAGGAATCTTGTGAGGTATTTGACCATGTTTGCTAAAGTATTGGCTAGATTTATGGAAAATCGAACCAACTTTGAATTTTGCACGAAATCTACTCATCTGTTTTAAAATTGGGTGTATTGTTCCGCTGTGAACAATTTTAAAGACAATCATTAATCACCCCTGACAGTTCCCATTCTTGTCACTCCAACACCTATTAGAGCCCGTCCTCAGCCAGTCAGAAACCCAATTCATTGCTTTATGGCGAGTATAGGCGTATCCGGAGAGCAAGTGATGGTCTGATTTCAGTCGGCCATAACTGGGGTCTATCACCATTTAATCCTTACAATTTCCTTTCCAATTTGTATCATGGATGGTTGTACATTAAATTGTTTCTTGATTCTTTCAATTTTACTGAAAATGAGGACTTTAAATTCATGTAGACAATAAATGAAGGCGATTTAGGACTGATGGACCCCACTAATGACTGCCTGCAGTCACTAAACACAAGCGCTTATGGGATAAGTCTATACAAACTTATAATTGGTAATCAGAACACTGTCAGTACAGTATATGCCGCGTAATATAAGCTACAGTACTGCCTGCTTTCCTTCAATTTGCTGTCAATAAAAGAGCTGTGCCAAAGGAGAATTTTTAAAGGCCCAGTTCTCTCACCCCAAACAGTACCAATTCTTCTAACCTTCTTACTTAGGCCCCTCCCACAATTGTCTGAAATTCATGCTCATCCAGATATATAATCTCAGTTTATTGTTTCAAGGTGAGTAAAGAAAACCTCAATTTATATCAATCAAAACACTCTCAGTAACATTCATGCTGTGTAAAATAAGCTTTGGTACTCTGCATTGTTTGAATTAGCTGTCAATCAAAGAGCTCAGCCAATTGAGAATTTTGGTACCCTTCTACCAAAATTATAGTTTGGGGTGAGAAGTTTGGCCCTTCAAAGACAGTTCTCAAAGTGTAGATTGGGGTTGAGAACTAACTACCTTTAAAGACACTGATTCATCACTCCAAACAGTTCCAATTTTCCCAACCTCCTTACTTCTGCTCCCTCCCATAAATGTCCACAACTCATTGTAAAGCCGACACAGACAAGGTTTTTTTCTTCATAGTATACTCTGGTGAAGATGAATATACGAGGCCCTAACGTGTATTCAGATACTCTCGACACATGTTCGATACATGCTGGTTTCGATTTTACGCCCATGAAATAGCTATAGCTACCCGTAAAGTTATAGTTTGCGATGCCGAAAGACTGCCTTTAAGTTTCAACTAACCACGTTTCGATACGGTTTCCATTTTGAACTACTGTTTGGTGGAACAAGTTATTTCAACCGCATGACTAAATTTGAGATTGGTCAGGTACACCCAAGGGCGTGCAGAGAGATGAAATTTTTAAGTAAAATATGCGCTTTTCAGACATTTCTTTTTTAAACTTCGCGGCAAAATTGCTAAGCCTTCTCCCCTTGCCCCTCTTCTGAGAGGGGAGTGTGTTACGCTTATTGAACTCAAACCTTTGGTAATACAAGCTTGGTTTGTGACATACGGGTTTGATTATGTACGAGAAAAAATTCCAATACGCATCACTGTTTTTAATGAAACCATCGATATGTTTTAATTTGGGATCTCTGATCCAATTAAAGTCTAAAGTGTGTTTCCTCTTACGTGAAAAGCCCTGCCCCTTTTCCGGGCAAAAGCTAGTTAAGCACGTATACAGTTGGGAGGCAGACCACACATTTTTAACCGATATTGCGCAATTTTCACCACCTTAACACTCACGGTGAAATGCATTTTAGGAGAACGTGCTTGGAGCTAGCTTACGCAGAGCGAAAACGGACACCCATAAAAATGTCAATGATTCTTATTCAAAGTGTTACGCGATTAAGTAATTTTGGCAATTGAAGAAAAAATAGAAAGTTAAATATTCAAAAGAAACTCGTTTTAGTAGACAATTGTCAGGAAGTGAACTTTGGCTAAAGTCTTCGTCATAAGCTTTTCGAGAAAAACGAATGAGTGGGAGCTCACTTGCGCAGTTTCAAACTGCACATTTTACTTTTACATCATCAAGCTGAGAATATGTTGTAATGACAATAGAAAGATAGAGAACAAATAATGTTTCCAAAATAAAATGGTACCTTTCTTGTTATCCTTCTACCTTCTATCTTTACTAAAAATGCTGTACGGAAGCCTGGTGATTTCGTTCTGCTTAATTATGCATTACATGTACATACTTTCGCATCACTTTACGCATGTCCACACCCTTAAGCATGACATTGTGTTGGATCTTGTATCGTACTGCTCCACGCTACCATCATGCATTTCGTTTCAAGATGTCTGACTGACTACAGGTGCACTGAAAAACAGAATCGTAGCATAAACAAAGCGGGATTAACCGTCTTCAGGAATATTGGATGATTCATCAACGAATCTATGTGGGAAAGTATATCTCCTGTCATACAGTGTGTATTTGGTACTTGTTGAATAGTTTCAAGATGATTTCAGGACAGATTTGTGACCATTTGCCGAACGTTCGCCAACTTGTGATCTTACATATCCTGATGATTCTTGGGCCTTTTGGCCGACAATTTCGCATGAAAATCGTTTTCTGATAACTTGCGAAGTAAGTCTTGTGAGTTCCATAGTTTTCTTGACCATAATTGGAAGTAAACGGATTATATAAGCCATTCATTTTATCAAGTCCATAAGGGGCTAAAATTCAAAATTGCGTGACGTCATCAGTGCTTAATATATTTCGGTGACCCCGAGGTCATTTTCACAACTGTATAGACGAATACGAAGTCAAGTGGTGTACTGATTTAGTCTTTTTAAACTGGGGTCCATCAGCCTGAATCTTTAAAATTCTTTGCCTTCCTTTGTCATGAATGAGTTAACACTTACATACCTTTTGCTTCCCTCAATTTCACAAGGGATTTAAAACTGCAAGTATATTATGAAACCAGGGAGCTGTAAGGTTAGAAAAATTACAAAAAGAGAAACAGAATAGTGTTATATAACTGTTTGAAAAAAACTGACATCCCCTTTTCCGTTGTGTTTTGTTCTTTGATTTTTCTTGCATGGAATGTTAAAACATTTTGAAGTGTGAGTCGCAAAATAAACACATGTCTGCTGCTAAAACGTTTACGCCGACCCCCCCCCCCCTCTTCCCTCCAAGAAAACCGTTTTCATCTGGAACGGTATCATT
The DNA here is from genome assembly GCA_037179385.1 of Holothuria scabra. NCBI lineage: Eukaryota > Metazoa > Echinodermata > Holothuroidea > Aspidochirotida > Holothuriidae > Holothuria > Holothuria scabra. Next base: position 40,810,168 of record CM074194.1, read on the forward strand.
CGTAGTGTAATTAAGTTTCGATTCGTTCCTTTTCTTGATTGCCATGCCGAGCATGAAACGATTTGCTCAATAAAGCCAACGCGTTTTAGATATATATGCTGCAATAGTCACTCCAAACAATTTTGGAATGAATTTCACACTTAAACATTGTTGCCCTAGTAGATAAAAATAGCTCAGGGGCACACAGGAACAAGTTTAATTAAACACACAACGTGCGGTAGCACACAGCTAATTAAACTCCTCCTATCAACATAGATTAGCGTCGTTCATACTGAAACCTTGCTGTTTACCCTGGTTTCAATGAGGTAATTTCTCATCGTTACCTTAGAAATGAAACTAAAACACAACTTTCAGAGGGGGACTTGACAATGAGCATGACGATCGACGTTAACTTGCAATAAAGAACGCCGAGAGACATCGGAGGGACATCTTCGTGGCGATATAAGACAATACGTCTTGGCGGAAAAAGTGCGAGGTTAGGTCATTGATAATATCATGTATCCATAGCTACAACAAGACAAAGGTTGGTTACGCAGTAGCAGAGAAACTGGAACTGCCTTCGAGTCTTCTAGGTAAATTTGTCCATAATGCCAAAATATGGTTTAGTGCGACACGGGATTTTACCTTTGAATATAGTATCCTTTGAAGAAAACCTAAGGTTGATTTCTCTCAATTGATGTGCTTATGTGATTATGGGAAGATCACGACCAGGGATTCATCAGGGACTCCCCGCTGTGTTTATGATGAATGTGATATCTAACAGGTGTATTGATATCATCTCTCTTAAATAATCTCTCAAAAATAATATTTTTCAAAGTTCAAATTATCTATGCAAGCTTCTTAAAAGGGATCCACTGAGAATTAGCATACTTTCGAGGGCAACAGTGGGAAGTGGAATGTTACAATGCACGTTAGTCGCAACGTGAGGGAATCTCAACCATACATAGTTTTGACTTGTATGGTTTTAACTTGCGGTATTCAGGAATTACCTGAAACGTCGAATGAGATTGTGAGGTGCATTGTGGGAGGTCAATACTCACAGTTTAACAAGGAGTTTCCTAACTGGATAACGACAGCTCTAATCCCTAACCCTAACAATCGATACAATACAGTGGCAACAGCCAATTAAGAAACACTTCATTAAACAGAGCTCATCTGTCTTTGTGAGATGCATTCCCACAAGGGCAATGCCGTTGGTAGAAAAAGAAAGACACCATGTGCTTTCATGAGCCCGTACAACATACATTTATCTGAATATTCCATCTAAAAATTTAAAAATATGTATGTCCCAGGAAACCTGCACATCGTACGCAGGGGAAAATTCCAGTTGAAACCTGTTGAATAGATTTTTACAGGTACAACAGGTTATTGAAAACATAATCAACAGGTTTTACCAGGATTTTAACAGGTACCAGCAGGAATCTGTTAGCTTTTTCGTTGTTCTCTGTTGACGGCTGTTGACTTTCATCACTCCAAAAGGTAATTGGAACATTGCCTTCTCAAACCTGTTAATACATGTTCAGACCTGTTGGAATTTTAACAGGTCTCAACAGGAATTTCCTCCTGGGTATTTAGACACTTTAATTGCTTTGTGGACACTATTGACACAAAATTGTGAATAAAAGAGATGAACGAAGATCTTTGACGCACTTCCATGGTGCACTGGGTTTACAGACACCACGCACTGGCATACCAGACTGTTCATAGGCAACGTTTATACACTTTGGTAGAATTTGTCGATTATCTGTGAAAATTTTCGAAGAAAAATCAGGCTAAGGAAAAACGGTGAATTCTTTCTTGATATTTTCGTTTAAAGGTTGACGTATTTATCTGGTCAAGAAGCATAATTAAATAACAGGCAACTGTAACGTACTCGGCGCCATTAATTTAAACTGTTGAGCTTTAAGTAGAACTGTCCGTGAAAAGTAGGTGCAAATTCTAAAGTCTCTTCTGCATATTCAATCAAATTAAAAAGTCAGGCTGGAAATGTCTTTGTCTCCTTGCCAATTGAAATTACAATATACACCAAGTATGTGTATACAAGCGCGACCTATTTTTGTACTAGCCTACCAAAGGAACTCTCAAGTTTACTGATTTTGCAGACTATTTGGCTTCGAGTGGTCTTTTCCGTATTAACTCTTCTAATGCAGACATATAAACTTTTTTGATTTGAAAATGACTGAAAATATCTCCAAAAATACCCCACAAAATAAATTTTCTGTATTAATTTTACCTTCTTTGAAAAAGAATGGAAACTTGAGGCGTCCTTTTCTTTCATCGGTGACTAAAATTTTGGGTGGTACAAACAAAGCTTTTTATAAAATTACGGCACCTCTCGCTTTTCTCACAAAAAAGTGAGTGAAGCACTTAACAAAAAATTTTAAAAGACTTGGAGGATGGTTGACATTTCACTTGAAATACATAACAGTGATAGCGCTTGACGTAAGTCTGACGGATACCATGTCTTGCTCGATTTTACAAGGAAAAACATCGGGATAAATGTTTAATTGAAAATAAACAATACTCTGGACGTTTTTCGTCTTAAGCGATAAACCTTTCTTTTTCATGACGACTTTCAAAACACCGCTGGTTTCCCCATGTACACGACAGCTTATGTATCCAAATGTAATACGAAACGCTTAGTCAAAGACAGGGGCAGCTACTTTGCGTGTAACCTACCGTAAAAATCTATCAAGCAGCGGTCATGTCGATAATTCTTGCTAATTTAAGGTGTCAATGAAATTGCCACTTTTGATGAAAACCATGACGTATTGATGAGAAGAGATTTCTTTAAACACATAGAAGTTACAGAATTTGAAGGCGAAGGTTTTGAATAACACAAACTGTTAAAAACGACTTCAAAATGACTGCGTAGAAAGTTACTTAACTCTTTGTTTAATGAGAAAACAAAAGCCATAAATTTCCTTATATGTTCACTGTGTACCCTCCAAAACGATTGCCTCAGTATTTTATTTTAGTACCTTTTCAAGGATAAGACGACAGATGATCGGCAAAGCTCCATAGAGGTTAGCTTTGATAGCTTACAACTAACGCTTTCTGGTACCTAAGTCAGTCTATTTGCTCAAACTTTGCAAAACAAATATCTAAAATTCTGTTTATGAGTGCACTCTTAAAAAGTCTGGGCGAAACGGGTTGGGCAGTCACAGCCTGGGTAAATGTTGGGCAAACTTTTCTTAAAGTTGGGCAAGCACAGCGATGTTTGGGCACGTGCAACGTCATTGCCAATTAGCTGGGCAAATGTCCATGACATATGCGAAATGAGCATGCGCAGTACTGCTGGTTGTCGGAAAGAATTCGTTACTCCGAGACAAACGACAACAATGACGGAAGTAATGGTGGCGATAAGGCTTATTTCATGTGGATTAGGTATCTTCTGTAATACTTTCACAGGTACACCCTAACGTGTGTCTCTCAGGGTAACGTTTTAAATGTTTCCCGGTCATTTTTGTGAAGTGAATGCCAAGAAATATCCAAAATTGATGTGCCAAGCTGAACAAGGTACCGCAGATCCAAGGTTTATGTTATAGCCTAAAATTAGGCTAGCTAACGTTATAGGCTTACTAAGTTACTGTGTCGAATGTGTTATGTTTAACGTTAGTTTATTACCAGTCAGGAATTAGTCCCATTATCTCATCAAAATAAAAGGTTATTAAATTGGGCCGGTTAAATTCTATTTTGTAAGTGCTCTGTTACATAAAAAAAGATTGAAATACTATTTTGTTCTTCGTTTGTCTCCACGAATTCTAAGTAACCAAATGACCAACGTTTACCCAACGTTTTCACAACGTTGGGTTCGTATACCACCAACCAACAACTGGGTTAAGTTTGCCCAACAAACCGGCAAAATTAATTACCCAGAAATGGGGCAAACTTTGCCATATATATTGGTAAATATTTTGCTACTTATTTGGGCAAAGTTTGCCCAGATGTTGGTGCGGTGGTATACGAACCCAACGTTGGGTAAAAGTTGGGTAAAATTTTGCCCAACATTTTAAAGAGTATGCCAGTGTTAAAATTTCTGCAAAATAATCTCAAGCATAATTGTCACTTCTTTTCCACATTGGTTGCCATCTCAAAAGACCAATTTTCCAGATGGCAATTACAATGAATTAGGGGATACAATATTGCAGAATATTATTCTTCAAGTAGATCCGAGAATAGGGTATTTTTCGAAATGATATCAATGTGCGCCCACGTTTCTTAAGAGAAAGATGACATTAACATAAACGAAGTAGCAACACTGTTTCCCACAATTCATTGCATTCGATACTTCTTGAAAACGCTCTTCCATCATACAGGTTTTTATATCCATATATTTCAATTATCTATCTAAGTAGTGATCTGTAGTTTTATCATGGTTATCTCATAGTCAGTGGCTTACGTTATCATTTGCCTTACACACACGGACTTATATAAATGGACAGAGCATGTAACGTTGTACGCCCTATCCGTAGATGGTCGCCACCGACTCAGACAAAAAAGGCGCACCAAGATGGCCAGCGTGACAGTTTAAATCGTCTGATTCGACGACGACTCTGTAATATTTTGAACATAATTTAAATTTGAATGTGAACAAATGTCATATCCTGCAATGCGCGCAGTGATTTTGACCTTACCTTGCCATATTTCAAAAATATTTCAGCTTTCTTGCAAAATATGAAGACATACTTGTGCAAGTCCAAACTTTAACATAAAGCCATATCAGACGGCCACCTTGGTTTTTCTCACACGTACGTTAGCGACAACCTACCCTGCAGTATGCTCTGTCCATGTATAGGACATCCGTGCTTACACACCATTCTCATCAACAACTACGCAGCTATAATCCTCTTCATGATAATGCATTTTGATCTTCGACTTGATTGTTATCTAAGTCTGGTTTAGTATTACACTTTTCAATTTCTTTGTTTTGCACCAACCTCATCTTTAACTTCCTTTGATCTTGCCCGATCGTCATTTTCAAGCCACCACTTACTACCATCTTGCCTACCTCTTTCATCAGTTTATGAAATACAGCCATTTTTTCATCTTTCCCATTGTCGTAACTCTCATTGTTGTCCTTCTGTATGACATATTCCTTGGTCAGTCATATCCATATTACATGCCAAAGAGAATTCAAAACAAGTATCTCCCCTCCTAACGATAACACTATCCATACGAAAGCACATGAATAAGTCATATCATGGTACTTAAGTTTGCATCTACCGAGGATAGCTACAGGGGTGCCCGTCCTCTTAGCTTTGGCGGGCGGTGGTTTTGAAACGTGGGAAGCTTAGAGAACAGGGTCCGGTCCTCGGGGTACTACCTTAGCGGCAGTTGTTTGCTCCTACCCCATCTCAGATTTGTACAATGCACTAATTAAATCCTCAGACAGTGGCCACATTCTGTTTTTTTTTTAATTGGTCCTCGACATGAGCCAATTGACTCTTGGAGCTGCTACCCAAACACTAGCTTCATGATTAACTTCCTTCTGCTCAGTGTACTTCATAAACGAATAGTCACAATTTCAACGCCGTCGTAATCGAATAAACAGCGACAGAACCAACTTCAGGAACTTCGAAGTTGTTACTTCATCATTGCTGAGTCACTTGACTACAAAGGTCTAAATCTGTACTGGTTTCAAGGAAAAACGGAAACTTTTGACAAGGTAACACCAAATTTGGTTTTAACTTTTCTATATTTCGTATTTCTCATCAAATCATAAATTCACACTGTAAAAATGCTTTCATTTTTCAAACGAATTGACAGCAATTTTTCCGCTTAGTGTTTTTTTTTCGTTCTGTAAATCTACCCTGTCTACGGAAATGTTTTACAGTGTTATAGATGAAGCAATGTGATAACATGCGAGGCCAGTTTCGTGAAAAATATCTCAAAATCTTCAAGGAAAACCTGTACCTTTTTGAATGAATATTTTACAGACAAATTGTTGCCAAAAATGTTTAAGGTTGACACTTTTTATCTTCTTTTTGGATGATTTTTCGATTGTCTAGCTTTCTTCTAACCTGCAAGTTCAATTGTGATACAATCTTTTTTCCTCAACATCTTAACGTTACATCGCAAGCAAATTACTTACTAACTCATGAAGAGGAATGCCAAGCCTACCCGCATTCAAATATTATTCTCATTAAACATGGCAAACAAAGCCCAGCCATTTTGAAAAGGGAGTTCCAAAGGCATTGGCACGATTTAACGAATTGATTCAATAACACTTGAAAGTGTGAAAGTTTTAATGTATAACTTTAGATTAATATTCAGAAGAGTCGTGTGAGATTTGGTGCCAGGCACTGTATTCTTTGTCTTGACTACGCGATCTACCTCAGTCATTTGGTTTAGGGAGACCGTGCTACAAATACACAGGTTCCCCTACAATGCATCTTGGCATCTTGAGGTAAGGGGCACCCATTTCTACTTCCCGTTCTCGCCACCTTTGGGTATTCCAACAACTTGCTACAGAGTGCCCCTGTCGTGCTACAAAGTACACCGGTCCCCCTAAATACATCTTGGCGTTTTGAGGTAAGGGGCACCCATTTCTGCCTCCCGTTCCCGACCCCTTTGGAAATCCCAACAACAAGAACGCTTCAATGATGCATAATTTAAGGGAAGTGAAACATTCATATTTGGGTTCAAGATGGAACAACATTAAGGGCCCATATTATTGTGCAGTGCAAAATTTAAACCAAAGGTCTGCAAGGGGTCATATGGCCATACAAGACTTACGAGGTATTTGGATTCAAGTGAAGAACTCACATGTGATTAAAATATGAGTAAGGGCATGAAACCCAACATGTATGTGGGCTTTCCTGACTACAGTATGAGTCTTCATGGATCTTCGGTGCATTTTTAATTTTGAATACTCAGTGAAAAAGGTGTCTGGAGGACGGGGTTGAGTAGTTTCAGGTAACTGTTTCCCAAGCATCTAGCAAGAAGACTAAACAGTGGAAACTTTAATATGAAAATGAATTTTTTGCATTTTTTTATACTTTAACTTTGTCATCCCCCAATAAGTTTAAATAATTATCTTTTACTTAGGGGTTTTCTTCTTTGAGAGAGCCCAGACAAAACAGTCGTTAAAGAATTACGGTTGATCAAGCATTCAAGTTAGATACAACTCACATAATGTTGTCATGCCATTTGATGTAAAAACAAGCCATTACCGACTGTTAATTGCTCTCAGATACTTATTTTTTCTATTCCTGTGAAACCTGGATAATGATTATGGGGATCCATGGATGATTGAAATACTAATTCTTTACCCATTTCATCTAAAACAATAGGTGACGTGGAGCATGACGCACAAGCTGCATTTTTCCATGCCAATAATACCATTAAATTAAATACAAGATCATTAAACCTAGGAAAAGTCATAAATACAAAAACTAATGATCAATTTATAAGAACATTAACTAAGTGTTTGTTATATGATATAAGAAACCATACTGCCATAAACCTTAAAATACATAGGCGTGGGATGCAAAATGACAGTGCGTGATGGGAAATTTTCGGCTGATGCGCACTGGTCATCAAGGTGTTACTTGAATAAGGACTGCGAGTAGCCAGTAGCCAGTTAAGCAAACCCTTTTTAAAGGGTAAATATCACCCTATATATATGTATATATATATACATATATAACATGATAGGTGGCGTGTGTTGGAAAGTAAAGAAACCAAATAACAAAAGAACACAAAAAGTAGATACATTCATTTCCAACTAAATTATAATATAAATCCGTGAATACAAAATATACGGGCTTAAATTACACAGGCCTTCATCAATTGTACAAAAACACTAAGTTTGCAATCATTTAGAGCTTTCCCCCACCATTTACCATCATGCTTCAGGTATAACTCCAAAACCGGGAGACTTCGATTGTGACTCATGTAATGTAGTTTATTTACTTTGCTGCACCCAATGTCCCTTAGCTACGTACATAGGCGTAAACAAGCACAAAATTCAGACTTCGTTTTAATAATCACAAGCTCAGCATAAGAAAGAATAACCCTGGATTCCCGGTTGCCGAACACTTTAATCTCCCTCAGCATAACCTTTCCCATTTAAAGTGTGCCTTGTTGTACGGCAATTTTAAAAGCGCTCAGCAGAGATGTAACCGTGAGTTACAAACCATCATCTCACTTAACAATCATAAATCGGGTCTGAATAGGGATTTGGCGTTCATGGGCACCCAAGCAGTTGATACCTAAGCGAGGAAGCAGAACAGTACGTGTATACAGTCTTTTTTTTGCACTAGTGTTTTTGTACAACTGATGAAGGGCTGTGTAATTTAAGCCCGAAATATTTTGTATTCACGGATTTATATTATAATTTAGTTGGAAATGAATGTATCTACTTTTTGTGTTCTTTTGTTATTTGGTTTATATACATATATATATATATGTATATATAAAAATTATGCGACTCTTTCCTCTTCCAACAATTTCTTCTTTATATATATATATATATACATATATATATATATATATATATATATATATATATATATATATATATATATATATATATATATATATATATATATATATAACCGTAATAGTTAAAATTAATAATGTCAAACAGGCAATGGTAAAGTGCTGAACCCTGTGAAGGGAGCTGTAATATTGAAAAGGTTGCAATAAGTTCTTACAACATAGCTTTACAGAACTGTTTCGTAAGGGCCAATAATGTAGGTCGTCACTCCTCAGTAGTAGAATGTGGGAAAGTAAAATGATGTCAATAACGTTAAATACGTATGTGTTCGCTGCTTTTGAACGTGTCCGTTTTTAAGCACGTGTTCGTTCCGTGTTCGTTGTGAACAGGCACGAACGGTGTACAGCGAGCCAAGATACATTACCTATTAGAATAATTACACAGTAGATGTTTGTTCCTGTGTCTACAAGAGCTTATCAGTTCGTTTCTTTTATTTACAGTTGCTAAGGAAGGTTTGAGTATAATGAAGAACTTTTCTTCCAGACAGAGATTACAAGTTTTAGATGATGTGGAGTATGCTCGAGCTTTGTTCATGAGTTTCCATTTTACGGAGTGTTCTACATTTGTATCCTTTAGTTTCCAGATGTATTCACTGAGTGCAGTTGCGTTTCTTTTGTCTTTGTGTTTAAAACTAGACTTGTGGGCGGTGTATCTTGTTTTGAATGTGTTCTCTGTTAGACCAATGTATGTTTCTTCGTTGTGGTTGTCGTGGCGTGTTACAGTTGCTTGGTACACAATGTTGTGTACATATATATATATATATATATATATACACATACATATACATACATGTATATGTATATATATATATATATATACATACATATATATGTATATATATATATATATATAAATATACATATATATACCTTTTGGCTGTTTAATTTATCTAAATTCTAGCCTTCCGCTTTTTGTATCTCCTCGGAGATCCAGCCTTTCAATTCTGTAGCACCGTTGTTTTACAGTTTCTCCGTCATGTGTATATATATATATATATATAAGATGCACTAAGTAGCACTTAACTTCTTAACTTTTAGTTTCACTTCACCAAAAGTGGGGGAGGGGGACATTTTATGTTAGTGTCCCCTCCACTCCTCCCCCCCCCCCATAATTGACGCTCATGGGGCTGCGTTTAACTTAAAGAACTATCTTTTAAAAGTAATTAAAGTCGCATTAATAATGAAGGAATTTTTATTTCCCTAAATATCCCATAGGAATCATTTGGACTCAATTAGTATGAATGTGAAATAAAGCTTTACTGCAATGTTAACGCAATAAAAAATACTGAAGGTATATTGCATATTGAATGTATCTTTTAGAGGATTAAGAGAAATGAATAATCTTCCTGTTTTCTGCAGCCTCTCGATCCTCTTCCGCTTTCAATGCAAACTGAAATTTTATATAAAAAAATATCTACAACAAGAAGCTGATTTAACAGTTCTACACTGAAAATGAAACAATTTAAGAGAAATAAAATGAAATTGAGGTACTCTTGGGGTAGATGCGCACTGTTTAACAAGGTATTTCTTGATCAACATTTGTCATTGTATTGTATCGATTGTATTCTTTGTTAGGGTTAGAGATTAGGTTAAGGATTAGGGTTATCGTCAACCAGTAAGGAAATTTCTTGTTGAACAGTGCGCATCGCCCGTACCTTTGGTATCATAGCCAAGTACAATATCATCCTTAGTTCACTTAGATTGACTAGAACAAGTAGCTTCGTTGACGTCCAAATTATACGAAAGTGGGCACTACGGGAAACTACCCAAAAATTTGCAAACCTCAGAACGAACACGATGTTAATCTAGAATTTTATATTTAAAATGTGAGTTGTTCCTATAATGCCATGGAGGAGGCGGATTTACAACATTTTCTCTAACAGAATTAAATGGTGCATGAAAAGCTGTATCCAAATCGTCTCCAAGTAAGTCAAACATTTCATCCCATTTTGCAAAAGCGATTAGGGGAAAGAAATAAACCCCCTAAATGTAACGCTTCACCCATGAAACCTTCGAAAGATGACCAAAAATTATATCAGTAGGTTAACCTTGAACCGTCGTCTACGTATATTGTGTTGAACAAAATATTGCGATTTACTGTTTTTTTTTTTTTTTCAAATTTTCTCATATTTAATCATTTCTAAAGGTAGTTTTTTGGATATTAAATTTGTTACTTGAATTTCTTAACTTAGAAAAGATGAAGGACAATTTCATTTCAAATCACGTGGAACTCTTTCAGTCGTCTTTAAATGGGGTGTCAACCGCGTATGATAAATGAACAGCATAGTATGAACCTGTTGGGGTCGAATTTTACCGTTTTGAACTCCAACGCATTATTCCTTACACATTTTATTCCTTTCTGGTTTTAAAGATATTCGAAAAAAGGTGTTTTTATATTTTTTAGGTGGCATGCAGGACTTCAAGAGAAATTAAAAGTCATCACGAGTTTTTCATTTAATTCAGACAATTTTGATATTTAAATGCTTCGATCAGTTAATAGTGTTTTTGGTAATAATTTGTTCCTTTCACAGTGGAAATGAAGTAACTCATTTTTACGTCTACCAGAGTCACCTTCATATTTCTTATATACTTGCACATCAATAGCCTTGAGTGAGTGAAATTTAATGCAGTTGTTGGCTATTCGCTCTCAAAATTGTGTAATTGCCTGTAGTTTTAAAACGGCAAAGTATTCCCCCAAGGAAATCTTGTTAATGCGAAACAAAATGTAAGTGAATGGTTCAGACACTTCGTATCTCTTGGGACCTCCATTTCTTTTTGATAATTCACAGCTTTGTGTGATGTTGTACTAAATAAAATAACAAATGGTTTACGGAGATTTATTTGCCTAAATACAGTTGGAGTTACGAATTTTTAACCTTTTGAATTGAGAACACTTCCAGACAAAAATTTTGGATCTGACTACGTGGTGTAAAAATCATCTTTTGCCTAACTCCCACATAAGATTTCTTAAAGGAACCTATTGCGTTTGTTTGGTATTTTCCGCATTTCAGGTATCTAAGCACGTCGGTACCTTGCTGAAGATTACATAGTATCTCTGACGATACAACTTTTAACCAACAAGCTCTAATTACCCAGTAATTAACGTTAAAATTAGAATCGAAAAATTTTTTCGCCCAAACAATTATGCATGCAAACCTCTCCTTCCTTATTTCATTTTCTCCGGTCATCCAATCAAATTGGTCATACTAATGACGTCACACAATGACACACTTTCAACTTGTTTTGGTAAGTGGTCACTGCATGCATACACCATACTACATGAACATGTGTACTGCTTCTGCACACTGTGAACTACACTTTTTATCGAACCTTTGAAAATTCTCAGTAAATGAGCTAACTGTCCGAGAAAATGCTTAGTATAATGGATTGTGGAAATCTAAAGTGTCTGTAGGCAAATGAGAAACATCGAGTCTGATCGGGTTTGCCCCTGACAACATGTACTGTAACGTTATGTCTAACAGTACTGTAGCAGCTGGGCCCTCTTGTGGTAAGCCAGTGTAGCGTAAGCCCTATTAACGTTACTGTAAACCGAACAACTAACGTTATAGAATGATGTATTCTGCATGTAGCAATCAGTTGTTGCCTACCTGGAAATAATAAATTCGGATCTCTGGAAAAACATCTAACGTTAGCCTTAAACTAACAGCAGAACGAAGGAAAGTAGCGTTGCAAACCTGTGATGATGCCGACTCCATTCCGTGGGCATAACCGTCTAGGGTTTGAGTGTAAATTGTCGAGTGCACAAGACTTAAATGATTTACGAAGCTTCGTGGGCAAAAGTCAGCTATTAGACAATGTACAATAACACACTGCATGTACTATTTTTGCATCACGTTCAACAAACACACGGGACCTACCATACCGGCTCAACGTGACCTTTGACATAGTATGCATATTCAATACAAGAATGTGGGCGCGGCTTATCGTTTGATAATGAGCATTTATTTCAGGAAAACTGTACTTCTTTTTGCTAAAATTTTGACGACATTAAGAAGTTTTCCTTCCAAAGTATATTGGGTTTAGAATTGTAACAGTGTAGCAGAAGCACCAAAGGGTTTCTAGCGTCGAAATAAGAGGATTTATAAACGCAATAAGCTCCTTTAAAGTATCACAGAATATAAATGTAGAGGACTAGGGGGTCACTGGCTATGGAAAGTTGAATGTAAAAGCAATAGACGCCTTTCTGCTCGTCATATATACATCAAAATGTTAAACATATTTATTGATAATTGTCAGCGCATGAAGATTGCTATCAACTTCTCGCGGTTATAAGTCATAGTTGGATAACCAAGAGGGTAATACAAGTTAACTAATCTTCTCGAGGGCTCTTTAGTCCGCACAACCGACTTTGTACGCTGAACAACCAAACTTAGTGACAAGTTTCTAACAAGTGAAAGAAAGTCCGATAACTGCAGTTGAAAAGCCCACGTACATCGAGCGGGATTTGACCTACGCATTTTTGAGATACACTGGTGTAGCCTAAAGGATCTCGAATAATACTAGAACCTCTAAACGAGCTACTGGACTTCCTAAAGTTATGCTTATTTTTCGGCGATATAAGTTCCAAAGTGAGAAAATATCTTGGGCCAGATTGGTAAGATGTACTAAGGCAATACCAATGTTACGTTTTCTTAAACAGACTCAGCCAATAACACCCCCTGCAACCGTTGGCAACTGGCCTGCCACCTTTCCTTCGCTTTTAGCAAAAGGCCCACTCTTTCCATCACCGCCTTTGTTTTCAACTGTAAATACTCTCCTTCGCGGTGTGGATAGTATTTTCAGGTATATGAGGTACTTGTTTAAATATGTGAATTTTCGTTCCTACAAAAGTTTTCACACAGTGTTGTAGCCAGGTGTCTATGGCAATTTTCTGGTATCTTCACAAGCAGTTTTATCACACCTGTTTCACGATCATTGACTCAACTGACAGGCTGATTTCAGTTGCAGATGACATAGATATAGCCACTTGCAAGACCATTGTCCGAACTTTGAAATCCCCTTCCTCCTTCCCTGTCTTCCTAAGACTCTTGCTACAGTCCAGGATAATCTCGCCATTCGTTTCCAACAGGCTCAAAATCCGATAATTTTACCTTCTATTTTTGCTGAGTGGCACTGTGTTATTCAAATAAGTATCTCTTCCTGAAAGGGTTTTAAATGAAAAGTTACAAAGTACTTAAAACATGAACTTCATCAAAGTATCAAACTGCAATTTTTCTGTATCTGGATAACTAATTGAATTTTGACATCCATTTTGGAAGATAGTACATGTTTTGATTTCCTGGTTGAACAACAAATTGTGATTCATAAAATCCTTTTTTAGTCTTTTCTGAAAATACTGATGTCCGTCCTTCATGCAACGTATCCCCGTGTATAGGATTTCATTACAAGTTCAAAAAACGTCCTGTTTAAGTCTTCTCGAAACGTGAGAAGTTGTTAGCAAGTACATGTGATAATTATAATTAACACTCTTGAAACCATAACTTAACATCATTATATGGAATATTATATGAGGTATCTTTCTATCTTTCGGCTTATAAAATGATAGCTCTGTATCAAAGAGATGAGCATTGTGTAGTTTACAGAACAAAGATCAATTTCTTCTGTTGACTTTTGTGTCAGTCGAGAGACTTTAAGTGGACAATGAATGATTAAGTAACGAAGCAAAAGACATGACATTCTTAGTTGAATTATTTTTGTTAGTCTTAGACTTCCAGCATTGGTAAAGGAATGGCTGCCAGTTACACTGAAAGGTTAAGCAGAATACTCCGGGAGTGCTTTATTACTATCAACCTTTTTGTAGGTTAATAAATTCCAGAACAAAAACACCAAAAGTTGAAGGATCTGTTTTAAATTTCTCAATTTGGACAAGTTGCCTTTTTTGGATTTGGGTTCTTTACACTGCCAATCTCACATATTGAAACGTCAGATTCATTGAAGTATTTAGAGATCATTTTCAAGATCATTTTGAATAAGTTTGTCATTTTGTGACAAAATTAGGTTTAAATATTAAGCTGGTGTAAGATTTCAATGATTTGGTACGTAAGGGGAGAGTTTTTTCACAGTCACTTTGATCTCATCATTCAGCAAGTCTTTTTCGCTGTCAGTAATGACATGATACGTCACTGTTCAAGCTTTTACTTTTCCAACGATACCACCTGAGAGTTTTTGATGTCATAAATTACGTAATTGAATTCGTCATTTTTAACACATAGCTAAATGGCTTAAGGAAGAAAATATCATTGTCATCGTTTTGATGTCTTTTGACATCACAATGAGTACATATAAGGAACCTTGAATAGTAAATTAAGTATACCACGATGTCGGCTCATAGGCCTACCGAACTTTTTTTGGATACCGTTCTAAACACACCGATACCTTGGCAAAGACCAGAGAGGTGTCTTCATTCAATAAAACTTGCCGCCAAAGACTTGTTTGATTTTTTTCCTGGTTCTTAACCTAACTCAATTCGAATTGCCCTGCATTCCGTGACAGTCCAAATTGGATGGGTGATTTACCTCTCATTTCCCTAACTCGGCAACTCTTTATGTCGATACCTCAAGAAAAGAACAAGGTAAATACGGTCCCTACACATTGATTGTCATAAATAGTTCCAATCTAAGAAACCATAGAGATAGACAGTACACTTATGGAAAATTTATTCTAATCACTAATAAGGCATTTTCACTAAGCTGAAGTACATCAACACAGTCTGAGTAGCAGCTCTTTAATGTATCAATGAAACAACAGTATTTCGTCACATGTAATAGCTGCACGAGGCTGGTATTTAGGTTCTGGATTTCGTGGTAGTAGGTAGTTAAATTATTTCTGAACACAACGGATAAAAATACAAAGATTGTCTCAAAGAAATTCTTTTCGAGAAACACTCGCACAACAGCCAAAATCGATGGGAGTCGGAAGACAAATAAGAGGAAATTGGATACAGTAGAGAGTGTCTCGTATTTGTCCCGTTAACGTCACGCTAGTCAGTCATAAAAGTCTGTTAGGTTGATCTTATCATATTTTTAAAATAAAATGCACCTGTTCATGTGATCGAGAGAGAAATACATCATGAACGTTAAATTCGTTGCAATATAAAATTTTCCACCCTAGTCAAACTTAAACCATCAGGAATTTTAACTGAAGATATTCAACACACAATTCGCCGGTTGATATAACCGCACATCTGCGCAACATGGGTTAGTTACTTAGTTAGTAAGTCAGTTAGATAAGATTTAACGACACACCACACGAATGTGTTATATGGTGGCATACTGTTCAAGTCCTCCCCTTTAGTCACATCTAACGACAAGTAGGGTATATTCTACAACCCCAGCTGCGCAACTTCGGCTTTAAGGCGTTCAGTAGTTACAAGTTAAAATCAGTGTTCTACATACGTAAATGCCAATTAATGCACCGCAGAAATGGCTAGCCATGTGAACTGGATTAAATACATAAATAGTATCTAGAATAATACTCAAAATTTACAGTTCCCTAGGCGATAGTATCTCTAACACGTTCATAATGCAATAATTGTTCAACCAAAATATTTTGAACTTCGTAAAACACGTTTCTCAAAACATGTTTTCGGCTACTTTGGAACATAATACTTTGTTTTCACTTGTGTGAAGACTAACATGGGTTTCTTAATGTAATTTGAATATTGCTTAAATAACTGACAAAAATATTTTCGTCACAGTTAGCTGTATTTTAATCTGAAAATTTACCATGCATTTTTCCATAAGATAAATTGCGGGTATTTGGTTAAATAGGTTGCTCAGGTTCACGAGCAACCCCGATCGCGTTCGAACCAGCTGTCAGAGAGTTTGCATCTTGAAAATCGGATATACTGCCGAGAAATCTATCATAAACCGCTGGTATCTACATCACAGTCGTGGATCACTCAATATTTTATTGTTAAAAAACATGGATGATGACTATCTTTAGCTAGTTCTGTAAATTGTTAGCGCAGGGAATTGTAGGGCACGGCGTGGGAAATACAAACTGAGCTAAGCACATTTCGTGCGGGGTTCAACTGTTTTCATACAGTACGTGCACACAGCACAAAGCATAAATCTGACTAACAAACCCAACCGAAATCAGGAATTCTGTCTAACTCTATGGCAGATTGAAGTGTACATTTTTATACCAAAAAGGCAATTTAGATACAATCCATTGCATAGTACCACACTTATTATTCACACTTATGTTATTATTGGATTAAGAAAGCATTATTTCACCAAATGTTCATATAAACAAAAATTTTTTAAAACACATGTTTTTGAGGGATTGGTTTGTTTATCGTTTACCCAACGATTTAGAGGATGTGCGCATTTGAAGCCCCACCAAAACGAATAACCGAACTCTCTCATTGCAATTTAGCATGATCAAGAATCAGGCATGATCAAAAATAATGTCAGTAAACTTGGAACTGTTATTGGTAACTCCCCCAAGCAAGGAAGCATATTGCATAAAAAAGGCAATTTATAAGGCAAGCAGGTAAATGGAGAAAGCATCTCAGATACGAAAAATTTTTCCCGAAGCTAGTGCCATGTTTTGGGTGAAACAGTTTCAAGAGATAAGAGAATAGATGTTGTACGTGCGACATGGGTCAAAGCAGGGAGCGCTTAGGAGCTCCCTGGTCAAAGTAAGGGTTTCTGTCTACCCATTTGCTCATTTGGCGTTCTCAGTGGTACGTCTCATCCCTCCAATTCGACATTAAAGACTTTCTGATAGTTTGCTTTCTTTAGTCCACCTTTCAAAAAGGAGACACAATAAAACCAAGTTAAGGAATCCTGACAATGCAGAAAAAACATGCTCTATTCCTAAACACTGGTTTTGTTCTACATATTGCAATTGTATACGAAACTGCCATAGGAAGTTAACCTGATGTTAGCACTGGTAGATAATATTAACAGCGTGTACTTTTGATGCGTAATTGTCAACCAAAGAAAGGAATAATTCCCCTTGTGACCTTAAAATATGGCCCTTGGTGACCGGGCTTGTACTATGCACAAAAAGTCACAATACCGAAATAGAGGAAAGAAAAGTTCAGATTCCAAAGAAAATTTAAGAGTCAATAGAACATGGACAGACAATAAAACAAGAAGTAATGAAAACAATGCTAAGCGCCTCGTTCCGAGTAGAAAACACGCATTCATGGTTTTATTTGAAATGGATGTAACTTTCATACACACTGAAATTTGTAAAAATATTTTACGGAAGTAAGATTTGTTGATAGGTGGTTAGAAACGCAGCTTTTGATAAAGCTTAGGTGAAGATCAAAATTAAGGGGGTTCACAGCATATTCAAGACAAGACTTTTCCCTGTATCTAAGGTGATGTTAGAAGTCAACTTTTACCGCAGACACAAGGCCCTACCAATAAACTTCGTTCAGGGCATTGCCATGTTGAACCATGGTAAAGCAACAACAGGTGCTTTAAACCAAAGCCAAAACCTGATACATTTTACCGGCGGGACGCTAAATTTTGATTCCATAAAAAATTGGACGGTTTTCTGGTATTCAAAAAATAAGACTGAATTAAATCTTCCCGCAGTCCCATTTTGCCTGTGAAGAAATGTATCACGTTTACGCAAAATGCAGCCGATTTCAGTTCTAATATGACTCCCACGTGTACAGTGTTTTATGGGGTAATTACATGACACTTCAACTATTTACTGGCTAGAAGCATGAATTCATAGACAAATCCGAAGAACTAGTGAAGGCGGCCATCAGTTTGGTCTTCGGCTTTGAACCATCTTAATTTTGTTGTCTACATGTAATTCTTAACCCTCATATTCAGTGAAATTGAGGAGCCCAGAAGTATTAAGTGTGCAGTCATTTATTATACAGTGAAGAAAAGAACTTTGAAAGATTAAAGTCGATGTACCCCAGACACGTCCGACTAATCAGACCATAATTCGACTGTTCGGATTCGTCTATGTAATCACAGCATGTACAGGACTTCAGCGTGAACTATTTTTGAGATGGTGGGGATTTTTGCCAAACGTAATAACGTAATTGGCATATGGTAGTTGTATTTCGGAATTGGAAACGTTATATCCAGCTAATTATTGCAAAACAAATGAAAGTACCCCTCACTTAAATAACCCCGCCCTACCCAAATAAGTTTCGTAGCCAAGACATCATAAGGGGTAGTTTCACTTTGGAACTTTTTGAGTTGCTTTAAATTTTTGTAAAACAATCCTACACGAATGGTCCGTTACAAAACAGCACAGTTCATGTCATTGGTTTGAGCCAAAGTTCTGTTCAAAATAACGTATCCCAAAAAATCTCATTAATTTTATCAATTCTGACTTTTGATTTCTAGTTTGTGCGAAGTTACCAAACTGTTTACTTTGCTCTTATTTCTTACTTCCAGATATGCTGCTGCTATAGAAAGACTCAATTACATCATTTACTTCGAAAAAGTATTGATGTCGTGATGCTACGGTTTCATAATTCATGAGCCCTCGGCGTCTATATTTGTTTCACTGAATTCAGCTTCGACTGTAGACCAATCCGACTTAATTGTCAATTACTGGGGTGTTGGTTGTAATTACTACAGTAACATTTTAGCCAACTGTACATAAATGAGATTAGGATAGAACGCAACGTCTTCTTTTAGGCATCGGGGAAACACTAATTACTGCTGAAAACCGAAAAACAAACCATAATTATAAGCCTTTATTTTTAAATCTAATCTATAGAGTGTTCTATGTTTCTCTGCTCGTCAAATAAGCTTCGCATTTGTCATTTGTTGAATAATTATAACCCAGATGAATAGTTCATCCGGAGCGAATCTTTGTTGCATTTTTTTTCTTTGAATTAGTTCGTTCGTCAAAAGGAACGTACCGGTATGACTTAATCTTTGCTCTTTTTTCAAAAAGACTTCGTGGATTAAAAAACGTCCGCACCATGTTGTACAAGACAAAGTGTGCTGTCAAACTAACTTCACAACTTAAAGGCAACAACTCGTGTTCTCAAACTACAATTTTACCGGCAGGCTACACAAATTCTCAACTGGCACAGTTCTCTGATTGCAATCAAATTCAAGTAATGCAAGGCAGCTAAAACTACACATCATGCGTAAAAATGGCACAAAAAATAATAAAATGAGGGCCTTGAAAAATAACAAATTAGGGGCATGTGTGCTTACAGGGGTATTCCGTTGAGCTATTAACTAGGATTGTGTCTGGATAAGGACGAATTTAAGACAATTGTGGGAGGGGCTTAAGTAAGCTGGAACTGCCTGGAGAGATAAATAACTCCTTCATGCCGTGTAGGCTCAGGTTCAAAAAGGTTCAGAAGAAAATTGATCACCCCAGAAAATTTGAGAGAGCTTCAATTACTGCCTAACGTACCCCCGATATCCCAAATTAATGGTCGGCCCCTTTTTTCTTGTCTTCTCTCTGGCTAGAGCAGCTCATGTTAATTTATGGCTCATTATTATATCATATTTTAGAAAACTGCAAGTGGTTAAAACAAGCAGAATATGAAGGAACGAAAACAGAAGAAACCGGTAGCTCTTAGAATTTCGCATTATCTTTTTTGACACTTTTGATATTGATCTAGCTGTTGCTATACCTTCAAATCAAGCAGGTGAATGACAAGTTCGAACAAGATGTAATTTCTTCCATCCATCTAACAAATTGCGCTGTCGTATCATCCCCCTGTCTTTATAAATTCACACATGAGTTTTTCGTTTCGTATTGATCAAACGACTCGTTTCTTAAGTGTAGTCATCGATAGGCGCGAGACGTTAATGTATCATGTTACAATTTCTCAACTAGAATCGAATTCGAGAGGACACTTAACTTAACGAACATTTGAAGTAAACCTAAGAACACCCATAAATATGTGTGTTTCGTTGTCACACTTCTCGCACCTCTGCCGATTACAAATTTGCCAATATGTCCAAACTAATTATTGATCACTGAATGAGCACGACGATGATTATCCGTTGTCTTTAATGAAAGATTTTGAACATGAAAAAAATCGATGTATTGCCTCAGCAATGCAACTAATTATTGTTTGAAAAATAACGAGGAAAGTTTTCGTCGTTTTTCAAACTCACTGGTGCCCAGGTAACCGCGTCAAACAAGCTCTAGAAATCAATAATCTCGAGAACCATTGTGTGTAAAGTCATTCATCTGCAGTGTGTCGTACTTGCTATATTTTGTGGTCAATGAATTAGAGAGTTACCGCACTAAGAGCATTACAGAACAGCGAAAGAGAAGTACAGCGTTATCCTCTCCCAAAAGGTTTCTGGTACCACGTATTCTCCTCTTCAAATAAATTTCCGCCTCCACAAAGTTTCTTCTGGGGGATTGACCAATCTAAAACATTTATAACAAGAAGATTTCCACTGTTCGAAGTTCCAATTTTTTAGTGAAAGGAATTTTCGTTGGGAAAATTTTACGAGTAGGAATTACCGGGTTGGGGCTCAACTATGGGCATGGATATTGTCCGGAAAGGATGTCACGCTGCCACATCAAAAGATGCCAAAAGGAAGTCTACTTAACACGTTTCTAGCTTTGTTTCAACAGTAACGTTAGAGAACTAAAACTTTAATTCAATTTTTTCATTAACGTGATGACTGTTTACTGTGTCCAAATTCCCATTTCCTAAAGGACTTTGTAAAAATACACTATACATCTAAAAAAATTTGTTTTGAGTATATAGATCGGGCAATCAGTGGATTGAAACTTTTATTTTTTCTGGTGTGTGTACCTGCCTCAAACAGAAGGCAAGCATTACCCTCCCCCCCCCCCCCCAAATGCCGGCGATATCTTTCACATTGCACCCTAGAAACAATTGCCGCTCGCACATTCCACATACCTCTGAAAGGAGAAAGCTTGATCTTTGCTGAAATTTATGGGAAATTTTGTACATTTTGAAGATTAATATTATCCATATCCTTGGTCAAATGTTAAAGTGAACGAAATGTTGCCTCTTCAGTCAACTTTATCGAACACATATGCAATGACCTTCACATAACTAATCACTGTCAGCCCGCCTCTCACGAGGAAGGCCCGGATTCGATTCCCAGGTCAAGTCATACCCAAATACTTTAAAAACTTAACCTACTGACGGTGTGCGTGTTGCTCCGCATAAACAATGGAGTAGGGAAAACAAGCCAGTGAGCCACAACTGCAAAAACCATGGCCGGCTCGAATTGAACCAATAGGTTGGAAACTGGGCCGTAAAACTTCATCTAAATAACCTACTAACCCTCCAACGGCGGACTGGCATGCAGACAAGACGAAGATTTTTAATGAGCCTTTCCAGACACATGGCGATAACATGGAGAAAAATTATGGAACTCACCTGTAACGGGAACTGTTGTATTCCTTGGAACATATTAGAATAAGATGGCATCTTTTTCTCTAAACTGTCTCTAAGATTATATGATCTTTTTCCGGCTCTCCATCGGTATTTACCTTTCATAGAGTATGTATTATGTGCTTGACATGCCATCGAAACTATAACAATAAGAAGCAGTGCAATCGCTGCTTTGCAGGACACCGACGGGAATTTCATCTTCAGCAGATGTTTCTTGTATCCAATCACCAACGTTAATCTTCTCTTAATCACCTATCATCCACGGAAAACGATGTTTTTCCCAGCGTTTCGTTTTCAAACGTTACTCCCTACTTGTTTAAACAATTTGAGAAAGAAAAAGAACTTCTGTATCACTTTGCTCTGTGGTATGCCATATGAATAAGCCTCCCTTAAATCCTAGTATTTCTGTTTTCTTTTTTATATTTTTTTTGTTAAATTGTATCGATTCACTCAATTTTTTTCCTTCTACTAATCTTGGCTTTCCTTTGCAGCTATACGAGTGCTTCTGTTACTTTTATCCTGTGAGTTCAACTTTGCCGAGCTGTAAATTAGTTTTCAGCTCCAGAGTACCCGCTGAGTCAGCGCAAGGACACTTGCGTCACTCAAATTCATTGGTGGGGAAGTATCGAAGGAGGGCTGGGCTTAAGTGAATTTGATCCAACCAGGTTTCGCGGCTTCGCAATTCATTTCTGCTGGATGATTCAATATATTATTGTGTTACAATTGGGCTCTTTTAAAATGAAATATTACCCTCTTTTTACTTTTTGAAGAGTGCTTCACAACGCCTATTATATGATGCGTTTTTACATTAAGTGTTGCGGTTGCGTCAAAGATTTTTACCAAAATAATTTCAATGAAGCATCCCTTTTTATTTTATCTCTTGAACGTTTTTTTGTTGGAACGAGAAAGTACAAATGAAATAGATTAGAACTCAACAGTGTATGATATAAGTAATGATACCTTTGGGTGATGTAGGTGGATGTTTTATTTGGGGAAACGAAACAATGGGAAAGATGGCGTTATCTACCAAAGATGAAAATATTCTTATACGTACGCGATTAATTCTAACACGGCTCCTGACCTAAAAAAAAAGACCTGCTTAAAATTACCACGACATTGTTTATGTAAACGCAAACTTCATACCTATCGCACATTACTACCTGTTGATGAGGTTTGTCGATCGTAAATGGAAGCGTCTTCTTACCCCAGCCCCCCCCCTTCCCCCATCCTCGCTCTTTGCATGGTTGTAGCCTAAGTGAAAATTGTATTTTATCCTAGTGTGTTGAGATGTTGGATTGGGGGAACTTAAGGCTGATGATCCCCAGTAATGGCAGAGTTCTATTTAACCGTCTTTTGAATGTGATATGATGCAATCTAATGTCAATTAGCTACTAAAAGGGCAACTCGCAGAATACGAATTCTTCACATGTAGTATATATGGAACGCAATGGTGTTCGCTTTTTCTAAAAGTATTAGCATTGAAACTGTGGGGTGACGGATCACACGGTATAAAATGTACAAGAAGAAAATTTGTTCCTGCTACGTACAGGCAAGGGTGACCCTTACATTGACGCCTTCTAAAAAGAAAAAAGTAAAGAAATGGCAGTGTAAAGGTCTTTGCCATTTTCCCCAATATTTTCCGCCATATTACAGTTACAGCCTGTCAATTACCCACCCTGTCTCAAAAAGATCCTTCTGTCTTTAAGGACAGTAAAAAAAACCTAAAAAAGTTCAAGAATAGATACCAAACTTATGCACCCGTCAATCGGAATCTTCGACTCCCCCACCTCAAGCAAAGTCTTCATTCGACACCGATACGACGTCGAATCTTTGACGGACAAAATGCCCTGATAAGTGAATCTGCGACAAATAAAAATACCGCTGCAGTGAATCTGTGACGAACCACTGCAGCTAAAGAGTGAATCGACGTCGAATCAACGTCGAATTAATGTCGAAAAATAATTAGTAGAGAATCTCAACATGCGAAGTTTACTAGGACAGCGCGCACTATGAGTTGGCAAGTACGTACGCACGTACGGCGTTGCCGGGGCACATTGTTTGAAAGATCAAGCAGTCCAGCTGGACCGATCCTGATGCAAACAACATATAACAGGCAAAGCACATATTTTCGCGAGAAAAAAAATCATGCAGAAAAATTCTATGCTTTGGTCTATCCTTCCATACTCCATTGCGATTGAAATAAGCGATTAGACCGTTTTATAACTGATTACGAAGTAGTCTAGGCCTAGCTTTGACAAGAGCTCTCATGTCGTATACGTTTATAGCAGGGGATATTTTAGCCGGTATCGCATCGCAGTTTGCGAGCAAAGTGAACGAATCTGCAAATAAAATTTTGTTCTTGCTTCGCAGTTTTGCGAATGAAGTATGGCCATTTGAAAAGAACTTCGAACATAAAATTTAGACCAAAACATGATGGAATAATTTATTTCCGTATCATATGACGCCTGTTTATCATGGAAATCATGAAAATCGCCCGTTATGATAACCAAAAACATGAAAAAATTACATTCTGAGAAACTAGCCTATAACTAGTGCAACTGGATCGCGATGTGGTACCGTACGAAGTCTGTTGTACGTTACGCATCTGCTCAAATATAGCCCGCTTGGCGGACGTATTTTGCACAGGAACTGAAACTGCACCTACATTTTGCAATTGTTATAACAAAGGAGACAGTACATATTCGACACCTGCTAAGAAGACAAGGTGAACTACAACAGAAAATCTCTGTTAAAGACTTTGTGATTGGTTCCATACAAATGATTACATGCTTTCAGCCAATCACAACTCGCGACATATACAACGCAACTGCTGGCTGTACAGCTAGCTAGAGGATCTCGCAATTTTTTTTCAAAACAATCTCGTAAAAAAGCTGGCCGTATGAATTGAATGTGGGTGCAACAATAGAAAAATTGATGATATTCTACCATTACATTTCTTGACATTTGGAAAAATTGAAAACACAGGGGTGTCTAGCTCCCTAAACCGAGAAATAAAAGATGAAAATGTATGGATCGATTGAGCAAGTGAGCTGGTACTTGCTGCATACGTTTGTGCTAGTCAGCAGTACATTCCTTCCACAAAACTAGATCGAGTATGAAAAGGGTCGACAAAATTCCATGTGGCGAAGAACAACAAAAATATTTACAATGCATGTGTAAAAGACCCTCATACAGCAAACCTGCAATGAATTGGTGAGTTTTGGGTGCAAAGTGTTTTTCTTCGATTTTTTTGCTTTAGTTCGTCTTGCCACTTTTGTCATTGCCTAACGTATAGCACTTATGTACATTGTGACCCTATCCTAAACATGTTCATCTTCAATATCCTTGATGGGAAAGCTGTGTAGTGGTGAATTTTTTCTTTCTGGTTTTTTTATTCTCAAGTTCCTACCAATATTTTAGTTTTTCTAGATAATGGTATAAAGCATGCAGCCGCATATTTTACTGACGGGGTGGTATCTGCAGCAGGTGAAAACTTCTAAATTCTCTCATATATATTAGTGTTACGAGAAGCTGTCCAAAATTCTCCCATATACATTAGTGTTACGTGGTGCCATTGTAAAATATTATGACTCTGCAGTCTTTATGGGGTTGAATAAAACTTTTGCATTATAACCAAACTCTCAAACAGGGTGGTTAATTATGATTGAACCTTTCGGCCGAAAAGGATGTGGGGGTAGGGGGGCTTAATTTAAGAATGTAGGGACTGGGGGATACAGGCCCGTGGTCAGATAAGGTACTGAAGGGGCCAAAACTTTTCTGTGTGGCGAGATTTTTTCAAGGGACCAAATGTTTACAATGTTAAGTCAATGGCAAACTTCAAGGGGACAATATGTAGCCTTAAACCCCTTGTTACACACATTATGAATCCATTGATAGATATGTATATATGACGGCCTGTCTTCTTCATAGAAAAATTAATGCAGTTCAATGAGTATGCCTGGTGGAAGAGCGTCAGCCTTTCAACAGGGAAATCCCAGGTCGACTGGTCCATACCGCACCTGTTGCATAAAAAAGTGGCCGGGCTGCAAGGGAAAACATGTTACTCTTTCATCTACTAGAAATGTATAATAGCCTATATTGTTGATGTGTTGTTAAATTTTATCTGCCTAAGTTTGAATCACCGGTAAGGACTTTAGAAATCTACAGCGCAGTCAGTGCATGCGATTATCAGTGGAGGAAATCCAACGCCAAATTTGTGAATCTTCGACTAACAAAATATTATGAAAAGTGAAACCTGAGTGAATCTTTGCCTTAATTTTTATTCAGTATTGGGAATCTGGGGTGAATCTTTGCCGTAAGTTTTCGCCAGTATTGTGAATCAGGGGTGAATCTTTGCCTTAAAAATTTCATGTAAAAGTGAATATTGGTGAACGCTTGACGGAGGTGGGGGTCGAAGGTTCTCCTTGACGGGTGCATTAGAACGACGGTGCCTCTTCATGGAGGCCGCCACGGAGGGCGGAAGCGCTGATCACTGTTCAGTCGTTTAGGAAGACAGCATGTAAACTGATACCTTTCGGTGGTATGAATACTTGTGATTTCAAAACATCGCTGAACTGACAAACAGGATTATTCAATACATTTCACGGAATAGTTGTTTACTTCCTAACAGCTTTCCACTTATGAACATGTGAACATGAACGCACGACGACTGGTTAGATGTTATCTTGATTTCCTCAGTTTTACTATGTCTGAGAGTTTAAAATTGCATTAATATGCAATAAATGAAGACAATTTAAGGCTATTGGACGGACCCCCACTAATGGCTGGCTACAGCCCATATACACAAGCACTGCTCGGATTTGTCTATTGAACTGTTTGACAATCCACGCACGCTGAAATTAAATCTTGCTACAATGCAACAGTCTGTTTCACATTCATAATTGGGGGCGCCGATCAATGAAATAATTAAAATTAGACAAATACTGTCACGTGACTCTAAATAACCTATCATGAAACACTACAAATATAGTATTGCACTAATCAATATTGTGGTGAATGCCTTCCCACTTCCCACTTTAATCCACGCCTGCTGTTTTTTGTTAACGCCCCTTTAGAGTGCGTTCCACTTTTTTGGAGCTTCCTGTTACATGTTAACCTATATCAGGGAATTATCTGGAACAACAAAAAGAAAAGAACTCTTTGCCAATATTAGTGTCTATACCCATGAACTTATATTCATAAGTACCTAGCGCAGGAGTGTCCATGATCACGTAGGCGGAGCTCCCTTCGTTACATTGTTTAAAATTCTAGTAAAAATACAGTATTAAAGCAAACAAATACACAAGAATCCCTGCTGCATCTTTAGAAGGGGCCACTATCGCCGCACCCGCCCATGTAAATAGGTGTTGTCGTTGCGTGTGTAAATAGGTAATGTAAATAGTGTTCGGTCTTTGCTTTTAACAATTCCGAACTTTGGTTTGAAATTGTTCTGCTCTTGTCCGTTTCTGCACCTAAAGAACAGTAAGTTGTTTATACGTCTATTCCTAAATGTGACAGTGGGATGTAGTGGAGTTGTCACCAAGTATGAAACAATGTTATGCAGTCGATGCCAGCTTCCATAAAGGAGGGACAATTTACACGGCACACCTTATATCCACGTCAAGCCAATAAATTTAATTGGGTAAACAGTTATTCGGCCCAAATAACATCTTTCTGGTTAAAACAACTTCACGCCGAAGAGTTATCAGGTTTGTCATTCAGTCACCTGTTAAGAAGGAACCACCGCGTTAAGGGAGTATTTTCAATTATAAAGAGAAAATTAGGTATTCTTATGTGTTAGCAAGGTTTTTCAAAGGAGTGTTCAATCAGTGAGTGAAGATTGCACATCTCCGGGAGGATGTGGACTGCAAAATGGTTGTTTCGTGATGAAAATTTTTAAAGGAAAATGTGTATGTACGCTTTTGGAAGGAAATGAGAAATAGAGATATCAAATTGTAAAATCAGATTCCAAAACTTTGATTCAGTCAGTAACAAATCAATTTTGAAATAACTTGAACGCCAGTACAAATCCAATAAGAAGCTTCTATAAATAAGTAAAATTACATTTTTTCTACTTATTTTAGACGATTAAGATATTTAATCTCACAATTTGTGGTTTTCTAACCCTAGCCAAATTTACCGAAGTCAAAAGATGGACTAAGCAACAGGTTATGTTGTAACTGTTTAAGATGTATGATTTTCAGAAAGTGTCGGTAAAATCTGGAAATAGTTTTGTGTTGTTTGCAGACATTTGTGCAATATGTGGTGAGTTACTTTGTGAGGTGGGTAAGATAGATAAATAGTTAGATGAGATTTCACGACACACCAGCAAGAATGTGTATATTGTGTCAACTAGATTAAATGGCGGAGTTTAAATAGGGTTTCAGGTAAGGCTCAAGTCTGTTTGACACTGCCCATACGGCGGCAAGTCCTTCCCTTCACTATTAGTGACCTTTAGATTGCACGACGTGGACGTCAGCTACGACGCAATGACGTCAGCTATTGCGTTGCCCCTGTCATTTCACAACTTGGTGTAGCGTTATATCCCGTTGCGTTCGAAAACAGCATAGACACAGATGACGTCATTACGTTGTAGCCGGCGTCCGCGTCGTGAAATCTAAAGCTCCCTATTATCATCTTAAGACATGCGGGGCATATTCTACAACCCTTGGCCCACAGGGGACTCTCCGACAGGGGGCTCTCCGACAGATTAATGTTTACAAACAAATGGGGTCACGGTGCGTGACAACATAGTTGATACTTTGGCACTAATGTTTTCATAAAATTGAAATGTAGATTCTAATTCGACCGTCTACATTCTGCTTGTAATTTCTAGATCGCTGCAAGCGAAAAACTTAATATGCACGCATATGTTCATGCGCATGCTCTAAACCAATCGGTGACGTAACAGTGAATTAATCTTTTGAGTCCATTTATGGTCCATGACTCAAGTCTACAACTCTGATTTAACTTCAGTTCGTGGGAAAGCATCGGATTAACACATTCATTTGTTGACAACGGTAACACGTTAACATGTTCATATCCTCACCGATAAGACGTTGACGTGTTAATGAAGCAACGGGTCCTATACCTTCACTTTACAAATATTAGGCATTAACACGTTCAAGTGTTAAGTGTAACTTTGTATTTTTACGATGTTGGCACCTAAGAATTATCGGTTAAATGTTTCCCATTAGCGAACGAGGACGTCGGCATTCTGGAGCGCCCTCGGGGATCATTTAACTCTCTAATTTGCTTTCCGGTGCGAATAGGTGGCACCAACATCTTAACAATTAAGATGAAGCAATTTTGTGAACAACGTTCCTTAGGTATTTTCTTTGACCTTTTGGTTTTGGGTTTTGAATTTGTTTATATAGTAATTTAAGCAATTCAAGAGTAACATGTAGAAAGAAGTATTAAAAATACTTCAAATTATGTTTGTTGAAGCCAGTTACAGACTCGTGTGTCACCAACAGGTTTTTAAGCTATCTACAAGGACGTTTTAGATTTTCTCCTAAAGTTAAGAGAGTAAGCAGAAATTTGCTCAAAAATATGTACAACTAAAGGCGAACCAAAGATGGACCGTGCATTAGCACAGGATAATGAACAGTTGTTATTTAATGCAAGTAATGCACAAGACAAGTGCATCAAGCCAGAGAATCAATAGATTCTAGAAGTTCAGAATTATTCTAAAGGCCTGTATACACGAGCAACATTTGTAAATCATTCTCAAGACACTTCAGGTGAACAAACCCAAAACATGCTTGTTTTCGGTTTGATGCACAGTGTAGAAAGAGTGGAAACAATTTGAAAACATTTTGAAAATGTTTTGAGAATGTTTTGAAAAGAATTGACAGGATATTTCTTTTGCAACATTTTCAAAACATGCTGCATACCCTGTCTACACTGTGCAACAAACCGAAAACAAGCATTTTTTGGATTTGTTGCAGGTGGATGTTTTGGAAATGTTTTGGGAATGCTTTGCAAATGTTGCTCGGGTATACAGCCATTAAAAGTATGAATGAAGTAGGAACAATAACATGAATGTCAGAAGAACCAGAGCATTTACTTTAAAGGGATAATCCTCTCACTTCAAAGTTCAAACCACAATTCTGAAGAAGACCACAGAAATCTCAACTGGCACAGGTCTTTAATTAACTAGGTCATTGCTAGATAACTCAGTTTACACTGCATGTACTTTACAGGGAGTGTTTTGAATACAGGTTGGTGTCTTGTGTTTACTCGCTCGAAAGCAATGAACTCAGATTGTGTCTGGATGAGGATGAATTGCAAAAACAGTTGTGGGAGCAGTGGCGTAGCTACTGGGGGCAGGGGGGCAACTTGCCCCCCCCTGGAAAAATTTTGGGGGAAATTTGATGAAAATGGGGAAATTTGATGAATCTTCTTATTATTAAAAAAATTTCACAAAATTTTCGTTAGAATAAGAAATTGTGAGACATTTCTCATACATAATTCGTATTTTCATGCAACAAATTAACTCAGATTTCGTTAGTGTCACATGAACCGGCCTAATTCGCGTTCCACAGAAATGTCCTCGTCGCGTAGCAGATTGAATGTTCTCTTGTGCTTGTATACGCACGAGGGTTATGATCAGTGCATTTCAGTGCACAGGAAGCTGTTATTCAGGTGATACTTAGGGAATTTATCAGTTAAAGGATGTGAAAACTGACAAGTCACTACCGTAGACCCCCGAGGTTGTTATGTTCTTCTACAAGCTAGCAGTAGCTGTACGATTTTAC
This sequence comes from Holothuria scabra, assembly GCA_037179385.1. Taxonomy (NCBI): domain Eukaryota; kingdom Metazoa; phylum Echinodermata; class Holothuroidea; order Aspidochirotida; family Holothuriidae; genus Holothuria; species Holothuria scabra. The sequence continues at coordinate 40,840,792 of CM074194.1, forward strand.
TCTGTGTACATAACGATGGATCGGGCTGAAACAATCCATGGCCAACGATAAACTTAAAGTTAATCTAGAAATTAGAATTAACGGGATCCGTTGGCACACTTAGATTTTGTTACTTAGCCTAATCCTTGGAGACTTTCAAGCTAGTTCGGGAAAATAGCTTTCTGCTCACTTTGAGTCTAGCAATAAATGGACAATGAGTACCTTGTAGCCTTCTACCCATAACAGACTGCTTTTCTCACAGGATATCCTGTGTGATCGAGCAACTATTAGGCCTCCTTAGTGTCGTGCGAGGGGGAGACCATTGGGCCATGCCCCACTCACAGATGCCATTTTTTCTTTGTTCTTAAAAATACGTAGTCTAACTTTATTAACACAGATTTTACTTCAAAAGATAGCATATGCATGTGGCACCAGATTGCTTATAAGGACACCCAATTTTTCAAAATTTTTCAAAGGCGAAGGATTGCAAGGTCTTTCAGTGATGCCATTTTTTTTTTTAATTCCTACAAATAGACCTATGCAAATTCTGTCAAATTCCAATTTTTACTTAAAAGGGTGGACTCTGTTTCCCACTGGTGGCATCGATAAAAAAGACTACATGTTTAGATTCTCTTTGCAAGCATAAATACGCTATTTTGACCATCTGAGGGGTCTGATTTTTCGAAATTTTCTTTACGCTCCGCGCCAACCAATGGTGGCGCTTCGCTCGGTCTGTTGGGCAAAATTACATATTTGGAGTAAAATTAGCTCTTAACTCTCAGATCACTTTGCAGTTTGCGAACATATTTTGAAGTGAGCATTTTATTGCAAACGACAAAAGAAGAAAGCGACTGGCTAGATTCTTCGTATTAGCCTGGAAAATGCTATTTCCGGCCATCTAAGTGGTCTGATTTTTCCAAATTTTCTCTACGCTCCGCGCCAACCAATGGTGGCGCTCCGCCTAGATAATCTTTATGACAAAATAACATTTTGTGGCCAAGAAAAACCACAAATACCGATCAATGCTCTTTTATTTGGACTTCTAAAAGAATGCAAATTTAATGAAAAGTCTTACTTCGTAAGGGAGCATAAATGGCATAAGAGTGCATGTAAAGACACAAAAGTTTCAGTTTTATCCTCATGAACCACCACGATTCAAATTTCAACACTGTTCCTGTCAAAGTCGAAAATCTTGCACCATTTTGCATGTAGGCTCCTTGAAAACGTCAACAAATTTCCGGACACCCCTCCCCTTAGACCATACTGCATGCCCCTCCCCATTCAGAGAAATCCTGCGTACGCCACTGCTTTTGTACATACAAATAAACCAGATACTGTTTACCAAAATAATATACTTTTTGTTATTTCCGATTGCTCTATGTTATACTTTAAGATTAAAATGCAGGTAATATTACAAAATGACATGGTAATGTTGTTATACTTGTAAGTTTGCATTTTATATGGAATACATACACATTGACCGGGAAAAGTTTTGGGGAAATTTCATACCTTTGCCCCCCCTGGAAAAAATCCTAGCTACGCCACTGTGTGGGAGCTGCTCAAGGATGAAGGTCATGAGGATTTGAACTGTTTGGGGAAGAGAGGTAGGCCTTTAAGTAATTAAAACCTACGAGAAAGGAAAAAGCAGCATTCATGGCATTACAAATGGTAAAAAAGAAATGGTGAGGGTTAAACAGAAGAAACAATGAAAATATAAAGAAGTAACTTGAATTAAACTTCAAAGTGTAGTATCTGGATTTGTCCGGAGATTTCGATAATTATATTTGAATAATCAAAACAATTGAAGTGTAGGCCTACATAAGACTTTGACGATATGCAAACTTAATCCCGAAAATGTGATGAAAAGCGTCTAGTAGGGATGCATAGTAAAAGGTCTTCCCCGGCTCTGTTAACGTGCCACACATAGCGAAAAGGATCATACGGCTGATCAATAGCACAGTCTGAAAAAACCAAAGTGCTGAATCCTCACCAATTTCTTGGGTTTTTTTTCAAATCAAAGAGACAAGCTTGGATATTTAAGCTCTAATATGTAGAGCACTTTCACTGGTCAAAATTCCAGTTGAACCCAGTTAAGCTGTGTTCAACTGGATCCAGTTAGAACACAGTAGGAAACCAGTTGAAAACCAGCTAAACCCAGTTAATCTACTATGGGAATTGGAACAAATTCAACTGGGTTGAATGTAGTCAATCCAGTTGAAAGCTGGTAACCCAGTTCAACCCATTTCAACCCAGTTGGTTTTATACAGGATTTGGAACAAGGCCATCTGGGTTCAACTGGGTCCCTGCAGTTGAACCCAGTTGAATTGGTCAACTGGGTTCAACTGGAATTTTTACAGGGGTTCAAGGGTGCTAATTTCTAAATTTATTTATTTTTATTTTAAAAGGGACTGAATTAGTTATTTAGAATAATGGACTGTTCCAATAAAGAGATGGAACTAATGTATTCCGTTATAATATTTTTACACAAGGTAATAGCGGCTGAACCATTCAATTGATTTTTATTTGTTAAGAACGTGTCGGTTTAGTGTTTGCCATGCTTATTAATGCATTTCAATAATTGCTTTTACATTTTATGGATTTTATTTCAAGAAGAATATTTTGACTGTACAAAAATTGTTCACACAAAATAGATACTGCAATACTGTCAATGGAATTGAAAAACACAGAATAATTCTCTACTCTCCTTGGTCTCTCGGCTAAGATTCTGCGTAATATCTATTCTTTTCATCCAGTCTGGAATAAAGCAATACATCAAAGACCAATAATGTAGATGGTCTGAGTGCCGTGGGGTTGGTCACATATTGTCCTTCAGTGGACGTAAAAGCTTCTTCGTGAAGCAGTTTTTGGTTTGGTTTCGCCGAACGGCCCTTTTTTCAATTTAATTCAATTTTTTTTCATATGTTTGTCTAAAATAAGTAACAGTATAATCATAATGTGTTATTACAAACAACATATGAAGGACACTAGAAAAACAGAAGGAAACTGTTAATAAATCTATTGACCATGTAAAGAAAAAGAAACAGGCAGAGGGCAGAGAGTCTGGAGGACTTTAGAAAAAGGCTCTTTGCCTCTCTGTGGCTTCTCGGCCTTTTGGCTAAAATCATGGTTATTATCTGTTTTTTTTATCCCGTCTAGAATTGAGCCATACATGACAGACCGATAATGTAAGTGGTCTGAGGGTCTTGAGGTTGGTCAAGGGTTGTCCCTCAGTGGACTAGCTTTATCGGGAAGTAGTTCAAAGTTTGGTTTCGTCGAACGGTCCTTCGCCAGAGGGTAGGGAGGACGTAAGAAAAAGTCTTTGCTTCTCTGTAAACAGTGATTTTAAATCAAACCAGTGCCCCCATGACCCCTCCGTTGTAGTTGCCGGGTATGTTTTTGTATTTGGGCGTGTTTGTTGCCTTTTGGGTATATGTGTGTAAGTGTGTGTGTGTGTGTGTGTTGGTTTGAGTTTGTGTTGTTGGTCGTTGGTGATGGGTGTGGTGGTGGTGAAGGGAGTTGGAATGGCCACGCTGGTCGAGGGATTCTATCTGGTGTTTTGGCGGTGAACCGGACCTCTGTTTCATTTGTAGGGGTGTTGGTGTTGGTTCTTTTGTTTGTTGGTCGTAGTAAGTGATCCCTTTGCTCTTCTGGCCGAGTCCGTTTTGGCACGTAAAAAGTACACTTGTCGTCTCGGCCTTTTGCCTAAGACTATGTGTAGCATCTGCTCTTTTCATCTTGGCTTGAATGGAGCCACACATGACAAAACAATGATGTAAATGGTCTGTGAAACGTGTGGGTGGTCAAGTGCTGTCCTTCAGTGGACGCATTATTTCTTCGGGAAGCAGTTTATAGTTTGGTTTGGTCGAACGGCTCTTTGCCAGAGGGTTGGGAGTACTTTAGAAAAAGAAATTGTTTGCCAGAGGGTAAGAAGGACTTAAGAAAAAGTATCTTTACGTAAGGACAAGTGCTGTCCTTTAGTGGACGCACAGCTTCTTTGGAAAGCAGTTTAAAGTTTGGTTTCACCGAACGGCTCCTTGGTAGAGAGTTAGGAGGACTTAAGAAAAAGTAGTCTTTACATGAAGCGATTGGTCAGGTGTTGCCCTGCAGTGCTCCTAGCTTCTTCTTCGGGAAGCAGTTCAAAGTTTGGTTTCGCCGAACGACTCTTTGGCAGAGGGTCGGGAGGGCTTTAAAAAAAGGATTACTATCTGCATCATTGCTTGGGAGCAGCGTTGATGGTATTTGGATCGTTTGCAAGGGTGTTCTTGGCGCTCAGTTTATTGGTTGTTGGCCATACGTTATCGTTTGGTCGATGAGGACGTTTTTAGTACGTGCAAAGCAGCAGTATCACTGGATAGTACTTCAGAAACTTCATCCGGTTGTGGAGTTGAAGGTTAAACGTAATGATGGTGGAGTTACTCGTTGCAAGAGCTGCCTAAATGTTACACTTGGGAAGGTGCTCATGCATTTACCCAATTTAGGTTCCGAACAAACCTTGAACATGTAAATATTTTTTATACAGCCTATATCGTAAATGATGATTTGAATGAGACAAGTATCCCTCGGCGTTGTGACCGTTAGGGCTGTTGATTTTTGCCGGGTTTTCGCTATGGTTGTTCTGGGGCGCCTGTTTGCACGCTGTGTTGAGTTCTCAGGTTTTTTTAAAGCGGCTCATTGAGTTGCTTCATGAAATTCAACAACTTTTTCCAAACCTGTTAAGTTTTCTTCACATCCCAATGACAAATGGTCCAACTAAGACAATCCCCATACCCTACATATAAATCAATGTTTTACGAGTGGGTAATTAACGGTTGAAGTCAGTTTTCAAAAATTCGAAACTTTTTTCAAATTATGTACAAAACTGTCACAAGTCAAGACACTAGAAGATTCAAATTTTAACGTTTTCTGTGACTTTTGGACTTGAAACTTGACTTGTTATGCTAACTATAAGCATTGTTATGTGGCAGTGATCCTTTGAGACTCTCATTAAAATATGGATATCAACTCAATGCGCCTCTTTAAGTTTCGTGGGACCTGTGACACGTTGGTCCCGTAGTAGTTTTTGTTGTTTCGTTAGTACGTTAGTGGACAGGTGTTCGGTTTGGGGGTTTTGGTCCCATGTTTTATCCTTTCGTCCACCGTCCGACTGTGTCCTTTTTTGGCACGTTGAGAACACCTTTTGAATCACGTTTGGAAATTGAATATTACGTCAAAACGCCATGAAAAGGACTGCTTGCTTAATGCGTACGTATCCGAAATAAGATTTGAAAATATGAATTTTATTCTCCATGGAAACATAATCAAACATGTGAAAGGAAGTTGATGATATAGTCCAGGCTTATAGGACTCTTAAAGTGCTACAAAATAGTTCTCTAAGTGCTGTTTTCAGCATTTTTTTTTTTTCTTCTTTTTTTAGCTGTACTGCTAGTAACATGTGGTATGACGTATTTTCTCTTGTGAACTGTCCCTATACATTTCGAAAGCACAAACTTTGTGTTTTGGATGAACCTAACAGTGATCAATCATTGACATTAAAAATGCATGAAACCCAACATTCCAGTCCTATGAAATCTCCCGTGGTTTTTTGTGTTTTCCTGTCAAATAAAAATTAACATGAACTTTTCTCAACACAATTGTTACTGTTTTGCCAACCTGTGCAACAGAAAGGCCAAAATAATCGTGGAAGCTAACGACCATTATCAACGAAACTAACGACTATTATCAAACAGTTACGGCACGATGAAGGGTATCTATGCACTCATACTAAATTCGACCTTAACATTTGCCTGCCGGTGTCGCGTCTGGTGTAACATTGGAAAAAATCGGGATAGAGTAGCCTCTCAGTAGCCGTCTTCGCAGTGACATCTTTCGTCATTAAGCTGGTCGTTTTACGTGTTATTTAAACCCTTGACAATATGCACGTATCATATCTTTAAAACAAGGACGGTCGTAATTGTGTGGAGAGGGGACATGAGCAGCACTATGCGGCAATAATTCTAAATGTGATTGATTATCGTGACGTGGGATTATGGATTAAGTGACGTAGGCGCAACTGTATTATTCTCTTGCTGGTCGCGCTACATTGTTAGGAAGGGGTCTCAAGACATCTTTGACTTTAATTTAGGTCCAGATACTCAACAAACAATACCCTTACACACTAAAGGAGGTGTTTAGGAATTGCACGCTTTTGTAAAAACTTTTGTCGTCACTTCTTTACATGCTAAACACGCGTGTCTTATTTCTATCTCATTTAAACATACATCGAGTGTTTTACTGCTAAACATGTCAAGAATTCAAAAATGTTTGGAGAGTGGAAGCAAAATAAGTGTTCTTTGTAGTTAGGTTTTCGGAGTGAACTGGCCGTTTAAAAGCTCAAGGTCAGTGGAAATCACCAAGTCTCTAAAAACGGGTACCTATGAGTTAGCCGATATTTAGAAGGTTTGACGTGAATTGTCTAGACACACAAAAAAAAACGTTAGATATGTGGAAAATGTTAAGAATAAAAAAAATTAAAAGAGATGAAACGCAAGGATAATTATTATCTTATTAAGTACCGTTAACTTATGCTAGTACCTCCTTAGGTGGCATTAAAATTCAATAAGCCTTTGACGCAGTAATGACGTATTCCGTCAAACCGCCGAAGTTACTTAACAAAGTATATAAACCAGTGGTCAGTAGCAATTAACAACGAGTCCTCTTGCATGATTTGCTGTCTTTTATTTAACCAAAATGAAGATTGATTAGGAGACAGATAAACAGGCAGTACGAGATACTCAACAGAATTATTACTTCAATCAGCATTTATATTCTTCCACTGGTCACAAGTACAAAACAAAAAAATGAAGAAAGCTAAAATGATTTATTACGATTCCGACTGTTCTCAAAAGCAAATCATCCGATCGGAACTCATCTATTTGTACAGTATTTCATCATATTTTGTATATTTTTTAACATCAACATGAAAAGCATTTTAAGTCCCTGTTGACAAAAATTTACTCTGTTAACCTTCTTTCGTTTGCGTAATATCTTGTTTTAAAATCTGTACTTTGCATCATTCACTTACATAAGCATCTATTGGCTGCTTTCACATTGGAATCCATTCATCATCCACTCACAACAGACCTTACATAGAGGCCGGAAAGCCCTGTCACATTGTACAGGAAATTGCGTTAGTAACGTTGATTTCACAGTCTGCATTACCCAAAAATTACTTTCTCATTACCTTTATGGTGTATATATACAAATTAAAGCAAGGTAGCACGTGTCTCTTGTTAATTCTAATGTCGCTTGACGTTTTTATGTGAGCAGAGTACGCCTCCAACGAATCACGAGGTTCACAACGGGTTGATAACGAATATTCCTGCATTATTTTCTTGTTTTGTAACATAAATAAGGGTTAAAACCAACTGATCATTTATATTCATTTACAACGCAAGGTTTCCAAATTGCTGAGCCTGTCGGTCGGAGTGTAGCCATGTCATTTAATTGTAACACCCCTCGTCTAGATTTAATTTACCGTCTCAGCGCAAAAACGAGGTTTTGTTTGTCTGTGGAATGGGTATTAAATACAAACAATTTAACAACGACAGATTTAAATAAGTACCTAGAACAGACAAAGCTTACTCGTCACGTGATGTTAATAAAGAGGTAGCACTCTACAAATGATGCGATGACTATACATTTTTTTCATTGGAAAGGTCGATAATATCTTGTTAATCTGAATATTTTTTCTGAGACTTGCTGCACATGGTCGAGTTTTTATAGCAACCGCTGCAGAAAGATCTTTTCACCGAAGACTTTAAAAATGAAACCTTCTGCAATGGGGCAGGGAAAGCACAACTGGAAAAGTTCGTGGCAGGTCCTACTTTAGCCCATTAAAAATGAACCATAACCATAACCTCGTTGACCTGACTGACCAGCTGACTGACCGACTTATTGTCTCGCTGACCAACTCACTCTCTAAATATTTGAAACAGAGAAAGCTAACTCGCCACGTGATATTCATAAAAAGACGCGATGATTATACACTTTTTCATTGGAAAGGTCGATAAAATCCTGTTAATCTGAATATTTTTTCTCAGACTGAGTGCGCACGGTCAAGTGTTTAGAGCAAGACTTTAAAAATGAAACCTACTGCAATGGAGCAGGGCAAAACACAACTGGAAAAGTCCGTGGCAGGTCCTACATTAGCCCATCGAAAATGAACCATGAAACTGACCAACTCACTCTCTTACTCTTGCAATTATCTGCCAAACGAGTGAATCTTTTCTTTCACACCTTCACTAGACAGCAGACGAGGCTCCCGGAGGAACATTGGCATGTCGACTTTTTTTAAATAATGAAGAGTTATAAAACGTGTTAAAATGTAAAAGTGACTCGGCATCCTTAATCCGTCTATCAAATTCATTTCCCTTATTTGTTTAACTGGACGTCAGCAAATTAACAACGCAAGCATGATAATAAGTTATTCATAGGCTTAGAAAGCGGTGGCTGCGGGAGCGACTGCCCCGCCCAGTGAAAAATGAGAGGCGCATGGCAAGTGTTTCGGCGCGCTTCGCGCGCAGCATATTACGTTCCACATACTTCAAAGAAAACTCGAAAAATTTGAGTGCTTGTGATCCTTTCCCCTGAAAAAAGTCTTTTTACCTCCCTGATGCTTAGCTTCTACTTACAAGCCTGAGAAATGCCATTTTCAATTGTCTTATGGGTCCGATTTCAACTTTTCTCTAGTACTAGTCTTTGCGAAAACTGGCGGTGGCGCTTCGCTTAAATAGTCTTTCGGGCAAGACTTCAGGCAGGGAATCATATGCCTACCTCAAGTGCTCTTATGTATACCTTTCATCAGTTACCTTTCAACCCTGTCAGTTGAATAGTCAGCGAGTAGATGGATTCTTTAAAAACTTGAAGAATTAATATGTTATCAAATTGCTCCTTAGTTTGCAGAGTGCATAGATATACTGGAATGGTTGTCTACTGTAGCGTGTCTGGAAAAAATGAAGAATTCTACCTTCTCCAGTGCCTTGTTTCATTTGAAAGTAATATTTACAGCATTTTTTTTTTTTTTTTTATTTAAAGAAATTATTCTTCCTGGTAGAAAAAAGCGAAAGTTTGGCATAAAAATTGTACCTTTTGATCAATGTGCATATTCCAAACATTGCTCCGTCCCCCTCCCCCCACACATACTTTCAAATTGTTTCCTACGCCACTGAAGTTACCAACCGTTACCAAAGCAGCAAGTTGTGCATGAACATACTCAGGATTCGTCCCGTATTCGTACATTGTTGTGGTCCCTTCCGTGTTTAAAGAGCAGACAAGAGTAGACAATGAGCAAAACCCCGCACTAGGTTGTTGTCTAATTTTAGTCCCCTCCCAATCCCGTCCTTGTAGTGTTATTATTTTCGATAAAGAAATAAAAACGAAAAAGATATTCAAAGAATTTGAGATAGGTGCATCAAATTAACACCCCGTCCATTCTTTCTTCATTGTTTTCATTACGTCCCCAACCCTTGCCTTACTCGTTAATTTGTGCCTTTGCTTTTTGCCAATTAACCGCCTAATTTTAACACTTATCGCCCAGGGAAAACTTGTTCACTAGCGCAATGAATGCGGACTCGTTAATACTTCAGTTAAAGGTAAAGAGCAGTCCCCCCAAACTCATTTTGAAAAAAAAGCTAAATAGCACAATTTTCGTCTTATTTCTCATCAAAGTATCTTCCATTACATTTTATGATTTAACTTTTGCATATTCAAGGTAAAGCAAGCAGTTATTTCTAGTTAATTTCACATTTGAAGAGAAAAAACATTGTCACGTGACTCCCAACAGCCAATCATGAAACTGGACAGTCTACTACTCTACTTCAATTTGGGATAACTGCTCCTGCCCTTTAAGCAATGACCTCCGCGTTCGAAGGTGTCAACCCAAGTTTTATGCCGCCTTAAAGAGATAATCCTCTCACCCCAAACTGCACTTGTAGTATACGGTAACAGAAACTTTCAATTGGCTCAGATTTTTGATTGACTGCTAATTCAAACAATGCAGAGTACCAAAACTCATATTACACAGCACGAACTGTTCTGATAGTGTTTTGATTATACACATTGAGCTTTCTATATTCACCCTAAAGCAATAAAATGAGATTGTGTCTGGGCGAGGGTGAATTTTAGACGATGTGGGAGGGGCTTAATTAAGAAGGTTAGGAGAATTGGTACTGTTTGGGATGAGAAAATTGGGCCTTTAAACTTTTTGTTTTAAAAATTCACATAACTTTTCCTGTGTTTGCCCGTTTTCTTTTTAGCGTTTGTATTTGCGGGTTTTTTTTTCTCTTCCAGTTCCCTCCTCATCCTCCCCCAACCGATTTAGTATCTTACTACTCTAATTCTTCCTCTGTCTCCTCCCGCCGGCGGGCAGCTGTTTCCTCACGCTCGGTGGCTCCCTTGGTACAGATGTTGGGAGATTAAATTAAATTTTGTTATTTGTTGTTGCATATTCAGTTTTATCAGTACTTCCATGGTTTAATATAGCTGCTGTGTTGAAAGCTACACTGCACCCGACGTCCTCTCGTTGGCTTTTCATTCTGTTGGTGCAGTCGGCCACTCGATAACATGTGAAACACTCAACTCGTCCGTCTGCCATTAAGCCCTCACGATATTCAGCGGTACTTCTTCTGTGGGGCTTCCCCTGGGTGGTAAATGGGGGCCGGTCTTCCGTGATTCGGGCATCAGTTAGGGTGTTTCGGCCAGCGTCAACGTCAAATTTTTCCTGTAAAGAGAAGACAGTGCTATGCACCTGTGCTTATTTCTATTCTCTTTGAAAAATTATGATGATATAAACCAGCTGACTCACAAACATGGCAATTTTGCCGGGCATGGCTTTCATTCCGACTCGGCTTTGGATTTTGAGCACTCTGTCAAGGGGATCGTCTCCCTGCTTTGAGCGAGTGCCAATCTTGCTTTCCCGTACTACAAGCTCCCAACAATACAACGGTATGTGAATGCGTGTTACACTAAGCATTTGCAATTGTGCGTTACGAAACCACAGTTATGCTGTGCCCTGACTGGAGAATAAAGATGAACCATGAATAAGCTTTAGCTTAACGTAACATCTTAAATATTTGGAGTGACGCACTGCATCGTTTCCTAACTTGAACGCCAAACGCCAACATTTGTGGGGTGTGTTTGTAATTGAAGGTATCTTCCACTGTTTTTAAAGGGTGTTTTAAAAGAGAAAAGTAAGAATTTTCCTCAACATGTCGTCCAAATCCTGTCGCAATAGACCTTATGAATATGATATCACAGATCAAAAGGTACGCCCTACTTGGAGGGAAAATCAAACCAACACCGACAAATGCAGACAGTTGATTTGTCAACCAGCCGCGCATATAGTCTGCGTCATGCAAGGCAAATTCTCTTGCGTGAAACCATGTGTTCTATCGTTCAGCCCCACGCCCTATGTCAGAGTGTCGTCAATGCGTAAGGTCTATAACCTTTTCATAAATCAATGTACACTCTAAAAGTAAAAGAGTGAACTTAGTCAGTCTTTGATAGAGTGAAAAGTGTAAATTCACTCTATTGGAGTGATAATTCACTCCAAGAAGAGTGACACTCACTCCAAAAAGAGTGAAATTCACTACAGAAAGAGGGAAAATTCACTCTTCCACGAGTGCCTGCAATGATCACTCCTTTTTAAAGAGTGATCACTGAAGGCTCTCTATCAAGAGTGAAACTTCGCTCGTTTTAAGGGTGTTTTGCTCTTTTTGGAGTGAATTCCAATCTTCTTGGAGTGAATTATTACTCTAATGGAGTGAATCCACACTTTTCACCCTATCAAAGAGTGACTAAGTTCACTCTTTAGATTTTAGAGTGTATCCGACTTTATAAATCGGTTATAAAAAATCCCTTCACTGTTCAATAAAAGTATAGAAATTTATGTAATGTGGTTATCAGATTATTTTATGTCTGATAACTGTTTATTTTTCTTTATAATAAAATGGTCTGTTTGTTCTTGCAATCTTATTCTGTCAGAATGTTTCAAGAAATACCGTTTCTTGTAAATCGAGCATTGCTCTTCTCAACCATCACCACCAGTGCGGTATGATGAACAATGATGCTTAATATTCCCTTCAAAAAAGTTCAAAAATTTATTAATAAATTAAGTGCAATGTTAAATTATTTTGCCGCCATGCCATCAGTCATTTCCCATAACGCGCTATAGCTCATCACTTAAAAATAATTATCTTTCGATCTATATGCTATTGAGATACAGTATTCACCTTCTGAAAGAAAAAACTTCTCTGCATATTGTGAAGTCAATGAATTTAATCTATGGGAAGAGCCTTTATCACTACACAATATCAGGAACAAAATGGCTGTTAGCACCAGTTTCAATAGGTTAAAAAAAAACCTTAAATATTACACGAATATTTTAAAAAATAATGTTCCATAAATTCAGCTCTAAGAAACGAATCATCACTCAGTGGTAATCGTTGACTGTAGAGCCAATGGAGGGAAGATGAAAAGTGAGCTTCGTTAAACAGTAGTGCTTGGGGGGGTAGTAAAGTTTACATTTTAGACAGCTTTCTGATTGACCTAGCGAGTTTGCCTATCACAGAAAGTCTTCTGTTTAAGGTCTATGTTCAGTACAACTTAAAGGTGCTAAACTAGCTTCTTCCACCCTTTCAGTTTTTAAAAAAGTGGATAACACTTCGGGGATACAGGCTCTCCAGTGTAAAGATGGGTTTTTTCAATGACGGTTCCGGAAAACTTTGGGGGACGTGTTAACACCTGTACCTCACGACCATTGCCAGTCGAATCATTTTTAGTGTTATTTTTCAATCAGAAACAATTTCTAATGCAAAAGCAAAGAAATTTTTACAATTATACAATTTTAAATCTGCCAAACTTAGTCTTTTTTAGCAGCATACACACCCTACTCTTTTAATTCCAAGCTCAGGTGCGCTCCTGTCTATGACCATTCATTCATCACGGGCAAAATAGGTCCTATACAAAATCCATGCACGTTTTTGAAAAAAAGAAATTCACCTTTCCTGCATAACATATGCAAAAGTGCGGGAGTCCCTCAATCGTTTTACATCCCTCAATTTTACTTTTAATTCAGTTGAAAAGGGGCAGGTTCCTGTACGGATTCTGGCAAATCCTCTAGATTTTTAAAAGGATTCATTCAATTTTCTGCAGGATTTCCAAAGGACTTTCATGCCTGCGTGGATATGGGGGGGGGGGGGGGGGTTAGAAAGTTTACCATTGTGTCTCGGCTCAATGACAGATGCAGCAATAATTTTACTTTGTTACCGATCTATCTGGTTCCTTTAGAACACTTGTATTATCAACTACCAATGACTCGTTATTGTACTCGCCAAGTAATGACTCTTATGTTTAATTTTGTTACGAATATTTCCTTTGATTCTTTCCAGGGAATTCAAACGCCTACATTGAATTAAACAGTGGCAGAATTCGTTGTAGGTAATATTTTACTGTTAATATTAATAACAATATTCTAATATTTTCCACAGTCCTTGGGGGACAAATTATCAGTTTCACCTGTAAGAAATGGGTTTTCTCTGAAAAGGCTTTAAACTACATCGCATTTTGCACATTGTTTTGCTCATAGTAGCAACGAATCTTTGTGAGGATCAACTTAGCAACGATGATTAACAGTGACTATTACTTTACCACAAAATTACCGTGTAACATCAAAAATACTTACAAGGCCATCTTGATCGGATGTGACGTTTACACGTGATTATTCTCCTTTACATAAATCTATAGCATTGGATTTGTTCCTACTGGACTGACAAGAATTAAGGCTGCATCCGCTTTCTCAAAAGTTTCCCAGAAATGTTTATACTATCAAGAATATGCGTCCCCCTTTTCTGATCAAAATTGTAATGAAGAAATTTCCCATCTCACTGCAACGTTTAAACCCCCTAATGGACCGATGGTGAGCAGTCTCGCAATCTGATGACAACAATTTAAAGGAATACCACCATTTCGGAAAGATAAGCTCTGGTCTGAGTGAAGAAAATGATCATGGAGATTTCTCCAAAACAACAGTTTCAAAGGATTATATGGCGTGTCTGGTTGACGTCGTTTTTGGCTATAGCAAAGCGCCACTGGCTACAGCTGCGTACACCAAATCTCAAAATGATTCGATGAGCCGTTATTTTAGAGACCCCGCAATATTTTCGATTACAATTGAAAGATATGTAATTCTGTTTGGAGTGTTAACGTTTCTCAATGGAAATAAGTTCTTTCCTCAAAAAAAAAAAAAAAATATCAACGTTGTGTTAATGTTAAGGTTAACGAGACTCAAATTGCCAGCTATAAAATTTCGTAGATTTAGAGGTGATATCATTGAGGTGTTTAAAATTGCATCAGATGCTTATGGTATAGATATAAAAGAAGAGGTACTTACGTTAAGTGCAGTTACTCATATCCTTGGTCATACTCAGAAGCTCTTTAAAAGCTTTTGTAAACTGCACATTTAGAAAATTCAATTTTCTTTGTAGAGTTGTTGATGTATGAAATAGCCTTCCTGATAGTGTAGTTTCAGTTGCTCCTTTTTCCAGTTTGAGAAGGCTATGGATAGGTTTAGGCTGACCAAGAGATTGTACTCTGTATGTTAAATAATTGGCTAGTACGGTAGTCACCCATATGACCATAACTTGCATTTCTTGCATAAGTTACCGATACCGATGGTTCAGATGGTGAGGGAGATGCGGACATACGTCCACTGGGATTCCCTATAGAATGTATCCGAAGGTATCCTAAGGTAATCTCAATGTAATTTTGTTATGTTATGATGTTATCTGATTCCGATCTTAATTTAATATCAATTTAATTTCAATATAATTTCAATAAAATCTATCTGAGGGAAGACTACGAATAACCATGCAAGGCCTTAAACAACCACAAATTTTACTTTTCAGAATAAAAGCCTGCTACGCAGGCAAAACCGGGGGAGGTGTTATCAACACCGAGGTCAAGTAGGTACCAACTCTCGGTACGAAATTGGAAGAAAAATTGAAGCCATCATGTCACCCAACTGCTCAGCAACTAGCTTCATCAAACTGAATTCTACGAAAATCTACAGTTTTTACCAACTTGGAGGGGTCCATTGGGTTGACATCGGTAACTTAATGAAAGTGTTTAAGGGCACTGCCACATGAGAATGCCTATAATTAGAATGATTAATTTAGTTTCGAATAGTTATGGAAAGGTTAAAAGTTTTTGAATTTTGTGGTGTCCTGCCTTTAAACGGTTTGAGCATAAAAGGTGTTTGGTTCAGAATCTTTTGAAACCGAATTGAGCCGTTCAGTACTCACTCATAAAACAGTTATTTGTATAAATTACATGGGGACTGTCTAAGTTTGACCTTTTGTATGTGAAGATACTTAGGCCTAAAGGTTGAGTGACATGAATGAAATGACAAAGTTGGGTATTTGTGTGAAAAGCAACCAACTCTGAATGAACAACCGGGTTAAATTTAACCAGGATCGTTGTTCTATTTACACCAATACAATCCTGATTAAATTTTCACGCAAATTTGGTTAAACTATACATATTCTTGTTAAAACAACTAGGATTGACAAGGACTGAGTTAGTTTAACCAGGATTTGCGTTAAAATTAACGAGAATTGTGTTGGAGTAAAAAGAACACCGATCCTGTTTAAATTATCCCGGTGTTTTTAGAGTGTAAAAACTAAGAAAACTGCTGCGGTTACCATTGAAATCTTTCCTTCAAAAATTGACCACTTTACAGGCATATTTTTCATTTGCACTTAAAATGGCGCATTAATACATAAACATGAGCTCAATATGCAAATCTTGTGATATCTAGAGAGAGACATACCATTTATGGATGTTATCCTTTGTTTGAAATCTTCATTTTAAGGACAATTGTAACATACGCATGTCCCAAGGGTTTTATTTTGCAAATTTTAAATTGTACCCTTTAATATTAACAGCATCAATTACCAAAACATAAACTATTTGATGAGTTATTAAGACATAATTAATACAGCGTTAACAAAAGATATTTCAACACTGTGCACCACTCCACACCAAGGAACAAGTTGTTTCAGAATCATTCAAACTTTTAAGAGGTAAATCTTGAGAACGTTAAAGACACTGGCATAATTTCAACGGATTTTTCCTCAGGAGAGCTTCTTCCTTAACTGCCAAGTAAAGCAAGTAAAATTCAGGGCCTTTCACGGACATGTCCCACTACCCTTAGGCGAATTATCAGGTTTGGAAAAATTTGTAGCATTTTATGAACCAACCCAATGAGCCGCTCTAAGGAGCCGGTTTTGCGGTTTGTTGGAAAACATCCCAAGATAATTTCATTGGAGAATGGATTTACGTAGTACATACGTTTGAGCAGGGAGGTGTGATTAGTTGCACCTCCCTGGTTTGAGGAATGAATTACTCGTGGACAGTTCGGGAGATAACCGCTTCTTTCACCCAATTGGGGGAATATTTCGCCATGAGTGGCGCCATTTTCAAATATCTTCCATGTTGCGCGCGCAAATTCAACGGAGATAACGTTCAAAACAACTTTGGAATATTAATCGGTTTTAGGAAAGAAAAATTTGGGCTTATTGAAAATCTATGTTAATAGGGGAATGGAAAGCTTTGTCATCTTCGGTTGTTCCCGCCCCAACTTTGCGATATCACGTAATTTTGCTACGTTCTTTTTCCTAAGCTTAATTTATATACTTGACACAGCCGTAAGTTTTGTGCTTTTTTTTCAAATGAAGGTGTACAAGTGGATTGTGCAAGCATTTGGATTTGTAAATGCATTGTTGAAGATCCCTTGTATTTTCACCATTTTTGTATTAACTATTATGTTACATTTAAAAAAATAAACATTTGTTTAACAAATCGACCACTGTTAAGAGGTAGACACTAAGTGCTCATGAATTATCATACCGTTGAGACAGTCACAATTTCCCCCGATATGGGGAAAACTCATTTTCTTCCGAAGGCGGAGCACATCTTCCTAGGAGGTATGGGAAACGTCATTCATGAGATAAATGGAGATATTCATCTCGGTAGATCATTAAGGTTCTAAAATAACCCAAATTTTCCT
Organism: Holothuria scabra; assembly: GCA_037179385.1. Classification (NCBI taxonomy): domain Eukaryota; kingdom Metazoa; phylum Echinodermata; class Holothuroidea; order Aspidochirotida; family Holothuriidae; genus Holothuria; species Holothuria scabra. Next base: position 40,857,872 of record CM074194.1, read on the forward strand.
TAAAAACTCAAAATTCCTAGATTTTTTTTAATGAAAATCAAAATGTTTCCAAATTTCTTCAATGAAACCCTCATATTTCAATTTTTGCCCGCAAGAAGCCAAAATTTTGACTTTTCCATCACTTGGCAACTCATTGCCTTTGTCGGGTTATTGCCCCCATCCGTCGGGGAGCTTGACACCCTGACGGACAAATCCTGGCGGCACCCCTGCACCCGCCCCAAACAGCCCATTAGCAGTAGCTATTCCCCGTGTGGCTGATGACATGCATTTTATCATTGCATTGAAAAAAAAAGAAAACTACAAATATTTGCACCAAATGCCGCCTCCATTTGGGCTTGCTGCATCGCAGTAGAGCGTTGGTCATTTCCAAATGCCTTCCTCCATCTTGATCAATCCCTGATCAACCCCTAATGACGTGCCATGGTTATATTACAGTACGGTACTCTGTGTGTATCATTGTAACCTGGGCGTGGAGGAGATGGGAAAAGGTGGCAGTGCGTACCCCTACTATTACTTCAGTTGACCCTCATCACACCCCGGAGCGTATCTCATCCCCTTTTCACCTATTTCTTCTCAATACTGTCCCTCGTTTATCAATTTTCTCCCTCTTTAATGGAAAAATTCCGGCAATAGGTGGATGAAATAAATAGGTGGGTGAAAAGATATTGTAGTACGAATGATTCTCCTTGGAAATTTTTCTTTGATATTTCTTTGAGATCTGTGGGAAAGACTTTTTTCTTTCGTTGCAATTGTAAATATGAAGATACCCCAGATACTAGGATTATTAAGGCGTGGTGTGAATTGTCATATCGTTGTTCGACGGAGAATTTCCATAGTGAAATTATATGGAATAATTCTTTTTTACGTAAAGATAACCAAACCTTTATGTATCATGATTTATTTAAAAAAAAATGTGTTATATGTAAAAGACATTTTTGACGAGAGTGGTATACCATTGACTTATCGTGAATTTATGAACCGTTACCACATTGTTAGTTTCCCCTTCGTGTTATATTTTGGTATCATTAATTCAATCCCACGTAGCTGGAGACCAGAGGGTGGGGGAGAGGGATACTCTTGAAAATGACAGATGTTGGTTCAATAAGTTTATGAATTCACCTTGTACATCTCAGTTCACATACAGCCATCTTATTAAAAGGATTATCGACCCCCCAACAGCCTTAAATAAATGGAACAAGGATTTTGCTCATTTTACGGTATTAGATTGGCAGAATATCTTTGATATGCCACTTTTGAATACAAATGAAACAAATTACATTATTTACAGTTTAGGTTTATCCACAGAATTATTGGTACCAATAAGTTGTTATTTGCCATGGGGAAAGAGGAGAGTGATTTATGTTCCTTCTGCCACACTGAAACCGAAACACTAGAACATTTATTTTGGGATTGTAGCATGGTATCAAATTTTATTTTAAATGTAGAGAATACGTTTTTGAAAAAAACAGTTTTTTTTCCAAGCAAGACATTTATTCGGTTTTAGTCAAGGCAAAAAACATCCCTTCAATTTTCTTATTCTTCATATGAAAAAATACATTTACCAAAATAGATGCAAGAAGTCACAACTTTCCATTCAAGAATTTATGTTCAAGTTCAAGTTTGCAATTAATGTAGAAAAATTTATCTCTTCTAGAAGACCAGTACGTTCCACAAGACAAATTAACTATCACGATCTATATGACACTTTCTGCGATTTCATTGACGCTCGGTTGTAATCATTATGTTCTTGACCAATGCAACTGTTCTTATGTGTTCTTATAACTTTATATCTGCTAAGTAACTTGTATATATCTGTAAATTACTCATGGACACATCAATTGTAAATTTACCAAATTAAACTTGAAATTGCTGATGCTGATGTGTATGAATTGAAATAAAAAGGAGGAAAAAAAATCTCTTGGCAACTGATTGCCTTTGTCGGGGCTTCAGGTTATTGCCCCCATCCGTCGGGGAGCTTGACACCCTGACGGGCAAATCCTGGCGGCACCCCTGCACCCGCCCAAACGGCCCATTAGCAGTAGCTATTCCCCGTGTGGCTGATGACATGCATTATATCATTGAATTGAAAAAAAGAAAACTACAAATATTTGCACCAAATGCTGCCTCCATTTGGGCTTGCTGCATCGCAGGAGAGCGGTGGTCATTTCCAAATGCCTTCCTCCATCTTGATCAATACCTGATCAACCCCTAATGACGTGCCATGGTTATATTACAGTACGGTACTCTGTGTGTATCATTGTAACCTGGGCGTGGAGGAGATGGGAAAAGGTGGCAATGCGTACCCCTACTATTACTTCAGTTGACCCTCATCACACCCCGGAGCGTATCTCATCCCATACTGTCCCTCGTTTATCAATTTTCTCCCTCTTTAATGGAAAAACTCCGGCAATAGGTGGAGGAGGCCTATGCTCAATCCCCACCCCCTCCAACCTCCATGTGACTACGTCAATATAGTCTTAACAATTCACTCTAAAAAATATTTAAACGATTTTGTTCCAAAATTAGGATACTCACGAAGATGAGTATTTCTACTCGAAATAAGTGAGTACTTCAACTGAATTTGTGCAAAATTTTACACAAATTGAGTTGAAGTACTCACTTATTTCGAGTAGAAATACTCATTTTCGTGAGTATCCTAATTTTTAAACAAAATCGTTTAAATATTTTTTAGAGTGAACAGACTGTTGTACTTCGAAAAGCTAGAACTGGAATATGTAATGAGACGGGTGGTGCAGTATGTATACATGCAAAACCACTGTATCTACCGGGTGTGAGCTTTATCTGACCACGCCTTCTCAACGTACCGTGGATAAAAGCCCAGACAACACTAAAACATGAATACACATGCGCGCGCACACACGGATACTCACATATGCAATGTCTACCCCAGCGCGAATGCATCATTCACAAGGGATACAACATGAAAACATTTTACCAAAGTTCACCATTCCCTTGTATAAACCTCCAAATAGCTTTGATGAGAACTTGAGAAGTAGAATCAAGCATTGTATCACATGCAGATACATGCCCCAAAACTCGTGATTTTAAACCTCAATTTTTTCACTGTGGAATGAAAATTGAAAAAATTATTACATTTAGAGTTGATTTTTATTACATATAGAGTGAGTCCGATTTCTTACATTTAGCGTTAAGTTTTATAACATTTAGGGTGAGTCGTTTATTACATTTAGCGTTAACTTTTATAAAATTTACGGTTGGTATAACATTTAGCGTTAATTTTTATAACATTTACGGTGGGTTTAATATTAAGCGTTGTTAAAACATTTTGCGGTGATACAGGCCCCAGATGGTTTTCTTCGACCAGGCGATCAAAGATATTGACCACCATAGTTTTAAGGATGGTAAATTACTGGATTGTCAAAAGGGCCAAGTCTTTCCCGATAACGCTTATATTTAATATCGAATCAAGGAATATCATTCTAAAATATCAGTTAGTCTCTTTGCGTAAAAGAGTAACGACTAGGCCTCCACAAGTTCTAATCACATTGCACGTTGTATCTTTAAAGGGACAAGTACATACTGCCTGTGGTTATATACGCATATATTTATTAGTATAGTACTTTGCTTCAGAAGAGTTCCATTGCCGTTTGTAATCAACTTTACTTCGTGTTCATGTGATTTTATGTAGCTTAAATTAATATGAAAAAAATTAGATTTATTACAGAAATGTGGTCGAGGTCTGCTAAAAGCCATCTCCAAGCGTTGCTATGGGTGAAAGGTGACGTCATTTTGGCAATGTTAAGCAGATTAAGGCAATCAGTTCTTATAAAGTGTGTTACTGAATCGCGAGCAAAAGACAAAGTAATGAAATGCCTCGTTTATTGAAGATGAACACCATTAATGACCTTATGAAGCGTTTTATCATGATCACCCTGAGGCAAACATAATTTGAAAAATTCTTTTGTTTTTGCAAGCCTATCAGGTTCAAGGTAAATTTGAAGTTAATATATATCACGATCGCCCTTCTTCTGCAGTGATTTTTCACTTAAAAATCAATTCTTCACCGAGTGACTATTGTGCCCCAAACTTACTTCCTACTTCGCTCCTCAAGGGATGAGGCAAGCAAGATGACCAATAATAAATGTCTGCTAACATTAAATGTGAAGCTAGCCATTTATGCCACAGTTCAGTCGAGAAGTAAATAACATTTTTTTCCTTTTTGTACCCTTCTTTCCTAAAATGGTGCCATTAGATGTGTTATTTGTGGTTTGTTATATAAATGGTTCAGCCGTTTCCTTTCAATTATCTTTAATTCCTAACACGTTTTAGTTTTGGCCTCATTAAACCCCTTTTTTACTTTTTGAATTCTCACGTCATTCTGGAAAGACTTTAGAGAAGAAAGCGGTCCCTACTTTGCTATATTGATAAATTGTATGTTGTGTACACTTTTTGAACGTGATTTAACTGTGCAAAATTGTACATTAAACACTACAGAAAAGCTGTGTTTTCCAATGGAATACCATATAGTATTGCTCACATTTGTGAAATTTTTAAACAAATAAAACTTTCAGATAATAGAAATATTTGCACGTTGGTTTTGATGAACTTTGCCCAAAATTCAGGTCGAAAGTCCTGCAGCTATCCTAAATATCTGAACAACTATAGCATAAACTAAAACTACAGGCCTTAACTTGACGTGTCTATCTTTATTGTGGAGCAACATTTCGTAATGCTGATAATTTAGTACTTTTACTCTGATTCCATCTGTCCATGTTCACATGCTAAGTAGGATGTACTGCATATTCCGTTTTCAATTTTAGTTATATCCAGCCATATGGTTTTGAAAGCTGAGGAGCTGAGAAAACACAGTCCGCTCCGCAGGGTAAATCCTTGCAAGAATCACAGTATTGAATCCCAGTGTCCCATGTACAGATGTTAGAATCCCAGTATTTCATATGAAAATCCCAGTATTTCATGAGAGAATCCTAGTATTTCATTTCAGAATTTCAGTATTTCATTTGAGAATCTCAGTATTTCATGTAAGAATCTCATTATGCCATTTGAGAATCTCATTATTTTATGTGAAGAATCTCAGTTTTTCATGTGAGAATCCCAGTATTTCATGTGAGAATCTCATAATGCCATTTGAAAATCTCATCACTTCATGTGAGAATCTCAGTTTTTCATGTGAGAATCTCAGTATTATGTGACATTTTTTTCTCTGTGGATATTTTGTAAGCATGAACACTTGTAATTTTTCTCACCATGCTGGTTATTAGATCATGAATATGGTAATAACAAACATGTGAGCATGTTTGAAACTTTTACGTATAGGCTAAATAACGAACACGATTTAGACTGGAGAGGATAATGTTCGCTTAAAGGAGTACGTCAAGTTGATATCCAGAACTTGATCTGTTGAAAATGGGTTTGGAGGGAATTAACACATGGCAATGCCTATGATTAGCACCATTAGTCAAGTTTTACGATCAATAGTTGCCCAAATAATAAGGATTTTTCTCTTTAAAGTACTTATTTCATATCCTAGCTTGTCACGGTTTATATGCATAATTTGAATAGTCTATCGTCACATTTTTTAAGGCCTAATCGAATCTACAATTACTCGTTCATAAAGCATTTATTTGTATCTAGGTTACGGGGATTGTCAAGGTCTGATTATTTTTCATTAGAAGCAAACTTTACAGGTTTGGTAAAATTTCATAAGAGTCAGAAACCAACTCAATGTACCGCTTTAAATATAGTTTACTAGGTTGTGTCAAACGAAGAACGTGTCACTTTGTTTCCGAAGAAATTTATTTCCACAAATTGACCAAAATTCATGCCTGGTCTGCAAGACTTTTTTTTGCATTTCATGTGTTCAAACTACCGATATTTTTTTTTTTAAGTTGTAAAAAGTTTTCTTTGCTAGAAATGATAGAATCTTATCACTTTTGAACTTGACTAACAACAGAGTAGAAAGATCATTGAAAGGTCATTGATAAGGACATTTAACTTTATTCCTAGGGAGAAATGTTTAAGTATAAATATGGCTACTCTGAATATTTAAAGAAAAAACAGATATACGTTACCTCGATTTGAATTTCAGCAGGTGAAGTAACGGATAAAAGTGGCGATGATTTTGCAAAAACAACTACAACTTACAATTTATCTTTTTAAGGCCCCTACTCTATTCAAATATCAGGTATTTGCATAAACTGCTTTTAGAATTCATCCTAACTTAAGGAAAGTGGAAAAATGTTTCATTTTGCGAGACAAGAACATAAATTCAAAAAACGACATCTAGCAAATGAAAAATTCGCATGCCTCAAAGGATTTACATTTGAATATATGAAGACAAACCACTGAAAATCGTTCGTCCGAAAATGATTGTGCTCACCAATATTCCATACAATTTTTGGTTAAATTGACCAGGTTTTAAAGCCTGCTCATTTTAAAATTTTAGGTTGTGTAATGGAAAATTGGTTAATTCTGACGAGGTGGTTATGTAAATGATAAACAAGCTCAATTTACACTAGTGATAAAAATACCTCCCATCTGTGGATGGGGGGATGAGTTATTCGATGGGGGGAGGTCAGTTATTCGAAAAAAAAAAACAATTGTAAATAGTCCGACCGGATCCAACAGAACAACAAGAATGCACCCGCCATTGGAAGTCATCTCTGTTTAAGTGTGCTTCAAAATGATCAAAACGTCACGATATTTCATCTCAGCCTTCTAAGAAAAGCAGAAAACTCTCCAAAGTGGTACCCTTCTTACACTTACCCCTGGGACGGCGAATATTCAAACCTTTCCATCCCTTTATTGAAACTTTATAGATATTTGCGTTTTCAATTTTTAAACACCGAGCAACCCGCAGTTCCTGACATAGGCAATACGCTATGCGTCTTCACATTGGTCACTCAGAGACACCCTTTATCTTTAACCAGTTGGATGGTGAAAGTTTTTCAGTGCCCCGGTAGATCCCTGCCAATGCCATTCGAAACAATTTGTCATCCCCCCCCCCCTTTTCTCCACACACACCCGTATATCTCACAATGCACGCCAAGAGGGTTACTCGCCACAAAGTTTTAATTTTCACCGCGTATCGCATGATATTACAGGGAACAACCCTATTAAATAATGCCTTTCATTAATTTTATTATGTTTAATTACATATGCTCACCCAGTTACCACGTAACGTTTAGCGTGGTTATATGACTTTCATACTAAATATAATATTTTTTTCAATTTCCATTCCGTAGTGAAGAATTTTTATGATGGTGCGCCACGGACTTCCTATAGAAGAATTCGGACAGATTGTGATGGTCATGATGTTAATCAGCCATTACTGGGGTCCACCACCCTAAATCTTTAAATTTCCTTCCTTACCTGTTCCATGGATGGTTGTACACTAAAGTATATCTCGATTTTATCAACTTCACTGAATATGAGGATTTGAAATCCACGAAGACAATTAATGAAGACGATTAAAGGCTGATGGACCCCACCAATGGCTGCCTCCAGTCGTTAAAAAACAGCGTTAATCGGACTCGTCTATACATAGATAGAGCATGCTGCGCGTTAGATTGTCACTACCACAGGAATGAGTGTACGCGTAGCAAGGTGGCTATCTGCTATGGTTTTGTGTCTGGAAGTTTGGACCTGCTGAAGAAGTTAAAGCAACAGATTTTGCAAGAAAGTTGAAATGTTTTCGACGTAAGGAAAGGTCAAAATCCCTACAGGTATTGCAGCAATGTGATATCGTTTCTCATTAAATTTAAACTTTTGTTTCAAATATTACAGAGTAGTCGTTAAATCATAAAAATTATAGCTTCACGGCGGCCATCTTGGTGCCCCTTTTTTGTCCCCAATTTTTTGTGTTTTGTTTACAATGGTTTCACATTTATATAGTCTATTTCTTAAAAAGTGGTAAACAGTTGCTAAGGCCTAAAATAGCATTGACTCAATCACTCTGTTAAAACACAACGTTTCGGTGCATAACACGTTTCTCCAGTGCCCTGAAAGATTTGCAAAGGCAGCAGAAGTAGGGTCACTGTAAATCACAGTGTAAAAAGAAAGTAATGCTTGGGTAATCATAAAAAGATCCATAAGGTGTTAGGTTCCAAGGAATTCAAGGAATACTTTAAAAAATAGTATCTTATGAAACTATATGCTACTGAGATGCAAATTTCGCCTTATGGAAGGGAACATGTTTCTGCCAGTGCATATTTTGAAACCAATGAATTGTGTCTCCGGTAAATCCTTTTAACGGGAAATCCGGTTTATTACATTTACCGTTAAAGTCGAATAACATTTACGTTGACAAGTTTACTGCTTTGCGTCTATTTTTATTACATTTAATGTTAATTTTGTTGATGAGGATGATATTGCGTTAAGCGTTGTTACAACATTTAGCGGTGATACAGTCATCAACGTGACAATTTTGGATCAAAGTCAATTCCAGCGACGACCTCGTATGTCGCCGTGACGTCACTGAAGACAAACAAAGAAGAGATGGATAAGGTAAATAACCTAAATACACTCTGCAATGAAGCCTAATGGTAAGATGAATTAGGTACCTGGTATGAATGACGCGACCTGCGCATGGGCATATCGGAGGCTCCGGCGTATACGACCTGAACAGATTTAACAAGTTTAACAAGATAATTATTTGCGTTTAAAATGCGTCGATGTGGCATACGACGGAAATTGTTCCGATGATAATTTAACCTTTCAATATCATCAATGTAATACCCTAGAAGAAGTAACATTTACCTAAATCACCATGCGTTAAAACAGTTAAATTATATCATTTGATAGTTTGAGGAACGGCTTAATCTTAGGCAAGACATAACTAAATTTCTGTCGGTAAGAAACTGATTTTTGAATAGAAGTTCAATCGTTTGCTTTATTTTGAATTATATATCATTTTGTGTCCATCGAAAATGGTTTCAAAATAATATTTTTAGTAATAGAACAAACCCAATATTTGGGGCGATGTGCACTGCTTAACAAGAAATTTCCTTACTGGCTAACGATAGCCTAATGCCTAACCTGATCCCTCACCCTAACAAAGAATACAATCGATATAATACAATGGCAAAAACCAATCAAGAAACACCTTGTTAAACAGTGCGCATCTACACAATATTTTTTTTAAATTAGCCGTCTGCGTTTGTGAGGGCGTACTTGCTGTTCCGTGATATCATAACTCATAAGGTCTTCATAAGTTTACCTTGGTAAACTCTCAGTGAATTTGCCTGCAAAGTGCACATTGTAAAAAGGTGCTATTGTCTATCAGTTAGATTTGGTTTTGCAGCTTGTCTTTTTGCCAAAGGGTCGAGGGGACTTTAAAAATGAGTTACTCACTTTTTCATTTATTTAATTCTATCGCAATCATGTACAATCGTTAAGTATAAAATAACCTTGTGGAAATCTGTCCTGGGCAAGACTGTTAAGTAAACTATAGAATGCTTTCATGACGTTACAAAGTAAGCCCCTCTTGACTGGCGGGTAGCTAACTGACGACCGATGTGTGACTGTTGCATAAAACACTGTCGATTTTTGTTTTGCCCGGTAGTGGACTTGGCTTATCAATTGTGACGTCAGGTGGAAGCACTCTACATCATGTAATTAGTGAGATGGTGTAGTGCCCCCTTATTAAGCCGCTCTTTCGGTGTGCTTAAACAAAGTGCCCTATTTAATAATTCAAACAATTCTTTCTTTTACATGCTATTAACACGTAAACAATTTAAATAATGGGCGAAGCTTTAGGCGGTGTATCAATTATCATGTAGGATTTGTACTTAACAGTTGTCATCGCTAGATAACCCAACCATGACGGCGTGAAGTACCTTCATTAGTTCAAACTTTCTCAAGAAAAAAAGGCAAGGATGTTCAGAGATGGATGTTGAAGTCACCTTTACGGATATGACGAACAGGTTACAACTGCCATTTAATGAACGAGACGACGAGCTGTGTGAAACGATCCCTGAAGTCTTACCTCAAGATTAATTCCGGTAAAGTGTTTGAAGCAGAAAGCGCTTTTGAATCACGAAAAAAATTGCATGCGATACACCGATCCAATTACACGAAATAACTCACAAAGGGTGGAGAAATTGGGTGAAATAGAAAAAATCATAGAAAATAGAGGACTGTGCTGTATTAGCTTTCGAAAACCAGAAACAAACATTTCGTCACTATTGAATTAATAAGTCAACCAATCAACAAGAATTGTGAAAGGCATAATCCTCTCACCCCAAACAGTTCCAATTCCCCTAACCAATTTACTTAAATGCCCAATTCTCTCACCCCAAAGAGTACCAATTCTCCTAACCTTCTTGCTTAATCCCCTCCCACAATTGTCTGAAATTCATCCTCAGCCACACACAATCCGCTCATTTTGTTGCTTCAGGTGAGTAAAAAAAAAAGCTCAATGTTTATAATCAAAACACTCTCAATACAGTTCATGTTGTGTAATATAAGCTTTGGTATTCTGAATTGTTTGAATAAGCTGTCAATCAAAGAGCTGAGTCAATTGAGAATATCTGTCAACCCCTACAAAAAATTGTAGTTTGGGTGAGAGGATTGGCCCTTTAAAGTCTCGTCCACCACTGTCTGAAATTCATCCTCATCTTTGCCGACACCATGTCAGCTTATTGCTCTAGGGTAAGTCTACAAGACCACGAAGTGTTTTCAAAACATTCTCAGTTAAGTACACGCTGGTAGGAGCTTCGGTGCCCTGCATTTTAAGAACTTGTTGTCGTTCAGAAAGCTGAGCTAATCGAGACATTCTGTGGACTACTATAATATTGTAGTTTGGACCTTGGGGTGAGAGGATTAGTCCTTTAAACATGTTGTAAGAAACTGTTACTACCACGGAAGCAGAACGTTTTTTTTTTTTTTTTTTTTTGTTTGGGGGGGGGGGGGTTCTTCACATGTTGCTTATCCTAATAGGACGGTGCTGGTATAGTATAGGGTGTACTGATGGGGAGAATGTGTATAGTAATCAATTTGGATTAGGTTTGGAGAATATTCTGTTTCAAGAATAAACCTTTAGATGGCGTGACTATACTTCTCTAACCCAACTGTAAAACTTACAAGGAGTCACTCCTTGAGTTACCCTTAATATACGATGCCTATGTCCTGAGATACCATGAAGGATACTTAAAAAAGTAATAGGGTGAAATTTGTAAGATTTGAGTGTAGTTTTGAGATAGGTCTGTGGCGACTGCTTTTTCAATTATTTTACAAGTAACTCTACTTAGACGCTGAAGAACTTGAAAGTTAACTATTTTGTTGTTGTTCCATTTAATGAGCCAATGATCAGTGTAAATAAAACATAAAAAAAAAAGAACTTGAAAGTGAAAGGAAAATCCAATGTAAAATGAAATCGTTGATTTTAAAATATAGTTTCCACTGCTTAGTTCCAGTAGAATAAGTCCTTGATTCAATTTATATATTTAAAGGTTTTTTACAGAAGATAATTCAGAAGGTTTCTGTAGGATTGGGAATAATTTTAAAAATAAATTTGAGCGAACTGCTTTTTCCCCTTAAAGGGCAAGTAAAGAAAGAAAATTTGCCTTTCTCATTACACTGTGATTAACTATGCATAAAAAGCTGACTTGGATTTACTTATTTTGAAAAATGTTTGCTCCAGTGAGATACACATTTCTTGAGAACATAACCATAAGTAATAAATAGGTTTGCTGTAACTTGTTCAAGGGTCCTCAAGTTTAATGTTTCGTAAGTATGTGATAAAAACTTAAAAATAAATCTTCATGGATGCCAGGCCGGGTACAACTCCCATTTTGACAGGAAATTTGAGCTAACTAAGATTAAATTTAAACTTTTTTTCACTCAATTACAAATTATATAATTTGTGATGTCATTCTTTTACTAATCAAATTACATTCTTTGCATTTCTTTATTTTCCTAAAATTGTGCCAAAATGTGTTGCCTTGCTTTCTGTAGTGGTGGACCTCAGCATACAAACTTTTTACAATATGATATGTAAGAAAACAAGAAGCTCTTTAAAGGCCATTTAAACATTTTTAATTTCAAATGGAAACAAAATCAGATATATGAGTCGGGCAAGAAGGACGTCACACGTTATTACATAATAAAGTATTTCCAGTCAATTGAATAAATTAGTCAACATAATAATTTAATATCTCACTAACGAAGCAAGCTATGCATGGGGATTAGATGAATAACATTCATTTGCAAACCTCTCAAATATGTGTTCGAGTAATTTTAGACTTTAAGGGGAAGTTTCAGCAGAAATAAAAATCAAATTTCATATGTGAAAGAGGAACCAAATCTACACACTGTGGTGAAATTTCCATTCAAATCGGACATATGTTCTTGAGATATCAGTAAAGGAAGTTACAAGATTTGTTTTCAACAGTGATATTGAGGGCAGCAGAGGTTATATCACTTCCTCACATTGAAAAGGAATGCTTTGTTCCCCTTTGTTTTTTCACACTGTTGTGTTGACTTGAGGTTAATAGGAAGAGGACTCTTTAAGGGGAATGCAAAGTTTGTTAAGTTCTCATGCCACTTATACATGATCACATTCTGATCACATTGGATTATTTAGAAGAAAATAAGCTGTAAAGTTTAAAGAAAAACAATCCATTTATGTTCAGATATTATTTCACATGTGCCAGGCTTGTCTCAAGTTCACTTCTGGTTGAAAATGTGACAACTTTACCTGCTCATATCTTGAGAATCACACATCGGATTTCGATGTAAATTTCGCCAAAATGCTCAAAATAAGTACCTCTCTAACTTATTAACACTTGATATGACCTTCCCTTCTTTCCAGGTATCATTCATTGAAGCCTTCTGATATAATCTCATGAGCTCGATCCACTTGGATCCTCGCGAGCAGAGCCGTACGGAAGGCCAGTGAGAACTCCGCCGCATTTCCGTGTAGAATATGTAGGCTACATTGCAATAGGGTAAAAGTTATTTTTGAAGTTTATGTTGATGTTTGGCTCCAAACCGTTCCTATATTTGTATTCTTGGCTATTTTCTACTTTCCTCTGAGAGCAATCAATCACGCTGCCGTTCCTTGATCAATATTTTTAATATTTGCTGGCTGCATCCTCTTTTATTGAAATCTATGCTCCAAACGTATCGGAGAAAAGAACACTGGAATCTCTGTACGCTTGGATTGGTGTGGGGAACAAATATCACTTAAAGGGTCACACTATTCGTTCATTCGTACCGGGAAAATATATACGGGGAATGTTAAACTGAAATTGAAATCTATCTCATCTATTTTAAAATAATTGACAGTTTGAGTCTAGCGGTATTTCTAGCATTAACGTACATATACCCGCGCTAGACTCAAATTGTCAATTAATTTTTACGAATACCATATGTCCTCTACCGCCCCGGGCGTGTTTTGTCCAATGGTACGCTATCCGGCTCCCATTCAAGGGGACAGTTTTCCATTATCATATCGAGTCATACCAGAAACATTAACAAGAAACCTAGTTTTGTGCGTTATCTTACGTATTAGCAATGGACAGATGGAGTAGGGGAGACCATCCCGTGACCTAAATTCCGTGGGAGACTCTAGATGGAACTGGTAGGCTAGAAAATGAGACAAAAACCTCGAACAACAAATCCATAATATTAGAAGCTATTAAACATGCAGGATGTATACCCTTGAATTTCAATGACACATGCACGGGGAGGACCATACCTTTTCGTTATTACAGACCACTGAAAATATACGTTTTAAGTACCATTCGGTGAAATGATTAATTTGAGTATCAAGGTTGATATTATCATTCCACTTACTTTTGTTGAAGCTTCCTGATTGGAGGAATTGTTTCTCGTCCGTCGTGTAAATTGAGCTTCACCAAATTGAATAGTGCCTTTGAAACTATTTATGTCCAAAAGTGTAAGTTCTCGTGTAGGAGGGTATTAAAAAAAAAGAAACATGTCCAATTGACTGTCTCCATATCGAAAAAGGAATTCGAAAGTTCAAACAAAAATATTTAATTGCAGCGCACTTCTATTGTCTCTAACAATAAATTGTCGTAGCCACATTACGCACTATCATTACAACCAGACGCGTAGTCAGAATAAAGTTAATGGAGGGGACTTTTTTTAAAAGGACATGGTGGAGGGGTCGAATGGGTATTCCCCTAGCTCTTGGGGAGAAAATAATTTCTTAGGTCGCTAGAATCGAACTTGTGATATTCGTACCTCAGATATAATGAATCATACTTGCTTAAAGTGATCACTTTTTTGTCGTTTTTGCTCTGTTCTTTATTCTTGGGCCATATGGGTTTCAACCCCGGACCCCGCTTAATTAACTATAAACGTTTGCCAAAGCATTTCCCTTATTTGTTCCGGCGGCGGGAACGATAACGATAACGGTAACAACCAACGTGATACAAAATAGAACAAAATAATTGACAATAGCACTTTAAATATGCAAAAATTAAAATAGTAACCACGAACATATATCGCCATAACAACGAACGCCCTATACAACAATACCAAAAGCTTGGCAATCAACTTTACAAAAAAGAAAAGGACAATTACATCAAACACTTTCAGAACAATAGACCTAATACCAGTTAAGGATTTTGGCACATTAGCTAAAATTCTAGGTATCCCAGACATCAACTGCACTTTCGTTTTGAGGGTACAACCTAATATACGTTCCATAAATTGTTGTGTAACACTATTTTACATTGCTTGGAACTTAATTGTTAGCACAGATAATTTCAGAACTCGATGTAAATGTTCCATATTCCACGCCCCTGGTTTGGTAAGGTTTTCATCATTTTGCTATTTTGCCCTCACTGATCAGTACCCACGAATCTCTTCTCTCGTTCAAGTTAAACACTCATCCAGTTATTATGTGATCTTGAGATTTGTCGGCCATTTGGGGGCGATGCGCACTGTTTAACCAAAAAAATTCCTAACCCTTACAAAGAATAAAATCGATACAATACAATGGCAACAACTAGGCCTAATCAAGAAACACCTTGTTAAACAGTGCGCATCTACTCGCCATTTTGGGGTCAATCTTTCGTCTACCTGCATTTACCAAGATTTTTTGTATTCAATTGAAACCCTGAACTTGATCTGCTTATGGGATTTTTGATTTTATATCTGGAAACGATATTCACTTTTACCATGGCCAATGTCAATTTTGGGTATAGATGCGCACTGTCTAAGGAGGTGTTTATTTGATTGGTTGTTACCATTGAATTGTATCGATTGTTTTCTTTGTTCGGATTATGGTTTAAGTTAGGAATTAGCATTATCGTTAGCCAGTTTGGAAATTTCTTGTTAAACAGTGCGCATCGCCCCTCAATTTTAGAGCAGGAAGAAAAGATAAATTCGAAAAAAAAACTACCATAAATGCAGTTACATTTAATTGGGAAATTTCGTTACAAAAATGTTTAAAAGTCAGAAAGAAGTAGACGTAATGCACGTGACTTCATTCCATTACAATAGACCTTATGCATATGATGTCACAGAGCAAGAAGCACGCGCTCCTTTGGTGGAAAAACGAACCAACACTGATAAAAGCAGACAGCTGACTTATCAACCATCGAATGTGCGCGGTATGCGCATAGTCTGCTACACGTGTACGGCAAATTCTTGTGCAAGCGGCATGAATGCTTCCACGTGTTCCGTTGTTTTGCCCTCACGGGTGTTGTCAGTGCGTCCGTCAATGCATAATGTTTATTTGACGTACTGCCATGGAACTGATCATGGGCATTATATGTGTAACCGATACGTAAGAATGAACACAAGTCTATGATAAGTAATCGGAACACTCCCAGTGCTTAATGTGTATTCCGAGCTTTTTTTTAATTTGATGCCAATCAAAGAGCTGTGCAATCTGGAAATCCTGGCAGATTTCGGGTAAACTTGTAGTTCGAGGTCACAAATGACTACCTTATCTTCATTCATTCAGTAGTCATGAAGTCATGATGAAGTTTCTTTCAATAGAAAGGAGGATTTAAAGCATCCAGAAACCAAACTTTGCCTTTGATTTGATGTTATAATATTCTAACAGGTGTAACTGTCTAAGCTTTTTTGTGAAATTTTAATTAATTTTCGGTGCTCTCTTCTCAAGATATGTGAAACTTAAGGTGAAACATTTTCTGCCGACAGTGAACTTGATGCAAACATTTGTGATATCACGAATCAAATAAATAGCCAATGTTTTGTTTTTATCTTTTATCCAACTGTTTTGACCCCAGATTGATAAGATATGATACCTTTGCCCTCAAGGTCTATAAAGTTTTCAAAAATCCCGTTGCTTGGGTTGCACTTACACTCTAAAATCAAAAGAGTTAACTTATTCACTCTTTGATAGAGTGAAAAGTGTGCACTCACTCCATTGGAGTGATAACTCACTCCAAACGAGTGAAATTCGCTATCAGGAAGAGGAAAAATTCACTCTTCTAAGAGTGCCTACAATGATCACTCTTGTTTAAGAGTGTAAGCACTTCATCAAGAGTGAAACTTCTCTCGTTTTGGGGAAATTTCACTCATTTTGGAGTGAATTGTAACTCTGATGGAGTGAATTCACACTTTTCACTCTATCGAATAGTGACTAAGTTGACTGTTTTGATTTAAGAGTGTACGGTATCAATATATCATAGTTTAGCGGTATAAGATTTGTAGTAAATTTTAAATAAAACAAACAGTGACCATCAATGCTGTCTCGTCTGCTTGCTTCAAGTCCTCTTTGTAGGAAATGCATCACTTTCAATGGCTGATGTCTCAAGAACTGAAACTGAGAAATGAATGAACGTACAACAGAATACTTAAATTATGATCTTCTTTGACATATCAAACACACATTTGGTCGTGGAATATTGTTTAAATAACACATTGATACGGTAATTAAAAGAAATTTTGAGTTTATTATTATTATTATTTTTTTTATTATTTTTATAGTCCTAACTGTTATGGGAGAATTGAAATCCCTTTTCACTCTGCTTTAACTAAAAAACCGTCTCAGAGTATAAGCTGGTACAAGATATTCAGAACGTATACCATCGGGACCCTCGAACACTTAAACCATCTATCAACACAATACTTCTATTTTCTGTAAAATGTTGCCTAAGAAGGCTTTTAGTTTTTCCACCCTTTTAAAGAACCCTGTTCCTTTAACTATCCTGATGAGAGCTATACTTCATGACAGTCATAACCCAGTCAATTCGAAGGAGGCGCTACAAACTCATGGATGGTTATCGCCGCTTATTTCAGCCAAAGGTGCATTAAAAATGTCGCATACTTAACATGTGCCGTCGGATCTTCAGTTCGCCTATAGTTTTGTGTAAATGCTTCAGGCGTTTAACTACCTTTTCGGTTTGTTCCATTTTGGGGGCATTATAAAGGTCAAAACTGGCATTACAAGACCGTAAAATGTAAAATTACAGAGGTTATACAGATGTAAAAAGTTTAAATTGAGTGTTTGCAAGACAGCTGCTTAAAATCTTATGAAGACTGTTATGAGGGAAGAATCCTTTTCTGAAAGATGCCAAAAAATTAATGAGAATACTTTTTCTACTTAACAGAATAATTTTAAACATTGCAGTCTGTATAAATTGACCTATGAAATATTGACCCTTTTAAAAACTAATCGAAAGTCTTTCTTATGGGAAAATTCCTTATGTAAACATTTTGGGGTTTATTTTTAGAGAATAAAGCAAACAATTGGTTTGAAGACACGTGATATCAATATATAGACCGTTTACAATCGAATTATTGTGTAATCAACATACTTTGGAAGAAGTTAAGGTTTACAGCATTCAAAATGTCTCTCACGAGATCATTATAGGTTTATATTACATGACACTTGCAAAACACGCAACGTTGGGATGCTTAAGATTTGTATACGAGTTTTTCAAAAGAGTCCAATAGAGGTTATGCTATGACGTCACTTCCCTTTCGCGTCTTTTCATTTTTTTCATCCACGTCCATTGTTCAACAATTGTTAATAAGGTGCTGTAGTGCGCGCGTATTGATACTGAACACACGTACTGCGCATGATCAGTTCCATTCAGTATGTCAAATTGAAACGCGCTAACGTCACGTGCTTAATCTCCATTGACGATGATTGATCTCTCCGACAATCATCGTTTTTTCGTGTATTCATATAACGTCTAACAGCGCCTGAGTCACAGTTCACTGCTTGAATGCAGGGGCTAATTGTCTGAAAAGGGGTAATTTTAAGACTTGTAAAAGATGGGATTTGGATGAACTTTAAGTATTTCACGACGTTGAGACTTTGATTTGTTCAATGAAAATGTGACAAGGCAGACACTAAAATCGTTTAATTGCACCATTAAGAAATTGTCGTGTAATGAATAGAAGTCTGGTAATGAGAATGGATACCTGCCGTACTTCAGATGTATATAAAAAAAATAGAACAACTGTGTTCTGGTTGCTTGCATGTCCAATCTTTTACCATTAAGAAATTGCCCTGTCACGAAAATAGATCACAAAATGGAAACAAGTCCTACTTTTAACGTACACAAAAATGAAACTCGTGTTTTGGGGTCACTTTAAGGTTTCCATCTACCTGTTTACAAACTTCATCATTCCATTCAAATGGACAGAGGGTCTTGGAAACAAATCGGTCACCACTGGCCCCAAAAAAGTTAAGCGTAGCAAGATTTGCTTAAAATAAGTAACATTTGAGAAAATATACCAACCTGAACTGAGGATAATTTCACAGTCCTTCCGCATATTTGACGAATTTGAAGTTAACCTGCAATACTCAGAAGAATTGGTTTGAGCACCCGACTTGTAGCTGGGATGTCTGGAGATCGACTCCTGTTCGTGTCATACCGAAGAAGTTAAAAATGGAACCTACACCACTGTGCTTGGTGCTCAGCATGATCAAAAGGGTAGGGAAATGAGCCTCATTTGGAAAAACGGGTTGATGCGTTTAACAAGGTGTTTCTTGATTGGTTGTTGCCATTGTATTGTATCGATTGTAGTCTTTGTTAGGGTTAAGATTAGGTTAACGATTAGGGTTATCGTTAGCCATTAAGGAAATTACTTGTTAAACAGTACGCATCACCCCGAAAAAGGCTGTGGCCGGTCCGACCTGAACCAATTGTTTAAAAACTGGGCCGTAAAACCTCATCTAGTCTATTGCTGTGCGGCCTTAAAGGGCCACTCCCCTCACCACAAAGTAAAATGTTGGTATAGGGGTTTACCAAAATTGTCAATTGGCTCATCGCTTTGATCGACAGCTAATTCAACAATGCAGAGTACCAAAGCTTATACTACACAGTATGAATAGGTCTATACTCACCATGAGGCAATAAACTGGGATGGTGTCTGGATGAAGATGAATTCCAGAAAATTGTGTGAGGGGCTTTAGTAAGAAGGTAAGGAGAATTGGCACTGTTGGGGTGAGAGAATCGGGCCTTTAAAGGGCACGAGCAGTTGTCGTTGTCACAAACATATTTTGAAACAACAGCTAATTCGCTTACCTTCACTGACCTTAATAAGGTAAAGCACTTAGTTACACGCCATTAATTCCTATTTCAGTATAAAGCATTAACAAATGATTCCTAAGAGTCATTCATTAAATAGGACAGACTATTAGACTATCACCATTTCTGGGACTTCTGTTACCCTTTAAAGGTCATAACATTTTTCTTGAAAATATTAAGACATTGTACCGTTAGTCTGCTATCTAAAAGTGAAGAGCTCTCCTGTCATTATAGGATTGCCCAGGGTTTTGGAATATTCATGAGGAATATTCATGGTCTGTTTTGGAAACAGTTATTTACCGGTTGCGTTCGAGAGAGAATTAGGTAACTTCTTGAAAGAAGGTTTCATTACTTCGTAAGCTGCATGATGAGCGGTGATCCCGGGTGACGAGGGGACATGTCCACCCATATTTGAATTTGATCGTCCGTTGAATTTTCACACAGCACCTACAATGTCAAAATATCATACTGGTATCTGTGATATGACCTGTTTGGTAGAGCGAACGCTGTTTGCACAGCCTGTACGGCTTTTCAAATACACTGGACAAGATTATGGCTTAAAGCTACAGCCTGCTATCCAGGTAACCTCAGTAAGAACAGTCCCATCATTATAAAATTTTGATCTGTAACGGCGCACATAGGCCCACGCATTGGGAACAGGACCATGCTCAGGGGTGTCAAGAATTTTGATTTGAAAATGTATTTCACAACGCCTTACTGCATGTCGAGGTATACTATGGGAAGTCATCTGTCTTTAAAAATACAGCTCAATGGAAGTGCATGTAAAACTTTAATTAATTGACTAGTTTAACTCATATCGTGAAGGATGTTCTTTTCATGGTTGTCATTTCTTACGAAATCAACTCAACGCCACGCATTTTTTCACCCGATGTCCTCTCTAGTGAAAAACGTAAACTGCTCAGACAAACGATTTGCAGATACGGAATTCTTGCTATGAACAAGTTATGACCGTTGTCTATACCTAATATATCAAACCCTACTCATATCTTGGACATAATTTTAACACCAAACTGATTAAATTCCCATGCAAGCAAAAAGTATTTCACAAAACACAGTCGGCCAATGCTGCCAAAATTTTCATATTGTCCGTCATTGCTTTGTTGCAGAAGTCAAAGAGAGAACAGTATACCCCTTTTTACCCCCCCCCCCCCTTTTTTAAAGTCACTTTTAAATATTGTTCTGGAGTATAAGTTTAATTCATCGATGTACTATTGGATGGTAACTTGCAAAGAAATAACAAAATAACCATAGTCCCAGGAACGAATTATTCCCTCATTTACATTTCTATTGGGTTTCATTCTACCTCCATTTTCAGAATATTATATTCAATTTTAGGCTGTCAGACTACATGCTGATAGGCTATGAAATGTTTCGTTGAAAGTTCAAGAAGCATGTAACATCTGGAAATGGTAACGGACGTGCAGTAATAAGGCAATAAAAGTGACATTCCCAGCAATCAAGGGGAATTTTAAACAAAAAAAAAAAAAGTCAATCTTCGTGGCGAGACACTCTAAGAGAACCAATAGTCAAGCTCTTCGTCAGTTTTCTTCCAGTCAATCTCACTCACTAGTGACACAACGTTACCAGTACTTCCATGATGTCATATACAACCGTATGTTCCAATGAATAGCTTCCTTCCACTTACCATTTCATCCAGTGGTGTTCTTATTTACTTATTTTCTGGGTCACGATTTTTCAAAATTTTTCTGTACGCTCCGCGCCAATTAGTGATGACGCTCTGCCCAAATAGTCCTCTGCGCAAACACAATATACCGCCCCAACAAATGGTTTTTGCGTGACGCTCCGGAAGGAAGTTTGTACTTTCGAGCCAAAATTGAACTTTTATATGCTAAAGTAGTCAGTACATCTTGGTTGGATTTTCGGGCGAACTTTTAAATAGTTGACCAAAGCTTGGACAATTCAGATCAAGGTCTCAAAGTAGTTTGACATGTCAGCAAAAAGTCCTGACTTTATTTGGCAGTTAAAGAGTAAGCTTCCCTAACGAAAAGCCCTTTGGAATCATGTCAGTATCTTTAACTGTTCTCAGAATATGCGTCCCCAAAGTTTGAATGTTTTTGTGAAGCAACTGTTGTTCACACTCTAAACGTCGACCGCGTATTTGGTCTAAGAGCATCCGCTTCTCACGCGGAAGACCCGGGTTCTATTCCCAGGTCGAGTCATACCAAAGACTTTAAAAATGGAACCTACTGCCGTTGTGTGTGATGCTCCGCATAAGTAACAGAGTAGGGAAAACAAGCAAGTGAGTGACAACTAGAAAAACGGCCGAAAAATAAAACAATCAGAACAAACTAAAGGTACAATTGTTCTTTAAATGAGGATTGTTAAAACAAAGGATAACACTAACCATTTGCACGCATGTTCCTCCCCAGACATAAAAAATTGCATATTGAGCTCATGTCCATTTAATGCTTACGTTGGAATTAGAAATTATTCTGTAAAAATGACAAACTGTTCAACAAGAAACTTCCTTGATGGCCAACGGTAGCCATACCTAATAACCTAATCCCAACTCCTAACAAAAAATACAACCGATACAACACAATGGCAACAATCAATCACGAAACACGTTGTTAAACAGTGCGCATCAGCCGCAATTTTCTTGGTTTATAATGTTTTACATCCAATACCCAACTTTGTCAATTTCATGTCGCAAGACCTTCAACATTACAAATAAGTAATTAAATTTACCATACTAATCTCTTTGATCACGATCTTTGAAAAATCAGCTCAACAGGATGCTGCGTTAACAGTGTAATTAATTAAATCAAATTGAAGTAGTTTCATCGTGCTATCAACACTGTTTTAATAATTGTTCATGTGAGGCAATGCCGTTGTACTCAGACAAACAAACCTCTAGCTGTTAACGTCAGAAATAGGGTAATATATTTACCGATTGCCGATTTAATGCCGTCTTCGTAAAAAAAAGTTACCTTTTGCAATTGTCTTGTTGTCCTCTTCTTTCAATGATATTCAAAATTGAGGAAATTGTACATTAGCAAACTTCATTTGTATCATACCTAAAACAGATCAATAGACCCTGTGCTTCAGACAACATTTCCTAAGCCGGCCTATACCATAAAATAACTTTTAATCCGGTTCTTCAAAGTTTTTACAATACTAAAAATTTGCAATTTTTAAATTTTAAAAAAAATTAATATTTTGATAACGATAAATGTGCACATGCCAATGTATCATTTAACTTGAACTGTAGACTTCAGCCAAACTCGGTTGCTGCAAACGTGTAAATTATTATCAGCCGTGAAGAAATTCTCCCCAAAAATTAATTTTAAAGTCAGAAGCTCGATAGTTCCCGGATGGTAATACAGAAGTCATTATTTTATTGATTTTATCCCCAAAATACACGGCGGATCATGCTTGAGTAACGATTTCGGATAAGTTTTCCAAGAGTAGGTCAAATAGATGACGTCACTCTGTCATGACAGTGACGTATGGTGTTGACTGTTTGCATACATGGTGTGTAGACCTTGAAACATGCAGTCTTTACAATAAGTCAAGGATTCATTACCTTGGAATATCATGTTGTTGGACCAGGGAGTTGCCAACGTGGACGTTGGAAAGGTCAAACTTTTGTACAGCAGACGAGACTGAAAACTTATTCTTTCATCTTTTCTTGGTTCAATTGCGTCTGATATTTGTCAAATATGTTTGAAGTTGTTACTAATTTTACTTTTCATGATCTGTTATGTTTTCATTGTTATATATGCTAGGTTATAATACAAAGTAACGAAGAATTTAAGCACGTTTCCCTCGCGACCATAGACAAGATGCTCGTATTTGTTAACAAAAGTCCAAGCAGACATTGACCCTCACGTCAAAGTTTACTGACGGGGTATTACGGGAAACTCTGAGAGTTAAAGAGACATCGGCTTACAGTGACTGGTCAATAACAATGTCTACGGGGATTTGCAAGTCATCTGTGTCGTTGGTCGTATGTTTCCTTTCAAGGGCAAGGGAAAGGTCCCCAAACTTATTTTGAAGCAACAGCTCAAACTCACAATTTTCTCCTTATTTCACTTCAAAGTATTTTTCCTACTATTTTAGGACTTCAATATTGCAAATTCAATGTAAACCAGGCAGTTGCCAGTTACTCTTAATAAACTCCACATTTGAGGAGAAAAAATGTAATCACATGGCTCTCTCTACGTCTGACGGAACTTGTTCTCACACAAAATTGTTTTCAGTTTAATGGGCGTTTTTTCCGCCAAGTTAAAGGAGTGGCTATGAGAACCAAAATGGGTCCCTCTGTTGCCTGTTTGACCATGGGTCACTTTGAAGAACAACTATTTTCTCAGTATACCGGGCCCGACCTATACTTTACAAAAGGTATATTGATGATATTGAAGGAGTTGCCACTGGATTACGCCGTGATTTAGAAACCTTTATCGACTTTGTTAATTCCTTTTGGCCCTTTTTGAAATTTACACATTGTATCTCGGACTCATCTGTTGTTTTTCTCGACCTTAATCTGTCCATTAAACACCGTACAATTACCTCAAACCTACACTTTAAGCCAACCGACTCGTATAACTACCTATTGTACCCTACCAACCATCCCAAATCCTGCACTAAATCTTTCCCTTATTCCCAGCTCCTGCGAGCCAGGCGAATATGTTCGGAGGATTCTGATTTCTCCACTGCCTGTGAAGAAATTTTATCCTTTTTTGAAAAACGCCAATACCCTGCCAAAGTCCTCTCTAATGCCCTGCGCAGAATTCAAGGAACCAGCAGAAGGGAAGCCTTGGAGAAAAAGAACAAATCTGTTTCAAATCTACGTATTCTTTTGGTTATTTCATATCACCATTCGGTCCGTCCCATTTTACGCGCTATCTACAAAAATGTAGAGTCGCTCCGACAAAACCCTTCAACCCGTGATGTTTTCCCGGAACCCCCCATCACTGCTTTTAGAGTTGAGAAAAATTTAGCCAACCATCTAGTTCTGGCTTCCCACCCTCTCAATTCTTTCACTGACACCCCTGGTACCTTTCCCTGTAACCGACCGAGGTGTAATACATGCCCAGTTGTTGGCAAAGACGACCTCGTCAACATTTCAGGCCCCAACGGCAATAGTTTCATTGTCAGACAAAGATTCTCCTGCATTTCCTTCAATGTAGTTTATATTTTAGCTTGTGGGAGATGTAACTCGTTGTATGTGGGAGAGACTAAGCGCCGCCTCGCGGATCGAGTCACCGAGCACCTTAGGTCCATCAAACAGAATCTCCATGGATACCCGGTGGCTGCACATTTCAATCCCCCTTCACCTTGTTCAATACAGCATTTAACCGTTACGGCAGCGGTAATGTGCCGAGGCTCCGATCGTGACCGCCTTAGTGCTGAAAACCGACTGATGATGAGGCTAGGTACCACTCGCTTAACTTTAGAATTGACCTTTTGTAATAATCACCCCTTTTTTGAACCAGTTTTTACTCCTTTTACACTTACCCGTTCGTGCTTGTTTATTACTGTGGAGGCCTTATTACTTTTTTCCGGACCTAACTTTTTCCTTTTTTTTCTCAACATGTTCGATTTTTACGTGCACTTTTTCATCCAGGACGTGTTTCATCCTTCGCACTCATGTTTTCTGACCTTAGGTCGACATCGTCTAAAACACGACCTTAAGTCGATATACAAAAATTTCACGTATTTATATGTATCTGCACATACAGACACTAAAAAATTCAAATAAAATACCACCATAAACTTCAACAGCGCCAACAATAATGTGTATGGTATATTTATTATGTATGACGTACGCACAAGTTATAATAAAATAAACAAAGTATTAAAGGTATTTTGCAATACTTACGTGTTAACTTAATGTACATTTTTAGACAACGCAAGATATAACCACCCTTTTTTCACGTGCAAATCCACATACTATACATTGTGTTTATTACGTCTATATAAAGACACAATAAAGAGGGCGCCATGAAGGCATTATACATGCACTTATTTTATTAAGAATGTATGCAGAAGGGGTTGAAATCGTGAACCAAACATTAGGTAGACACGAAAATGTTGACCTATCGTAAATGTCGACCTAATGTACATTTTTAGACGAAGGAATGTCGACCAAAGGTAGGATCCAGGTATATATATATAAATCAAACTGAAAATCTGCCCCGACGAAAAATTGACCGTCTCCACTGGGACTCGAACCCAGACCTTCTGCTCTACGTGCAGACGCCTTACCAGTTTGGCTATGAAGCCAGTCCTGGCTGTTCGAGTTTCCAGAAAGGAGTCAATGATTCGCCGAGAGGGCGCTACACAGAGTTGTGGACATATATCCATTTCAAACTCCGATCGGCCTTTTGACGGAGATCACTTCTGGACACCAGATTGATGCAATCAGTTTGAATCACCGCATAATACATGGATCTCGCGAAGAGATACGAAACTTTAAAGAATGAAGAGTGAAATATAAACATGTATATGCAAAGTGAAAATAATTTATAATATAAAGAATAAATCAAACTGAAAATCTGCCCCGATGAAAAAATATATATATATATATATATATATGTATATATATATATATATATATATATATATATATATATATATATATATATATATATATATATATATATATATATATATATATATATATATATATATATAAACATGACGGAGAAACTGTAAAACAACGGTGCTACAGAATTGAAAGGCTGGATCTCCGAGGAGATACAAATAGCGGAAGGCTAGAATTTAGATAAATTAAACAGCCAAAAGATTTGAAGTAGAGCTTTCGAGAAATACTACCTCTTTGTCAATACTTGGTCAGAGAATGACAAGGAGTGAGAAATTTTGGAAGCTTTTAAAGGTGTTGACAATGGTCTCACCTCTATTGTGACAGGATAATCCTTACTAAATCAATTGAGCAGGTCGATTGACCGGGAGGGTCTGATCGGATTACTCGGGTGTAACCCATCAATAATAGGAAAATCCTCTTCAAAGTAATTAGAGAAATTTTTAGGCCGGAATGGCCTGATCGGATTATTTTGGTTGGTATTATCAGCAAGCTGGTAAATCGCTCCTGATGTTCAAGCCGAAAGGCGATGTGGTTTTGAGATTGAGTTCCCAGAAATTTTCTTTAGCTTTTCGAGCTTTGTGGGTCCATGTATCGTTTTGGTCGATAGCAATGACCCGTAAGTTTTTGATAGAATGATGAGGCAAATTGAGATGGTTTGCAACAGGTTGTTCAACCTTTTTGGTTTTAATTGCTGACCTGTGCTGTGTCATTCTCATTCGAAGAGTGTTTTTAGATTCTCCGACATACTGCACACCACATAAATTGCAGTATATGAGATAAATGACATTTTTGGAAAGACAATTAATTTCTTGTAAAATTTGGAAGGTGCGTGCATTTTGATTGCTCTGGAAGCCTTTTGTGGAATCAACCAGGGAGCACGTCTTGCAGTTGGAAGGGCAAGGTGAACAACCAAAATTTTCGTTGTTTTCCTCGACTGAGGCGTTGTCCTGGAATTTTGCCAGAACCAAATGTGTTCGCTGCTTTTGAACGTGTCCGTTTTTAAGCACGTGTTCGTTCCGTGTTCGTAATGAACAGGCACGAACGGTTTACAGCGAGCCAAGATACATTACTTATTAGAATAATAAAAACGGACACGTGCTTAAAAACGGACACGTTCAAAAGCAGCGAACACATACGTATTTAACGTTATTGACATCATTCTTCTTCAAGCTTCTGAGGAGTGAGGACCTACATTATTGGCCCTTACGAAACAGTTCTGTAAAGCTATGTTGTAAGAACTTATTGCAACCTTTTCAATATTACAGCTCCCTTCACAGGGTTCAGCACTTTACCATTGCCTGGTTGACATTATTTCTTACTATTACGGTTGTATATACATATATATATATACATATATATATATATATATATATATATATATATATATATACATATATATATATATATATATATAAATATATATATATATATAAATATAGATATATATATATATATATATATATTATAAAGTTACCTTGTTACATTGCTTTTGATAAAAGGGAGTATCCACTGACACATCCATAAAACGTGGGACGTCATTGGGGCAACCGAGACGTTGCAATCTTTTATCAACATTTCAGTATCTAAACACCTCAACACCTTCTTGGAAGCGAAGCAGTAACTTTTTTATTCAAATATTGCCTTCCATCTGCCTTTCCTATATCTTTTCATTTCTCTATCCCATGTAATGCTCCTATGATGTAGCGTGATGTAGTATCTTAGTCATACCTCAACACACACATACACACACATGCTGTTTTTACACGCAATGTGAGGACCTAATTCTGTTTTCCTTTGTTCCTGCTTCCTTAACCCTAACCTTAACAAGAGACTGTCTATTGTTTGGACAAGAGAGGACTCCAAGAATCTATTGAATTTTCACCAGAGGACATAAAAAAATCCATTTTTGGGTCCTCTTTTTGTACTACAATACAAGACACACACACACTTGTTGCATGTGCCAGGTTCAATATCCTGAAGGAATTTGCATTTTCACTCCCGTTTCGAGTTCTATTATTCGTCTTCTGCCTGTCTACTCTTTGCAAATTTCTGTCTGTTTGTGAAATGATACACCACCACTTCCAAATTCTAATAATGACGTTGGCACATATTTCATGTCTTTGTGAGACCCTCATCTACGCGCAACCTTCCCCTAGTTGATAGTTCTTGTCAAGTTCCACCTTCAGAAGGGATCCAGTTCTGACACGGTTCAACACAGAAACTCACACCAGCCATAAACTGACTCATTCAGTTTCAAAGACATGACATGATTGAAATATATAGTTTTATAATTTTACTTGCTTTGGTACTTTGCATTTCATTAAAATATATAGCAGGCAGCATTCACCATTATGTGTGGGGTCCCTTATTTGCTGCCAATTGTGTTGGAGCGTAAAACAAATGAAAACTCTAATTAACACTGCAGGTAAGACAACACATGTATTGATAATAAACTTAAAGTGGTACGTTTCTTTCCTTTACAATCAAATGACTTCTTACATCATTGGACGGCTTGCTATAAACTGCGAAGACTTACGGTAACTTGCACTTATTATTCAGGTGAGACAAAGGCGATATTGCCCCTGTAATCAAAGGGAAGAGGAAAGACGACGCCCCTAAAAAATCCTCTCACTAAGAGACTACTAAAACCATAATAACATCTAACTCTGACAATACCCCCCCCCCCCTTTCAGGATGTCATCACTAAGGGCTAAATAAGCACTGATTACTGCTTGTGTGCAAACGGTGACTATATGGAAGACTTACCAGTCCTCAGCCTTCCAACTTTATTTTAGAGGATAGAAATGACCACATGGAGTTTTCGGAAACTTGTAAATTAGTTTCAAAATCATGGTTAAGGTGATATCTTAGGTTATAGTCACGTCAGAAAGACCGGTTGCTTGATCTGTTCGTTCATAATCTGGAGTCAGTTGCAAAAAGGGTTAAAAGCTGTAATTGTGAAATTATAAGTGTGGCCTACTTTTAAGGATCTGGTTCCGTTTATTTTCATAACTTGGTTATTCCCACCATAAAAAAACGCAGTCCGCCAGTTGGAAAACACTAAGCTTGGCAAAGTTATGTGGCTGAGAACGTATACAGACTAGGATGTCTGGTATATCATCGATCTGCTTTCCTTCCATAGATTATTCTCATTTTTACACTATTTTCGTTTTTCCTGCTTAACTGTATTATTTGAGGCAGAAGAATTTCCATTTTCCAACATCCAGAGAATGAAAACACGTTCTCACGGTCACATACAATAGTAAAAAGTGGATCACTGGGTTGCGTCTAAACACGGTGGCATCTTGCTTATGTTGCGTTTGAATTAATTCTGATTTCTGTACGATTGGATAGAGTTTTATCGATTTGATCAATATATTCCAGCTGCGTCTCTTTCACTCCTCCGCTGAAATCCACATCCTCATTGTTAGAGAGAAATTATACCATACATATAACAGATTACAGGGTATCCCTGGAACTTCGGAAGTGCTTCCATTGGCTTCCTCTTTTCATACACTGAGCGACATTAAGGGCAAGGGACCATAAACACACACCATCTCCGATACGTAATAAAAAGGGATCATGGCAAAACAGGTCTTTTTCGCTTTTACAGAATTATTTCAAAGAAGGGAAAAGAGAGTTCTGCATCCATGAAATCCTTTACATCCCCTTGTCCTCCAGAAACAATCTCAAAACGAGTCTTTAATTACTTTGGGATATACATGCCTTTACAGATTTTCAAGGATTTGCCCACAGTGTTTTACAAGAGGAGTGGATCATTCCAGAGAGTTGTTAGATCATACACGGTCACCTTGATTCCCATTTCTAGCCGGAAAGATTCGTGTCATTATCGAGCTTCAACTGGTGGCGCCAAACCTTAAAAGACAGAAAACCATTTAGAACAAAAATAAAATGAACTGTTGGAGTCACTTGGCCACACCACAGATACCATTGTGAGTACCGGTAATCCGTGATAAAATCCTCGATCTTTACATATCTATAGAAGGTTTTCACGTGACGTCACAATTGGCTTACCAATTCCACTGCAAGGCAGAAGTCAAGTATTATAGTCACGTGGGTCTTCATTTCCTTTCAGCCTCTGAACACAATTTTTTCCACTTTAAAAGAAGCGGGGGTTTGTGACATCATCCTTTAATCAGAATATCAAGCCTCATAGTCCTAAAAGGACCATTTCAAGTTCATTAGAACACGATATACTCTGTGCAAAAACCAAAGAGCTAAAACCTAACCTGCAGTGCTAAGACAGTGGCACTTAATATCGGAAAAATCCGAATCTGTGTCAAATTTTTCAACATTACCGGTCACAGCCTTTGAGAGGAAACCCAAACTAAACAATAGCTAGATAATTCTAGGCTTAACTCAAAATGGCGGTGAACTGGCAACAAATCACGAGGCAAATGAAGATTGCTCCCTCGATTCTCTCATCGAGGCTCTATAAAAGAGGAAATATTCTATCGAATTAAGACCAGGACAAACTAAACAGTACAACTACTGATAAAGCTCAACATCTAAAAAACAAGAGCAGAAACATGTCTAGTTAAAGGTTTTAGAAACCTAACAGAGCAGTATTTCAAAGTATTTGCGGTCTTCAACAGTGGCGGAGCAAGGGATTTCGGTCAGAGGGGGCGAAAAAGGTGTGCAGGGGCGCTTCGAAGGAGTAACTAATACCCTGAGCCTCAGCATGATCGAAGCCACGGCTTTTCAGACTTTTCATTTGATTTTCCCCACTTGGTAGAAGACTTCTTTAACATTTCTCCTCAGCAAGTTTTTCTATTATAAACGTGTTTTAATTTTCTATCCATGGACCACCGCAGAAAATTCGAGGGGGGGGCACAATTCTTTTAGGGGGGAAGCTCGGCGCCACTGTGAGTTGACGCGGAGCGCAAGAAAATTTTAGCCCTAAATGCTTCTCAGATTGCTGGACATGGCACTTCTAAAGCCTATCTACCGCATATAATTAGGGAAAACAGCAAAACACTGAGTGAACTGTTAAGGAATGTTGATGTTATCTTCGTCTTTTTCTTTAAGGTTTCTTCATTTTTCAGGTGTTTTCCAGGGGAGGGCACGTTCCACCCTTGCCCCTATCTGCGGACGCGTATGTTTCTATTCCTCTCTTTCACATTCTAGTATAAAGGCGGGTCATTGTATTTTGTGTTATTGTCAGACCTCGATTTAAGATTTTAATGTAATAATGGGCTGTTTTGTGGAGATAAAGATTAGACCTGCTAGAGCCAAAAAGCAAGCAATCTTACAGTTGGAAAAAGTTATGGAAATTAATCACCGTTTCGTGCATATTTTTGGCGTCTGGAAATAAAGATGAGTACACGAAGAAACATTAATTGACGTTATTTACATCATGGGACCACTCTGAAATGGCCTTTAATTAAGTACATTGAAAGGAATAGTCAAGACAAAAGGTCTGCTTGGCTCTCTAGATACCGATTTCATAAAAAATAAAAGTAGCCTAAACCTAGGCTTATTAGATGCAATTTTCTGGCTTTTGAGACCACGAAAGTACAGCAATAAGCATTTTCATAGGATTATCGTGCAGTGTCAGAAATAACCATTTATCATGAGAATGGTCAGTTGAAGAAAAGCAAAATGGAAACTGCTCATTAAAATTCCTAAATCATTACCACTAGGATAACAGTTTTATTTTATTTTAACCTGAGTGTTCTCTTCAAATGATTTTGAAAAATGTTGTGGAAGCTATTTTGGTATCTTTATAAACTCTCTTTAGTGTCTATGTTGACAGTTATACCCGACAACAAGCTGATAAGAGGGGTATTTGAGCTACACTTATTGTTTCGCCCTTTTCAACATCTTTTATTGGTCAGAAGGGTGAATTTAATGTCAGTCGGTGTATTTTTTAAGATTATAACCACTCTTAGTGTCGAAGCAATTGACTTAGCACAACAACTTAGCGACAACATTAATAAGTGCGTTGAAAGCATGAAGACACGTTTCGGCAAAACCTATCCCTATATTGCAAAAGACCCTTTTCATCAGAATAAAGTGCAGATAGTAAAGTTAGTGGTGGCTGTTTGAGCATTTTGTTATCTGGGCCTTAAAACAACGCTATTAATTTATGTCTTTTGTCAATAATGGTGCAAGAGTTATATGTGAAAAAACCTAAAAAGGGTGCCGACAGAAGATTTTGGTCCGTCGGGCGGGGGGAGGGGGCACCGCCCCCTGACCATATGGCAACTCCGCCACTGGTTTTCAATGCCAGTCCACAGCACAAAGATGCTACCTGTCTAATAACAAGACAGAATATCCGTTAAAAACGCATAAAAAAGTCAAAACTTGAAACAAGGGAGCTCATATGTAGAATCAGATGTCACCGCCTACCTATTTTAATTAATTTAATTAATTAAGCAATTATTTTCTTTTCTGAGAGTAAAGAAATTTCCTTTCATTTGATGAATCAAACGTCCCCCCGCCCTTCATTTCTTCCCCGCCCACACCCACGGCTTGAAAATAGGAAATAAGATTTTCAAGATTTACTGGATGTTTTATAGTAACTTTGAGGGGAATGAATGATCCTTTCAAGGACAGATGTGGTATATTAAAAACCCCATCGAGTGTGAAAGGGTCTGAGGTCTGTGTTTAGATTGATAGCTAACCCATCCGGACAGAACGATTTTTCTTTTATGTAAATTTTCCTGAAAGTTGAAGTGAACCTTTCATTCCTTTGGTGCAATAAATCATAACCAATTTGTGGCAAGAGCTAACTTACAGATAAGGGTGAAAGGATAGGACAGTAGGAGCGGTCTTTGTACTTTAAAAAAATACTGTCGGGAAAGCAAGAATTATAATTGTAAGCTATACGATTCCCTAGTGTCATCAGCTGTGCTAAGATCGTAAACTGATCTCTAAAAGATGCACAAAATCAGATGAAAATCCCGTCTTTGTGTAAATCTTTGTGAAATGTAAAGTTTGTTCTTCAGGTGAAAAAAATTACCGCAACTTACATCAATCTAGTAGACTGCCCTGTTTCATGAATTATGTGACCATAGTTTCCTCCTAAAATTTTGAAATTTACCAGGAGTGACCGGTTCGTTTACCTTGAATACGCAATCATAAAGCATACTAAAAGTAGAGCAATTAGAAAAAAATCTGAGATTTTGCTGTTGTTTCAAAATAAAGTTAGGACGACTGAAGATGCGACTGCCTTACATTTTCGTAATTTATATTTTTAAGCCATTCCTCTTGCATTGTTACCCCCACCAACCCCCCCCCCCCAAAAAAAAAACCACACCTCTACTAGTCTATGTAACTCATATCCCTTGTAACAAACCGCATAAGAGCCTGTGCAGGCATTCTTTTCGAGAAAAGTCTTCAAACATGCATACTTATCATACTTTCCACCAATGAGGGAGTGAAACACGAAATTGTCACACTGAAAGTGGGCCAGATTTCCGGGTAGAAAATGTGCTCTCCGTGAGAGCAAAAAAAGGATTTAATCCTCCATTTCAGAAAATACGTGTTTCATGTCGTACATTCTTAAGCTTCCCCACCGTGGTTGGTAAAACTTCGGCCGTGTCAAATGCAGCCCCCCCCCCCCCCCCTGAAAGCGGGTCATCACCACGTTCTTCGTAGCCTCGTGCCACCGCCAAGTACAACAAATCAATCGTTTAAGACAATGACAAGTACAATGATCATATTTCAATTCGGACGGATTTGAAATTTTCCATTACCTTTATTCGGATCTCATGCGATTCATAATCAGGACAATCTCAATTTCCCAGAGAAGGAAGTATCCTGTCAATGACGCAACCACAGGGGTCGTACCAAGGAGTTGCAACTCCCTGGTCGTACTATTCCACACGACAAAGTCGTTCCTATATAGGTTCCTTGTGTGAAAGAATGATAGTTTTGAATTCACAGTGTTTCTTGTGGTACCTGTAGGTAGGGAGCAGTCTGAAATGTGACCCCAGTAAAGGTTGCGGACCCACAAAGGCCCTCTGCTCAAAAAATCCAAGATGCGCCTCTGGTTTTGGGCTATGTACGAATCGGGACAGCAAGTGATGGTCTGATTTTAGTCGAACATATCTGGGGTCCATTACCTCCAGTTTTTAAATTTCCCTGCTTACCTGTATCATGGATGTTTGTACATTAAATTGTATTTTGATTCCCTCAATTTCACTAAATATGAGGGTTTGAAATTTATGTAAAAAATGGATGAAGAAGATTAAAAGGTAAAGAGCAGTCCCCCCAAACTTATTTTGAAGGAAAAGCTAAATAACTCAATTTTCATCATATTTCCCTTCAAAGTATCATGACTCTACTATTGCATATTCAGGATAAACCAAGCAGTCATTTGTGGTAAATTTCACATTTGAAGAGAAAAAACATTGTCACATGACTCCGAACAGCCAGTCATGAAACTGGACAATCTACTACACTTCTTCAATTTGGAATGACTGCTCTTGCCCTTTAAGGTTGATGGACACCACCAATAGCTGACTACAGTCACTAAATACAAGCGCTGATTGTGTCTACTTGTGTCAGTTAGGGTATAGTTCGAGAGGAATAGTTAGAATTGCGTTGTACAAGTAAACTCTACCCAAACTCTTAGTATTCAGTATTCAGGCACGGATCCAAGGGGAGGGGGGGCTTTTACTGCCTCACCCCCCCCCCCTTTTTCGTTCACATCAACAATAACCAATACACTTAATGTTTATCTACGAGAATATTCAAGGGGCTATTTTAGGCTCATCCTTTCCCTCGCAACACAAATCCCCCAGTATAGAAGGACAGCGATCAAAAACAAACATATCGGAGATACACAAAACCAAAACTTTCAAGTATGTTTTAACTGTTTAAGTGTAAATTATAATGCGACACTTAAGAATTGAAGCCCTTGTATAGTTGTTGATACTGACCACGAAGAATTGTGCTATACGATTTTGACTTCTGTTTCAGCTAATCAGGCTGCTCAAATACATGGGATCCTTGTAAAGTTCGATGAAACTTGTAAAGGCTAGGTAGCCGGTATGTGATGCTATGCCATTCTCCCTTGAAGTTCAGAAGGGATTTTCGCCGGTCAACAGGTCAATGAAGTTGCTCGAATTTGTACTCATCATAATCTTATGTCGCAAGGTAGTCAAATAGTTTGTAGAATGCCCTTACCAGCTCATTTTCAAAAGATTAACTTCTTTACATTACCATTTCATCCTGCGGTAGTGTTTTATTTTATATGATTTTCTGACCATTTTAAAACTTACTCATTTTTTATTGAAGTATATATTTTATTGCGAACGAAAGCTCAAAATAATGATTGCTTACATTCTACTTACAAGTCGCGGCGGTGTCGTTTCCGGCGGCTGTCTGAGAGATCGTGATTTTTCAAAATGTTCTGTACGCTCCACCATCCAACATATGGTGGCACTCCGCTTGGTCTTTCGGGCAGAATTAGATATTCCATATGCAGGAGAAGCGTGACGCTGCATGGGGGGCGATAACCCCCCTCCCCCTTAGTAAAAAATGATGGGGGGAAGCATGCTTCCGTCCCCCACTTCTCGGTTCAGGAAACCTTTTTTTTTTCATTTCCCAAATCTCAAAAATCGCAAAATTCCTCTGCAGCAAAATGCAATGTAGAATGCATCATCCCTCGCCTATAATTCAGTTTAGTAAACTCTTCCGAGCTCTGTTCATGACAAAATCGGATATTACCATATGTGACACCACATCATCAAGAGACACCGACAGCTATATTGCTATTTTTGTGTTAAACTGTCTGTCATAGAATTCCAAATTTTCTTCAATGAAAGCTCTTGATTTTAAAATATTTTGTCTAAAAGGTCTAAAAGGGACAACAAAATTTGGAAAACTTGAAATGTCATCGGAGAGTGTCAGTTCGTAGGGTTTATTAGATAACACTATGTAGCAACAATGATTTAGTCGTCCTGCAATCATTCTCAGATTTGCCACCAATACATGAAGAAAGTGCAGATTCTTCAGTAGTCCCCTAACCCTTTAAAGTTTCCTACAGGAAACCCAGAATCCAAAGCTTTCTGCAGTACAAACTCCACATCTACATGTATGAAAACATTTATATGAAAAATTTAGGAACGATTCGCGCGCCGCAATACGTCCCTGATACAGTGGTATTCACACAAAAGAAAATTTGGAAAACTTAGCTGCTACTTATACAAGCCGGAGACCGGCTGTCTGAGATCGCGATTTATGCTCTCGTACACACCTATTATCAGATACCGTTCCAGTTCGTGTCAGTTGAGTATTCTGTGTAGACTAATTCTTTAGTTATTGAAGTGTCATAATGCTATCAATGATCAATGTTGCAGAGCAGTGACGTAGCTACAAGAAGGAGGGGCCATTGCCCCTGGCTCGAAAAAGTGAAAAATTCGGAAATTTGCTATTTGAGACAACAGTCAAATACAGTGCGGTTTTCCCAACTTTTCTTTTATAAAATTTCAAATTCTTTCTCATAAAAGCTTCTTATTTGTAATTATAAGTTTAAAAAAGCACAGTTTTCGGCGCGCTCCGCGCGCCCTAACCTGCAACCCTTTTCACAGTAAGTGGTCGCTCATACAGCAGTCAGTGGTAAACTTTTCCCCTTTTTGAAATGCCTGGATCCGCCCCTGACATTGATGCCAGGAAATAATACTTCGTTAAGACAATTTATGATTTTGTTACTGCAAGTTAATCTTTTATAAAGAAAAAAGAAAAAATACGTTATTGATTACTTTGATAAAACAAATCGTTTATATTTTAGGAAAGTGTGATAACGAAATAAAAGTTTGTAATAACAAATTAAAATTCTATTTAAATGGCACTGAAGACTTTCAAATAACTCAAGAACAACCGCAAGCATAAAGTTGGCTTTAGTTTGAAAAGAGCGTTACAGTCAGACGGAAAGTGTAATATACTGCTCTGACAAGAAACCAGTTTGGTTCATTATGCAGTCGTTACAAACGTTGATTGCAAGTGCAATAAATGCTACACTGTCGGAGAAAAGTCGACGCATGTTAACGAATACTTCACCTACATGTGAAACACATTGATGCACTGATCTGCCAGCGAGTTCGTTAAATGGGGGTTTACTTCTCATTTTCTAACCAATTGGTTAAGTCGGGCCGATAACAGCCCACTGGCTTGTGCTCCCCTCCATTGCTTAAATTGAGCACCAACTGCAATAACAGTAGGCTTCATTTGAAAGTCTTCGGTATGACTCGACCAGAAGTCAAATTCCCAATCTCCAGACTGCAAGTCGGATGATGTAACTACTTGACCATATAGTCAGAGCCGTAGCCAGGGCGCTGTGTTTGGGGGAAATTGGGGGCACAACGGATAAGTGATCGCCGTCGTGGAGGGGTCTGAGGAAAGGGGTGTCCCCACTGGAAAATTTATGCTTTTCTTAGAAGTCTAAGATGCAAAATGGTGGACTTTCTGGCATAAATTCACCGTCACAGATGACACAGTAGCATGATAAGATACGTGTGGTACCGGTAGGTTGCTCAAGTTGTTTGTTTGTGTTCCATTTTTCCAAAGCAATAAAATTTCAACCCATGCTTTCATTTTTTTTTTTACTTTTAATACTTATTACACAACATGACGCATGAATTCTAACAGTTCAACTCCCATCTTCATAAGGGCCGAGATACAAAATGTTTAAGTTTATTCACTCAAATTTAAAATGGTACATGGTTCAGTAATTTGTGATATATTTTTGTGCGACTTAATTTACAATCTTTGCCTTCCCTTGTTTTTGTAAAAGTTACTGCACCTTGTACCAAAGTATGAAAGCACTCTTACTCTTATGGGGTGATGCAATTAATTAAGCCATCTCTGTGCAACACGCTATGCAAGAAAACTGGAAGTTCTCAAAGTCAAAACATTTTTAATTGTAAAGGGAAACAAAGCAGGTAATGTCAGGTGTACGACAAAAAATTCACAAATTGTTGCTCAATGGACTAATTTTTTGTAAGGGAACAATTATCAACACTTTATATCTTGGCTCAAGAATATCCAATATGGAAGTTGGACTGAGAGAATTTATTTTACATGCTGTTTTTATAAATGTTTTCAGTTTTTACACTTGAGGTACACTTGAATTATATTTTCCACTTTTGTCATCCAAACTTAGGTAACTATATAGGTTCGTAACAACATATTAACCTACTGTAGGAACACTATTTCCAATCTTCCCGCGTTTAATCCTTGGAGAATGGTTGTTCTACATTTTCTGCCCTTTCAACCTAATGTGTGGGACCTAATTTTGCCCCTACTTGTCGACAAAGTTCAAATGACGTCAATAGCTTATCACAACATCACATTGGTTTAAGTGAACCAAAGAAACTGTTTTAGATTCTTTAGGCATGACGATGATTTTCCCGAACGAAGTACGGTTATTTAAGCAATAATGCTCTGTTCCCCCCTTTTTTTTGTTCCCGTTTCTCCGTCTTGACCACAAGCATTACACTCCTCCTTGTGGCAAAGGTTCTAAAATTGACACAAACATTAAGTGTTGGTCTAAACAAAAAAAAATGTCCAGTTTTTAGCAAACGCTTTCAAATTAAAAATGGCGCCAAAGATGAACGTATGATCTAATGTTAAGAAAACAGACCCACTTTCTCTACGTTGACTAAAAACTGAAACACGGTGATATCTGAATATGATTTCGTTGCTACATGATCAACCAGCTGTGTTGCAAACGACTGAACTGGGTGAATTTAAAAATGAGCTTTAGATTTCACGATGCGGATCTCATCTACAACGCAATGACGTCACTTCTGCGTTGCTCTTACCATTGAACAATTCGGTGAAGCGTTATTTCGCGTTGCGCTTGAAACGTCATCAACACAACTGACGTTATTTCGTTCTAGATGAGGTCCGTGTCGAGAATCTAAACGCTGTCCCAAAGTCCAGGGGGGCATGGTTCAGGGAGCTTTATACCAAACCAAAGCTGGTGAGAGCAATGTTTCACTTTTACACCGTACCTCATTGTGGTGAATGAAGGGTCTTATGACGTTTGGGGGCTTTGTCCCTTCTCTTCTCAATGTGTCTGAACCCGGCCGAATACACCAACCCATTAACCAATCGTTAGATGGAGACTTTTTGGAAGGGCTCCTTCTTAGGAAGTTCCCACACTGCTGGATCTGTTCATTAGAAAGATGATACGGTAATTTACGCTTAAGGGTGAATGATTTCTCTGCACGGCCTCCGGCTGCGCCATTGTGCATGACTTGTTTTAGCCACATCATGCACTATCCTGTGCTTAATAAATCATTCTTTGATTTTAAATAGTTTGTTAGTTACCGTACTAGGTTGAAGTTTTAAGGCCCAGTGTCCAACCAATTGGTTAGTCGAATCGGCGTTTGACTTTAAAATAAACAGGATGATGTCTCGAACCAATTTGTTGGACACACGAGGCCTTAAAACTCCATCTAACTAACTAACCTTTACTTTATGCACAACTGTGGCGCACACCAGGTGAAAGTTCAAAACTCCAGAAATTAACTTGAAATTTTTTGGCACAGACCTACGAAAATTTCGAAGTTTAAATGTGACCTAAATATTCTTAAAGGTTATCTATTTTTCCTCATTATTATACACAAAAATGATACTTTTCGCCATTTTGTTTTAGCAGACATCTTGAAAAATTGAAACCCAATTTTTTTGTTGATTTAATGTCAAGGGAACATTACGTTTCAGAAAGTATGTACGCCTCCACCATGGACTTTCGATTTACATGGACAGAGCCACTATCAGTTGACGCATAGCGTACCAAAAGATTTTGCCTAAAAAGCCTCCCAAATTGCAGGAAATGGCACTTGTCAGGCCTAGCTAAACTTACTATTCCGAAAATAAAGATGAATCAGAAAATTTTATCTGGTTAAACTGTTGCAGGCCGGGAAAATTGATTGACGTTACTTTACAAGGTGTTCATTCTTTGCATTGTTTGTTTTCAAACTCAGTCTCTCCACTGGGCTGGGGTTCAGGTTCTGAAATTTTCAAATTTTTCTGCCGTCTTGGCAGCAGAAACGAACTCTTACGCCACGTTAACACATATTTACATAAATCATTAGTCTTTTGGGGGGTGCAAAATATTTGGAGGGGGGGGGGTTAAACCCCCATAGGCCCCCCTTCTGTAGAACCGCCCCGATTTGACATAAGTTCATGAATCAGCTGACTACGTTGTGTTTATGTGATTTGCATTTAAATGACGCAAAGCTCTCCACAATTTATGACAGATTTGTTAGTAAGAAGGGATTTGACGACACACCAACCGCCAACACGAATATATTATATAAGTGCCAGCTAGAGTTCAAATACAAATTAGATTCAAGTCACCCAACACCAACACCCTTAGTTTCCTCTTACGCCAGGGGGAAAATACAGTGGGAGTTTTCTACAACCTCCAACACACAAGGGAGTCCAAGTTTAATAGAATATCAAGCTACATATAAGCA
Organism: Holothuria scabra; assembly: GCA_037179385.1. Lineage (NCBI taxonomy): Eukaryota > Metazoa > Echinodermata > Holothuroidea > Aspidochirotida > Holothuriidae > Holothuria > Holothuria scabra. The sequence continues at coordinate 40,898,410 of CM074194.1, forward strand.
AGTTGAGGTAAATTTAAAATACTATTACTGTAGATGGAACAAAAGCATTTGTCAAAAAAGAGATAATGTTTATGCGTATGTGTGACGAGGACACCCTCCTAAGCACTTGTAAAAAATCCACAAAGATTCATGGAATAGACAGCCTCCGCTACACTGTAACCAATGACGATGTTTCAATGACGATGTTTGTCGTTTTTTTGGTCAATGTACAAATGTGGTTCAGAAATAAACTGTGAAAAATACAAAAATGAACTCTGATTGCCCATCTCAAACAGCATGGCATTCCACTATGATTGTTTTATTCTTCCCTACGAATAACCAATGACACAAACTTTACGAATTTTCATTCCAAAAGTTATGATTCCTAGACCATTTGAAGTTTTGAGGCTTCATGTGGAGGAAACAAATTATTCGTTATCTCGACTCATTTCCTCTCACTATACATTATATCTATACACACTTTGGTTTCAGAAAAATAAAACATTTGACGTAACGCTTGCTGATTATTCCCCTTTAAAAGGGGTAATCAGAGTGTGACAGCAAACATTCACCTCTAGCTTCATCACTTCGTTTTTCATTTTTTAACTAAAAGTTTACCCGAATCAATAGACATTGAAGAGGTTTTTCAAGTGAGAAGGGACGTTATCTGTGTGTCAATTAATTAATTCTCATTAATTAAATGAGAATGTTGTAATTTTATTCGGATAACACAGATGCAATCATTGCAAACTCAATGTATGATTGAGAAATGTGAAATTGTGAACACAAACTCTGATTGCCCCTTTAAATGATCTTCGTAATCAAGGCAGATCTATTTTTCACTGAGTTGATATAATCAGATATCACTTGCTTGATCTATTCAATATTCTAACCACATCCTTAGGTCTACTATTTTGGATGCGCACTACTCTAGTATGAAAGGCTGGATTGTGGAGTCTGTGTTTTTAGATTACATGTGGTATTTTATTTTAGCACCCAACGGGTAAGGAACAAATTATGACATGGAGTGTTCAGGGTTCGTTCGGTCACCTGGTTTCCCGACAAGGAAAGATAAGCAAAGCAATAGTCGAACTTAGCACTTTAGCATTAGTTGTGGTGATGTGAGGAATTTTAAATTTACTGAAATTGAGGTGCCAATTAGGCTGGCAGAACCCTCTGCTACCTGTTTGAATGCGTCGTTTTAATAGTTACATTGTATAGAATGCGACACCATCAACATCACAGTGATATTTCGTTAATCATCGGCTGGTGAAAAAAAAAAACCAGGAGTTCAATACCATCCGAGCGTCGCAAATTGTTAATCACATTGACAATTTTTGAGGAACAAAATGGGCCTACTTTTTCACCTTATATCAATTTTTTATACTAAAAAGAGAATAAACGTTCTTTACTGTGAATGTATGAAGGGCGTTACCATTTAATGAACTTGTGACAGTTTTTAGGTATACTAACAGTGCAAGCTGGTCAAAATGTAATAGTGAAAAGACCGCACTCTTAAAGGTTCACTCAATAGAAGGGTGAGTGTTAAAAATTTCATTCTAAAAGAGAGAAATTCACCCTAAAACAGCGACGACGTTTCACTCCTGCTGGAGTGCCAACAAGGACCACTCTTAGAAAAGAGTGATGCTTACAAGCACTCTGTTTGGACTGATGGAGTGAATTTTACCTTTCTTGAAATCAGTTCTAACTATCCCAGGAATTAATTAACAGTTGAGTAAATTCACTCTAGACTAACATGTTTCACTCTTTTTTTAGATTGCACCTTTTGTTGTGAAGCTATGGTTTCATAACTCGCTTGTTCCGAGTAACCTTGGAGTGCAAAATTGTTATTCCTTCAGCTGCTAATATATAAGGAAATTGTAGGCGATGCTTTTTAATCCCGAATATATGTGCACTTCTTAACAAAGACTGTTTTTAGTGATTGGCTGTTGTCATTGCATTTTTTCTTTTGTATTCTTTGTTAGCCTAGGGTTACAGATTAGGTGTGGAATTAGTGTTGTCGTAAGCCAGTAAAGAAATCTCTTGTAATGCAGTGAGCATCGTCCCACACTTTTGGCAATGCGCATTTTATTACGCGGTTTTAGTTTGAAAGGTTTAATGGAAAAACGCAAAGGCATATGCAGATCTGGCTTTGCTGTTTCGACTGAACAAAACGCAACCGATTTCAACTTTACTGTGAACGCAGCTCAGTAACGCCCTCGAACAAAATTACGTTTTGCCGTGTTTACTTTAGAAAGTACTTTGTAGGTCAGTCAGAATTTGTTTGAAAACACTTAAAACGTAACTGAAGATGTGCTTCTAATTTAAAAAAAAATAAGTTCAGGTGAACTTAATTTCAAACTACTGATAATATCTGTTTGTAACTGACCCTCCCTTCACGCCCCTACAAATCCAAAATATAAACCTCCGGCCAATATATTTTGTTCCACACTCAACTAAAGGTTGCGTGATTATATTACACAGACGTCAGTTCACCGTAATTGATAACATATTTTCCAATTATTGTTACCATCAAACTGAAAACCAATTTCTTCTCAAAAAGCTCGAACCCGTTAACGACATTTAAGAAACTTTAGGACTCTTTATAGAAGTTCGCTTAAATGTCATATATTTTTTTCCAATTTCGGCCGCAAAACAGTATAACTCTTATGGAGAACAGACAACCACATAGCTCTTTATTTACTACAAAATGTGGCCATCTCTTTGTTTTGAATTATTCTGTCAAACGTCCTTGCCATCTCTCATTTTACACTTCACTCTTCTCTGATGGCATCTTGACCTGTTTCAGGTTGTCTATTGTGTCTTGGTCAAGACGGACCAATTAGGTTTTATGTCGTTTCTCTAGTTTCAGCTAGCTACCTTTCATATTTGTGTGATACGAGAGGTGTTACTTGAGAAATCACTGAAATGGGTGACGTCATTCTCCCCGCAGACCTATGCGAGTCACTCATCAAGGAGGTGCTGGTACTAACATCTTCCTGCACTCTCGTTGTGAGACATTCCCGTACCTGCTTGACAAGCGTAAATTACTTCAGCACCTTTTTACAACGACGTAGCTGCGGAAGGAAAGGGCATCCCCATTAAATATACTAATCACTTAAAATCAGGAATTCATAGAGGTATATTCGAATCAAATATAGCGTCATATGTATATCTTACTCGCAATCGTGTGGCCTAAAATTTCCAACAGGGGGAGGCAGACACTCTCTTAGGACACCCTTAGACTTGGCCAAGTCTACCCTCCCCTGGAGGGCGATAAGTGTCATCATTTCACCCCATCCTGAGATCTTGACTACGTTCACATCAACTCCTTTCATTTGTTAAACAAACTATGCATGGCACGTTTAAGGGAATAGCGATGAAAACGAAAAAATGGTTATTGGATATAAAAGGCGTTAAAAATCACGAAAAAACCACAATTTCCATCAAAATCCATCCAAAATTGACCATTTGACAAGGTGATTTCTGGTTTGCACTTAGTCATTAATAAATATGAGCTCAACACACAAGCCTTGTGTTGTATTAAGAGGGACATACCATGTATGGCTAACGTGTTATCCTTTGTTTTTACAATCTTCATTTCAAGGACTGCAGTTGTAACATTTGTTTGTCTTGAGGGTTTTATTTTAGAAATTTAAATCGTGTCCTTGAAAATCACCAGTTTCAATTACCAAAATTTACACAGGGTGAACAGAAGGAATGTCAACACTAAGCAAGACTCCACATCGTTATTTTTGCATAAGCAATACGTTTATATATACAAAAACATTCAAACTTAAAAGACGTAGGCTATATATGGACAACCGTAAAAGATACTGAAATAATTGGGACCTATTTTTCCTTAGAATAATTCACGCTATCACTCCTAAGTGAAGTCGATTCATTTTGCTGACATGCCACACTACCTTTAAAAAGGGAGTAGAAATTTGACACTTACCTAATAAGCGAAGGGCACACTACAGGGATATCGGATCGCAATCCAATCATAGTTTTGTGAGTTTTATTAGAATCTTCCCATCGCTGGTCTTCAAAAGAACCCTGCATTTTCCAACCTGTGAAAATATATGATTTGCATACCACAGGACTTAAAAAATTTAATACGTAGTAATTCGTGACGTCACAACAACAGACAGTTTTTATCCGATACACATGGTCCAATAAAAGTTGTCTGTCGGTGTGACGTCACCGAATAATTAGTATGAAATGGACAACTTTGTTTTAAGTTAATGAACTTCAACATTTTATAACTCAACTGAAAACTGTCCTATGAAGATGGCATTTACACTGTTAGAATTCATTTTTCATGCTGTTTAAAATATATTTTTTTTAATTTTTGACTTGAGGTGCATTTTAACTAAACCTCACAATCGTATTCCGATTCGATATCGCTTTAGTGTGATCTGCGCTTAATGCAGGCAATAAAGGCCCTAGGTACTATGGTAATACACATCCGCTTAGCGTACAAATTCGAAACCTGTTATAAATTTGTCGTCCGATCTTTTATCTGAGGAATGATAAACTGAGCTATACCCTACATCCCCTACGCAGTGGAGTGTATTGCGTAAAGCCCCGCAAGCAATTATAACATATTCGGCGAATACGATAACGATTTAAGCATAATAAATTCACGCTTCAAAACTTGGGAAATAACAATTAAGATCAAAATCCATTTGAAATCAATTTCCCAAGAAGAGAAATTTGTCGAGTAGTTGAATTTCTCCTAACCAGAAGGTAAACATAAATCAGTTACTTCAAACATATGTTATTGAAGCAGCATCCACAAAAATTTCTGCAGGTTAAGTAAAATGTTTAGTTATTTCACAACAAAGAGTTACGAGCACTTTACCAAGAGTATTTTATACAGCAAAAAGCACTTTGTTTTATGTTGACTTACTCTCTGTTACTGTGCGATTATTCCATAACTATGGACCTTTTTCTTCTAATGAGCAATTTCGCCTGAAACGTGACAAACGATTTCACGACAATTTTACCCACAAAGGGGCTTGAAGTCTCACCTCCGCATATTACGTTTCTGGTTGTTTAGATTACACTATAATATTCATCTAAGGTCGTGTGGTACTTCAAATAACTTAGTTGTCGATGGTCCTAGGTTGCTTCAACTAAGTCTCGTGGCGGCCCCAAACCTCTCAGCAAAAGCACTTAACATTTTTCAGACATTGATCACTTTTAAGGGCTCAAGCTATTCTCTTAAGGCTTGTTTACGGCTGTAAATATTGACGAGCACGTGTTTGAACAGCGATTACGTGATATTCAAGCAAGGGATAAAGATTAATTTGTTCAATTAGGAGTAATATTTTTCTATGTCAAATCTTTCGTCATGGATTAAAGAGGACTCCATACCAACCCTCTCATTCAAATATAAGTGTTTTGAGCTGACCCATGGGAAAATGTGATGGGTTTCATGAGGAGCACTTCCGTCACACTTTAAAGGACAAACTAACACAATTGGCCATGAATTTTACAGCAGAGTTGATGAACCACAAATTTAACAACTCTTGGGCCCAAAACGTTGCCCTGTATACAAATTAATAAAAAGGAAAATGTTGGGCTCAGTCAAATATTTATATCATCTCTTAGGCTATGTGCACAAAAGAGGTCACGAACCGATGTCACTTCGTTGTGCGTTGCTCTGTTTTTCCTCCAGGCGTCCATCGTACGACAATTGTTACTTAAAACGGGCATGACACGGCCACAAAAACTTTTGCGTGTAGCAAGATTCGATCCAGTATTAATCAATTGCAAATATCATCTCACACCTCATTTTAAAAACCAGTACAATTCGGCATAAATGATATTTGAAAGAAAACGTTCAAAATCCAATTTCGAAAAATGCCGCAACAGGTCACCTGACTTTTATGACGCAATTGGCGGCACAAACCCCGCCCTATTTAAGAACGCGCATCTAGACATAGAACTAATGTAACGCTCGGTAAAGTTACCTTATCTTAGCAACTTCTTGAAAACGATTGCATCACAATACTCGTCCAACATACAGAGCGAAAGGTGCGGACTATGGTGGTGATTCGAGCAAATCACTGGCCAATATGTTCTCGTGCATATGCGCACTTGTAAAACAATTCTGTTTTTGTGCAAGAAAGACGTGGCTCGGGTGCTATACAGAATAGCTATGAACATGTATGGATCGTCCGCAACAAGCGCTTCCCCACTACGAGGGCATTTTTACTGTATGAGCTCTAAGAGTATTTATTAACTAGAGGCCAAGGTCCAGTACATGCCCTGTACAAAATTCTGGCCAATTTGAAAGCAACAGCAAGGTACAAACACAGAGCAGGATCTATTATCATGCTCTATGGGTACAAAAATTGTTTAGTCTCCGACGGTCAGTCGTTGCACTGTGGCGACAACACTTTGGCGATTTTCGAAACCTCAGAAGAGGTGTATTTTCCCTCGCAATTCTCGAAGAGTAAAGCCTTTACTCTTCGAGAATGCAATACTTTTTTGCTGTATGAACATCATTTTACATTGAGTTCAGTTATGTAAAAGTTGGCGTCACAAATTAGTAGCATGTCGTCAATATTTGAGATTTATTTTCAACTTTCAGAGTCGTAAAGCGAGGGTAAAGGGTATCAAGTTGCCCACTGAGCCGCCTCGCTTATAAAGGCATAGGCACTGTTAATCACTGTCTTCGTTTGACCTGTTACAACGCATAAAGCGTGAATGTACAGCAAGTTAACAAAACGTTACCTTAGCAACAGAATTCACATAGAACCCGTGGGTGTCGATTACGAATGGAGGCTTTAGTAATAGTAGTCTACCTTAGGTAATATAGACTGGAATAGATAATGGCACTTACCTTCGCTTGTGAGTCCTCGAACTACAAATCCCAGGCTAAATATCCAAAACGCCAAGTGTACAGTATTCCACACTGCACTGACTATGAAGACGTACACAGCTACTTACAAGATCAAAATACACGCATATTAATTTTAAACGAGTAAACAACAACTGCACCTAACTTGTGTGTAAGCTATGACAAAAAAGAACGCGCTCTTGAGCGCGTGCTCAGGCTTTCATAAACGCGCGTATTTGTGTTTTGTTAAAGACGCGCACGAAAGCACGCACAAGCATTATCCAGTCATTATCTGGTTGTGGCAGCGCGTCTATGCGCTGCACATAAAACCCGAATTCGTTAGTGCGCGCAATAAAAGTACTTGTTGTGTACTTAAAAAGCGCGCAAAAGGCTAATTCTGTTAACCGTATACGCAGGCAAGCCCTTTAAAGTAGCAAACTGTTAGAGAAAATGCGCACAAGAAAAAAACGACTGGTTGGTCGAGACGCTGCAAATTTGTACCTTCTTCGGCCTCAGGGGGCGCACCAACATTACCTAAAATTGCACTTTGGGCAAATGGTGAACCCTCTGGCCGTAGTCCCTGAAAATTTTGTTTGGGTTAATTTTTCAAAGTGTTTAAAGAAAGCTGTGAATGATTTGTTGCATGTTTTTGGTAGTGGTTGAGTTGGAGATTATTTTGTGAGAAAATGGTTGAAATTGGTTACACCTGAGCTGACTGAGAGGCTTTGGAATGTCAGCGGACCTATCTCATAAGCTGGGTAGTGACAAGGGGGGCAAATCACTACTTTTTTATTCATACGCCTGTAGCTCAAAAAAGTAAATGGTCATGCTATGGGAATTCTTATGTGCCATTAATAAACATCTCGTCAGCTTCGCTTTGATGGTACACTCACTGGCATTGAAAACTTTGACAAGGAATTAGAGGCAGAATAACCAAGCATGTTTAGTGTGCAAGTCAATGGCAACAATTAATGGTGGTGCGCCACCTCCATGGTCGGACTTTCCGTCATTTTGAACTTGGACTCTATGCAATAAGTACTCTTAGTATGAGCTGTCTGGTGAAGGTGCTATTTCGCATATTAAGCAGTCACGGCGCAATGCACAATTCATAATGTAGTCAGTGGCCACGGCTCATTGCTATCGTAGCACCGGTGTTTGCAATGATGTACTCCATGACACGCGTTATTATGCTCATATGAGGTCGATGATTGTGAACTTCCTAATACAGTGTTGCTAACCGTGCTTCCAATGACGTCACCATCTTGAGACGCGCTCACATACGTTTTTTCGTTTTCGGATTTCAAATGGGCTGAGCCTAGCCTGTAGATGGGAATTCACAACGTTGTATTTCGGTATTTATGGACATAGTTTATAAACTATTGTAGGGAAAACATTCACTTTATGTCAAGGTGTACCCAAAGGACATTTACCGAGAAACTTACTTTGGCCGTTTCATGCCCACTTTAAGTTGCTGTCATTCGCCCGCATCGGTAACACACTTAATGCGCGTGATCATTGTCGTTCAACATTCCAAATAGAACGCATTGGCGTCACGTGTACACCCTCTATATGTGGTTAAAAACTTAGAAAATCGTAGATTTTAATCAGTGCTAAACACCGAAAGGAATTATGGGAGCACGCGATATAAACAATGGAATTGTGACGTAATCTCTATTGCTCGCATCCCGGTTTCCATAATTCCTGGCAGAAATTTAGCGATGAGCTGCAACTCCCTGGCCACAACAACAAGATTTGAACCAGAAAGCCAAAAGGCTTAGTGATTCCTTGCCACTGAACTTTAACCCTATCTTTTTTCAAATTGGCAGTGCCCCGTAATGTTTTTGGCAAAGTGACAGTGCTCCGCAATGTACCTGACACAAGTATACATGCAAGGCATCAACGCTTCCTACAAGAAATGGGGTTCTGCCCATGATATCACATCCACATGTGTGAAATTTTTCAGTGTCCAAGACTCCAACCATGGGAAATTTGTGTCAATATGATATTGAGACTTTGACCCCTTGTGAACCAAAGTGACATTTGATGTCCACCAAAAACTATAGGGATCATTTATTCACCATGCATCATCTACATGTCAAGTATGAGGACCCTACAAGTTACCTTTCTTGTAGTACTATGCAAGCAAGTTTGTCAGACTTTTACATTGCTGACCCCAAATGACCTTTGACCTTCACTAAAATCATGTGGGACCAACATCTCAATACGGCCAACCCACACACTAAAGATGGGCTTAGTCACATGCATTTTTCTTGGATGCCGTAATTACTAGGTTTTGATGTCTTGACCTCTCATGACCCCAAATTACCTTTGACCTCCACGAAAATAGATACAGAGCATCTAATCACTGGCACCTTTCTTGAAATATCGTGTATAAAAGGTTTTGACCTTTTGACCTCTCATGAACCCAAATGACCTTTGACCTCCACTAAAATCGATAGGGATCATTCACTTAATATGACCAACCCACAAACCAAATATGAGAACAGTCACATGTACCCTTCTTGAGATATCATGCTTTCAACAAAAGCGTCACATGTACACACATACACACCTACACACACACACACACACACCGCTATCGCATAGATTCCTTTTGCTGACGCAAGGAATCAATAGTGTGAATAGCTGTCGGACAATAGGCCTATGTCATCACGTTATGAGCGTTATCGACTGAACTTTGTTCACAGTCCACGTCAGCCCATGTGTGCAATGTACCGAAGTGGCTTTGAATAGTCGGCAGGTTAGTCTTGTCTCAGTTTCCAACGGTGGTTCATTATGGTATAGAACAGGGGTGTGCAAACTTTTGGACCAAATCATTTTGCTTTGGTCATCTGAGTGGCCCAAGTGAAGCAAATATAGGTGTTTATTAGGTGACGTCTTATCATCACACCTTCCCCACTTCCCGGGTCAGAAAATCCCTTTTACATTTTCCAAATTTTAAGAAGAAAAGTTAAATTTCCGGCGCGATTCGCACGCCGCAAAATGCAATATAGAATGCATCATTCCTCGCTCATAATTCAGTTTGGTAACTTTTCCGAGCTCTGTAAATGACAAAATCGGATATTACCACATGTGACACCACATCATCAAGTGACACCGACAGCTGTATTGCTATTTTTGTAAACTGTCTTTCATAGAATTCAAAATTTTCTTCAATGCTCTTGATTTTGAAATATTTTGTCTAAAAAGTACAACAAAATTTGGGAAACTTACTTGAAATGTCATCGGAGAGTTTCAGTTTGTGGGCCTTTGATAACATTATGTAACAACAACGATCTTCAGTCGACATGCTATCTCAAATATATGTTAACAGGAAACGCATACCCTTCGATGGTTCACCAAACACAGTCGACATGCTATCTCAAATATATCTTAACGGAAAACGCATACCCTTCAATGGTTCACCAAATATTCAAATACCCTTACAGAAAACCCTGAATCTAAACTTTTTCTCGCAATACGAGCTCCATATTTACAAATGTGTAAAAGGACCCAAATTTTCGACGTGCGCAGTACAGTATAATGTTCATACTTAAGTAAAAATCAGATTTTTTTATTTTGAATATGTTCTTGCTCGTAGAAAAAACGAGAAATTTAGCATAAAAATGTACCTTTTGGTCAATGGGATAGGGAGAGGTGCATGGTCCAAAATTGCCCCCCCCCCCTTTCATATTTCCTCCTACGTCACTGAGATATTCAGACAGAGAATCACCGAATGTCCCTATTATCCGCTTTCTCTAAGTTCAGCCCACCCCTTTTTTGAGATGTCTGGATCCGCGCCTGATGTAATAGCCGGTACCACCGGTGTCTTCATCTATGTACAGGTAATAACTGGTACCATTGGCCTTTTAATCTTTGCACAGGTAATAATCGGTATCATCGGTTTTTTTTTTTTTTTTTTTTTTGTGTAATCTTTATACAGGTAATAACCAGTAACAGCTGCCTTTTAATCTATGTACAGGTAACAACCGGTATGACCGGTCGCTTAATCTATTTCCGTGGAATAACTGGTATCATCCGTCTCTTAATCTATGTATGATCGGTGTTTTTAATCTATGTACAGGTAATAACCGGTATGATCGGTCACTCAATTTATGTACAGAGGATAATCCGTATGATCGGTCTCTTAATTTATGTACAGGGAATAACTGGTATCATCGGTCTCTTAATCTATGCAGGGAGTTGTTTTTTAATCCATGTACAGGTGGTAATATCCGGTATGATTGGTCACTAAATTTATGTACAGGGGATAACCCGTATGATCGGTCTCTTAATTTATGGATTGGTTTCTTAATGTTTGCAAAGGTAATAGGCCTAACTGGTAGAGCTGATATATTGGTCGATGTACAGGTAATAACTGGAACTACTGGCATTGAATACAAGTACAGTGATGTATGCTTGAATACCATTCGTAAGTAAAAGGGTTCAACCTTTATAAAGGAAGTATTCTTCTTAGGTTGCAGAATAAGAACAGAAAACAAATCTTGGTGCCTTTTGAAATGTTGTTTTTATTACAGAAAAGAAAATAAATGAAGATTTTTTGTATAAAGGGTAAAATTGTTATTCTCTGCCATTGACCATCCACTTTGTGTCAGTGGTCAGCGCTTGCATTTTTTTGTGACAATTAGGACTCCCTGATGCGATTAAAATTTTCCCTACAAGAGTTCAGCTTTCCCGGTGTGAAGCCCGGTCACAGTACAACGAATTCGGATCGGATTCCGATCCGATTTTTGAGAGTTTTTTTCTAAAATCTTCTCGGTATATATATAGAGTTGTACCGTAGGACTTTCAAAATAAAATTCATGCTAATAATTGCCTGACGTTACATCGACAGAAAGATTTTACCGGACTACGGTGCACGATAAAAAAAATGTGTGTCTGAGTGACGTCACGTAAAAATCAGTTGGCATTTTATATTTATAGACTTCTGATGAAAATCATATATTTACACTAGCTGACAAATTTGTCGCTCTTTCTGAGCAGAGATGTGGAAGATTTTCACAAAACCCCACAAAGTTGGATTGGGATCTGACCGGAATTCGTTTTAATGTGGCCGCGGCATTAGGGATCGTTCCTATGAATTTCCCCCTTATCTGCCATGCAGACTCTTAAAACGTTGGGTAACATATCCGTTGGTTAAAGAAGTTTATGAAATGTGTTGGTAAAACTTTGCCCAACTTTGGGGCTAATTGGTGCACTGTTTAAACGCTGGGCAAAGTTTTTGTTGAGTAAAAGTAATTGCCTAAGTGTTGGTCAATCTTTGCTCACATAATGGTTAAATTTCCCCTTCCGTGCGCGCGTATACTGTAATACCCAACTGACTGGTCAAAATGACGATAAGATTTTATTCTACAGTTGGGCATATTTTCCCTTTACCCACTTGTTGGGTAATTTTTTGCCAATTTGTTGGGTATATTGTTGGTTGCAGTGTTTTCACCAAACGACAGTACACTTGACCCGATTTGTTTCACAATTCTTCTCATAATCAGACATGGTACCATAATCTGAAAATTCTCTTTGGCATCTTTTATATTGGCCAAATAGCTAAACTCGTACATTACTTTAGACCATGAAATCGATCTCTATTTCCATAAAATTCTTTAAATAGTACTGCGAACTAGAACACATTTGTATGAGATTCCATGATTCGTATTTGGCGCAAAACTGCTATCCAATGAGAGGTCAGAGTCTGGGATATTCTCTTTCACGTCCGAATGAGCATTTATATGTTATTATTTGAAACATTTCGGCATAACAAGAAACCTGTCTCATAACTATGCAAACAGTGTATGAGAGCTACGGACCAGCTAATTCTCATGTTGCCCTTGTGTTCATATTTATGCATTGATGAAACTACAAGACTTCATCACATCATTTACACACATCATTTTAAAGTGCCTATTAAAAATGATAGTTTTGGACGTACTTATACGGAACTCAGTGACAAACCAAATAGATTATTAAGCCAGGGTTTTTTTTAACTGGGACCGATGGGTTGCCATAACCAGGGAGCTGCAGTAGCAGCTCCCTGCCATAACCTACAACTAGTAACATGTAAAGAAAGCACCAACTTTTAAGGAAAAGATGATTAATATATAACCAACATTTGGTTAATGCATTTGCCCAACAGCTTAATAAAAGAAGTGCCCAACAAGTGGGTATGTTTTTAAATGCTAATTTACCAAACAGTTAGGTAATCTCCTGCCCAACAGTTGGGTTCAAACTTTACCAAATTTGGTTGGTTAAAGTTTTGCCCAACTGTTTAGGTTGTTGAATAGATGCCCAGTGTTGGTCAAAAAGTTGGGCAAAATTTGCCCACTTTTTTTAAGAGTGCTGCAGGAGCACAATTGATCTACCTTTGTAAATGGGGGTGTTTTTTTTTAGTTTCAGCGAAGTTATCGTGACGTTTTGTTCACATGTAGGATACCCACAGACGAAACAGAAAAGACCGTGGCTGGCGGGTAGCACTTATGAGGGCAGAAGATTTGCTGTTTTCGGGCAACGGGCATTTATGTGCTTAAGAAAGGAGACTATGACAGTTTAAAAGAATACACATACTTTACTTGATGATTGTCTGCAGAGTTCGGTCTTTCATTGCCTTTCAGTTTATGAAACAGGTCGCTATTACATGACGCGGACTCGGAATGAAACACCAAGCACACATTCCCACTTCTTTTAGCAAATTGAAAAATGGATGGCTCGACGGCAGTCTACTCTCACCCCAACTTTAATTTTTTGTTCAGATAGTAGCCTACAAAATTCTCAATTGGCACAGCTCTTTGATTGACAGCAAGTTAAAAAATGCAGAGTACTGCACATACATAATACATAATACATCACATGTTCTACATACTGAGAGTGTTTGTATTACACACTGGGGTCTCGCATATTAACCATGGGGCAATAAAATGAGATTGTATCTGAATGAGGATGAGTTTAAGACAGATGTGGTCGAGGCTTAAGTGAGTAGGTAAGGAATATTAGAACCATGTTTGAGGTGACAGGATTAGCTTTAAAATCCCCGAGATAAATTCCGCAAATCAGTTGATTGCACACAATGAGACTATACTGCTATGTATTGATGGCTAATTATCGAAACGTGCTCAGAAGTGACGTCCACGTATTGATCTCTTATGTTGCATCACTAGGTACCCCTCTAGGAAGAATTTGTTTGCTTACACTTGGCTTCACAAATTGCAGTGCCTCGCCGACCTTAGCCAGCTATTCCATTGAGGTGAACTAGTTGACGGCATGCAGCTTCACTCAACAGGGGTTACGGTTATTGACTTTAAAAAACATTTCTAATCTAGCTTTACATAAAATTAACTTATTAAAATTCTTATTAAGAATTAGACTTTACGTAAAAGCGTCATGCCAGTCATTGGTCATCTGTATGTAAAATATTAACCACGATTCAACTTAAGATACACGTTCTCAGGCCTCCTCATCTGTGTTTGAAATAAAAGGGAATCTAATCTAGATTAAATCCTTTGAGGCATAAAACAAGGATATGAACAGAATGGTCTTCCTTGGAAGGATCTAACAAATTAAGCGATACAAAAATGGTCAAACTTCCCCCATAAACTATCAATGCATCAATAACAAATTGGTCCTATGTGCTGCCCTCACAACCGATAAAATGCCGTGGGTGCCGCTAAATTAAAACAGAAGGTTGAACGTAAAATTCCAACAAACAAATTTCACCTTACGTACTTCTTGTGAGTGGTCGTATTACATACGAGCCAATGATAGTCGTACAGTAAGTTTTATATCAAAAAGATTTCAACTGTAAATCGTTTTATTTTTTCAGCCCTTTATATTCCTACGTGGACGGGAAGACACTTACGCATTGTGCCCAGAGGCTTCTCAATGTCAATTATGATCTTTGTGCGCCTTTTTATACGACACATTTCATTTCAGTGAAGTGTAAAAAGTATAAAAATAATTCGAAGTTTCTTCAAGGAGCAATATTGCGCAATAGGTCAAAGTTCAACCGGTAAAACTTATACGAATGTTTTAAATGTTGGCAAGTGTAAACACACGTTACACAGTATGCGCGGTCGGCGCAACGCTCATATGTTTTGTTACCAGTTGACCTGAACAGAAAGGTCAAGAACGCATGCGCAGATGTAGACTTTGATTTTGTGTATTCTTGAAAATGTCAAGTTTGGCAGAGAATATGCATTGAGTGTCCAGGCTGAACGGGGACGTCGAAATATATGTGTGCAAGGTATGTAATCGATGGCCCGTTTGGATGAAGACGGCGCATTAAAGGCCTACTTTTAATTGTGACGAAAATGTAGTCGAGTGATTTGTTTGTAAATTTGAATGCATTGTGTATGATGTCACAGAACAAAACGTAATCCCTCGTTTTATAGAAGAACACATAATTTCAAATTACACCAACATATGCAGACAGCTGATTTGTCAACCAATCGCATTCGCGGGTGAGTCTACTAGGGTAAAATATGCAGCAGGTCACGTTCTTTATAATTTTCTTTAAAAATGACATAGGGTGACGTCAATTTTTGAATTAAGGGTTTCACTCATAATTCTTGGGGATTAAATCTCACAAGGATCGGTGTTCTATTCGTTCTATTCACTCCAACACAATCCTGGTAAAGTTCCTTTGTTAAACTAACTCAAATCCTAGTTACTTCAACTAGAATTTGTGGTCGGCTAGTTGGACGAGAATTTGCATTAGTTTAACTATGTTTTCATGGAAAATTTTAATTAGGATTATGCTGAGGTAAATAGAACACCCATCCTGGTGTTAAGAGTGTATTACCTTTTCTTATTGCAAAATTCCGAAAATCTTTTGCGAAAGTCCAAGGTTTCGTTTTCATTCAGTAAAAATAATAATTAAAAAACGATCTTGAAGTATTGGATACTTAATGATGGAGCAGAATGCATGGCTTTATCCAATCAAAGTGCTTTAAATCAACAACATGATGTTTATCACCAGATTACATCCTCTCTGTGTTAAACAGAAATATCATGTAGACAAAATTTCACCAATGCTAGATTTGTCAAAAACTTTTTTTTATTAAATGAACACCGCATTTCTGAAACTGCTTTCCCTGGTAAAAGTGTAGACAGATGTCTATTCTCCCACATTTCGTTAGCTAAAAGTTTGTTTGAATTTTAATATCGCAGACAAATGCATTAATGAATATTTTTGCATTTCGAAAGAACGACTTTTGTTGTATGTGATAAAACAAGAGTTTAACTCGTCGAACATACGCCTGGTTCAAGTTCTGCAGACGGCCATCCGGCAGTTCGGGGTGACCAAATATGAAAAAATGTTGCGAGAGCCTACTTCAAGTAATTACAGTTCAATGGTCAAGTTTGTGTAAAGAGAGCGGATGTGTTGGAAAATGAATACGACGAAAGAAGTGACCAGACAATCGAATTAGTTAACAGGGTTGTAATCAAGTCGTGACAGGAGTGGCCCATCCAAAAGGGACTTTTCCTCCTCTTCTAAATAACGTCGAGGGACTCGAGTCGACCACTTGCAGCTAAAATACCTGCACTTGACTTGCCGTGAAAGAAGAGACTTGACTAAATCATCTCTGTTGGTTAAAACTGTTATCTCAGTAAAAGATTGTTTGCGTCATAATTCGGTAGCCACGTCCACTGTCAGGCAAAAACAGTAGTCATCGTGTAGGTCGTCAGGTGCTCTTCAGTCGGCTATAGACGAATCTGATTAGTGCTTGTTTTAGTTACTGTAGGCAACCATTAGTGGGGTCCATCAGCCTTCAATTGTCGTTATATATCGTCTACATGAGTTTCAAACCGTCATATTCATTGAAATGGAAGGAGCTTTTTATGTGCTTGGAAACGGGCACGGTCGGAACAAAGTTCCTAACGAATTCCGAAACAAACACAAGTACAAAACATTAACAAACAATAACAATATACACTCCAACAACTACTTACACGAGCGGGCAGGGTGATAGTGCGTGACACCCCCCCCCCCCCCCCGAGCAAGGATACCTCCGCGACCACGGGCTGGCCTCCGTGATCACGGACACACCTGCCCCAGATGAAATGGAAGGAATCAAGATACAATTTAGTGTAAAACCATTCATGATACAGATAAGCAAGGAAATGGAAAGATTAAATGGCAATGGACCCCAGTTATGGCCAAATGAAATCAGACCATCACTTGCTGTCCG
Source organism: Holothuria scabra (assembly GCA_037179385.1). Lineage (NCBI taxonomy): Eukaryota > Metazoa > Echinodermata > Holothuroidea > Aspidochirotida > Holothuriidae > Holothuria > Holothuria scabra. The sequence goes on from CM074194.1 coordinate 40,915,441, forward strand.
GATGGTTGTACACTGAGGTATCTTGATTTTCTCAACTTCACTGAATATGATGATTTGAAATTCACGTAGACAATTAAAGAAGACGATTAAAGGGTGATGGAACCCACTAATGGCTGCCTACAGTCACTAAAAACAAGCGCTAATCGTATTCGTCAATAAAGATAATGCACATGACGTCAACGCGTTGAAATTTGAAAAGCTGGATGAAACTGAACATGTGCAGTCATTGTCTTGCCGAAACGCGCGAACAACAACACCTTAGTAGCAATTGTTGTAAAATGGACGCCTGGATGGAAAAATGGAGAGGCGCTCAAACGCAGTGATGTCAGTGCGTAACCCAAAGAAATTGAGTTAGCATAGAAAATAAACTTAACATGGCGCAGTGACTCCTCACGTAAACGGAGGGCGGAAGTGCCGATCACTGTTCAGTCTTTTTGAAAGCTAAAAGGTAAATTGATATCTTTCGGAGGTGTAAATATGTTTTAAAATATTGCAGTTGTGCAAACATCTTCCTCAATAAATTTCATTTCCATTGGACAGTTTTTCAGTTTTTGCCGGGCTTCTTCGAAGCTTTCTACGTGTGAACATTTGAACATGAACGCACAATAACTGGTTTGATGTTCATTGACTGATTGGGCAGTTTCTTCACAAGCTCAAATTTATGCACGCGTTTACATTCCTACGCGCTTACAACACAAAATCAACTACTGGGTTCCTTTTCCAAGCACAAGGAAGTACGCGTCAATTACTCAGGACAACACATGGAGAAATGCATTGTACGCGTACATAACTCGCTTTGAAACAAAGATATTATAAATATAGATACCAAACTTAAAATGGCGCGGTGACTCCTCATGGAGGCCGATTGGGAGGGGCGGAAGTGCTGATTACTGATCAGTCGTTTTGAAAGCTAACAGTTAATCGATATCTTCCGGTTATATAAGTACATGTGATTTTAAAACATTGCAGTTCTTGCAAACACCATTCTTCAATAAATTTCACTAACATGAAACAGTTTAACGCTTCTTCGCCGGCTTTCTACCCGTTTTGAACACTAAAGCACAACGACTGGTTTGAAGTTTTGGTTGGTCAGTTTCTATGGTATCTTCACACACATCTATGCACGCGTTTACATTCTTACGCGCTTACAACGAAAAACCAACCACTACATTCATTTTCCCAGCACGCAGAAGTGCGCGTCTCTTTTACTCCGAAGTATACACAGAGAAAAGTAGTTAGCGCGTATATAACTCGTTTGGAAAATGCACGCATGCTGACATCTCGTCACAATGGAATTTTCTGTCGTGTATCCATGGTTATGCACGCAAATCACCGAATAGAACTGTGCGCATGTCAAATTACTCGCAAAAGTTAAACACTAATGGGAAAAATGTCATATTCCTGCAATACGTGAAGTGATTTTGACCTTACCTTGCCATATTTTAAAAATTTTCCAACTCTCTTGCAAAATATGGGGATATACTTGGGCAAGTCCAAACTTTCACACAAAACCATAGCAGACGGCCATTTTGGTGCGCTTTTTCTCACACTACGGTAGCGACAATGTAACGTGCAGTATGCTCTGTCCATGTATAGGAAGTCAGTGGCGCAAGGGCGCAGGCATATCTCTTGGCATATGAGACACGGTGTATACCTCTCAATTTGGGACATCATACACAGGCAAACAGGGTGAGTGGCTCTAATGTTCCCGAAAGTACACGCAAGAAAGAAACGACTAGCGAAATGATCCACTATTTATAAATCACATTATAACAGTTTACGGTTATTTCTTTCTTTTGCTTTATTTTGCCATTATTTTTTTGTTTTCAAACTTGAGTCGTGAGGGGGTTTAAACCCCTACCTTACCCCTTTGCATAGGCGCTTGGCAATCAACAAGCTAATGTGTAAAAAAGCATAGTAAACGAAAACCGATTACCAAACAGAAGGAAACGAAGACCTCAGAACGGTGACTCTAAAACGAATACCTATATAGGTTAAAATAATTGTAAACAAACAAGATTTACTTCGTTAGAGAGAAATCTTCCATGCCTACACGTGTGTCATTCAACTCCTTTGCAATCTACTTAATTACTTTTAATTTGGGTATTATAGTTATTATTATATACAACTGCAATACAGCTTGTATACTACACCATTCATTCCCTCAAATGACGTCAGGCACTTAGCAGATCAGACAGAGGAAGAGGACAAATTCTGGATTAGGGGCAATTTTAGGAATTGTTACAAAAAACAGCATTTAGTTTTCCCTAATACTTTCGTTGAGTTAAAAGAAACGAGGCGGGAAGTAGGTTAGTTCACTTCATATTGTTCATTTTGTGTACAAGCTAGCAGCTATCTTGGATGGCTCCGACAAAACACGATTTAAGGAAGATGTCCAAGGCAGTTTGCTTGCACTTTCGCATGGCTCTCTTAGGATTTGAGTCCCTTTAGAAGGGGACTTCCTTTGACAGTTTGGGAATATTCTAACATTTTGCCTACAAGGGATACACCCACACGGGGGCTTTTCCAAAACATCATTTATTAACATAAAGAGGAAGTTTAATCGCAGTGTAAGGAAAAAATGCTTCTCATCTTTAAAACTTTTCATTTTTGCCGTTATCTAATTTATTTGATGATAATATTTACAGGATGGCATGCGTTTTCAAAGTGATATACGTAAAATGCACAAAACACAACAAAAAATGAAACAGTAATTTTCATTCTTTTAAACAGATAAGGCTTTATATGTTTATGACGAATGTGGAATGAAATAGCAAGCCTATTTTGTTTTTCATGCATAACTATTACTAAAAGCTGTTCTTTTCATTAACATCCAACATTTAAGTTGAGAATTTCCCACATTAAATAATATATTCCCAGTAAAGATGTCAAATTTCCCGGGTATTTATTACTCTAATGGTGCTTTTACACTTGATCCGGGCCTGATTGCCCGATGTTATAAGCGTATCGAATTAAGATTATGGCTAATCCTGGTGCATTTACACTTGTCTCGTACTCTGATCCTCCTCTGGGCTTAAGCCGAACTCGCTTCAAATGAATTACGAAATACATGCACACGCCCGTGCGCACCATAGTGTAAACAAAAAGTAGACCCTGTACATGTACCATGCACACCGTATCTTACCTCACGGTTGATTCGGCGAGCATTTACACTACAGATTTGATCGCCTGCGCGTGTCTGATCCCCCCCCCCCCTTACCAGAATCAAAATCGGGCTATCAGATCCGGATCTGATCTGCATTTACCCCAAAAATTTGATCTCGAGCAGTGGATCAGACCCCGCGCAGGCGATCAGTTCCGGATCAAGTGTAGAAGCACCCTTAAGGCATGACACTGACTCAAGTTGAAGCTAGCAGGTGTTTTCAATGAAGAAAGGCATTGGCACTGTCATAAATTTATAAAACTGTAAAATAAGATAGCCGAATTGGTTAATTATGAAGAAATGTGTACCCCAAATTTGGTAGATAATCAAATATATTCTATCCAGACTTTTTCACTTTTGGATAGAGGAAAACACTTTTTATGTATTTTAATTTATTTATTTTTCGAGGAGATTATAGAGTTATTAGTGGTTCTGGATGGGTAGGCCTACTAGAAGAGCAGATTGTGTCCGTCTTTGTCTTTGTGATGCAATGAAACAGTGTTTCCCTTTTATAGACTACGTAGAAGTAATAGGTTCATATCAGAAAATCGAGCAAGGGGAACTTTCATATAGACATATTCTTCTCACCCTAAACAGTTTCGATTCACCTTACCTACGAATTTGGAGGCCCTTTCCTCACGCAAACGTCGTTGACTTTAAAAAAGATACTAATTTTTGAACTTATGCATTTTTTGTTGAGGTTAAGTGCAGTATGTCATCGTGTCACATTAATCCAATATTGCATTCAATTTATTTATGTTGATACAGCTGCAGCGAATTATATGCAACATCGTTCGCTCCCGTCCTTCATATGGTGTAAGGTAACACTAGATAAAAGGTATATTCCAACTGTTCAGCAGTTATCTCATTTCAGGGACAATACGGCATTCAGTAATAAACAGTGTACATTCATCTAGTAGTAGACATTAAAATGAAACATCTTACTTCATCTACAAACAGAGGTCTGGATAATTACAAAACCATCAGAAAATCGAACTTTCATCGTTTTTCAAAAAAGTCGTATTGGTACTATCAGTAAGTCGCTATCTTGCCATAAGAATACACAAAGATTGGAATTTTCTCTTAAGGTGATAGATGTGAATAGATGCTATCTTTTGGAAAGCTTTAAATCGATTTCATCATTTCATTGATGTTCAGAAATCCTACTCTTTAGTAAATGTTTCTTATTTTGGATTAAGATAAATAAGCTTGGATGACAATCCTATCGTTACCCTTTTTAAATATTTTGTTTACAAATGAAGGTAAATATATACTCATTACCCCAGACAGTTACATTTCTTCCAACCTTTTACTTCTAGCTCACCCAAAGCTGGCAAAAACTCCTTTCCTAGTACAATCGTATTTTATTGCATACGGAGATATTCTGATGGGCATACAAGGTCCCATTGGTGATTAAAACACTCCCTGTGTATGCCGTTTAAAATGAGCTACTTTGCATCATCAGCATCGTTGGTACGTTGCAGAAGGCATAGAAACAACGGGAAGAATGAGAGGTAACTAGCAACGTGCCAGACGACACATGAATGTGTGCAGATTCTGTGCCTCTGCTTCACCATAAGACAGTAGAGAGGAAAAAGGAGTGCTTTTACTGGGTGCTTCTACTGATGATATGCTTGAAAGATTTGCTATTATTTTTAACCTGATTTTTCATAAAATTATTAGAACAAGAGTCTTCCACACGAGTTGGTTTAATCCGCCGTCTAGCTGGCAGTGCAGTTAGGAATTTGTTCGGTTGGATAGCTGGGAAGTAGTTATTATCTCATCGCTCCGTGAGGAGGATGAGATATTGTAGTCACTTTGCCTATGGGGCTATATATGGCAATGCCAGCTTAAATTGCAATGGTTACCATGGTAACGGTAAATTTTCCCAGGTTACTAGTCTCGAGGTCTAACCCATGGTGAGGTACCCCCGGGGTGACTGAAGGTCCATGGCTGAGAGAGGGGTCAAAACCTGTCCGTGTGTGTGTGTGTGTGTTGGTGGGTGAGTGTGTGTGTGGGTGGGGGGTGAGTGTGTGTGTGTGTTTGTCCACTTTTGTTTTCCTAATATCTTGTAAACGGCTGGGCCGATTTTCTTCAAACTTGGTAAGATGGTACCTCAGGTGAAACAATTGCATTTTTAATACACAACCGGAAGTGAAGGTCAAAGGTTATAGGTCAAAGGTCAAATTTAGTGAAATCACATTTTCTGCTATATTTCCAAAACGAAACGGTCTAGTGCCACGAAACTTTACACATATGATGATTGCATCTAGACCTACCAAAATATGTGGTTGCCATAGCAACAGAGGTCAAAGGTCAAGTGGTTGAGTGGAACAAAAAAATTCCAAGTGGTAATTTGTTCGTAAAACAACGTTTTTGTCCCTCAAACTCCTCCTAGTGGGCTGGACCGATTCTTTTCAAAACTGGTAGGTGGGTACCTCAGGGTGGGAACTTGTGTCTCCCAGACCCTCGGAAGAAAAGGTCAAAGGTCAGAGGTCAAAGGTCACATTTTGCAGAAAAACACTTTTTTTACCTATTTTGTACTAAAACTTCAAAAGAAAACCTTCATTTTACACGAAACTTCACAAGTATAATAGGGTAGACTAGTTCTACCATAATATGTAGTTTCCATGGCAACCAAGGTCAAAGGTCACGTGACAGGGGGTCAAATACTTTTTTTTTGTATTCACTTTAACTCTTAACAGACGCATCCCACAAACCTGAAAGTTTAAGTGTAATAGCCTAGGCATGATACTCTAAGTTGTACCGATATGTGTGGTTGTCATGGCAACCAAGTACATAGTTCACGTTACAGATTGTCAAAGGTTAAAGTGGGCATTACACGGCCACAAAAACTTTTGTGTATTGCAAGATTAGATACAGTATTTTACAAATATCATCTCACACCCCATTAAAAACCGGTACAATTCGGCAGAAATGATATTCGAAGGAAAACTGCGTTCGAAATCCAATTTCGAAAAATGCCGCAACAGCTCACCTAACTTTTAAGACGCAATTTTGCGGCACAAACCCCGCCCTACGGCGCGCACCTAGTTGTGGAACTAATGTAACGCTCGGTAAAGTTATCTTATCTCAGCAACCTCTAGACTTGGCCAAGTCTCTCGTGAGTGTTCCGCGGGGAGTTGACAACTTTCTCTTCAAAATCCACCTGCTGCAGCATAGCAGAGAATATCGTATTTTCCTTTTATCTAATACGCCCTCTATCGGTCTATTAATTCTATCGTTTCTCAACGAGAGACTTGGGACAATTGGTTTCTATGACGTCATACTAATAAGGCTATTTATTATTCATCTTTAAACTGTATCAGCACTACCAACCAATCAGCATTCTCAAACATAAACTTTAGTATCGCCCAATTGAAGGTTTGTATAGAAACGTGAGTGAATAATATTAAAGACCCTGATCATACCCGTAATAATTAAATATTTAAACCTACCTTAAATGATCCTTTTTTAAATATTTAAGCGTATAAGGAGTAATTAAGTTGATATCTCTCATGGTAAAACGAAAATGCTATCGCTCTTTATAACCTTGAAAAGTAGTATCGTCTTCCGTTGAGGCGTAGCGGAAAACGTGATGTTTTTGAGCCCGTACCATAGTGGAATACTTCTAAAATGTGAAATTCGCATGATGTAAAATAAGTGATACACTAAATGTGACAATTCTATCTATCCTGCGGGCACGAAATCGGAGTTTACAGCGACGTAACACATTGAATTAGTACTTGAAGCAATTATGCGAATTGACTACAGACACTAATCATTGTAGCCCACAAAAAATGAACAGTATTGCAACGAACGAAACCGTCTGAATCCAAAAAAGTACTCAACTGAGATTACGACATTACAGACAGATAAGTCAAATGGGTAGGAGAAGAATATGCCGTTATTTGATGGATGAAGGATAATTTTGCTGTCAAAACTAAGGGGATATGTCTTTAGTCTCATCTCTTTACTTCCTCGTCAATGCCCCCCCCCCCAAGCCTTGATACTACTGTAGTAGCAGTCAGGCGCATAGCCAGGATTGTGTCATCGGGGGTGGGGGTTCGTGTCATGGGACACTAAATGAGGGAAGAATAGGGAAAAAAACCGCTATTTTAGGTGTTTTTCTGACCCCCCCTACCCCGGGGCTATGCCATGCACTGGCAGCGGTGGTACAAGACTGTCAAAACTGGATGGGGTGGGGACAAATAAAGGGCACAGGATAATGTTGGGGGCAAAAATTTTGGACGCAGCTCCAAACAGAATACAGATCCCAAAGCATTCATTCCCATTCAGGCTGGAGGTAGGCATGTCCAGGGGGCGAAAACCCAAAAGCTTGCAAGGATATATCTCAATATGAAAAATTAGATCTGGAGAGGTATATTATTTATTTTTTCTGTGTACTCAACTCTTAACTGACCTAAGTTGGGGAGGGACACAGGCCAAAATCTTGGGAAGGGGGACAAATAATGCATGCCCGGGTTGGCCGGCTTCTCTGCAGCTGCACCAATGGGCGTTAACTCTTTTCATGTGGGCTAATTTCACCTGGGATTAATAAGTGGCCGTTATATGATAGCCCACTTCACTGATATGAGAGAGCTCTGGGCAAACGACTGATACATGGGGAGAATATGGGTCAGCTGCCCAATTAATATCCCTACCTGTGAGCTACCCACATGGTGGCCTTGTTCATCTAATATAGTTTTGTTACCTGTGATATGCATTGGTTCCCTGTGTCATTGTTCCCCTCATATTTTTGAGTGCATGCCCAATAACCATATCTCTAACCCAAACCCCTATAACCCCAATGAGTTGATTGGTTGGGGAGCAGTGAGTGAGACATGGGACTTTTGAGACAGGGTACCAAAACGAGATGGAAGATATGAAAGTGGGACTTATGAGACATGGGAACAATATACCCTATGTGATAAGGTAGAAATAGCCAGCCATCTTGTAGAGTATTGACCACAGTGATTCTTTCATACAGCCAGCAGCACTAACTAGGTATGACACTTAATTCAATATAAACATGTGTTTAATTTGAATCTGGTAATTTTTATTCCTCCTTTTACTGATTGCTGCCAATCTCAAACAATGATAAGTAGGATAAGACAAGACATGCATAGCCTACTGAAACAGTGATCCAAGCTCAGACAGAAAGAGAGAGATTAACATGGCTATTTTGCAAATCTTTCAGATTATGTATCATGTAGGAGGCATGGCTCGATTTTCTTGGTTTTGCAATTGTCTGGGACAACTTAAATTCCACAGGGACAACCAAAAGGTGGAAGAATTATATTCCAGCAGCTTCCTTTTATCTGAATGAAGAAGTATGTTGTACATGCTGACTGATCAACTCGTTTCAAAATTTTCCATCATAGTTTCACACTTCAAGTGCCTTTGTCTTGCAAAAATTTTTTCATTTCATTCTTCCAGACCAATTATACATAAATGCAATTACTGTTTTGTGCTGTAATTGGTCAAAAAATGTTTTGGACAGCCAAATTTTCTTTAGGACAACTGAAAATATGGAATTGGTTGCCCAAGGACAACCACAAATTTTTCTGAAAATCGAGGCCTGAAGGTCGGCCTTTACCTTCCCAGGACCATGAAGGACAAAAATATCTTGTCTCAGAGAAGCAATTCATAATTTTAAATCCCACCTGTAACCTTACATCACTTAAATTAAACACTCTATCTGCATGGCCTGTCTGGTTGCAGTTTTATGGAGCCCTAGGTCTCTACCAACCCCCCACCCCACCCCTTAAAACTAAGTTGTTCCTGAAACCATGTGCATAAGCCTGCCACATGTAGGGCTTTGGCTGAGTTTACACTGTCTCAAGAGGTTATGGAATGTAGAACTAGACTGTAGTAATGCAAGTTTTACAGGTACTTACCTGCAATGATTTGTAACCAGGCTGCATGTGCTATGCATTACAGTAGTTTTAATCCTCCAATTAACTTACCTGTGATGATGGGATTATTGCTAATCCGAAGTGATCACCCAGATGCATGTCAGAATGATGCTCAGTTACAGATGGTAATGTATAAAGTGTCTCTCCACTTGTCACTTTTGTGCAACACTTGCCAGATTCTTTTCTATCACCCTAACCACAAACACACAAAAAATCCAGGTACACAAAAATATTGCAGAGGCTAGTAGTGGTAAGGACATGCTGTGTATACATCATACAAGGGTGCTGAGAAAATATCCCATAATTTGCACTTAGCTCCCCCTATACTTTCTCCCCCAACCCTCCACAAAAGTGCTCCTTAAACCAGTGAGTTGCTATCATCATACCACATTTACACATAAACTGTGCAGGTCTCAATAAGCTCAATAAAACTGGAAATATTTCTCAATTTCTCAATCTCAGGAGCTGTATACTACTGTAAGACTTCTACAGTTGTTGAAGTCATCATGCATTACATCACACCACCTCTATTAATAAAGAATCTTTACTCATTGTACCCATGGAAGCAGCTTGCTTTATTAAGCAAAATAAAAAAATCAACAAAATTCCTGCGACATGCTATTAACTAAATCATACTGATTGTTGAAAGCATCTCTTCTGTGAAAAGTTACAGTAGTCCTTGTTTTTCTACTACAGCAGTTGAAAAATATTTTCTTTAATTGGTAGGTCCCTGTTTAAAATGTAACTCTATATGTACCAGTTATTGCTTTATTGAAGGACAAGTGCATATGCCAATCATGACAGTTCAATGATAATTTCAGACTGTTCTCTAATTAAACACCACAGTTGCACCAACTGGTTGTACTGGTACTGGTATCAGATGATTGTCAAGTGCAGTCTATCTCTTTTTTCAAAAATTGCAATGAAATATTTTCCAGGCCAAAGATTTTATTTACATAGTACATGTAACCACTCATTCCATGTAAAATTTGAGTCAAGATACTGCAGGATTTCAACACATACACTATACATTCCATGCCTAATATACTCCATATACCGTGCTAAGCTTGGTGTTAAATGTTTTATGTACTGCATAGCCTGGTTGCCTGCTGACTCTGCCAAAGATGGTGGCTTTGCAGTATGTATAGTCCCACTTTCTCCAATGGCTCAAGTTCTGTGTAAAAGAAAAATGAAGGAGAATTAAGAACACTTTAAAATGTTCATACCATTCACTCTTGGAGCAAATATTCCAGCAAGGAGACTTGATGGAAACACTGCACGATGAAACATGCAGTGCTACAGCCCTAGTGTGCTAGCATGTAGTCTGATGACCTAATTTTTTTACTCAGATTAGTACAAGAAAACAACACACATTTAGCCTGGGCTACCTCGAATTTATGGTATCAAAATCTTATATAGTCTTCAAGTTGTACCATATTCTTTGTGTAGATATTCACATTCATAAAAAACACAACCAGTTCAATTTACTGTAGCTGTTCCTGAAGTTACAAAATAGGCAGTATGACTACACATGAATGCTCATTTATTGTAAATTATGCTAGGGCTCAAAATTAGCAGTTATACATTTCATAAAACTTGTCAAGTGATCTTTCAGTGCCTGGGTAATTAAAGGCCCAATTTTCTCATTGCAAGCAGTACCAATTCTTCTACTGCAACCTTCTCAATTAAGCCCCTCCCACAATTGTCTAAAAGTCACCCCCATCCAAACACAATCTCATTTTATTGCTTCAGGGGGAATAAATTAAGAAAGCTCAATGTGTATAATCAAAACACTATCAGAACGGTTCGTGCTGTGTTATGTAAGTTTTGGTACTCTGCATTGTTTGAATTAGTAGTCAATCAAAAAGCTGAGCCAATTGAGAGTTTCTGTTACCCTATACTAGAAGTGTAGTTTGGGGTGAGAGGATTGTCCCTTTAATTTCCTGGTTTTCTGAAGGATTGACAATCCCTTGTACTGTAGCACATAGCTTGTATAAAGCAATTATTTTGTTAGGAAGCAAAACTAGTCCCTTCAGCAGGGTTCCTCTAAAACGTATGCATGCAACACTCTGACTAAGTAAAAGCCTGAACAAAGTTGTAAGCAAGTTTGAAGAATTGATGTAATTGAACCTCTGGGTAGAATTGGGGCCACCTGAATTAAGCAAGGCCAAGTAGAAAATGCCTTTTACCTTATTCATGGGTCTGGGACAATTGATTTTGACCTATGCAGCTGCCAATGCCCCAAGTCCTGTATGTTGTGGTGCCTATAGCTGTCAACTTAAAGGGCCTGACTGCAATAATCTTGCAATGTCGTATGAAAATTTATGCACTTATTAATTGCAACACTGACACTTCCTAGACCTGGGGATGGTCGGGTCTTGCCCGGGAACTTTATTTTTGAAATTGTTGAATCCCCAGACAGAGCCTGGCCATATCCAAGCTGGGTTGGGAAAACATTGATCGAGGGTAAACCCCCTGCCAAGGCCCCCACTGTCAGCTAGGCACTATGCATACCACCAGAAAAAGACCTGCCAGATTACCCCCGCCTTCGGATCCAGACTGATGGAGTGAAATCCTATCACACTAAGGGCTCGGCCGGGTGGGGACAGAATGACTGTGAAATCAGTCCCCAGTCAAATCCCATCCCTGGGTCTAGGAGACAAGGCCGGGGTCGAGGTTGCAATTATTGGTAATTAGTAGCTGAAGTGCATTAGTTTACCTCAATTATACCAGCATGCCCGGATATGCCTTCTTCAATTTGCAGACTCCCAGTAGTTCCCCTTGCCGTCCTCTATGCTGAACAGTGCCTCATCATATTCATTAATCATTATTAAGTTATAAAGTTGTGAAGTTCCTCTGCTACACTTGCACATCCAACACGGTCAAACTTCATTGTTATTGCAGAGCACTAACGTTACACACATGAACAGCCCACTTGATAGAATATTTTTTAACTCACACATTGTCTAGATGCAGTGTTTACGAAATAACTTTGTTGGTAGATCTCGTAGTATATACTTATACTGTAAGCGTCATTGCCTTCTCTGCGCTTCGTGTAACTCAACCGCTAATGGTGGTCGATCGATAAATTTACTTCTTAAATCCTGCCGGTAATCAAACTCCGACGTCTTCTTGGTGTCCCATACATTAATAATGACACTTTTTAAATCCCTGCGAATGTCTTTCGGAATAATTTCAGATGTTATTGCAAAGAAAATAGTCGCTTCATCGGTACGGTAGGGGCTCTACATTTGTCGACTGCTAGCACTGCTGGCTGCCAGATATGAATGACAAGGTCATGTGACCTAATATATGTTTATTCATATCATGATTTACAGACTGCCAACTTTGATTGGACTAGATATTGAGAAACTACTACATATTATTCATCTTAATGAGGGATGAATAAAGTAAAGGAATAACATAAAAATTATGACGTCATAGAAACCAATTGTCCCAAGTCTCTCGTTGAGAAGCGATACCTTTACAGACCGATAGAGGGCGTACTAGAAAAAAAGGCAAATACGGTATGCTGTACTGTGCTGAAGCACTGGATTTGTGTAGAGTTGGTGTTGTCAGCTCCCCGGGGAACACTCTCGAGAGACTTGGCCAAGTCTAAGCAACCTCATGAAAACGATTACATCACAATACAGAGTCCAACATACAGAGCGAAAGGCGCGGACCATGGTGGGGATTCGGAGCAAATCATTGGCCAATGTGTTCGCGTGTGCATGCGCGTGGGTAAAAATAGTTCTGTTTTTGTGCAAGGAAGACGCGGTTCGGTTGCTATAAAGAACAGCTATGAATATGTATGGGCAGACCTCACTTAAGCGCGTCCCTACTACGAGCGCGTCTTTACTGTTTGATGAAGATGCTATTGCGAATACTAAGTAGTCACCGCGCAATGCACAATTCACAATGTACGCTCACTGCTGTCGGGGCACCGGTGTTTGCAATTATGTTTGCGCTAACACGCGTTACCATGCACATGATTCGATGATTGTGAGCTCTCTGGTACAGTGTTGCTAACCGTGCCTCCAATGACGTCACCATCTTGAGACGCGCTCATATACGTTTTTTCGCTCTCGGATTTCAAATGGGCTGAGTCTGGCCTGTAATTGGGAATTCACTGGGTCGTATTTCGGTATTTATGGACATAATTTAGTAGGGAAAACATTCACTTTATGTCAAGGTGTACCCAAAGAATATTTACCGCGAAACTTACTTTGGCCGTGTCATGCCCTCTTTAAATTTTTCAACATCCACATTCTGGTAGGTTCTTTTTCATATTCATGGACTTTCATAATCCTGACAAAACTCGGTCTAAACCAGAGTTAAAATAACTACTTCTTTGAGGAGGTTGTGCATTTGACGCTGTAGAACACAACCCTAACGGGGGGTGAGACCATAACAGCGGTTGTTCTGAACACTGACCAGTAGTTCATAAATCATTGAATGGGTGGCACTGTTCTTTTCCACCATCAAAGATATTATAAACATAGATACCAAACTTAAAATGGCGCGGTGACTCCTCACGGAGGCCGAAACGGAGGAGCGGAAGTGCTGCTCACTGATCAGTCGTTTCGGGGGCCAACAGGAAAATTGATTTCTCCCGGTAGTATAAATACGTGTGATTTAAAAAAAATTGCAATTCTTGCAAACACCGTACTTCAATAAATTCACTTACATGAAACAGTTTTAGGCTTCTTCGAGGCTTTCTTCTTAAGAACAGTTGCACATTAACGCACAACGCTGGTTTGAAGTTCATTTACTTACTGATCGGCCAGTTTCTACGGGGCATCTTCACAAGCGGACATCTATGCAAGCGTTTACATTCTTACGCGCTTACACAAAAAATCAACTTCTGCGTTCTTTTTCAAGCACATGGAAGTACGCGTCAATTACTCCGGACTGCACACGGAGAAATGCACTGTACGCGTATAGAACTTGCTTTGAAAATGCACGCACGCTGACATGTCGTCACAATGGAATTTTCTGTTACGCATACGTAGTTGTGCACGCAGATAACCAAATAGAACTGTCCGCAAGCAACTCCCTGCCACAAGGCAAATGAACACTTTCGTCCCTCCGATTGAGCCACCGTGAGGAGTCAGCGCGTCTAACAGTTTGGTATCTACGTTTATAATATCTTTGTATCACACTCACCAATACGCCACCCTGCATATGGTGGCAAAGCAGTATCCTAATGTACGGCTCTGCATGGTGGACGAAGATATTATGAACGTAGATACCAAACTCCTATCCCTACACTGTAAGACGCGCTGACTCCACACGGAGGCCCAATCGGAGGGGCGGAAGTGCTGATTTGACATTCGCGCAGTTCTATTCGGTGATGTGCGCGCACGATTATGCATGCGTAACAGAAAATTCCATTGTGACGAGATAGCAGCTAGCGTGTATTTTCTGTACGCACACAATGCATTTCTCCGTGTGAAGTCCGGAAAAATTGACGCGTACTTCCGCGTGCTTGGAGAAAGAACGCTTACCAATTGGTAAGCCACGCCCACTACCAGGCAAAAATCGACAGTGTTTTAGTACAACATGAACAGTCACTCGTCAGCTCGTGGGTCGTCAACGGCTCCTCAGCTAGCTACACTAGCTGGCGTACTACCCTAGTTTTTCCCGTCAAAAAGGCGGGGCTTGTGATGTAGTTTTACGGTCCAGTTCCAACCAATTGATTTTAGGTCAAGCTATCCACAGCCCGGCCTTTTTCCAGTTGTACCTAACTGTCCTGTTTTGCTTACTCCATTACGCTACTCCTTACGCTGAGCACCATGGCAGTAGGTTTCATTTTAAAGAGGAAATTTAAGCAAAAAAAGGAATTTTCATATTGGAAGAAGAAGTAATTCACTCAGTGTGGATGGAATTTCCATTCAGTTCTGACGTGTATTTCTCGAGATATCAGCAAATGAAGTTAGTAGATTTCTGTCATAAAATGACTTAAGGGCAGCAGAGATTACATCACTTTCCCACATTGACAAGGAATGCTTTGCTTCCCTTGGTTTTTTCAGGCTGGTGTATTGACCTTGACATTAATAGGAATATGACCTTCCTATGGGGATTGCAAAGTTTGAAAAGTTCTCATGCCACGCATGCAATCCCATTTTGATAATATGGGACTGTTGAGGAGAAAATAAGCTGTAAAGTTTAAAGAAAAACAAAAGACTGTCCGTTTATGTGGGGATATGATATCATATGTGCTTGCTTCAAGTTCAAAGTTTGATGAAAATGTGACAAATTTACTTGCGCATATCTTGCGCAAGTAAATTCCCATGGGATTTCAATGCAAATTTCACCAAAATGCTTATAATTAGTAACCCTCTAACAAATCAAAACCCGATATGACCTTGAACCCTTCTTTTAAAATCTTCGGTGTGACATAAGGGATGCAGGAATAAAATGAAAAACTTTCGTTGGTCTTCATTAATGAAACTGGCCTAATGACAGTGACCTATCAAAGCCAAACTAGACATGGGACCTGACCATTATTAAGAACGGCCTTCCCTCCAGGTGCGTGGTCATTTTTCCTAAATCCTAATATAATGCTTGGATCTTTACTACGAGAGGTCATTATTCCGAAGGATCATTGTTCCGAATTTATAAGAAGGGTCGTTATTACAAGTCAAGAATAAGATTCGTTATTCCGAACTTAGAAGCCACATTTGCATAACGACCACATCTTCGTTTCGAAATAACGACCCCTTCTTTTAATTCGGAATAACGACATTCATCCTTTTCTCTTAGAATCACGACCGCTATCCTTTGGGATAACAGGATAAAGACCTTTACTCTCGATCCGGAATAAAGAACGACAAGAGTCGTCACAGTGGTAGAGGACGGTACTATACGGTGCTTTATTTTGCAAATAAACACTGGGGAACTCCGTGTGTATCTCTTCTGCGATATCAGAGACATACATCAATGACCCTTTTTGATTCCTAAAGGTGTATAAAATTGTTCCAAAAATATCTATATAGTGCGGTAAATTTAGAATACTTTACGTAAGGATTTATTACCTTAGGCCTTTAAGTAAGAAGGCTACAATAAGTGTTTGCAACCAACTCCCTCGTGAAACCAATATGATCGCCTTTTGTTTCAAAACGTTTAGAGCGAAATATTTTTAGAAGGTCTACTTCATTGGTCAAAAATTCTAAATATATCTTAATTTAAGAAGAGAGTATATCTGTAGAATAAATCGACGTAAATGTGATCACCCGAAGTAATCTAAGAGAACCCTTCCTTATACCGGTTTCGTTGAAACAATCTTCTTTCGGATCACTTCAAATGTTTACAGACCGTAGAGTAGTGCAATGCCCCGTTCCTTTTTTGACAATTTCGTTCAAGATATATCTTAAATTAGAAATATCTCCCTATCAAAGCTGTTATGGCTTTCTTCGTGAAAAAATACGTAGGCCTTAATATATCTGGAAATATTCCACCCAGTTAAAATACTTATTTGAAACATCTTAAAAAGAATAAGTCCCTGCCCCCAAATTCAGGCTATTTAGATCCATCAGCCTGTTATTGCAAACGAAAACTTTCTTTATGACGTTTTTAAGTCATACACATATTGAAAAACAAAGACAAACGAAAGAGTAACACCTCAAGAATTTAGAAAACTAAAAAAAGTTGCATCATGATTTAAAGGAACCACTCGTTAAAACATGTTACCAGGGTACAGTTTTTCCATTGGAAATGATTGAATTTTCCTCTTAAAGTTTGTCCAAGCAGCACCTCTTCTGAGTTGATTGGATATAAAACAGGCTGTGCTATTTGATATTTAGCTCGAATTCCAAAATATTACTCTAAAAATCTGTTGGGTAAACTTTTACCCAAGTTGGTTACGTATGCCTCCTGCTAAACAGTTGGGCAAACAATAACCCTAGTTAGTTACAAAACGGTACCCAGTCCTTGGATAATGCTTCCTGACGAAGGTAATTTTTTTACCAAATTAGTGTCATTTTTACCCAATGTCTTACGGACAATAAACTTCTAAATGAACCTTGCATTGCCTTACAGAAATAGGCCTATCTATCCGGAGAGACTAGACTTCATATGAAATTAGTGTCCGCATAATTATAATAATTAATAGTTTTGGCCTTGTTATAAGAAACATCCTATCTCCAGACATATCTGCCAGGACAGTCCTTGGAAATGTGGTCCGCTACTCTATGTAGACAAATATAAGCTGAATTTAAAGGCTCGTTTTTTCAGGGAAGATCCGCTAAATAGTGGTAGGGTAACGTGGATTGAAATGTTTGACCTGTTCTTTCATAATCTTTTGTCAAAATTACAAAAAAAAAGGGAAATCGAAGCTATTTGGAATTGCAGATCGTGGCTAATTACTTAGTAACTGCATGATTGGTCCAGTGGCATAAATTTCCATTGTCATCTTATGAAAAAAACTTCGATGACTGTTGATTTGAAGCCCGTTGATGTGAACTGCCATGAATTTAAATGACTTAGAAAGTGGAAGAATTGTGGAGAAAATAACATTTCCAAAAGGAGGCAGTTTGTCTGCACCTGCTCCTACAACCTCTGCCATTGAAGTAGTCTTTGTCAAGACGTTTTGACACTTTTTCCTGCTAGGAAACAAATCCGAGGCGCACTTTAGGCTTGATAATTTTGCAGGTAGATTTATTCCAGTAATAATACAGACAGAGATTAAAATGTGGTAAGCTTGGTTGTAGACGGTGTAATTATATCAGGGTATATGGCCAGAGTTATCATCAACCGAGTATGCTGCACTGGCCTGTGGCGCGGGATCATCGGTGATCGCGGAGCCGGGTCTCCTATGGTTCTCTATATTCCTGTCTGGGGGCGTCACTATCGCCCGGCCCTGGTTCTTGTGCCATAGAGCTTACACGAGGGCCTGTGCATAGTTCATGGAAGTCTGTTGCATATTGTCTTATATGTTGTATAATTGTAGTTAGTTCTTGGGTTTTTTTTTTTTTTTCGTCAGTTCCGGATTTAGTTGAGGCGTTTACCCGTTCGTGACTATTTTCAAGATCGCTGCACTTACCAAGGATTATCGTCTTGAAAAGACTGCTATTTCAGTAGAAAATCCCCATGCCTTCTGCTTAGACCAAGATATCGTAATTGAAAGTTACCGTATGTTAATAAGCAGAAGTGGTTCCATATGAATATCATTATTAAATATATATAATATTTATTTTACTTCCGAAGAATTTACCTTGTACTGGTTTTTTCCCTGTAATGTCGTCAGGTTGTAAGCAAAAGCAAGTCAACAGTTGGGTTGACCCATCGCTATCGGGAATACATGCAGTACCTAGAATAAAAGCTCTCTTACCATTCAGCTTATACTAAAAGTTTGCGACGAAATTCGATTTTTTTTTCCAAACGGACGGAGGTGTCCCAAGGCTTCACAGGATCCGTGTGCCTTCTCCCACCTGGCGACATATCTTTTTATTACCCATGTAGAGTTCGGTATTTTGTATACTCCCACACGATTCTACTTAATCTAGACGTCTCAGTACTGCAATGAGACTATAGGGGTGATGGGGGTCGGTACGGCAATAGGATCTGCCTGCCTCACTCTTTCGAGAGGGGAAGATACCGGTATGTCTTTTGTCCGTAACACTTTTTCGACCTAGAGTCCCGAAGGAGCATATAAGCCAATTTTCACTTAGAACTACCAAACTGTTAGCACTTCTTCTGCTCCCATGCACCAAGTGTCTCTTCAAATGGCCAATTTTCCCTTTTGCATATCACCATTGGGAGCTAGTCTTGGTCAGGAAGTTAATTACTTTCTTCTCGCATCGTATCTGTCTTCAGTTCATATATAGTGGGGCGTATGTCAACATAAACTGTATCTACTATGGAGGTCTGAGACTTCAACAAGTTTTCAGCCCGAACTAGTTCTGGACATGACCTTAGGTAGTTTATGTCTCATACTGTTCATGTTGACATACGCCCTCAGTTGTGTGAACATAGACTTTGGTGGACAAGACTATAGTTTGGGATTTGTAGCAACGTTTCTACACACGTTAAATTTAAGCTAGCTAGTTGTATTCCCTAAAAGACAAATTGTCCTTTCCTAACATTATTTTGAAATGAGTTACGAACGGGAACAACCGTCTTCGTCTGCGCAATCAGATTGCCCGAGCGGATTTTTTTTTTTTAGTTTCCTCAGTCCAACAAAACGAAGCCCTTGTGGGCTGGGGTTGTAGAATATGATCAATTTTTCCCACCTGTTGTAAAAGGCGACTAAAAAGGGAAAACAAATTTGAACTTGGACCATACTTGGAAATATTTTTTTTTTTACTTTAAACATTTTAATCGAATTGACTGACACTTTTTAACACATTCATCTTGGTGTGTCGCTAAATTTTATCCAACTAACTAGCCATCAAAACGAAGAAAAAGACGGTGATCCCACGTGACTGCTGATGCCAAAGTCTGACAATGCAGACAGTGCATACAGCATGCACTAAGAACGGTTGAGCCTTCACGAATGCCTCCTGCTTATTTGTTGGGTAAAACACTACCCTGCGCTGAAAAAATAACACTGTCATAGGGTAAACACTATCAAACAATGGGTACTTTTGAAACGAACTTTTCTACCCAACAATTAATCAAGAGGTATGTGCGTATACTCAACACAGGAAAAAGTTTAACCCAAAGCTTATAGAATACAATGGCAATGGTAAGTGAAATAAAATTATTCTCCAGTGAGCGACTAACCGTATTATAGGTTTATTTCCATGTGTTTTTGGCTTTCAGCAAAGTAACCAACTTCCAGTTTCCTAATGATATGAACTGCAGTACAAATCCAAGGTAGTTAGGGAAGTTACTCTATGGGATTGGCCACACTTTTTTTGACAAATCACAAGTGTCTCTGAGATGTATGTCGCAAATGTCGCAGAGACGCATGTAGAGATTCACAGCTCTGGCGAGCAGCCTCCTGTGGGCTTGGGTTGTAGAATAACGGCCCACGGTATATCCCGTCTGTCGCTAGAGGCGACTAAGGGAAAGGAATTGCACCGTATTTGAACTGTATTGGAAACGGATCTTTGAACTTTTACAGTATTTGAAACTGCTTAAATTTTACCTTGTTATGTAGTTGACACTGTATTTTTCGGGTTGATATATCGTTAAATTTTACCTAACTGACTGACCGACCCACCGATCGAGCGACTAACTGACTGACTGTATGACTAGCTGACTAACGGAGTGGTTATAATGAACCAACCGACCAACCAACTTTCTTATTCACTTATTAACTAACTAACCAACTGACGATTCGAGAAAACAACCTCCACTTACTAAAGATGTGTTCACACCAAAACCGGAAAACCTAAATCTGATCAGGGAGGTGTAACCGTCACACCTCCTTGATCTGATTAAGCGTTCAGCAGACAAGATGCGAAAATTTCCAACCGCGAATGAGCATGGCCGAAGTCTGAGCAAAAACCCCAGGGGAAAAGTTCAAGCAGGAAGCTCTGTTGCAACTCCCTGGTTCAAGCAATAGTTGCGTAGAGCGCCGCAGTCACTAACAACGTGGTGCATTCGCTGTTTTGGAATCTGTGAGGGCAGTTTCACCTGCCTCCTTTACTCTTTCACGCTACGGCCATGATGAATGTAGAAAATTTCCTACAAATTTTCCAAAAATCGCTCCTCATTTTATTGGTAAAATGCTGTGACTAGCCGGGCAAAAGGCAGCAGATTTCCGCTTTATTTTGAACATACCTTAAGTGTTTTACGACACCAGCACTGAAAAGACACACTAAACAAAGTTCAATAGTTTTTCGTGTAGAATTTATAGATTTACAATTTATAAATGTTGAAGGGAACAAGTACTTTTTCTTCCAAAGAATTTAATATCTCCGATTTTTACATTGACTATATCTGGTGCAGTTATCTCCGTTACTTCGTTCTAACCGGCGGGTTTAATTTCGCCCAAGGAAAATCGTTCTGTACTTCTTCAACAATGAGCCTGGTCACCATAGTGATAAAAGTATTTACACGGCAAGGTGTTGCAAAGAGACGCAAAGCTGCAAAACACTTTTTTGTACTTCAAAGACACCGCTCAATTTAGCCGCAACATTGTTTTCATGTACCAACGCTTACATGTTTAAATAGTGGAAGTTAATTTTAATGACCTCTTACAAAGCGTAAGCTGTTTATCAGCGTTGTCATGGGAACCTAACAATGAACTAGAAATGTAAAAGTAATTTAGTCATTTTCTATCTTAATGTTTTGCCTGAAATTCTATGGGTAGCAGTTGAGGAAAATGATAGTTAAACGATCCTTATTATGTCAGTGACGTCACAACGTCACACTTACATACACAAGGTTGTCTATTCATCATTAGCTTGACGAAACGTTTTATGTATATAGTGTTTAAAGCCAATTTGACAGCAGACCTTAAGTTGCTTGGAAAATGAGCACACTGTTGCAAATCTCCTAGTTGTACAAACAAAACTGAGCAAGGTCGGGTATTATTCCATCTGAATAAAAACATCACATGATTGAAAGGATGGTCTCTGAATAAGTAAGACAGTATGTACACATATTTTATTTGCAGAAGACTGCGTTGCCAGAGAAGCGTTGGGAACTGGGGGCCTACCCCTCCCCCACAACAATATCCCCCCAAAATGGATATGAAAGATAAATGCCATAGTAACGCGTGCATCACAACCAAAAAGTAATGTAGATGTAATCAGTCTGACTTTGGGATATATCCTACTTCCGGTAATTCACGTACCAGTGGCATTCGGTGTAATATTGAAAAATATAATATTCAAAAACATCTATTTGCTTCTGACTTTAGACTAAGGTTTAATGTTTCATGGCAGGTGGAATCCCAAGAGAATATATTTTGTTGCAAAAAAGCAGCAAACTTTGTGACGGACCCCATTTGTGACGGGCCCCAACCTATTGACGAAGGATATATCCCAGTTCCCAATCCTCACCCCACCCACTTTTTCCCAAACTTCAGTTCGGTCCAAAGTAAAACTGATATCATCTACATTACTTTTTGGTTGTGATACACGTGTTATTATGGCATTTATTTTTCATATCCATTTTGGGGGGATATTGTTTCATCCCCTTGAGTTCATTTATGTATGTGAGTTTCCATACCAAATTATAGTTACGTGAAAGAAATAAATTACCATTCTGATTTATGCAAATACTCCGCAAACCATTCGTGTACTCAATTTTTCCCTCCTGGGGGCCAGTACTGCGGGGGGGGGGCGGGGGAATGCTCGTCCGCAAAGGATGGTAATAGAGAACCCCACTCTAAGCCCTACACCGAGGATTTGGAAAACTTTTCTGATATTTACAAAATACCAGAACAAGAAATTCCTCAAATTAGGGATAGTTTCAATGCAGATTAATCGGCCCGGAGAAGATATCTCCTGCCCAAACTTATGGCGGAACTTCTCTTAGATAGCAAAACACCGGACCCCCGTCAAAAATCTTGGCCTAGAAAGAAAGAGAGCTTTAAGTCTAGGGGTGGGAGGGGACATTTTGATCGAAGTAAAACTTTGATGTCATGTTTTCATGTCCCGATGAAATTTTTGTGTATTACAATATATAGATTATTATACAATTTTTATTGTTTCTGAGGACAGCCTGAAACGCAGAAGAGGTCATCCAATATATCTAGGTCCTAGATCAGAAATGCACAAACTTCTGGAACACCGAGTAAAATGATATTGTTGTGATCACCACCTGGAGACCCAATTGGAACACAGAGCTATATATGAGAGTGTTGTCTCGACGTCTCATTCCTTCCCAATCCACCCTCTAGTTGTCCATCGAGGCAGACACAAAAGTTCTCGAATAATATTGTGGAACTTCTTGGCGATGAAACTTGCACCGGATTGTTTTTTTTTTTTTTTTTTCTTTTTCTTTTACAAAAATGAAAATTCAGGCTTAGGTCACTTCTTTTTAAGTGAATTAATTAGCTATAGGTCCAAAAATTAAATGGTTAATGTAACAATATCACATATGAGAGGAAAAAGAGACCAAAAGGCCCAAAAGGGCTCCATAGATTTAGACCTCGGATCAATATCTGGTTTTCGTGTGGCAGTTTGCAAACCCCTACTTTATGTAATTTTCCTCCCTAGAAGTGAGGTTAGGCTTTGATATGCTAAAGCCTTCAGATTCTTTAATATTTTTTGAGTTGGATAAGATGATCAATAATTTGAATGTTTCTCTACCGGTGACGTATGAGCCTCTTTTACGATGGTTGTTCAACAATATCGAAATACGTTTGAGAGTTCACGTCAGCCAGCCATTTTAAAATGCGCGAAGTTTTTCTTATATCACAAAAGTTCGTTCTCGACAGAGCATGAGTTAGTGAGTCCAAACCCTCGAAAACCTCTGCATTATTATCAACATCTTTTGAAGGCTTGTCCTGGGATTCCTGTTTCTTAATGGCTTTTGATCCCTTGTCCACTTTACGTTGACGAGCCTTCTTCAGCCACACTTCGGGACTTTCTACCTTATTTTCTCGCACAGCACCATTTTGGGTTCCGGAGCCTAGATATATTTTCTCCCTTTCACTTTTCTGAAAGTTTTTCGTCTGGGATTTAGATTTAGATTTGATTTTCCTCCGGTCATGTGACTGGAAACCCTTCGAGTCTTCTGTGACGTCATGAGGCACATGGTCGGCACTTAGAAATCGAATCCGCCTTTTCCTGTCTATATTTCCCGGGGTATCTTTTCCTGTGAAATTGGGTGATGCAACGTACGAACTTTTTCTTCGCGAACTTTCTAAACCTCCGGTTTTAGTGGAAGGGTTCATGCAAGGCATTACATGTGAATGTAGGAAGGTGCCACTAAAACTCGGCCGTTCTTGTCTCTCAAACAAAAAACCTGATGCAACAGTCACACTTGAAGAACGCCCTCCTTTCCTTTGCTCGGTCAAATTTCGAATTGGTTTATGAATGCTGCCATCTTCCCGGGTCGTAGCAATCATATTTTGAAAAATTTGTCTCTTTTTGAGCAATCCTTGGTTCATCAATGGTTCGTGACTTTGAACAGGCGCGTCGTCTACATTTTCATTCATTTTGTTATATTATTTCATATTTTTATCGTTATGTTTCCATGTCTATTTAATAACTCTGGTGACTTCTCATTTTCGGTCACTGGGTGATGTCACCCGACTGAAGCTTACCCAACGAATGAAACAGCTGCCCTTACTTCCGATGGTAAAGCTCCTCTTTGAAACTTGCATTATGAAAGTGAAATCCGGGTGATAATCGGCTCTATAACTTCCGAATCTGAAAGGAAATAAGAACGTTTTAATTATCCTACAAATGCCCACTAAAATGTTGAGCAATATTGACAAATAGTTTAGCAAGTTCTAGTGACATGTGTAGTAATCTTATGACCGGATGTTGTCTTTTTAACGTTTTAATAAACGCAGTAGCTAGCAGTTTAGAAGGAATTTAGCTATGTTCTGTTTTGACATTTTACCACAAGTTCCGTGAGTATAGACTGTTAATATAGAAAAAGCATAGTTAAACAATTAACTGTTGTTGTTAATACGCCATCACACTACACTAATTTTGATCATCGGATTCCAATCCAGTTTTTTATTTATTTTTTTTGTTATAAAATCTTCCTTTATCTCTGGTCCGAGAGAGCCAAAAAATGGCAAACCAGCGTAAATGCGGTATATGATTTGCTTCAGAGGTCTAACTGAATTTTTCTTGGGGTCACAGCAATAGAAACCTTTCATCTGTCACGCATAGTCTTTGTTACGTCACGAAATAATTAGCAGAAATGTAATTTTCTTCTCATGATTTTACATCAATCTTAACAATGGCCAAGCGTCCAAGCGCCGCTGAAAAAAACCCTTTTCCTAAAATTAAAAAATACCCGATGATGAAATGCATTTTAGTTTAGCGCTCCTTCATAGAATAAGTCCTCCTCCTTGAGGCTGGTTAGTCCCAAGTTCAGAAAGTTGTCTGGCCAAGGCCCCAAAATTGGCGCACCCTAATAATTAGTCGCCCACGCTAATGTTGAAGCAACGATTTTAAAATCTTGGGTTCAATATTATATTATAGCTGTTAAATAGTCTCAGTTGGGATTGAAGGGTTAGCATCACATTTAGAAAGAAAGATAAAAGTTCGTTATGTTCATTACTACAAAGTCAATTTTCATCTTTTCAAAAGAGAAGGGTTCATTTATGAACTAACCGGAGCTAGATCAAAATCTAACGAGTAAACCCGCGTTCTCACGTTACTCGAGTTCAACGTATCTCGTTGTTTACCCTATCGCGGTGTACGTAAGACGAAAGTAAAAAAGGCATACGGACGTTTGCCAGTTTGTTTGAGCCCCAATATAATACCACACAACCGTGCGGTCAGCTACCGAATTGAGTTAGGGGACTGAAATCGGTGTCTGGGATTATCATCTATTTTATCGATAAAACAACATAACGTGAACTGTAGTTGTTCCACAGTCAACAGACGGAAGAATTAAAGACATAAGCTGTCGCCTCAGGCGCTGATACTTAAACAAAAAGTAATATCACACAAATTTTCCACCATTTCACTTTCAAATATCCTTCATGATTTCTCAGAATTTTAATACTGAATATGCAAAGTAAACCACAGTGTTGATCTCCTTAATTTAATAATTTAGTGAAGAAATTTTGTCATGTGTCTCTCAAAAGCGTCATACTATACTAATCCAAACTGAGGTGATTGCAATTCTTCCTTTCAGCATGAAAAGTGGTGGTAACTGTAAAGGCCTGTGTACACGAGCAACATTTGTAAAACATTCTCAAAACACTTGACCTGCAACAAACCCAAAACATGCTTGTTTTCTCTTTGTTGCACAGTGAAGACAGAGTAAAAACAATTTGAAAACATTTTGAAAATGTTTTGAAAATGTTATGGAAATAGTTGACAGGACATTTCTTTTGCAGCTTTTTCAAAACATTCTGTATACCCTGTCTACACTGTGCAACAAACAGAAAATAAGCATGTTTTTGGATTTGTTGCCAGTGGATGTTTTGGAAATGTTGCTCGTGTATACAGGCCTTAAGGCAATTCTCGTCTTCATGATTTTCTTTCCGGGTCCTTGAGCAGTGGCTGTTTTGAAAAGACAACCGAACACTATTTTTTCAATATTTTCAAAGTTTTAGGATTCAAGACAAAGGGTATTTTGTGAGTTGTGTCTATTGATTGAAGAAAAAGAAAGGTTAATTGAAGGTCACTTGTCCAGTTATTGTCGCAAAAGATGCGGTTTATTAATGACTGAAAATGCATAATACGCATGAATTTTTCCACGTCATAAATCAGGCTATAGCGGAAAAGAAAGGTTGAATATATCATCACTTTAGAAGTACGGTACATCGTGACAGACATCCCCTGGTAGGATGGGAAACTTGACTAATCTTTCTATTCTGACCATACAGTACATTTCCGCAAATTACGTTATTGAGTGTGGCTAACACAATTAATGAGCAATAAATGTTGTTATTATTATCAGGATAATTCTTTTTTAAGCCACATGCTTGTGCAAACGTAGGTTGCTATCTCCCGGAAAGGTTCTCAAGTTACTGAAAGGGCAGTGAGTGCTTCCTTAAACTTATTTTCAAAAGTTTCATCTAATTATGGAGTGGGAGTACCCCTTTCCCACTTTTGCAGTACGGTACCGTTTTCCGCCAGATTTTTTTTTTTTTTTTTTTTTTTGCTGCCTCTTTTATGACCATAAAATAGTTTTCTTTACCTAGGCGGTATACTTACTCTCTACGTATCAAAAAGTGACAAGCTACGAAAGAAATTGAATACAGCGAATGCCCCCTTTTTCGAGTGATATTCCACTCTTCATGGAGTCACATATTTACTCTTTTAGAGTAAATTACCGCCTGAATGAATATACCAGTTGATGACCATGAAGAATAGTCACGATGGGCACTCACTCTTTTACTTTTATCAAATACGGGTTGAAAACTTAAGTGTAGCGGCAACCAGCGGTCTGGTTCGTTTTGTCTTGCCCGTTAGGTCCGGGGGGGGGGGGGGCGGGGACTCTGTTTTCTATGCCGTGAGGGATATGACTGAACAAGAAATGTGCTGTAAAGTCTGCTACGCATGTAAGGTTGATAGCCAAGGAAGCAAAAGGATGAGATCCCCGGAAATATTTCTCACCCCTAATGAGTTTGAGGTTTGTCATTTCATTTTCGGTTTTCTCCTTCATTCCCTTGTCTGGCTACGGGTCTGGTAAGGCCACGGCAGATTCGTGGTGTGTTTGAAGGGTTTTGTGGCTAGTTAGTTGGATAAATTTTACCCATCATTGTCCAACCAATGGGTTAAGTCGGGCCGACAAAGGCCCTTTTGTAGTTGTGGCTCACTGGCTTTTTTTCTCTACTCCGTTGCTTCCTACATGCTCATCATCAAATTCAATGGCAGTAGGTTCCATTTTTAAGTATGGACCGACCAGAGTCAAACAAACTCCAGACCTCTCGCTGAATGTCGTATGCTCTTTCCACGTGACCACGCAGTCATTAGGATCTTTGCACGTGGATGGCAGAAATATTGCACATTTAAGTTTTAAGGATAACTGCGGTTTCACTCGCGAAAGTTCATATTTTCTCTGTGGTAAACTGTTCGGGACATTTCCCCACAAATTTGCGAGAATCTAGTTTTCCCTTACAGTAGGAAATTGCGAAAGGTATCCCCCATTTTATTTGTTTCACCAATAATCCCACGCCATTTTTGATGGTTTTCATTATCAAATGATCTTGAAACCCCTTTGCAAAGGTTTATCGTTCAAATGCACGTGTATTAAGTGTACTCTTGTAGCTTGGTTAACCGAAGGGGGAGGAAGGAGCACGGTGAACCCTGGAAAACCTTGTTCCCCCGTGCGCCCATTCCAAATGAAATTTGGGATTTCCAGAACTTGAAAGATGTCTTCTACAGTCCATCTGATTTTGAGTAAATTGAATCTTCTTTGGGCAAGAAATGGCAGAAATTTCTTTTCTCTGCAAATGAAAAAAAAAACACCGCCTAAAACTCCTGGTAAATGCCTTTTCCGGTTGCCTGAGAGGTTGCGTTTTTCAAATTTTTCTGTAAGCTCTTAGCCAATTGAAGGCGGTACACAGCTCAGGTAGCCTTTCAGGCAGGATAACATGTTTCCTTCAAGTTGAGAGAATCACATTAAACTGTCAATCAACCGCTTTCTCTATAGCTTAACTCCTCAGCATAAGACTAGCATATCAGAGACCGAAACCAGAAGGTGTCGAGACTAAGACTGAGACCAAGACCAGTGACAGAACTTGGAGACCGAGACCGAAAAGTTCAGAGACCGAGACCGAATGTACATGATGCAGAGGAAAAGAACTTTCCAAAGTTTTAAATACTTCTTAACCTAACTTTTCACCTTCTGCTATAAAAAGACTTATCGCATCAAGAGTGCTGCATCGACACTGATCTGTACGTGTTTCATTTTATCACATACCAGACAAGGAATTAATAACTCGATCAAGTATTTTTTTCTAATGTGGTCCTTCTCATAAAATTAGAGTCAGTCAGTGCAATAAGTTTTACGTGTTGTGAACTGATGGCGATTGATGCATAACTGAAGGGAGTTTGTCCAACCAACCAAAAATGAGTTGCAGAACTCTAAATAGTAAATGTCAAGTTTCCCGTTGGACCAAACATGAGAACTACCCGCTCTTCGTCAAAAACCCGTCCCAGTACAACGATTCATCAAATCTTAGGTCCCGTATTCAAAATTCCTGACACTACACCACTGGTTCACAGAGACAGGTTCTTATCTCCTTCCTCATATGAAATTGGGTGCCATTTTGGACTCACATTCGTGATCATTGGCCCTTAAAACAGCTACATAATTTACGAACTCTATGGTTGTCCTTGACCTCTCTGGCCACTCTCAGTATATGTGGTCTATGAAGTGGCAAATTTAAAAGACATAACTGTACTTTCCCCTTAATAATGAATCATTTGAGGGCGTTGTTTATAGCGTGGAGCTAACACGTGTTTAGCTCCATGTTTATAGTTTGCCATCAATATGAGGCTCACATACCACTTCCGAGAAAAACGTGTTTACATGTGTAAAATTGGAGTTCTCCTAAATGTCTATGTCCTTATTTGGTGCTGTCTTCTGTGTCCGAATATTTGTTGTACCTGAGCTGTCAAACGTCAGTTCGTTTCTTGAATTACCTATTGTCCTTTAATTTGCAATGCGCGTTAATCTGAATCATCAAAAAAAATTTATGCCAGACCAGTCACCTTTTAAATGTCATATTTAAACAGTTAAACATTTAAATGCCAAAGTGAAACATTTGCCTAGCTGGCCGGACGTATATTACTCCTCCACCTATATGGACTGCACATCTAACATCATGTACGTCAAATAAGAGCGCATTTTTGACACCCGCTATGATGGTTAAGTAAACCAGGGATATCCTTCAGTAAGATTATAAACATACCTGTGTTGTGGGTTTTTTTTTTCAATGAAATTGTTGGACCAGGAATTCAATATTCTGTAGATAATAGTGAGGAAAAATTGTCTGATGATAGGACAAGATATCACAATTGCCATGTGTGTATATAAAGATAGATAACAAAAATGAAAGGTTTGTGGTGACGATTGTATAGTTTCCACTGTCTACTCACGAATTTTTACCGTAACCTTAACATCATCTATCATGTCATTAAAGGTATGACATGTCAGAAAGCTCTGATTTAACTTGGCAATTAAGGAGTAGGCCTTCATGGGTCGGATACGTCCTTTAAAGTAATGTCAATATCTTTTATGGTTCTCAAGATAAACCTTTTCAAAGTTTGAATGTTTTTGAAGCAACGCAAAAAAGCGATGTTTAGTATTGTACAATGTTGACTTTTCTTTAATTAACCTGTATTAATCATCTTGTATTACTCATAAGATAGATTATGATTTGGTAATTGATACCGATGATTTTCAAAGACACAAATTCAACTTTCAAAATAAAACTCTCAGAACTTACTAATGTTACGACTGTTTTTGAAATGAAGATTGAAAAATCAAGGGATTGCATTAGCTATATGACATGTCCCTCTTTATGCATGATTAACTACAAAATTAAACATTGTCTTGGAAAATGGTCCATTTGGCGGAATCGGAGGAGGAATTGCTCCTCACAAGTCGAGTCATACCAAAGACACCACACACATCCACACACACGACATCACCATCGCATAGATTCCTTAGCCAACGGCGAGGAATAAAAAACATTCGCCTCTCAAGCAGCAGACCCTGGTTCTATTGCCAGGTCGATTCATACCAAAGACAAAAAACGGAAGCTACTGCCGTTGTGCGTGATACTTTGCATAAGCAATGAAGTAGGCAAAACAAGACAGTGAGCCATAAACTGGAAAAAGACCCTGGCCGGCTCGACATTATCCAACTGGTTGGAAACTGAGTCGTAAAACCCCATCTACATCACTACACAACATATATAGCGTTCTGAGAGTGTTCTGATTACCAATTGGGTATTGTATACTCACTCTGGAGCAATATACAGACATTATGAGACATTATGCTTAAAAAATCAGAACGCTCTAACCAGACTTCCCAAAAGGGGGGGGGGGGGTTGAATGTAATAAAACCGTAATTATCGACAACATTTCGTTGTTGTAAGAAAACACCATCACTTCTAGAATAAAACTTAGTTCCTGGCAAATCTGGAACTTTTGCCCTGTTTGGTCACCCCAGCTACACTTACAGGAGCTTCTACATAAACGGATCAGAGGAGTACCCCCCCACCCCCATGAAAATAAAAAGGAGGGGAACTTGAAAAAAGTATCATCACTTTTTTAAGATAGGCCTATTACAAAACGGAAAATGATTAGGTGCATCTCACAGGGCTTAGGAAAGGTCATTTTCACCGATTTGGAAAGTATACGTCTAAACTAAAGTATACGTCTAAATTTTGGCACATCAGTGGAGGCAAACTAAGATGGCGACAGTTAGCATGACAGATTACTAGATGTACCCCTATAAAATGTACCAGCATTAACGAATTATACTCAGTTCTAGACAAATGAACTCCCCCCCCCCCCATTAGATCAGTTCAAAAGGCCTCAACCCCCTTATTTTTTCCGCGAACGTCCATGCCGACCTAAGCCAGAGACAGAGCGCACCCAGTAAAATAGTTTAAAGGCACATACACACGCGCCTTACTACCAGTAGTATCTTATCAAGGCCTCAATGGGAGATAAATTCATAGAGTTAACAACCTTTCCGGGAAGCTTTCGGTGCCTGGAAGCCTGGAAGCACGTGCAGCTCACGTCACAGCTCTTTTGATGCAGTATCTTATATTTGGTCAGCGAAATCGCTTAGTTGACGTGTACTAAACGGAACCCCTTAAGCTTTGTTGCCAGCTTATAATTCTTATTTACTTATCTATCTATAACCTTCTACCAACAAGTCACTGAATTCGCTTTGCAGAAGGTGTTTGGGGGGAATTCAGCCAACCTTGACTGATCTGAATGAAAAAAGGCTCAACAATGTTTTAGAGAATCCACTGCCTTGAAACTTGGACAGACTTATATTGTCCTTGAAGTTCTTGCTTATTACACAACTGACAAAAGCAACAATGTTGGAGATTATGTGATCCATGGATTACATGGTGATTACTTCCGTGAATATGCTTCAACTCTGTTACGATTTCATCACAGAATTACATGATATCATGACATTGTGATGTATGAGCCAAGCCATGGCCAAAAGGCCATACTGAAAAGTTGTTTTAAAATTTACCTCTTAATCCCACTTAAGGGATTTCACTCAAGTAAAATTGAATTCCACTTAAGTGAAATAGGCTACGGTATCCGACTTGAGCAAAACATAATTCCACTTAAGATGAATTCAGTGGAATTGAATTCCATTTGAGTAATATACATTCCATTTAAGTGGAGTGAATTTATTCAAGTGAAGTGCATTTTACTTGAGTCGAATTCAATTCCACTTAAGTGAAATTTCTTCCACTTTAGTCGAATGCATCTCACTTAACCGAAATTGAATTACACTTAGGGTGAAATTGCGAGATAAATGTTCAAATGGCTTGCCATATGGCTAGCCATAAGTCCAGAGTGCGCGACGTCTTACTGGAAGCGTTCTCCTCCACATGTAAATCAAATACCAACATGGTTTTAATTCATTTTATTATCTCTCAAACTCTGAAAAACATTTCGCGCCCTGTGTTCTATTTCCCCCCTTTCAAAGCCCTGTCTGGCTGAGGGGCAGGCTGAGTGTTAGTATTCTTGATTTTACAGGGGGGTTCCATTTTTTATTTCTACCCTACCCCTCAAGAAAACGAAGAAGATCTGGTTCGTGAGTTGGGAGCAAAAAATTTCTAACAGCCGGCCGAACCCTAAATTGTGTCCCGGACCGATTCTCTATTTTACACTCCGAACTCGCCCACACATACACACACAAACAAACATGCACACACACTAACATTGACATGGGCACTCAAATTGAAGTTTTCTGGAGTTATCTATACATCGCAATGTTATATTTTATTTTACTCTGCCTGTTGTTTTTTATTTGTTTGAATTATTGGGAGGATGATGTTTGCCCCCAGTATTTTTATTGGGTGGTAATTATTCCTGCTTCTCACGACTGACGTCCCTGAACCTTACTGTATACATTGTTTTCAATTTAAAGGATGCATTGAATGCTTGCCATAAGGACAGAGTACAAGAAGTCTTTCTGGAAGTATTCACCCTCCACATGGAAATCAATTACCCAGATGGCTTAAATTCATTTTACTACGGTGGATGCGTGATCTTGTCGTTTGAAAGGAATACGACGAAACACTCCTAGAGAAAGAATTGAGCCACTTCAAATTTTATTATTTGTTGAGTTTTGTTGTGCTAGATTATATCGATAAGCATCGCTGCCTATGGGTATTGAATTTAGATCTATGGTAGACCTTTCTTCCGGTCGTGTAAACGTATTGTGAAGAAGGTAAGTAATCTCAGTGGTTTTTCACATCTGTTTGTTGAAAATGAACTCAAAGGTTAGGTTTTTATTTATTTTTTATTATTTTGAAAATATTTTATGAAGGTAAAACGAAGCATATATTAACATGATAAACATGAGTATCTTTTAAACTTATCCCTCCTCCACGGATGTCATAAGTTACCGTACATTTTTTACAAGGCCAATTTTACCCAATCAGGTCAATCTTATTTCCACAGACGATAAACCATTCGAACAAATTGGTACACTTCAAGAACCACGTGTCTAAAATGTTCCTATTCAGAAAGTTCTCAGAATTTCTCAGTATAATTTGAGCAAACACAGTTACTCCCACTTCTGGTGTGATTCAATAAGGTTAAATGGTAAGGATGTATGGAAAGTACACGTCAGGAACTTATGTTGACGTTTCTAAATTAAATAGTCCTTTGATTACCTTATTCCGGCAGTGCAATACGTAAAACAAATTCTCGTC
Organism: Holothuria scabra; assembly: GCA_037179385.1. Taxonomy (NCBI): domain Eukaryota; kingdom Metazoa; phylum Echinodermata; class Holothuroidea; order Aspidochirotida; family Holothuriidae; genus Holothuria; species Holothuria scabra. The sequence goes on from CM074194.1 coordinate 40,948,991, forward strand.
TCCTGTCATCTAAATGCTAAATGACACAATAATGCACCATGTGACATACTTTGATCCTGAGTTTTGTCGTTTGACAAAATATCCTCATCTAAAAAATGGTCAATAGTTGGCACTATGACCTTACGTCTGCGTTATCGTTTGAAAATTTGCATAATCATGGCCTACTTAATATGTCACAACTCTGGCATGCCTACTATGAGCTTAAGTTTAAAAAAAGGCTGGCGGAAATGTTTAATGGCCACGTTATATGACGTTATTATTACCTCATCGTCACGCTATTAGAATGGGCTTCACGAGCTCTTGATGGAGGATTAAAATGACAATAATATTTGTATTGTATGTCGAGAAATGCGAAGAATTCCCCTTGCCATAACCTAGGTCTTTTATTTCATATTCATAAGTATGTTACAGTTGTACTCGCGAGGCTACAAACTGAATCGGGGACTGACTCTCTAAAGTCATAGGCGCTAGTAGACTCCAGTAAAAAAGGAAATTTTACATAGTCTGACCGAGAAACAGGAACGCAATCCTTATTCGCCGTCACGACTGTTTTCATATGCTTCAAAATTTTTCAGAAATAGCAACATCTTGCATCTCTATCCTCCTAATAATTTCCAAAGCTGAGGCTCACACCCCCATACCTTGCCAACCCACCATCATACCTTTCGACCTCTCCCCAGGATAGCAAAGACCAACACCTTGCCAAACCTCCATTGAAAATACCCCTTAAATGCCTTTCAATTGGTAAACAAACTGCAGTTCTCGATATTCATACATCATCTACCTTCTCTAATTGGCCATTTGGAGACACTATATTGCGTTTAGCCAGCTTCTATACCTCGTAGAGATCTACTCATTTCAGTGGAGGGAGTCGCCTTCTGCCGCCCCCCCCCCCCCCAACTCACAATTTCTGGGCAGGCCACTGTTGGACTCCTCTCTACAAAACGAATCTCGGTTACTTTCACCAATGAGTTGACTTACACTGGGTGGCTTTCACCGAAGTCTTCACGATCTGATTTTTGTGTTTGTTCCGCATGGTCGGTCAGCAACTCAGTATAAGATATAAGGGTTTCGTACCACCGACTTCCTCTTTTAAAAATTGTTAAATATACTTTAGCGTCACAAATTGAAAGTTGAATCATTGCTGCAATAAAGTTCGGGCAGAATAAATACAAAGATTCTATTACTACGACACCCCACACCCACCTGCTTCCAGTACTTCCACTTTCAAGAGCATGGTCCGATTATCTCTGCCGAATGATATCGTACCATGAGATACAAACCCTTTCGAATCACATACAGTATCTATATTGGGATTGAGTTCCCACTTCGCCCATGAACATGCAATTTTCATACTTAACATTTAAACTAATGTTTCCTGTTTTAGTCGCAAGTCATTGTTGGTATTTATCTTTACTAATGATGAGATCTCGTTTTTTCGTTCCCCTAGACTACCATTCGTCACAGTCACAAATGAATACAGCGAAGCTTCTTGTCACATTTCACAATCTCTGAAACTACTCGGTCAGTTATAGTTAGTTAGATGGAGTTTTACTGTCCAGTTACCAACCTACTGGCTTGTTTTCCCAACTCCATTGTTTATGCTGAGCACAAAGCGCAATGGCAGTAGGTTCCGTTTTTTAAAGTCGTCGGTATGACCCGGCCGGGACTCGGACTCCCGACCTCCCGAATGTTCTAACCACTTGACCATGCAGTCGGTCAGTTATAATGAAGCACGCAACAGCAAATTGATTTAAAGGTAGATTGAATAGTTTCATGAAATTCACCATTTTTCCAAACTTGAAAAGTTTTTTCTATAAACTACTGACACATGGTCCGATTTAGACGACCCCCATATCTTATAACTAATCGTTAATTTCTCATAAAACAATTTTCTGTACACAGAAAATTGTTTCATGAGAAATTAAAGATTCGGTTGTGTTCTCCAAAATTTGTGACCATCGTAAGGAATAGAGTATATAGGGAAAGCAAGCCAGTGGGCCACAACTGAAAAAGGGCCGTGTGGCCCGACTCGAACCAATTGGTTAGAAACTGGGCTCCATCTAACCTAAATTAACATAATCAAAAATTTGTGACCACACACTTTTTTCCCAAGCACTAAACCGTTTCATTACCACCCAAGGAAAAAAATCTAAATTTTTCATTTGTTGAGTAACATTTAGTGAAAGTTGACTTGAAATACTAATAATAAACATCTTCATGTGGTAATGTAATGCCCTTTATCAGCCCCCGTACGGAATGGATGTCAATCAGCTTATACCCCTGTTCAGTCTATTGTCCATTCTCTTATCAGATAATAGTAGTTGGTTCAAACGTATTTGTTTCTGTTGGAGTATATATTTTTGTTTAACTCTACACGTGGTTTGTTAACCATGCCCTGTCCCTAGATCTGCAATCATATTAAATTACGCAAGTCAACGAAGATTCTCGTCGTGGTATCGCATGACTGCTGAACTTTGTCCTACAGTGAGTTTCAATGATATATATCTCTTCCGTTTCCTCTATAAAATTGCTCTCAGCTCAAAGCCGATCATGACGTTTTACAACGGTAAAAACATGCAAATTAAATCATTAACTAATTTTTTCATCTTTATCAGGATAGTCCCATTATTTTTCTGTTATGCCCGACCATGAACCTCGTGAACCTTCACTGCCTTGTTTTCCCTAGTCCAATGCTTTTGCTGAGCACCAACCACCAAGCATAATGGCAGGTGCCGATTTTAAAGTCTTTGTTATGACACGGCCATGAATTGAACTCCCAACCTCCCAGGGCCTTTTGAGAAATTCTGGCTTAGCCACTGTATATGTCCCATTATTTAATTGCTCGAATCCACGATTGGCCGACTGGTTCATTCCAGCTGCTGTGTATCAAGTTGTTTCTCAAGTCCCACGGGTACCGAAACGTGGGTCTTAGTCCAAAAACCCGTATACTTTCTTCTAACCTGGAAAGGTTGTTTTTCTTCAGCTCATCGCCGCGAGAAAATCAATTGCAACCTAATGGGTCGCAACTACAAAGACCCTGCGAAGACGAGCTTTTCTTCCACTTTGGAGGGGTAATGTTAAAATAGATGACCCTCCGACGAAATCAGGTGTGCATTTTTACCTTATCTGATTGAAAAGTCCATGAACATTTGAATTTCAATATCTTTCTTCTCGACATTGGAGAGGTCAGAGTATCCGACTTGCGGTCTGGAGTTCTTGATTCCGAGTCCTGGCCGGGTCATATCGAAGGCTATAAAATGGACCCTTTGTTGTACTGCCAGTGATCTTGATGTTCAGCTTAAACGAGGGAGCAGGTAAATTAAGCCTGTGAGCCACAACTGGAAAAAAGGTCAAATGCCGGCTCGAGATAAATCAATTGCTTAGAAAGTGGGACGTAAAACTTCATCTAACTAACCGTCCGCGCCATAGGAAAGTGATTCATGTAAAAGACAGAAAGGTGACCGAGCGGGCTTCTAAATATCCCTGTGGATCGCACCGGAGAAAATAAAAAATCGGGTCACACCTTCCTATCACGGAGGCTTCATATGGTTAGTTAGTTAGATAGAGTTTTAAGGCCTAGTTTCCAACCTATTGGTTCAAGTCGAGCAGGTCAAGGCCCTTTTTCCAGTTGTGGCTCACTGGCTTGTTTCCCTACCCATTGCTTAAGTATGCTGAGCATCACGCACAATGACAGTCGGTTCTATTTTTATAGTCTTTGGTGTGAATCAGCATGGGAATAGAACCCGGGTTTTCCGCGTGAGAGGCGAATGCTCTTTTTCTTTTCTTTTTTTTTCGCCCGGGATGCTCTTACCATTTGACTTAACACGCGGCCAGGCTTCACAAGGGTATCAAATTATTTTAAGAAAAGGGGAAAATCGGCCTTTCCTTATTCGCCTTTTCATAAAAAAGGGATCGAAATGTCGGCGGTCATGGTGACGCGCCTGATTCACAAGATTCGTTTCTCGGAATATGCGGTCACCACGGACTTACATACATGAACAGAGTAGGTAACACGTACGTCCTATCTGTAGGTGTTCGCCACCGTCTGGGACAAAGAAGGCGAACCAAGATGGCCGCCGTGGAGCTATAAATCGTCTGATTTGACGACGACTCTGTAATATTTTAAACAAAAGTTTCACTTGAATGGGGAAGAATACCACATTCCTGCAATACGTGAAGTGATTTTGACTTTAACATTTCCAGATTTCGAAAATATTTCAACTTTCTTGCAAAATCTGGGAATTGACTTGAGCAAGTCCAAACTTTCACACAAAACCATGTGCGTATTTTCTCACACGTACCGTAGTGACAATTTTCAGTGCAGTATGCTCTGTCCATGTAGGCCTATAGGAAGTCCGTGGTGGTCCCGGTAACATCGAGCTCTATATTAAAGTTTCGAATTTCACAATTAAAGCTATTCTACAGAAAGGCAGGCTCCTGAAATTTTTCATGCAAACTTTTTTTTCGTCAGGTCACTAACAAAACGAGTTTTAATTACTTTGATAAACGCTACTGCATTACTTCATAGTGTGAAATCCATTGTAGTAAGGAAACGTTCTAAACAAGTATATTTCGCCCAGTTCAGTTTCATTTTGCTGGTCTAGTCCCTAAACTGTTGAATAATTGAAATTACATTTGTTTAGATGTTCTTATATATCACGTGGGACTGCAACTGCATCAGACAGGGAATTCACCGGGAGTGACAACATGGGCATAGTACACAAGCGACTTCTCTCTAACAAAGCATGTATTAATTTAGCCAACTAGCTATTTGTATTCATACATAATTTCGATTCCCAAGAGTTTCAAATGGTGATTAGAAAAAAGAAAAGCCTTAAGTTCATGAATGTTAACGGTAATTACCATTATAAACTTCCACTTTATTTCCTTCTCCAGTTTCCAGCAACGTAGTGTTATTGATATTGCTTGGTGTAAGCTAATCCTCAGAGCCTGGTTTGAAAGTCGTGTGTACAATTTATACTTGTCGCTTTGTGCAGGCGTTAAACAGCGGTGAGACATGGTTAGTACTAGCAACCTAGGTTGGCAGCGAGATTAGCCCTGAACCATACATGTATACAGTCGTGTTGAAATACCAATCAATATAAGCCTTAAAGCAGATCAATTAATGCCCCTTTCATTTGAGCCCCTTCAAAAAGCTCCTTCTGACCGTCCCATCGACTGGTGGCGTTATAAATCGTTTCTATTAAATAAAGAAATTTCATGAATGGTGCACATAGAGCCAAGGCTCGTGCTAACGGTAAGGCTTTAGACGAATCCAAACAGTGAAGTGATGGTCTGATTTAGTCGGGGATAACCGGGGCCCATCATCTTTAATCTTTGAAATTCTTTGCTTACCTGGGTGAATGTAGACTAAAATACACGTTAATTCCTTCCATTTCTCTAAAATGGAGGTTTATAATTAAACGTTGGCAATAAAATTATGACGATTTAAGGCTGGTGGACCCCAGACTAATACTATAGCCGACTTCACTAGCTGCTCGGATTCGTTTATAGACAATAAATCTAAGGAAAGTTTGAAGGTCCTGTTAATTTCGTCCGCAGCCAGTCCCGGTTCTAGGCCCTTCACCATTTCGGGCCAGTTCCTCAGCTAGTTCAGTCATTTAACCCACTTTTTCTGGTGATGGGCTTCACTGAACCGACGAGTCGGTGATGGTAGGGGTTTGTTCCTCACTTTTGAAAAAGTTTCACCCCATCAATGCCGGTGTGTTTTTCGCATAAACCTAACAAAATGGTCCAAACACGTTTATCGCTGTATCACAACTTGAAATTCGAATACAAAGCAAAGCTTAAAAATTGGGAAAATGGATCGGGATCGAATTGCGTTATCATCAAAAATCTCTAATCTTTTAAGGACTTTAAAAGGGCCTGAATTTTACGATTTGTTGGGGCTTGGAAAATATCTCTTGGAAACATGGGCGCAACAACAAGTCGCACTTTTGCGAAGTCCTTTAAACCTTTGCTTATCTGACAAGGAGGAGATGGAAGAATAGTACTGAAAGGGCACATGAAGCATTTTCAAAGAATCGAGAATCTGTGGCGTTTCTATAAAGTAATTTGAGTGACATTATAAAAAGAAAGTTTGATCATTGAATTAAAATGACTGCATACTTTCTGTGGACATTAAAATGAAGCCGGGGTGTCGACCCTGGGGCAGGGGTAACTGCCCATTCCTTCCCCCAGAAATAAAAACGTTGGGGGAACATATCGTTTTCCTCCTCCCCATAATCCAGGCAGATTAAGAAAACAAAAGCAACGGGCAGAAAAGCAAAATAAGGCCTCACGAACACGTCAATTTGAGTTTATGTTCATGTCAAGGTGTGTGTATGCATGTGTGTGTGTGTGTGTGTGTGCTAGTTCGTGTGAGAAAATTGCTTATAGACTAGTCCGGTCCGGGACGCGATCCAATTTTCGGGTGTAGAAAATTTTTGGCCCCACAAATGAGATCAACGCCCCTAAAATGAACCATGATTAAAATCATATTATGGTTGTTATCATTCTTAATCTGAACATGTTACTTGGGATACATAGAACTGTAGGAAGTCTCCACAGTTTAACAGGTAAATAATGGGGAAGAAGAATTTAAAAATTTTACCTGATTGTTTTTTCACTTTTATGTATCCATGAGATTGGAGAGTTGCCATTCTTGTATTGAACGCAACAAAGGAATTCGGCCGGTTTTCCTTTGTCGAAGTGCAGTATGTTACCGACTCGAAGGTCTCGTCCTGTTTCAAAGGCAACGAGCTCTTAAATTACTCTTTGTGAAATATATTTTTGGATATATTTTGTGTCTTCTCCGAGCTAACCACTAAGAGGCCTAATTCTCTCACTCTTAGTGGTGCCACTTCTTACTGAAGCTCCTCCCGCAATTGTCTAACATTCATTCTCATCCAGACACAATCGCAGTTTATTGCTTCACGGTGAGTATAAAAAAGCTCAGTGTGTAAAATCAAAACACTCTCACTACAGTTTATGCTGTGCAATATAAGCTTTGGTAAATGCTTTTTCTAAAGGGCCGTTCGGCGAAACCATGCAAACTTAAAACTGCTTCCCGAAGAAGCTATTACACCCACTGAAGGACAATACTTGACCAACCTCACGGCCCTCAGACCGTTTACATCATTGGTCTGTCATGTACGGCACACCAATGATAGCTGGCTTTACGGGGCAAGCAGTCCATAATTATAGGCGGTCATCGTTTTTATGTAAACATGTAAGGTGTTTGTGGTCGGAAGGTTCTATGTTTAATTCCTAGATCGTGTTATATCAAAGAATTTGAGAAGAGGACACTACTGTCATTGCGTGTGATGCTCCGCATAAGCGATCGAGTATGATTACATGCAATACAGGACCCACAATTGGAAAAAGGGGCTATACATGTGCGTCTCTAGATTAAACCAGATCGGACAACTTGAACCCCAAAGTACAACATTGGTAGGGGTTTACCAAAATTCTCAATTGGCTCAGCTCTTTGATTGACAGCTAATTCAAACAATGCAGAGTACTAAATCTTATATTACACAGCATGAACGGTACTGAGAGTGTTTTGATTATACGCATTGAGCTTTTCTACACTCACCCTGAAGCAATAAACTGAGATTGTTTCTGGATGTGGTTGAATTTCAGACAAATGTGGGAAGGGCTTAAGTAAGAAGGTTATAGAGATTTGGTACAGTTTGAGAGTGAGAGAATTGGGCCTTTAGCATAACCTCTTTAATATGTACAGCTGTATGTATAAGTTTCTTGGTGAGGTACAATGTTTAAAATCGGGTAGATGTGCAGTGTTTGACGGAGATTCTTGATTGTCTGTTGCCATTGTAATTGTATTCTTTATTAGGATTAGGGATTGGGGCTACCGCTATCCAGTTACGAAATTTCTTGTTAAACAGTGCGTAACGCCCCTCCCCCCCCCCCCACACACACACACACACATGGCACACCCAGAGAAAAAAAATCTGGGAAAGAGTAGTAGAAATATTTCAGCCAAGACCATAAAGGTCATTTAGCATTTTACATTTAAACATTGTCAGGTTGTAAATTGAAGGAAAAAGAAAAACGAGTGATCTACCCGGTTCTTGCCGGAAACCAAGGTTTCACATAACACTGACTAGCGTCACTTACTTAAAGCGGCTCATTGAGTTGGTTCATGGAATTCAACAAATATTTCCAAACCTGTTAAGTTTCCTTCACATACTAATGACAAATGGTCAAACTTAAACAATTCCCATGTGCTACATACAAATAATTGTTTTATGAGTAAGTACTTAACGGTTCAATTTGGTTTTCAAAAATTCGTGACCAGACACTTTTTCAAATTATGCACAAAACCGTTACAAGTCAGGACATCACAAAATTCAAAATTTAAACGTTTTCTGTAACTGTTAGATTTGAAACTGGGCTAACTATGCTAATTATAAGCATTTTCATGTGTTAGTATCCTTCAACAACACTGTCATTAAGTTATCCATATCAACTCAATGAGCCCCTTTAATAGAGAGGTATATATTTACAATACCGGTGTACTTTTCTGACGGTGGGAAACATGATCTTAGGAATAGGCTGATGGAAGAAAAGAAGATTGAATGTAGACTGAAGAATAGGCTAAATTGCTAAATGCTGAGGGTTAGTTTAAAAAGTTTAAATTTATTTAAAATTGTGGTGCCTGTTCAAGTTTGGTATCCCTTTAGTCGCCTCTTACGACAGGCGGGAAATACCGTGGTCATATTCTACAACCTCCAGCCCACGGGAAGCATTATCATCTTGGAATATGCAATGTCCATGTTTGAGAAATACCGTAGTACAAACATACAGCGTTACACGGAACAACAAAGAAGAAAAAAAAATGTAGACGAATCCGGTCAGCGCTTAGGTCTAGTGACTGTAGGTAGCCTGGCACTAGTGGGGTCCATCAGCCTCTAACTGTCCTCATTTATTGTCTTTATGAATTTTAAAAACCCTCATTTCGTTGAAATTGAATGAATCGAAATGCACTTTAGTGTACAACCATCCACGATACAGGTAAGCAAGAAAATTGAAAGATGAAAAGGTGATAGACCCCAGTTATAGCCGACTAAAATCAGACAGTCACTTGTTGTCCTTGGTTTTGCCAATTCTTACATTTTATCCACAAAAGCCATCAACTAACTTATTAGAACCAGTGAAATGATCACATTTGACGGACTTTAGTGTTTTGTTTTCTTTATTTTCTTTTTATAAGGCTAGCTAAATTTTCAAGTCATGCGGACAATTTCTTTCTTATTTTGGACTGAGTATAAATAATCTAATATAATTGCCCTCTATATGTCATCCGGCAGTCCGGGTCGATTTCAGCAAGCAATGTTTTCGACCTTTCTGAGTCAAATAAAGACGTATGGCGTGTCACTATGCATCACTTGGACACAAATTCGCTAAGATGAAGAAATTGTAGATCAAATAATGACGTCAGTTTTGAGTCTTCTGGTGACCTGAATATGTTTAGAGAGCTTTGTGCATTTTGCATGTTCCATAAAAAAAATGGTCTGTGTTGAAAATATTTGGGGTAGTCATCTGAATGAGAAAGTCCCTTAAATACAAGACATGATTTGCAGTACAATAAGTTTGAGGGAACCACACTTTTTCATTTGCCAAAAGGTTTTTCATACTTTCTAGCTTCCTGTCCTACTGTGACGTAAGCATTTAATGGTAAGACTACATGACCACGAACGGTAGTCCCTATAACGTGCGATCTCCGTATACACACCATTGGGCATTACGTCCAATTCGGTTAAGCGGTTAAAAAAATCGAACTTCCTCTTTCAAAATATAAAAATTACACTCACGAAGACGATTTTAATTTCCTTGCTTTGCTCGTGTAGCGTAAATTACTTTAAATGTGATACTTATGGCATGTATGATAATCTAACACAATATATGCCTGTATGTTTTGCAGTCACTCTGGATGGTCGTAACCGGTGGTAATTCATTTTGGCAATGCAGGGTCATTTTGTGATGATAAATGACAGTTAGCCATGACTTCCTACACATGTACAGAGCATATTGCACGGTAGATCGTCGCTGCCGTATGTGTAAGAAAATCGTAACAAGATGGCTGTCTGCTATGATTTTGTGTTAAAGTTTGAACTTGCTCAAGTAAATCAACAGATTTACTTGAGCAGAAAGTTGAAATATTTTTGAAATAATGCAAAGTAAGGTCAAAATCACTTCACATATCGCAGGAATATGATATTATTTCCCATTCAAATTTAACTTTTGTTTAAAATATAACAGAGTCGTGGTCAAATCAGACGGTTTACCGCCTAACGGCGGCCATCTTGGTGGTCCTTTTTTTGTCCCAGACGGTGGCGACAACCTACCGATAGGACGTACGCATTACATGCTCTGTTCATGTATAAAGGTAGTCCGTGCAGTTAGCTAATTCCCCAAACCACTTCAGACTTAATAGTCGAACTCATGAGTGTAATGGGCAAAGCAGTCCTCCATACTCCCATTTCTTTTATCATCCCACACTCTAAAAGTTGAAAAAGGGAAACTTCACTATTTAGAAGAGTGAAAGTTGAATATTTGACTCCAAAAGAGCAGAAATTAACTCCAAAAGAGTGAAGTTTCACTCTTAATGGAGTGCCCTCAAGGACCACTGGGAAAGTGGGCCGTAAACTCCATTTAACTAACTTAGAAACCATTCTTAAAACAGAGTGATTCCTAATGGTACTCGTTAAAGAGTGATTTTTGCCTCATCTTGGAGTGAATTTTACACAAAAACGGGAATAAATTTAACCAGGAGCGGTATTCTATTTATTCCAACAAAATTGTGGTTAAATTTTAACGCAAATCCTGGTTCAACTAACCCCAATCCTAGTCATTTTAACCGAATTTGTGTTAGTTTAACCAGTATTCGCTATAAAATTTTACAAAGATTGGGTTGGATTATATAGAACACCGATCTTGGTTAAATCTAAACCCTGTGTTTTAGAGTGTACTCTTTTTGGAGTGAGTTTCACTTTTCTTGAAGGGAATGAACACTCTAATGGAGGGAATTCACACTTTCCACTCTATTAAAGAATGACTTAATTCACCCTTTGGTTTTCAGAGTGCAAGTTGTTTTATTTATTTATCACCTCGAGTATTTCTTCCCTTCAACTGTTAGGCTTTTTTGTGTCTTCTACATCAACATATGTGAAGAAGCTGGGTTTGTAGCCCATAATTCCCTTCAACCTAAGCAAGTGTCCGATAGGCTTATGTTTTTACCTTCCAGTATATCTTTCAGATAAAAGTAAACGGGAAATGGAGTTTTTCTGCAAGGATTTAACTGTGTCAGGTGAAGCATATTTTTCACATGATCAAAAACTCACCATTCATAAATTAGTATATCAGGATATATGAAATCAATTTGTAAACACTGATGCATTTCACTTTGACTAAGCAGAAAAATAATACAGATGATGTCATATTATGTAGCAATATCTTTTCCTCTTTTCGAAATAGCAACTTATTGCATTATTAGGACGGATGGCAACCAGAAGTAATTTGTCGCAAGCACGTGTTAGGGGGTTATCTGGGAATGTCTTCCTATAGACGGAAATTATACACCAGCATTGGCGATTAAGATGGAGTAATGGCGACGGGAACTGCCATAATCTTTTTAAAAGTTATCCATACAAGTCGAAACAAGATATTTGACATATTGGATCGAGGCAACATAATAGAGGCCAACCTACGAAGAATGATGTAGGAGTGTGCCATGGTGAAAGGGTCTCCGATGTTTTTCCATAGAACACTTTCTCTCTTTCAGTCTTTACGTTACCATCTTTACGGCTCATTATCACATTCTGCTATGATGTCCCAAAATCTGGGCAGAGATAACAGATACCTAATAGCTAATGCTGGGTATATAGTAGTAGGGCAGGAACTACGAGTAGGTTAAGGAAAGAGTATTTGGGGGGAGGGTATGGGTAGGTCATGTGACTTCTTCCCAGTGGCAGCGCCAGGATGTCAAAATTGATGGCAAACAAGCTAGGGCAAAGGATAATTTTGGGAGCAAAAACTTTCGAGCGCTGCGCGAAACCGAATCCAAAGCGTCCGTGATAATCGGGGGGGGGGGGTAGCTTGGAGACTTTAGCATATCTCTGGAAAGGTATACCATTTAAGCTCGCCCCTTTCGGTTGAGTAACACTTTAGTAGGCTAGTTAGTGTAGCTAGCTGCATGAGAAGCAGATGACGACCTACATGTGACTGTTGCCTGGCTAAGTTGTACAACTCCCAACTGTTACACTGGAAGACTGTTGATTTTGTCCGGCAGTTGGGGGGAGTGGTGGTTTGCCAATTGTGACGTCACGAAAACGCAGTCTTTACTTACATAATGCATGAAAGAATTGTATACATCGAAAGATTCACGACAAAAAATATCCTGTTTGTTGTTAGTTTTTTATTCGTCTAAATTTTTGACTCAATAAATCAATAAATAGTAGTTTGTTCTTTTTAAAAAGTAACAAAGAGTTTGACAAGGCAAAGTAGTATAAAATTGGTATAAATGTCCTCAGAACATACTTGTAAAATACCATGTCATGTTGATTCAACACGGACATGGTATTGAATCTCTATATCTTAGGAAAAGTTCAGAATAGATAACAATAAACTAATGAGTGAGGAAAGAATTTTAATAAATTACCTTATCGTCACAAAATTTTAATTTTGCGTCTTTTTGAGTGTAAATATTGCTGAAACAGTAATGAAACGGGTAATTGAAACATTTCATGAAGTTAAAGAAGAATGAAGTTAAAGAGTTTGGCAAGACGGAAGTTAAACGCACAACTGCACTCAGTTGGAACATAGCAGAAAATCAGAATCCAAAACGAATAAATAAATAAATACATTAATATAAATATATAAATATACATAAATAATTATATATGCATGAACCGTTGAATCATTGTGGAAGCTATAGTCCATCATTTAGGAACTACCATTTCCTATTGTGCAAGTCTTTGGGCGCTCCGAGATTAAGGGGAATCGCAGTCACCGGGCCCAGTATGTATAAGTGTAGTAATCTGTCTTATTTCATGATTGGCTTTTACAGTCAAGTGGCAATTTTGTTTTCATCAAGTTGTCGAAATTTAGGAAAATAAAACATTGGTTTTACCTTGAATTTTCAATGTTTAAGTCCGGGAATATCATAACAGATGCTTGAAAGGATAAACAGAAGAAATCTGAGGCTGTGTTTTCAAAATAGGTTTTAAGTGACTGCCCATGCACTTTCAGTTAGATGAAAGATGCAAATTTCTATACAGTACAAACGGAGGCTGGCTCATGGCAAAGAATACAAATTGCTGACGTTGTCGAATACAAAACAGAGAACAAAAGGATAAAAACAAAGCGTCTTTCAAACAATAGTATGGATAAAAAGCGATGTCTTCCAAAACAAGGAAGACTGCTGTTGCGCCAACCAAATCAGTTACACTTTATACACCGCAATTAAACTACATGCTGTACTGAAAATGTCCTACGATTGTCCTAATAAGGTCTCAACTGCAAAATATTAAAACTGCCTTGATTTTTTTTTTTGTTTTTGGTAAACTATGTAATAAAAGCCTCTTCTATATACAATTACTGTCACAACAAGTATGGTACTTCAAAATAGGCAAAGTGGTTTAAGTTTTTGTCATTTCTCATTGTCGAAGCCAGGTATAAGGCTTTATAAAAGGAATATCGTTTTAACGATATAAGAGTAATAATAGAAAACGAACTAATAAACGAAAAAATAAATGAATAAAGAAGCATAATTATGCAAAGAAAAGGATGACCTTGTGACCTTTGCATTTGTCTTAAATTCTACAATAAATAGAAGTACTCTCAACAGAAAAACGTTAACCCCTCCCAGTTTTTCAAAACCCCCTCCCAAATTTTCTAGCAGTAGAATAAGTCCTTTCAAGAGATCAGATACCAAAGAAAGTTACTGTGTAATAGAAACAATTGCACTGAATGTTAAAATAAAAACAGATGTAAGAAACAATCTAAACAGCCCCATATAAAGATATAATTATCACGACAAGTTTTTAACCAGTACCACCTGTTTGCCATGTTTTATTTGAACAATTTCAAAACAATTCAGATTAGAAATAGCAAATAGGCAACTCTATCATAGAAATAACAAGGCACGTTTTTGTTTTTTTCTTGTGAACTATTTACACACACACACATATATATAAATATAAATATAAATAATATATATATATATATATATATATATATATATATATATATATATATATATATATATATATATATATATATATATATATATATATATATATATATATATATATATATATATATTACTTTTACACAAGGCTTTCTTTCTTACTTATTTGGTAGAATCTTCTCGTCATCTTGTTTAATAAGTTAATAAGTTAAATACAATAAGTTACTCCATATAAATAATGTTTTCTAAATGGTTTTCTCACTTAGTGCTTTACATATGGAACTTTAAATAGTAAATGGAAAGACAGTGGTTTGTATTCGTTGTGTACCTTCATGAAAGTAATAATTAATAAACAAATCGAAGTATTGATCCATCGGGAAGCTCAACATTCCGGCTCAGGCATTATATACGGACAAACATAAGGCACTGTGTTTACTTGAATATATCGGTCCCTCATCCGTGAGAAATCTTGAACGGACTTTGCGAGTTGAAACCTCATTTCATCAAGTACGTAGAGATCTCTTTCATATCGATTGATGACGTTTTTTTCCCATGTTGGGTCAAAATATGGACGCGAACCTGATGGAATATCGCTCTTAGTATAAGACATGTGACCAAGGTGAATCATCTGGAACAAAAATACGAAAAATAAGAAAATAGACCGGTTCACAAGGTCAAACGTACCCAGACAACCGTTCGCCTGTATGCGTATGCGCTTAGTTACACTAAAGCTGTTCTGCAAAACGTACGTCATTAATCCGGCTGCACCTACTAGTAAATTACAACTGCAATAGCACTGAGCACATTCGAGATGTTTCATATGCACAAGTTCATCTTTGCCAAATTCCCAACATGCGATGCAACATTTCTAAAGTCGTCTGTTGGAGATCGTATTTGGTGGATAATACATTGCAAACATATCAGAGCAATAATTTTTCTAACATGGGTAGTTCCGGTTGCTTGGCGATTAAATATTGGAGGTATATACTGCATGAGCAAGGGTATGTGATCCTTAGGGGTCATACAAATTTCTATAGTTTTCATTTCATCACATTGAGGTTAGGTTAGATGGAGTTTTAAGGTCAGTTTTTAACCATTTGGCTTAAGTCGGGCCAGCCGGCCACGCCCCTTTTCTCAAGTTGTGGTTCACTTGCTTGTTTTCCCCAATCCATTTTTAAGCTGAGCACGAAGCACAACTGCATAGTGGTAGTAGGTTCCAATTTTAGAGTCTTCAGTATGACCCGGCCAGGAGTCGAACTCTAGACCTCCCGACTGCAAGTCGGATTCTGCTAACTACTTTACTACACCGTCGGTGTGCACCACATCACATTTTAATCCCTTTGAGATGCATCTCAAAAGTAACAAATATGTTGCAAAGAAAATTTAAATAAACCTTTTAGCGGTGAAAAGAACAAATTGAACCTTGGGAATTCATATCTCATGAGGATTGCAGAGGTTAGTTATAAACCGCTTTCAAATTCAGTTCTTCGCGGAGAGACAGAGAGCGCTTGAGAAATACACGAAATACACCAGCACAAGACATCACGGACATGAGAGTGCGCCCTCCGATAGAGGCAAGAGCCACTTACAGGATAGCAGGAGCAAATTGCAAAAACCTGCGTTCCGGTATTTGGGTAAGTCCACTATGTTCGCCTGTTAGGGACAAATAACAGCAGCTACTGCGGTCATTAGTGGTTCCATCGACCTCAAATCATCTTAATTTTAGCGCTTGTATGCAATTCTAAACGGTCATATTTAGTGGAATTAATGAACCTAATCAAGAGTTATTTTAGCGCACAATCATCCATGACACAGGTGACCAAAATATTTAATATTCAAAGCTGATAATATACGGCTGCTGAATATACGGATTCCTCTATAACTCAACGTCATGAGTACAATGAGTTTTCAATGTATAGTCTATCCCTTAAATTGACGATAGGTGAAGTCGGCGCATACTTTATTTTTTATTTATTCATTTATATATTTATTTTGAATAACTTACCACATCCTCTAGCTGTCCAATTGTAAACATAATAAAGAGTCTGATTTCAGTCATGTTGTTTTTAAATTGGATAGAACTGGTGGTGTTCTCCTCGTCGTCAATCACATAGTCAATGATATATTTGTAATGCAACAAATAGTCGCGATGGCGATCCAAGAGTTCGATGTCCTCCTGGAATAAAACATAATTAAATATATTTTGGTAAACAATTAGTTATCCGTCTATCATAGCTGTTACATCTCGAATGCATTTTGTTCAATGCTTCATTTTTTCATTTGACAGCTGTTGGTATCCAGGATAGAGATTTTGCATTTCATTGTTATATGTTTTTAAATGGTAGGGTGTCTTACTTGAAGGGTAAGAAAGGGGATGGAAATGGCAGGGAGGGAGGAAGGGAGAGTGGAATCAGGGGAAGGAATGGGGAGGTGGCCAGGGGGTTTTACATGGGATAGGAAAACTTGCATCGATACGAAGGTGAATAAATTCTTACCGTATTTTACCAAGCTCTACTTAGAACATTATAAAAAATTATCACGTAGGTACGTAATGATTATCACGTACGTACGTGGTATTATTACGAACGTACGTGATAACTATTAGGTACGTAAGTTATATTATTTCGTACGTACATAAAATATATATATATTTTTACCATGCCCTAAACAGAGCTTCGTAGTACATAAATTCCTGAAAATAAATGTGACTTACATCTACATTGGCTGGATTTCTATCAATTAGTGTCAAATTGTCTGTCGGCAAAAAATTAGGAATATCAACAGCCTTGACTTCGACAGTGCCGGGTAGACGATCATTTACCTGAAAAGAGAAAAGGGCGTTTCTGTTATAATTGTCCCGTACATGTACTAGAGCTACTGATATCTACCGTAATATATCGAAATGCTTATAGTTTCTTCATTTTTTCAAACAACCATTGCTTTTTACATCAACCCCATAATTACAGAGGTAATAACCCCCCCCCCCCCTCCCCCAAAGTTCCGCCAAGGTTCTTTTAACATGGAGCTACCACGTTATATAAAGTTATAGACTAAAAAATACCAAAATTTATTATTTTTTAAAAATTAATGAATGCATAAATAATGTAGATAACAACATAAACAATTTCATATATATGAGCAGAGGGATCATCAAAAAAAAATCGCAATGATATAAGGGACTACCAATCTCTACTGTGTAAATCTATTCTTAAAAACATGGACGCTACATCTTTAAAGGGGAAGTGGAGTCACCGCAACTTCACCTCTTAAGAGCCATGTGACAATATTTTTCGCCAATTATAAAATTAAGGAGAGCAAATACTCTTTGGTTTACTTGAATATAAATTGATTAAAGGGCAAGAGCAGTCGCCCTAAACTTGCTTTGAAGCAGAAACTAAATCTCACAATTTTCCTCTATTTCTCTTCGAAGAATCTTTTTCTAATATTTTAGGACTTCATTATTGCATATTCTAGGTAAACCAAGCCGTTCCTCTCAGTAAATTTCACAATCGAGGAGGAAATAGATTGTCAAATTACTACCCAGAGTCAATCATGAAACACAGACAGTCTACTACACTACTTCAAGTTGGGGTGTCTGCTCTTGCCCTTTAAGTCCTGAAGTATCATGCTTGGAACTTGGAAGCGAAACAATCGGGAAATCCGTGGGGTCTGGCTGTTGTTTCAAATAAGTTTCAACCACGGACTTCCTATATACATGGACAGAACATGCAACGCGTACATCCTATCCGTAATTGTCGCCACCGAATGGGGCCAAAAAGCGCACCAAGATGGCCGCCGTCAAGCTACAATTTGTATGATTTGGGGACGAAACTGTAATATTTTGAACAAAAGTTTAAATAATTTTGAATGAGAAACAATATCATATTCCTGCAAAAAAGTGCAATTACTTTGACCTTACCTTTTATTATTTCTAAAATAATTCAATTTTCTTGCCAAATTTGTAATTTACTTGAGCAAGTCTAAACTTTCAGAAAAACCATAGCAGACATCCTTCTTGATACGCCTTTTCTCATACGTACGAAAGCGACAATCCAACGCGCAGTATGCTCTGTTCATATATAGAAAGTCCGTGGTTTGAACCTACTGCCCTTACCCTTAGGGTACAAAAATATCAACATCTCTTCCTTATTCAAAATTATATTTTTCATAATGATGTAGGTTAGTGTTTAAGAGGGTTAAAAACTGAATTTTTGCAAAATTTGTCTTTGTTCTTTGGAGATTCTGCTAAATTAGCTCGATTCAATTTCTCTGTTGTAATCGTTCGCTGTTCGTAGTTTGACGGGTATGCTGAGCGAAAAGTCGAAAAGATTTGATATGGCACTTACGAAACCACAGAAAAGTTTGTGTTCCCGTTTCCAAAGATTTTTGGTCTCACACACGAGTTTTTCGTATTCATCATATTTCTCTTGCTGGTTTGATGGAATGGGATTTCCTATCGTTCCGTAACAAGTTATGGCAAAGACAACAAAACCTGTGCAATAAAACAAAACGAAAATATACAATAAACGTATAGAGCATTTGCGATAGTAATCTAAATTTGTGAATTTATCCCCGACACGCTGTCTCAGAGACTACCAGTTTACCAATACACCTGTAAACCATTTTCCCTATCTTTATGCCCACGTGACCAATTTCTTCACAACACCTAAATGGTCATTTTAATCCAATTGCATGGTCAAGTGCAGAGCAATCGAATTGCAGCCTGGAGGTCTGGAGTTCAGCTATACTGGCAGTATCATCCGAAGACTTTAATAAAATATAGCC
The DNA here is from genome assembly GCA_037179385.1 of Holothuria scabra. Classification (NCBI taxonomy): domain Eukaryota; kingdom Metazoa; phylum Echinodermata; class Holothuroidea; order Aspidochirotida; family Holothuriidae; genus Holothuria; species Holothuria scabra. The sequence goes on from CM074194.1 coordinate 40,967,991, forward strand.
TTTACTGTTGTGCTTGGTGCTCATCATAAGCAATGGAGTAGATAAATCTGTACCCACTTTAGTGATTAAAATTACTTTCGTTTGAAACACATCAACTTAAAGGTAAAGAGCAGTCCCCCAAACTTATTTTGAAGAAAAAACTAAATTACACAATTTTCATCTTTCCTCTCCTTAGAGTACCTTTCCTTGCTTTTTGTGAAGTTACTATTGCATATCCAAGGTAAACCGAGCAGCTATTTCTAGTAAATTTCAAATTTGAGGAGAAGAAATATGGTCACATGATTTCCAACAGCCAATCATGAAACTAAACAGTCTACTACACTACTTCAATTTGGGATGACTGCTCTTGCCCTTTAATGTTGTAATTTGACACATAAATTTATCTGGATATAAATGAGAAAGAAAAAGATATAAGCCCTTTACAATCTCTTTCTAGGAATTCCAGTGCAGATGAAGCCACCTGCACCAATAACTTAGGCTTTTTCCTGCCTCCACTCCTTTCGATGTTCCAGTACATTGCAATTTAGTAATGTTTTACATGTGAAGGTAATGTTATTTAGCTAGACCGATAAAGCATGTCACGTTTACGATTTATATAATCACAAGCTGTGATCGGGACATCGCAGAACTTTGTTCGATACTTAAACATTACAAACGACAATACCGTAGAGGTTCAAACTCTGTTCTTAGGCAAACAAATAAACCCTGCGCACATGCTACTGGAAAAATATAAGGGTGACAAAAAAATAACTTTGTTTTAATTGCCATGTATTTTAAACCCATACCGGGAGCAGGTTTTGCTGTTAAAGCATACCGCCACCATTTCCCGATGTCTCCGTTTGCATAGAAGCATATTTAAAACAACCCGCTGTTTTCAGTTTTTGCAGTAAACAGACCTCGAAATGTTATTTCTTTTCGTACATTTTCTTCTTTGGAGCACTAGTTTATTTGATTTTCAATTACATCACATTCCTTCTTCTAACATCCTCAGGTTTAGGAGAGTCTTTTTATGTTTGTTTTCACCTTCACGTTCATTTTTCTTTATTCCTTTGACGAAATATTTGCATGTCTAGCAGGGGGTCATCCAAGGTCCACAGAAGTAGACCTCGTCTCGGAGACATGTATATCTTGGAACCTAACACTGTAAACCAAATATAAACGCTGATACGACACCTGAGGAGTTAAACTAACATCTACCGTGAACTGAAAATTCGGGACAAAACTTTTGTGTATTTTGATAAGGGCGAACGTCAAACTCATATCGATGTATATATCATACAACGTATGAAATTTCGTCTGGGACACTTATTTTTGGATTTACAGCAGTGAGCATACTTTCACGACAGTGTGGCTCTAGCCTTGCAGTTTAATTATATGTTTAGAACTCTGACGAAAGATTGGGGAGAAGCAGACTTATTTATGCTGGTAGTAAAGTGAGCTTAAAACTCAACATTATATTCTCAAAGTCTATGTACACAAATTATAGGCTGAATATCAGCCATGAGCTTTTGTGCTGCTCAGTTTCAAAGCTTCTTCTCCGTTTGGCAAAATTATTATCCTACTGATTACCATTAAAATATTAAATGCAAACTCCCGAAACTTGTACATTGTAAAAATACAAAGAAACAATTAACCCTTGAACGGCTCATCCTTGCAGTGAAGGTAGGCCTGTACGGCAATTTACTGACGTCATTTGACGGGAAAGTGTCTATTTTATTTACCAGAGGAATAAGAGTACTTGAAAATCGCGCAGTATATGTGCTGTCACCGTAGTTTCTAAGAGAATACCGTGTGCGTCTGCTGTAAATACGCTTACCGCGTGCGTGCTTTGCCCCCAATTGCCGGGTAAATTCAATCGAGTGACGTCACATAAAATTTGCTCAAAGGGTCTGTTACTTTATTACTACATTAAAGCTTCAAAGAAAGGACGATTAACAGGTTGAAGTGTCAACGTTTTTGACGTCAGCTAATGTTAAAGCATGGAATTAATACATTCATGTGTTCACATCAACTACACTTCAAGATGTTAATTGCCTCACCGATCTGCCGATTAGGGTCAATGTGTCGATAATGTAACACACTCTATGCCTTCACTGTTCAAAGATCAACCTTTTTTAACGCAACGGTGTTTTTTAACTGTTAGTCTGTATTTTACAGTGTAGGTCTACCAACTTTCAGGCTTCCATCAATAAGCTTTGTGGCAAAGTTAAAGATCATGGTACACCGTCTTTTGGTTAACATGTGAACGATAGTCCTATGTTCTGTTGGTATAGAGAACCATGTTCCACAGAACTTCCAGTTTGATTATGTTGCAACGAAGAATGAATTCAGTAAGAAGACAGTATACAGACTTTTTTCCAAGAGTAGAAGAACGTTTACAGTTCCTATGTTGAACTGCAGCATTGCCGTAAAGTTGCCAACACAAAGAAGCTGATGATTTGAGTTTCACTGAGCTGTGATACGATTCAGACTGGACTTTGTTCACTAACCCGGTAGCCCCTTCTAAGCCCGACTTCACAAAATGTAGCAATTGCCTAATCTCGCATTTGGGACAGTAGCGTGTCGTTATAGGTGCTGAAGAAACTTAATTAGATAAATTTTATTCAATTTTGAAGACTATACCGAAAGATTCATGTGCCACCGAATGCATGTATTCTTCCGGTTGAACGAGCAAATCAGACCAATTGCACTGGCAAATGAACTGCACCAGTACAACGCGCTGCAAATGACTCAACCTTACCGTTAGCCACAGATTTCAGAAGCATGTAAATGACATATGCCATAAACCTCCGACTTGGAGGTCATGAAGAAAATTAAAACTTATTTTCCCAGAGTTGTAGCAAGCAATTATATGAAAACAACTCAGAACATTGGTAAGCTATTCAACTCAGTTAGCACTACTGTACTAAACACTTCACAGCGTTGCTATGATTCCAATGAAATAAATAGTGTACAACGATGCGAGTACTTACCGAGGTACGTTTGGACAGTCGAAAAAGCCATCAGATTAGCGATTCAGTAATCTCCTTATGCAAAAAATTGAAACGTTATTCTCTTTTTCGAGTAACGAAGTAAAAAAAATAGCCTTTATGGTGGTGAAAAAGAGACTATATATTCTTTTTGGGTCGATAATCTACCCTGTCGGAAGCCCTGAGCTTGTTTGATGATCTTGAGGCGCTGTGAACTGAACTTATAGTTTCGAACCAACCGGATACAAGCTATGTCAATTTCCAATTTTGTACATCGGCGGATAGGGATTCTCCCTCTCGACCACAGGAAGTGACGTCCACAGATGTATACTTGGAAGTTAGAACTCATCCCATGAGTTAAGAAAAGGCAGAAGTAATAAAAAATTAAACTGTGTCAAAGATGGGTTTTAATAAACTGAAGGAAATGACACCATTGTTTTATATTTAACACCTGTACAGAAGTTTGGAAAATGACTTCATGAAAAATTAAAAAACCGCAGGATACATTAATTTTTTGTTGCATTTTCAATGACCATTTAGTCTCAATTGCCATGTTTATGACGTCAATCGTGTTGTCGATGAGAATACAGAGACAAATTTTCTAAGAAAAATAAACTCCATTTTGGAGAATATTGTATTTGGTGCAATGAAATTTGGATCACGATGTCAAAGATGTTAGTGGGTATTTTATGTGTGGGTGTGCGGGGAGCTTGGCAAATGAAGGGGGTTTGAGTTGGCTTCTGTTCAGAAATTCATACAAACGCAAAACTTCCCCTTCTAATTATTTGTTCAAAATACAAGTTTAATTTGGGGACACAATTTTGCTTGTTTCCCAAAAGTTCGGGATATAGGGCCCTATAGTTATATTCCTATTTTACTGGATCCCTCCCTGTTTCATAATAGCAGGAGAGATTGTTCGCCTCTGGACGTCAAGGAAGCTCTTTGATGAAGACATTTTGTGGGGTAAATCACGAAGGTCGGTAACCCGACCTCTATGGAAAGTTAAATTCCTAACCAACACATTTACAGCAGACTTTAGAAAGAAATGTACTTTTCAACACTATGTACACAGCTTGTATTTCCCCTCTGCCAAAGTCAGTATAATGATGATTTAATTTCCCAACTTCAGAGTAAGTTGTGTTCTTAACTCCAATTCCCCACCCCCTTATAGACCACAAATTAATTACTTTGGTAGGTTAAGTGAACATCCCACTCCTCCAATCACCTCGCACCATAGTCTTTTCACATATTATCACCCATATGTGTTTTAGGGTGAAATAGGGTTTTGCGTAGTGGAGGGGCCAGAATGTCAATATTTTGGGGCAATATAAGGGCAAAGCATAATGGTGGAGCAAAAACTTTCGGGCGCAGTGCGAAACTGAGCCCAGAGCGCCAGTTCCTGGGGAGTTGGGTCCAAGGACCGAACCTCTTGGAAGCTCTGAGGTTTTAGCATATCTCTGAATTGCATATCTGGATGACAGGATGAGTAGAGAGGTAAATAATTTATTTTTCGGTTGAACCAACTCTTAACTGACCTACCTGGGCAGGGGAAAGTGGGAACAGGGACAAAATCTGGTAGGGCAAATACCGCTCTTGCCCCGGACCTCCGTAGCGCCGCCGATGGTTTAGAATAACAACTTTTAACCTCTGGTTTAATTTAGAAACGCACAAGGGCCCCCTGTCCAATCGTTGGACGTTGCATTGTTTTCCTTAGTACTGCAGTAGGTCGATCTGCATGGGAATCGAACCCAGGAGACGGGATCGAATCCCCGGGTTCGAATCCCACTAGATTAAACACAAGGTCTCCACATCTATACTTCGGACTTTTATTAATGGGGGCAGTCTCATCCTCTCATTTTTTTACAGTAATAGACACTTTTCCAAATAGCTATTACAAAGGATTGTGGGATAGAATGTCGGCATGCATTATTTTTTCCTACAGTAAAATGTCATTGACAAAAATTGCACATACCTAAAACCTATCCCACAATCCTTTGTAATTACTATATGGAAAAGGGTCAATGGGAAGGACTGCAGAAGACTTTATCTTACGTCATGTAGAAACATTAAAGGTTTACAGGATATGACCATGAGCCTGAAAAATGTTGCAATCTGCAACGCAACAGTGAGCAACCTAATTCTTTCTGATTAAGTTGTTAACCTTGTCCTGCAGCAAATCAGAAATTGCGTTCGTAAAAGTACAGTTTTATGCAGGACCTTAACACCAAAATGTGTGGAATGAAATACTAAATTACCCTGTAAAGGGGACTTCAGTATAAAACTGTTGGCTTTTCTAATGAATCTGATGACATGTATAACAATTGTATTTAAACCTTACGGTCATGAACGACCATCCCGCGGAGACGGGAAGGGGGTTTGTCCCTATGAACCAAGATATTTGGGAAATCGCACATTGACTATGATTTTTCGACATTTTTGAAAGTGATGAAATCCCCCCCCCCCCCCCTTCACATTTAGAAGAAATCGCCTCGGTCTTCTTTAAAGCTAATTTTTAAATCCAGCTTAAAACGTCATCGAAACTGACTGCATTAAAACTTTAGAAGAAAATGTGTCATACAAGATATCTCTGCTCATGAAGCCTTCCTTTTAAAGAGCGCCCTCGGAGGAGTGATTTTTAGGCATAATCACACAGCGCCTTACCATGCTGGATAATACAGAACCTTCTTCCAATTCACACAGGAATGATACATTTTTGGGGGGCATACGCTATCTTCTGGAAAACATGATTTAAGCTTTAATGAAAACGTGGAAAAAGTTGTTTCCTAGGGGACAAAATACTTGTTAAGTTGCCTTCATGAAAGATTTCGAATACATGCTTCCCGTTTTTTGATGTGCAAATTCTAAAGAGGATTACGAGTCATTGCAGCTAACATATAGGTGTAGGGGTAGGCAATTCTGTATTGGGTGAGCTACTTAAACCAGTGGCTCAGTAAGACTTTTTTCCAGGGGTGGGGGCAAGCATGCACCCAAATTTTCCGATTTTTTTCAATTGTGAAGATCACTGTGTTGGGGACGTAAATTTTTGCCCTTTTTAAAACAAATATTAGAAAATTAGAGTTTTATTGCTGAAAAGTTTGGATTCTGGATATCCCGGGGGAAATTTAAGAGGTTGGGGATTACCGAAGAATCTGCACTTCGTATTGGTAAATCTGAAATGGCACTGCGACTGAATATAGTAGTTCCTTCAAATTTTATCCAAGGCCTAAGATTTGAGGGTCCTCGACGACATCATGATTTTAAAAGTATCGGCAAACTTCGTTGTCGTTTTGACAGAAGTATTTCAAAAAGAAGGGCTTATACTTTATGAAAGAAAATTTATGAAATTGCACTGTAGTTGCCGGTGTATTTAGATGATCTGGAGTCACGTGTGAAAAATTTCCGAAATTGTCATTTACAGAGCTCTGAAAAATTTACCACGCCTATTTATGAGCGAACAGTACTGCCGGAAGAAGCACAGTTTTCTGAGCGCGATGCGTGCCGAAAATTCTGCTTCTTTAAACAAATGAATACAAATGAGGAGCTGGTGTTGGAGAAATTTTACAGTTTCGTGTAAGAAGAGTTGGGGAAACCACACTGCAGTTGGCTGGTGTAACGATTGGCAAATTTTCGATTTTTTCTTTAATTTTTCAGAGCGGATGGTGAGGGGCGGGGGGGGGGGCGACCGTCCCCTTTGCCTCCTTCCTGTAGCTACGCCACTGACTCAAACGTTTCGCACCATAGCAAAATTAATTGGAAGCAACCCCTAACATGGCGGAAGTCATTTGCGTGTACTGTAAATGATTTTGAAAGTAACGTCTATCCATAGAATTTCGTTGCGTTTCGACTATGTTTTGTTCTTTTCTATAAGAAACGCAAGATGAAAACAAATAAAAGTTTTTGCAATGACCTACACTCAAAAAACCAAAGAGTAAATTTAGTCACCCTTAAATAAAGTGAAAAGTGTGAATTCACTCTACAAGAGAGTTCAATCAGTCCAAGAAACTCACTCAGAAAAGAGTGATATTCACTCCAACAAGAATGAAAATTCACTCTTTAACGAGTGCCATCAGTGATCGCTCTTTTTAAGAGTGGTCCTGACGGCACTCTATCAAGAGTGAGACTTCTCCCTTTTGGAGTGAGTTTTACTCTTCTTAGAGTAAATTTCGCTCTTTTGGGGTGCACTTTTCACTTTTCAATCTTTATTTTAAGAGTTTAGAGGCCCAATTCTCTCACCCCAAACGGTACCAATTCTCCTAAACTTCTTACTTAAGCCCCTCACACAATTGTCTGAAATTCATCCTCATCCAGAAACAATCTTAGCTTATTGCTTCAGGGTGAGTATAGAAAAGCCCAATGCGTAAAATCATAACACTCTCAGTACAATTCATGCTGTGTAATATAAGCTTAGGTATTCTGCATTGTTTGAATTAGCCGTCAGTCAAAGAGATGATCCAATTGACAATTTTGGTAAACCCCTACCAAAATTAAAGTTTGGAGTAAGAGCATTGGCCCTTTAGGTAAAGAACAAATGGGGAAGGAAATAGTGTTAAGTAGCCGAAAAAAGGTTTAACAAATAGATCCACTCCCCAAAAAATAACAAGAAACGACGAAAAATGTAAATAAATAGTATAAACACACAAGTAAGCGGAGAATGCATCGTGGCATCCTCGAGACAGTAAGAGCAATACATTATACAAGTATTGTCATATGGGCGTTTCATTACGCCAAAAGCAGTTGACTGACGAATAAAATTATTTCCGAGGAACGCCGGACATCTTCACGTATTTTTCGCATTTTTTCTTATTTTCTTAGACAAACGTTTATTATATGCCTATTTTTGCCATTTTCATTGTTCATGAAAAGTCAAATTATATTACAACATTCATTCATTACTTTTTGCACTATGAGTATAAATTGTAGGGCATGTGAATTGGACTTGGACCACATTGCGCCAAATTTGGCGATTACATAACAGAAGGTCGGACAACTCTGCGTCTATCAATCTACTCCAGTGTTACTAAAATTTTAGGAGTAGACCAAATAGTTCCCAATGCTACCCCTTTCAGACAGTTAAATCAGGGAAATCGTCTTCCAAAATACAAGTCATTGGTTTGTAAAATTAAGAGCAAGCAGGTTCTGCCGGCTCAGAAGAGTTCTATACTTCAATTCTCTCTCCATCTGTCAGTCTGTAAACTTGCTAGTCTGTTAGTCCAGGCAGTCATATACACACGCTAAATACAACTACAATCAGTGGACGATATTAAGATTTTATCTCCCCTTTTACATTCTAAATTGGTTGTAGAGCAAACATTTGAGGTCTTCATATCGAAGTATTATGGAGGGATGTTTATATTCCACTTTGATCACAATTTTATAATTTTTAAATAGAATATTCCAGGGATTTGTACCGTTTCAAATCGCAAGATTTTCCCCAAGTTGGACTTCCTGGATCAAGACCTATTGTAAACACATAAACTCGCCATGTAGGTCATAAGAGTTTACTGATGGCTAGAAGACTGGAAGAAGAAAAGCAAATACGATGCACAAACTACACGGAAGGATATTGGCTCCTATATCCTGCTCTACACACAATTCTGTAAAGATAAGATCGAAGGGGCAGTTTCAGAAGTTAAAATAAATAGCAGAAAGAAAGACGTAGGGGTCAACAAATACAGTAAACTAGAACAATGTGAGAAAATGAACCTAAATTAGAAAAATTGTCTTACAACTCTTACAAAACCAACGCAACAAAGTAAATAAAAAGTAGAAGAATTAAAATTAGGTAAAAGCCAATAGAATAAACAAATAAAGGCGGTCAAATAGCTTAACAGGTAGGTCAGATTAAACATTAAAAAACTGAATAAAAACCTGCTTTAAAACGAACCGTAAAAGTTTGTAAATAAGGAATTAAGGACACTACGAGTTGCTAACGGTAATAAAACAGGAAAGTTAAATTTGGATAAATTTTGGAATGTGACAAATACGATATCAGTTATACAAAAACGGACATACGTAGGAGTGACGATGGGAGTTTTACAAATCCCCTGGTTTTCTTTGCAAATAATACCTTAATCAGGTCATGTGGAGATGGTCGACGTCCCGGATAAGTTTTACCGTTAATGTAAAAAAGTCCTTTTGTAAATAGGTAAACTACACTAAAAATTGTAATGCAATCATTTCGTTTGTTTTGATGTATGCAGTGTTTATTAATGAGTTTTCAAGACAGAATTAGGGACTTTTAAGGGGGGCGAAGGGAATTAAAGAATCGTAGAAACAGGAGGCTACTTGCCGACTATGCTTCAAGCAAACAACCATGGACATTGTACTAGCCCAGCATAATGTACAACCGGGGGAGGGGGGTTACTGGACAAGGTCGCAGCCCAAGCCTGCATCCAGTGATAGCATTAATCCCAAAAAGTGCCCGTACATGATACTTGTCTAATACAGAGCTCCAGTGTTGTTTAACTTTGTTCGTCCACACAAAAAATATTTGGATTTAAACGAAAGCAGCTTCGTCCGTAAATAACCAAATTCATGCAAATGACCTGAGTAAAATGGAACAGCCAAAGATAAGGTTTTAGTTAGGTGGATTGGATTAGGTAAGAAACAGTTTTATGGCCCAGTTTTCAACCAGTTGGTTCAATTCGAGCAGGCCGATGCCCTTTTCCAGTTGTTGCTCACTGGCTTGTTTTCCCTACAATACATTGCTTATGCTGAACACTAAGCACAGTGACAGTAGGGAGTCCATTTTTAAAGTCTTCGGTATGGAACGGCCCATGACTTGAACTCCAGACCTCCCTCATTTATTTCGGATGTCCGAGATGATTTATGTAGGAAGAGGCCTGATTCACGGTCACCTGACCGTTATGGACCAAGAGAACTTGTGTATCATTACGTGAATGAATGACAAATGTTTCATTGCAATTTGTCTAATAAGAAAGAATATTCATTGGAATATGAGATATAAAAGCAGTAGTCCACATTAGATACAAAATATAGGGGAATTGCGTTACCTTATTAAGGTATATGTGGTGTACTTAAAAGAAAGCGCAGCTAACCTACTTGCGAAGCGGACTCTGTTTTCTCAGCTCCTAAGTTTTCAAGGTTACTTTTTGTAAAGTCCTACCTACCCTCTGGCAAAAAGCCGTTCTGCGAAATCAAACTTAAACTGCTTCCAGTTGACCAGCCTAACGGTCCACAGGCCATTTCATTACACCATTGGTCTGTCATGTATTGCTCCATTCTAGACTGGAAGGAAATATTGAAAAAAGAATATGCCGATATGCTACCCCTTAGACTCTGCAACTGGTCATCCCAAATAAAAATCTCGGGCCCGTCAGTGACCACGCACTGGTTATATATTACCTTATCCTTTCGGTAATCTTGTAGTCCGTTGATTTTTTCGTAGCGATGAGCTGGACGAAAAAATGCGTCCGCCCCGCGGGCTAGTAGTCCTATAGACGAATCCGATCAACGCTTGTGTTTAGTGACGGTAGGCTGCCATTAGTGGGGTCCATCCGCCTTCAATGGTCTTCATTTATTGTCTCCTTGAATTTCAAACCCTCATATTCAGTAAAATTGATGAAATCAATATACAATAGGCTGCCATCAGTGGGGTCCATCAGCCTTAAATGGTCTTCATTTATTGTCTACATGAATTTCAAACCCTCATATTCCATCAGTGGGCTTCCATCAGTGGGGTCCAATTTCAAACCCTCATATTCAGTAAAATTGAGGAAATCAATATACAATTTAGTTTACAACCATCCATGATACAGGTTAGCAAGAAAATTGAAAGATTAAAAGGTGATAGACCCCAGTTATGGAGGACTGCAATCACACCATCGCTTGCTGTCCGGTTTGGTCTATATACCTGTATACTGTAAACACAAATCAGTCAAGTGATGTCTGAATTACTACGTTACTTACTCATGTTTGACTAATTTGTGATGATAGCAGTAATGGACTTAAAACTCTCTCTCAAAACTCAGTCAAGGAGGCTTAATGTTTGTTAGAAACTTATTCAACTGGGTCAATCAAATATTAGTCAATGTTGCTGAACAACGGTGATTAGTCAGTGCAAACACTTTTTGACTAATTTGTGTTTTTAGTGTACCACATACTTGGCTGATAGTTTCAGTCACCCAAATTTGAAATTTTTATATACACGAGAGTCGGGTAACGTTACTTTCATAATAAGACAATGTTTTTTTGTTATTTTTGTGCAATATTTATGCAGAGTAGCAAGATGTTATTAAATCTTCTCTGGAATAACAGTGATATGATTTGTTCTTTAAAAATAGTATCAACAGTTTTATTATTATTTTATTAATACAATGAAAGGTACTTTTAAGGTAAATAAGAGGTTATATGATATAGATACAACTTTTGATTGGAAATAATTTGGGGGCAACTGTATATGCCCTTTAAGTTAAACTACTCCAGCTTAACTTTCTTCTATCCGTGTAAAGAGGGCAGAGCGTTTAAAGGGGCACGTGTAGGAATTATTGCTATTTAAACTCGGGTATATGGTCACATGAAAAAGCGCAACGTTATCAGCAGGATCAGTGTCGTAGTCAGACTTCCTTCTAGGGGGTACATAGTGCACATGGATTTTGCAGGGGCACTGCTAGACACACGCATGGCGCCCCCCCCCCCCCCGTGCAAAGCGTGAGGCCAGGGTACGCCCGTCGGCCGGTCTTATAGAGCCCCTAGTTGGGCCCAGTGGCAAGACCCCGTGGGGGTCAGGGGAACCCCCCTCCCCCGAAGCGTCTGGGATTAAGCTCATTTTTTAGGTATTAAATCATCATTTAAGGGTAATGTTTTTGCTTAAAAACTTGTCTACAGATTATTTGGTAACTTACAGTAAGGAATTTTTAGGTAACAAAACTACCACCAGGAGCGGATCCGGCAGACATTTGGAAAAGGGGGCTGGGCCAGAAGGGGGAGCTGAACTATGGAGAAAGCAGTTGATTTGTAGTTTAATGTGATTCTCTTAAGGAAACGTAATCCTGTGTGAAAGACTACCTGTCTGAGATGATCGCCAGCGTCAATTGGCACAGAGCGTAGGCCTACTGACAATTTTGAAACAGTCAACCCCTCAGATAGTCCAAAGTAGAATTTTCCAGTTGTTTTAAACGATTTCCCCATTTATAGACGAAAACAGTTCACGCGAAATATGGAAGTCACACTCTGACTACAAAAGACCCTTTCTGAAAAAATCGAAATCTCATCTGGAGGCACATGGGGGTCACAAGAGGGAGGGACATTCCCGTTGCCAGACCAACTCCACTTCCCTAAGTTGGCAATGTCACTGTTAGTCACTGAGTTTTATATCCAATAGAAATGCAAAATGTAAATGTTTGGAATTTGTGTGTACTCCGGCTTATGTGCATAATTCAAAAACGATATGGAAATGAATAGAGACAGAATTTAAATATAAATTACCCACTCATGAAACATTCATTTGTAAGTAGTGTAAACCTTGACAGACTAGGTTTAACTAGTTGTCAATAGAGTGTGAAGATCACCATATATGTTTGGAAAAACTGGATAATTTCTCGACCTACCTCAATGAAACCCTTTAAAGTTACACCTACAGGCATTTGTTGTGTCAGGTTACTGAAGTTCTAATAAATTATCCCCCGCCCCCAAGGAAAATAACTCAGGGACGTTTTCATTGCCGCAAAGTTCATGTCAGTGTCATGTAACTTCATGATAATTTTATTGTCATCACTATTATCACAGTTGTATGATTCGTTGTTGCTGTTAGTATTGACTATTTTGAAACTAAGAAATATCATCACTGAGAACGCTTTTGGATGCTGCTTACGTAGTGAGATGTTATACCCTGAAGCTTCAGCGGGACATAGAAAATGTTGGTGGAGGGACTGAATGTCGGAAAGACTATCTAATTGAAGCACGGCCATTAGTTGCAGTGCAGCGTGCAACAAACTTTTCTGTTCTATATACCCTTCTGATGGCAAGAAATGGCACTTTCCTACGCTGTAAGCACAAATTATTCAAAACAGTACCTGAACTGACTAATCACGCTTAGTCGACAATATTGACTAATGTTTGACCCAGTTAAATTAGTTTCTAATGAATATAAAGCCTCTTGTGACTAAGTTTTGCCTGAGTTTCTTCAGTTCATTACTACAAACTTAGTCAGATATCGTCAAAAAAGTCAAGTATGAGTGACTAACATGAGTAGTCAATTAAGACATCAAGCTTGACTAATTTGTGTTATCAATGTTTTCGTTCTAAACTCCTTGTATCCATCCTTGAAATATGGATCTCATGACTTCAATTTCTTAATTTAAAATTGCCCATTGACGATTGAGTTGGTTCATGGAATTCAACAAATTGATCAAAAGCTGTTAATTAGCTTTCTGCCCATATCAAAGACAAATGGTCAAACTTAGACAACCCCCATATCCTACATACTGATTTATGCGTGAGTACGTAACAACTCTATTCGGTTTTCAAAAATATTCGTGACCAGACATTTTTTCAAATGATGCACAAAACCGTTGCAAGTCAGGACATCACAAAATTCAAAAATCTTTTTCTGAACTTTTGGACATGAAACTTCACTTATCATACTTATAACAAGCATTTTCATGTGTTAGTACCGTTAAACGCTTTCATTAAAGTCTGTATCATATATAACTTAAGGAGCCCCTTTAAATGAAAAAAGTCGATCAATGATTATTAATCTATGGTTATAGATATCAGATAGGTTGAGCAAATATTAAAGGTCAAGACCAGTCCCCCCAAAGTTATTTTGAAACAACAGTTAAATTTCACAATTGCCCTCTTACTTCTCTTTAGAGTATCTTTTATCATATTTTACAACTTCAATATTGCATATTTAATGTAAAACAAGCAGAAACTCCTCGTAAATTTCACAATTTAAGAGAAAAATTGTTGTCACATGACCCTAAAAAACCAATCATGAAACAGAACAGTCTACTACACTACTCCAACTTGGGGCGACTGCTCCTGCCCTTTAAGCAAAAAATTGGAAGGGGATGATCATATTACAGTATTATCCATCCAGTAAGATGTTGTTTTCACTCCAACTTGAAGTAGTGTAGTACACTCTCCTTTTTCATGATTGGCCATTGAGAGTCATGTGACAGTGTTTCTCTCTGGAAATATGAAACCTACCGGGAATGGCTTACTTTGAATATGTAGTAATGCAGGGACCGCAGAAACAGTGGACAGGAGAAGGAGGGTGCTTTAGCCTTTAGTCCCTACTTTCTCAGCCGTAGGCACTTTGGGCTGCTCTACATTTCTATTATATTGATGAATTTATTGGGCCGCTTTGGTGATCCCCCCTCCACCACACACACACACTTCGAAATTCGCTCCGCGGCCCCTGTATTGAAGCCCTACTATATTATAAAAGATACTTTGTAGAGAAATAGAAAACATGTGAGATCTATTTTTTGCCTCAAAGTAAGTTGATAATGATAACCATCGTGAATGACAGATAGAAGCTATACTGTGCGGAAACCATATGAAGTCATCGTTAACGCGAGGCGAACAAATTGTAGATAAATATTCTTTTATGAACCTTTCAATTTTTATAAAGCGTATAGTAACCTTGGCATTGCGACTATATATATCACGTCCATGCCCCAGTCAACGTCTTTATACGGCGAGCTTTTTTACGGGTGTCCTAAGTATCCCGGATGGTAGGACCCAAAACACAATGAAACTTAGATATGTAAACAATATACACTAGTGTATCGTTATTGATTCGCTGTCATGATCATGACTTCGTCTGGCTCCAAATTTCTTGGGATCACTGGCTCCTTAAAGGGGGAATGCAGTCACATCGACTTGAATGGGTATTGTTTAATGTTTCATGATTTTCTCTTGAGGATCATGTAGCAATAGCATTTTTTTCTCCTAAATTGTGAAATTTACTTAGAGCAAGTGCTTGGTTCGAATTTGCAATACTGAAGTCATGAAACGTACTCTAAAAAAAGATAAGAGGAAAATTGGGAGATTTGCCTCTTACCCTTTAAAGAGGAAGTGCACTCGTGCTAAGTTACAGTAAGGTCAACTTCTGGAATTTCCTATTTTACGACATAGTTTACTGATGTTTTCAATTCTGTCTCATTAAGTTGTTGGAAGACACCCAAGAACTTCCACATGTCACTTGACAGGAAATAATTATGTTTGGTGTTTTTAAAACGACATTTAAAGGCCATATCATCTCACTCCCGCTCCAATTCTCTCAACCTATTTACTTCTAGCCCCTTCTGCATCCGTCGAAAATGTCTCTAGTTTAAAGCACTATGTCCTATGCTGGTGAGCTTAAAAGACCTTTCATGTGTAATAAGAACACTTTCTGTGCACACTCGGTAATGTTAGCTACTCTTCGTTTAATTGTCAATCAAAGAACTGTACCGGTTGAGAATTTTGCCCCCTATCAAAACTGTAGTCCGGGTGCTCCCAGCGGTGTTTATTTCAGCTGTTGGTTGCATTTTTCGTAAAGTAACTTCAAACTCTCTCCAATAGACCTATTTCCAAATAGCAATTACAATGAATTGTGGGATATAGTTTTGGGTGTACGTCAATTTTCACCACAGTAAAATGCCATTGACAAAAATGGCAAACACCAAAACTCTATCCCACAATCCTTTGTAATTGCTATTTGGAAATAGGTCTATAGGGATACATTTTGTTTCCCATTATTTTATAGCATATCAGAACATAATGCATACTGGTCAGGAATTCAAATCAAGCTGACCAAATCCTCGAATTCTTTGTTGTATTGTGAACTAACACCTTCTCAAGAGGGTAATACTTATAATGATATTAACATCATGAAAAGGGTTACTAGGGTTAGGAATCTCACGGAATTATTATCCAAATACTAAGCTTAAGCGGGAACGAGACAATGACAAAACGATCACGCGCAGGCCGGGGTCACGTGCCTCCCGAATGTAAATGTATGGTTCAGTTACATCATCTTGTACACCCTTTTTGTTGTGTGCATAATTCGTCTAATTGAAAATTTAGACGTCGTTTTCAGGTGCCAGGCAGGCTTTTGATTTGGTGCATAAAACTAAGAAAGCTCCCATAAACTACATTCCGATAGCACTTGACCATTCAGCTGATTGAATGAATCAAGATACAATTCAGTGTACAACCATCCATGATACAGGTAAGCAAGAAAGTTGAAAGATGATGGTAATAAACCCCAGTTATGTTCGACTAAAATCAGACCATCACTTGGCTGTCCGAATTCTATGACACCCGTACGAAACAACCAGCAATACTTATTAGGCCTGTTTGTCGAAAGTTTTTTTTTTTTCTTCTTCTTTTGACTGTCCAAAAGAGGAAAACAGTAGTATGTAATTTTAAATATCCTTGGCGCTATGCCAAATTAGTAAACCAGAATGAAAAGGGTTACCTCACTTACTACACCAAATCCCGGAATCCCGGATGAGGGAAGGAAACGCGATCTATGATCCCTTACTATAGACCTGGGTAACTTATTTACAGCAAGACACCCAAGGGGAAGTGACGTGTGATGTGTAGTAGGAAATCTAGAAGGATGTGGCGAAGATGCACTGAGGCGAGAGTATAAGGCAAAGGAGAGGGGAGGAGTAACCATAGCAACCATCACCAACCAATGTATTCACAACCCACCCCACTTAGTGACAAATCGCTGAACAAAAGCAATTTCACATAAATAAACCACGCTCAAATGGGCCAATCCTTTCACCCAAACTACAATTTTGGTAGGGGCTTACCGAAACTCTCAATTGCCTCAGTTCTTTGGTTGACAGCTAATTCAAACAACACAGAGCACCAAAGTCTATGTTACACAGCATGAACTCTACTAACAGTGCTTTCATTAAACACATTGAGCTTTTCTATACTCATCCTGAAAGAATAAAAAGATTGTTTCAAGATACGGATGAATTTCAGACAATTGTGGAAGGGGCTTAAGCTGTTAAGTAAGTTAGGAAAATTGTTACTGTTTGGGAAGAGAAATTGGGCCTTTAAACCAGTTGTTAGATGTAAGTGTAACTCTCCAAATTCCCCAAAAGGGAAATATAGGGGAAAATAACAAAATTAAGATGGAATTTTCACTGTAGGAGGGTTAGCATGGCTCTTGTTTGGTTCAAATTTATCAACCCAGGTTTGGATTATCCGCTAAATTCGCTTCTTCGGAATGATCTTTTATTGAAAGGCTTAAGTCGCGCCGACTTCATTCGGTTGTTGGTTCTTCCCGACTGAAGTCGGTGCGACTCAGTACTAGTCTTAGCATTGTCAGTCACAGCTGTAGTGATTTTTCGAGTTGAGTTGCGGTGTGCAGAGTTGTGTAGTGTGCGGCTAGCTAAGGGAATTGCTCAAATGTTCCAAGGCTATTGTCACGGTTATCTGGTTATGGCCTCATTTTACTTCATTGTCAATGGCAATCATAGTCCGGTAATTGTTAATACGTGTATAATGGCTGATAATACCTACATAATGGTTGTTAATAACTATAAAATGGTTGTCATTACCTAAATAATAATGGCTGCGTTGAACTAGCAGACTTTGGAGAAGTCTGCAAATAATTTAAGATTCACGTGTATTACAATTTGTCACTTTTTCGCTTTGCGTGACTTTTAACCCATT
This sequence comes from Holothuria scabra, assembly GCA_037179385.1. NCBI lineage: Eukaryota > Metazoa > Echinodermata > Holothuroidea > Aspidochirotida > Holothuriidae > Holothuria > Holothuria scabra. The sequence continues at coordinate 40,985,609 of CM074194.1, forward strand.
GAGAGACCAATAGCAGAGGAGGTCACGTGGGCGTAGCCCCCTCATTTTCTTTTTTTTTTTTTTTTTTTTTTTTGCTCCGTTGATACTTTGAAGCTCGTCATTGACTTGGTACATTTGTACACATTTGCCAGGCCCTCTAAAAAGTCGCCCCTGAAACGTTTTGGCTCCTTCGGTGTCTTATCTCGCCACGAGCCTGATCATTTATTATGCCATAAGCTTTTGAAGAAATAAATTATTTGAAAAAGGCACGCAGGGAAACAAACATAACCCTCTACAGTGTGAAAATTTCAGCAGTCTTTCACGTAAGGCTTTTGTACACTATCGACTGGGTGACAAGGGCTACCAAAACAAAGTGATGACCCTTAACCAGTCATCTGGTATTTAATCAGTATACATCCCATCGCTTCACCTTGCATTTTTTACAATACTGCTCAGTTGAACAAACAGAAAACGGGATTAACGCTTAATGATTCCATTGCGTGTATGATAAAAATAGACATTTGCTACAGTCCTAGGAAGTTACATAAGAAAATAAAATTTTTAAGTGCCAATATCAACTGTATTTTTTGATAAAGTGTACATGTGCGCATGTCATTAATAGGTCTAACTGATCAAGCAAGTTATGCTTGTATACACTCGAAGGTGAAATGAATCATTAGGGTTCTTCATACCGGTATGAAGAACCCTAATAATTCTTCGAGAACTATTTATTGGACTAATTACAAAAAACAACCCTTTGTCCTCCACGAAAAAACCTTAGAACACTTTTTGTTAGAGTTTTGGGACACGTTTCTTCTTAGAAGGTAGAGTTAGATATTTTCTAGAATTGTGTTATAGGAAGATCATTGGAGAAGGACATGGCAAATGGGGCGGAGTCGTAGGAGAGGGGTGGAGGGAAACGATTGTTATGTCTACAGAAGTATAAATTTTACGGCTCACAAGTGATAAAGTTCACAGTCATCATCTTTGCTATTCTTTACATCTGTTGTATTAAGCATTGTACTTGCAGATATGGTTAAATACGCGTGGTTGTCTATGGAGATTTCTGGATAATACACGTTCTTGTTACAAGGTAGGCTATAATTAGAAACTTTCGGAAAGAGGGTCGCCAGAAAGAGCAATAACACAGCCAGTTTATGGTTTAATCGTATAAAACGGGCTGCAAATTAAGGAAACTCTTGTTTTAATAGAATCCATTGAATCAAAGCGCCAATGTTTCACCCCAGACATCCAATACTCCTAACGTCCAAACAATTGCAATTCTCCTAACTTACTTACCGAAGCCCCTCCCACAACTGTCTAAAATTCATCCTCATTCAGACACAACCCCAATTTCTTGATTTAGGGTAGTATACAAGACCCCGATGTGAAATCAAAACACTGAGTTTACAGTACTCTGCAAATTCTGAGCTTGCTGTCAATCAAACAGCTATGAACATTTCTGTTGACTACTCGTCCAAAACTGTAGTCAGGTAGTTTGCCGGGGGTGAGAGTTGACCACTTTAACTAAGTAAAGAAACTAAAAATATATACAGGCTGGGATAGTTCTTTACAGTCTGCCAGTGTCTTGTGCACTCTTTATTTCATTTCATTTGTTGTTTCTTTTCGCAACAATATATCGTACATGTGAAAAAGATCATTTATTGCATCATATAAGCGAAAAATGTGAGAAAAGAAGTGTGTTAAAAGACTTTTTAAGGCTTGGCTGCAACACAATCCATGGAAATCACTAAAACAAAATAAATGCTTTAGGTGTATTACAAAGTCAATTACTTGGTCTTTTTTAATCATCTCCACGGTCTAACAATCCCAATTGCAATGCTCGATTCCTCGAAAGTCAATTCTAGGTCCAAAAATTATAAATTACAAATAAAACTTCGTTTTTCACAAAAATGTCACCGGATTACCGATATTTTTCACTTTTTTCTTCAAGATTTTGTCAGTTGTTTGAAACATCAGTCAATACTTTCGTGTGAACGTAACAAGTTCAACCGTATCCTAAGTTACTTGGTAATCGACGTGCCCTGTGCGGCTGTGCGGCGGATATTCCTTCATAAAGGCCCAATTCTTTCACCCCAAATACTACAAATTTTTCCAACCCTCTTACTTGAGCCCCTCCCACTATTTTCCGAAACATCTTTTTCCGATACAATCTCAGTTTATTGCTTCAAGTTCAAGGTGAGCATAGAAAAGATCAAAGTGTATAATTAAAACACTCTCAGTACAGTCCATGCTGTGAAGTGTCAGCTTTGGTACCCTGCATTTTTTGAATTAGCTGTCAATCAAAGAGCTGAGCCAATTGAGAATTTAGGTACACCCCTACCGAAATTGTAGTTTGGGGTGGGAGGATTGGCCCTGTAAGCAATTTTTCTCAGCAGCAATAGCATTCCAAATTCAATTCTTAATGAGATAATATGCGTTAGAGGTAATTGCCCTTGTAAGAAATTGTCCAGGGTGGCAAGTTTTCAGGAACAGTTATTCGTTAAGAGCAAAGGACATGATTCCGATCGATTAAATTTCTGTACTTATTCTAGTCACACTATATACAAAAAATTAAAATATGGGATTTCGTTCCAGTTTTTGTGAGTTATTATTAAAATCTTCTAAATCTGTTTTTGGAAAGGGTAATCAGTTTGCTAACCATTAAAAATATATTATTTGTGTCAAAGGTCTATATAAATGACATGCTAACTGTTTTTCCGGGGCGTCACACTGACAGATAGCTTTTATAGGTCACGCGTGGCCCGATCGAAGTTCTTTCCACGTGAAGTCACGAAATAGTTAGCGTTAAGTTTCAAAGTCCTGTGATACAATTCATTCATTGAAATAGGTTGACAAAGTCTTAGATCTTTCTTATCAGAGATGGAATAAAATTGGTAAACACCCACACAAATCGGATTGGAATCCTTTTCGAATTACATGTGACCGTGGCTTGAAAGATGAAGCGTCGTCATGATAAAAATTCTTAAAACGTAAGCCTTCCGTAAACTTTTCACGGATTGCGTCACCACTACGTGACTTCAGAATTAATATCTGAAATATGAGTATTTCAGATATTAATTTTGAAGTCACGTGGCAGTGACGTAATCCGTGAAAAAGTTACCGAAGGCTTACGTTTTCAAAATTTTCTTTCATAACGACACTCCATCTTTAAGGTTTTTAGTGCGAAGCACTCGTGAAAATAAAACACGAAAAAGCAAATAATAAAAAAAAATAATAAAAACATTCTTGTGAACATCAAACAACGGCCCAATCGTTTCATTGTATAAGAACAACAACAACATATTACTCTCGTTGACAGGGTGAAAGGGCTGGAGGAGAAGGAATTTTGTTTGAGTGGTGCACTAGATCCACGTATTAGGTAGGGTAACTTCCACGGGAAATGGGAGGGGATTTAGCCTTTTACCGTTGTTTGGGTCCTTTTGTACCCAGGCGGAGAGCGCGGCTGTCACCCATCTTTACTGTTTCACGCGGAGCTCGAAACTGCGAGCAGCTACCCGGAAATTCGGCCACAACAACGAGAGAGAAAATAGTATAAGGTCACTGGGTCAATAGCCTACGGAAGCTGACGCGGGGCGTGCTACATCCGCTTTTCCACCCTTTCCCTTGGATCCCCCACCCCCCCCCCCCATCCCCTATTCGAGTAAGAAAGATACCATCTTCTAAACCAAATGACCTGAAGGACGGTTTCGTATTAGCTCCGGGCAATTTGCGTTCTATGTACGGTATTTGATCAAGTATTAATATTAAAATATCTATAAAGAAGAGAAATAAAATAGATACCAAAACCTTACAACAGTAAAACATTAAATCATGAAAGGGAGCAACATGGGGTTTGCTGAAAACAAAGGAGAGGCAAGTGGTGGCAAGTACAAAATCTCGGGCGCAAATACCCGGTCTTGCCCCCCCCCCCCTCCTAGCACCTCTACCGGGTAACTGCTTGGTTTACCTTGAATATCTCATATTAAAGTCCTGAAATATTATAAGGGGATCATTTGTAGAGAAATAAGAGGAAAATTGTGACATTTAGCTGCTGCTTCAAAACAGGTTTTTGGCGACTGCTCTTCACCTTTAAATGAGAGAGGGAAACTATACTGAATGAAGCATGTTGTTACTAAGTCAACGGAACTACGTGAGTCTATCCCTAATCGTTCCTAAACGTCCTACATTTAACATTTGCAACTGTGGAAGTACGTGTAACACATGACCACAGGAAGTTTAACGAACGCTATTTCATTAGAATAGTAAATAAATTAGATTCCTCATACACAGAACGCCAGTCGTAAACAGCTACTTCAAAACGCACCCAATGTTTCAATTTGTTTACCTCTGTTTACTTTTATACGGAGTTTTTCAGAAAGGAGCTGTACTTCAATGCTGGTTGACGGCCAACGTGCTCAGCATACAGAATTTGGGTATTCCCCTCACGTCACGATGTTTCGAAACTTGGTCTAATTTTATGTATATATGATTAAAAGTTATCAAGGAATGCACTTTGGACTTAATCCAGCGAGGGTTTTCCAGTCTATAGGCAATGACACTTTGGACAGTATACTCCCAACGAATTTAGTAGAAGATTGCGCAAGGCTATCTAAATGGTGAATGGGAATTTGGCCTAACCATAAACGAATGCCAATTCGTTAAAACCTCGCAATTTTCTAAACAACTGATAAGGGGAAGATAGATTGTCAATGGGGAATGCAATGAGGAAGAAGTTTCAGTCTCATTTGAAATCAAACAACTACAGGCGTTTCGATCATTACTCACACAGGTCGCCCTCTACAGGGAATATACACGAGGCGATGTAGCTCGACGTGTCTACAAAGCTGGCATAGACGTAAGAGGCGAGGGCTACAAGAGAGAAATGCTTATTTCAAGTCACTCAAACTTGTGTTTTCCGGGCAAGGGGAAATGCACTGGGCAGAATCTTCAGGGCAAACACTCTCCTCCGTGTCGGTGAAATGTCTTCCCCCTTACGCCATACGATTAGGCTGTGCCGATATTCATAAAAGCCTGCTAAACTAGCAGCCAACTAGGCCTACCAGACTGTTAAGTCGCTAGTTACCTGCTCCATAGCTGACTGCTATTTCCTTATTCATAAAACCCTGCTAGGGAAAGTGTTAGCTGGTCATCAACTAGAATTTAGATGGTCGTCAGCTCAGCAGTCCCAAGCAACGATTCTCATCATTTTGAATAGGGATAGCATGTTTGTGTCTATTAATATGCTGCTTTGCATGCACCAACTAAATGTTTGGTTGCGGAAATCAGTTTCCACGCAGGAGTTGGGGGTACGTGCCCCCGTCGTTTTTTGACCGAACAAATTTGTTTACTTAAAAACGTACTATATGAAAAGTGTGGTGAGGTGTAAACAAACAGAGAGCATTCAATTCAAAATGGCTCTGAGATGCAATTTCTCGTGATCTGGGAGGCTTGTGTGTTTCGGCCAAAGTATTTTCAATGAGTTTTGCGCTAACCGAACGTGACACTCTACTTAAATATTCTTCCCACAATCCTCAGCTCCCTACAAAGTCAGGACCGTAGCCTGCGGGGTACAAGGGGGCAACTGCTTCCCTTGAGATTTCCAAATCGCACATACACCACGTGCTAACTGATGGTGGCGCTCTACATAGGCAGTGTTGGATTTTGCTCAGGCTACGGCCCTGAAAGTCCAAATCTTGGGTCCTCTACTGACAGTAAATTTCATTTCGTGTGGGTAGGACTGGAGGAAATGACCACAAACTGTGCCCTCCTTTCGGGAAATGTGTCACTGTAGTCTTGAGGACTAGTATGGTCTAGACCTCCAAAATATTTGTGTCCAGGGCCCAAGATGTTAAATCCTCCTTGTGTGACCAACAGCACTACAACGGTAAAGGGTTAAGATATCAATTGCATAGACCGCGGGGCCGACAAATTTTTTCGTCCAGCTTATCGCTACGAAAAAATCGGCGGGCGGCGGCCTAAAGAATGCTGCAGCCACAGAGGTGCTGCGCAGGCTATCAATTGCACTACTTCTGTCTCTCAACACTCTTTCCCTCCTCATTGAACATGCAACTGTGTTAATTCAAGATTTCGTCTAACCGGCGTACTCAGGGGCATTGGGCCTTGGTCTCTGGCATTGCCCAACCTTCAAAACGAAATCTAATATAAAACATTTAAAAATATACGAATTTTACTTCCGAAGATAGCATATGCGACACCGGATTGCATGAACAGATGTAAGACACTCGATTTCTCAAACCCTTTCAAAATAGAGGGGTTGTCATAGCTGTACATGGCTCTAGAGTTGTCCTCTCAGATCATGTTCCCTCACTGATGCAATTTTGTAGTTCCTAAAATTGCACAGATTTTGTAAGACTCCGAATTTTACTCCAAAATGTGACGTCAAATTGCATGCGTGTAAATACACCTTATGTTTAAAAAAATTCACATGGATGGGCCTTTTCCCTAAGACTTCACTCCGGTCCGGCGATCACCAATGCTCTTTTATTTTCGTTCATACACCTACACTAATTTGAAAACAAATTCTATATCAAAAGGTACCACATTGCATGTAAAGACTTTTTTAAAAAAATTTTTAATGCAGTATTACCCCATTGTCTACCAAGACTACTAAGACTTTTCCTGACAAAGTCGAAAATCTCGCACTATTTTGCATCAAGGACCCATGAAAAGGCCAAAAAATTTTCAAAAGGAAGGGAGACCCCTCCACTTAGAACACTCCACAAGACCGGCGATCACAAAACATACTGCATACCCACCCTTCCCCTTCACCTTGTGAATCCCTTACCCTCCCAGCTTGAGAGGAAACCTGCATACGACACTGCGCCTAGTCAATCTTTCACATCAGAGTCAAACACAGGCTACAAAATTATGAAAGGTTTAGCAGCCAGCTGGTGACTTAGAAGTGACCAAAGTTAAAGTTAGCATACAACTTAGCAACCTACTCAACTTATAACAATTAATGAATAACATTTAGCATCCAAGTAGTCTAAGTTGACAGCTTAGGCCTACAGGCCTAAGATAGTTGCCAACTAGGCTTAGCAGGGTTTTATGAATATCGACACAGCTGGTTATTATCAGAAGGGCGCACCAAATTCTGAGAGCTTCCATGGTATTCTCCAAGAGAAAGTACACCGCATTGTTTGCAGGAAAATTCATCGGAAGAACAGGGCCTTACTGATATGCTGATTGTGGAAGAGGGCGTGGCCTACAATGATCACCGTACCGCGAGTCTTGTGAGGGAGATGTCGTTATACCAAAAATACATTGCTCTGCAAATACACGACATACGGGCGTACATTTTCCACGCCAGGAATGTCTTTACTTCTGATAACCTTGAATGTGGCAAGGAAAATAAGAGTTAAAAATGGGAGAATTTAAAAGAAAAGTATTAAGTTTAAAGAGTTTAAAAGGAAAAATCCCACAGTACAAATAGATAAAAAAAAATTCTGGTCGCCAGTTTTATCTTTGGTTCATCCTTTTGCCATTTGTTAATTGTTTTTATCATATTCTCTTCCAGACGAACAGCTTGTTCCAGTGGCACTTTCGTATTACCAACACCGTCCCTAAACGCGCCTTCTACATTTGCTGTGACCAGATAACCAAATTCATCCAAATTTAAGATCACCAAGTATAAACGTCCCCTTTTGGGAATAGGGAGTACTAAAGCATAGCAATCTGGCATGTTCACGGTAACGAATAAGAAAGTGTGACAGTTTTTTGCGTAGTGACGAATGCAATTATTGCACAACTTGTTTAATATTATCATAACAAATTGTAACGGATCTGTTATTTATATTATTCACAACAATTCCAAACGTAAAATCGTCAAATTCGTAAATAGGCCTATGTGTGAAGTAAAATCCACAGATGGGTGAAATTCGAGTTTTTGCGATCCTTCGGCACACCAGAAAAGGAACGAAATAATGGTTAACACTCTAAAAAGGTGCTAACCGGTACCCGTTTTTCTAAACACATTTTGCCCCACTTTGTAAACACGTACTTAACTCGCATGTCGTTAGTTTGGTTTTTGAACACGTTTAATTGTTAAACATGTTTAGAATTTTAACGTGTTTACAAAATGGGAACAAAACAGGTGTTTATTTGCTAAACTCATTATAAGAACTGATGTCGATGTAATTTAGAATACAGTAAAATTGTTCATTCCAAACCCCACAATTTCGTGATTCCCTCAAAGTTTCCCCGGAATACTTACTGAGTACTCCATTGGATAAGCTTGGCGTTACTCCCTCCTGCAGATGCGAGAGAATTTAGGCACGTGATTCTCACTACTCCAACACCGTTAGCGATGTTGCTATAACCGATGTTACCTGCGGAGCCGAATTGCTGAGAAAATACGGTCCACTCCGCGAGGACTCCAGTTGTTCCTTTTGGGGACCAAATGGGTATTTCTCGAACTATTCGAAAGAGTGAACACCTCTGTACTAGGCCTTCAGGTTTTGAAGAAACGAAAAAAGTAAAATCATACGGATACAGTAGTTGAAGTGGGGAAGTATTAGTTTGTATGTAGTAGATTAGGGATGTTTCAAGTGACTGACATCTTGACTTTATAAGAAAAAGAAGCGTCAATAATTTTATACCGGAGCACCCCCCCCCCCCTCCTGCCATGGACAACGCAACAATCTCTAACACCGACAATTTTTACACTAGGATAATCCTACTTTTGATGGGGAATTTGTGTACACGTTAGCTGTAATAGTTGGGGATTGTAAGAGGAAAACATTTCCGGGTAGAGAGTTTTCGAGAAGGGGGATTATCCAGACATGTTCAGTTGGCGGATAAGTCTCCAAAAGTCTTTCTTGCGGTTTCTTGGCACAACACCATCTGCTCAGTCTTGAATCATACTTTTCTATCCTGTTTATCCTAAACGTTCATGTTTGTTGGGAGACTGATATACGGTAAGTCAATAGAAGAATCTCTCCAAGGAGCCTTATCTTGAAGTGCCCCTAACCTCTCCCCGCTATTAGAATACCTCCAGTCTCCATGACGAGGTACGGATTAAAGGTGGGTCCTTGCACGTTCCAGTTTCTCCTTCGTTGAGGTCCTGATTACTCGGGACGCCTCTTCCCCACTTCCATACTGCTAAACAAAAGTTTGCCTAAGTATGCATGACACACTTGACTCTAACGAAGGAAGTACTACCGAGGTAGTACTTCCATGCTCTAACAACAAGATACTTCGTTGGTATCGGAAGAAATGTTTTCTTGTTGTAGAAAAAATACTGTGTTCTGGGGTTTTATTTAGAGTTAAAACAGCATCTCGTCGTTTTCACACTTATGTTGCCGAGTGACATATTGAGCTTTAGATTTTACGACGCGGACGTCAGCTGCAACGTAATGACGTCACCACGAGAGTTTCCCCTGTCATTTAACAACTGAGTGTAGAGTTATTTCGCGTTGCGTTCGAAATGGCATAGGTACAAATGACAAATGTCATTTCGTTGTAGATGAGGTGCGCGTCGTGAAATCGAAAGCTCCCTATTAACAGAAATTATACCACCTTCAATGATAAGTTGCCCGCTCGGCCAGCGATCTTTCAGCTTCATCTATATTGACTGCTCTCATAACATCAACTAGAATTACATATAAGACATCTGTTACGGAGGTAAACTGATAAACAGATTGTCAGTTGAGGCAGAGAGTTGTCAGGGTCAACTCCCTAGTTGAGGACAGTTTGACGTCATCAAGTGCAGGACTTTTACCGGGGCTAATTTCAGAGGATTAAAAATTTAGGGTACAAAGCCAGATGAATAAAATTCAAAATCAAGGCTTTTCAAAATTCTTTCTGCATTGTAGAAACAACATATAGTAACTAGACATTTGTACTTGCATGGCAAGTACTAATCGAAGCCTTGAAAATGCGCACACTTGGGACTTTCTTATAAACAAAATGAAGCATATTGTTGGAACTGGTTCCCTGACAAAAGTGGAATATTTCCCACATGTGCCTGGGAGGGGGGAGGGGAAGGGGGACATTGTTCCTTGCAACTTGTTTGGGGAAATCTATGTGAGATAAAGCAGTAACATTATATATTCTACTGAACACCGATGTTTAAATGAAAGTGCTCACCTGGATGTAACAATATCGATAAGCTTTTATTTTTAATCAGTTGCCCATCCTGGATGTAAAGTTGCCCCAAAATCTTTGTACCTAGTTACACTTTGCCTGAGACTGTGTGATACACTACTGGTGGTGACACAGGCCTAGCGCTATGCAAAAGTATTGACCCTAGACTAACTTGACTTTCCTAACAAGCAGTAGACTACAATCTTGGACAAAACTGTTGGGACACTTTACATATTATTTGTCAATTTTAGTTGAAGTAGGCCAACATAAAACTCCCTTTACCCCTCCCAATGTTGCGTCAAGAAGAACAGGGCTCTTTGCCGTGAACAGCATAACAGTGGTCAACATTGGAAGGGAGAGCAAGGTGTCCCAACAAGTTATTGTCCAAGATTGTCTGGGTCCCAAGAGATACATTTTTGAGACGGAATTCAATAAAAACGTTTAACTTTGCGAGTGTTCTAAGGTTGTTTAAGACCTTTTCCAGAAGCCAACTATTCTCTTGAGGATTTTTAACAAATTAAGGGCGACCGTAGGATGAATTTCATTACAAACCAAAAGTATGCCTTGTTTAGACGCACAAATCAACAATTGCAACGGGTGGAATAATTCCCTTCCTGGATAGAAGAGTCATTCTTTTTCAAACTGATAGTTGGAGACGAGAAATTTATCGAAAAGGGGCCACGATCTACCATAAGATTGTTAAAGTAACTCTGCAAGCCAGACTTTCTTTCATAACTTTGGTACAGTAGATTGTTAGGTACGGTTGGTTTGGAACACATTTTGCAGCCAATTTTGCATCTCAGGCTGTATTTTTCATGTTGTATTACAACTGGTAACAAATTTGTTATGCCTTCTTTCAACCGAAGCAGTTTCTTAACATTTTTAGTTGAAAGTTGCTTTCCAAACCAATGGTAGACTTGGTTTTAACTAAGCCTACACCCCAACCTCGTCAAGGTGGCAGGTAGGCCGGGCACAACCATATCTCAGAATTAAAATATGCAAAGCAAGTGGGACAATATCGTTAATGTCCCTTTGCTCAAAAGGAAGGATGTGACAGAAGAATTGAAGTGTTCAGGCCATTTTTGGTGGTATTTGCTTGGGCTTAGTCCCAGGGTCCTCTCATGTAGGTCCCTCCCAACATTTGTGAAAAGGGTCCAAAATAATCTAGATCCAGGACTCCACAAGCTAAATCCGGTCCAGGAAATACTTCCATGTAATGACCAGCATATCATTTACCTGTCATAAAATAACCAAATAACCATAAGCAAAGTGTCACTTCTTACTGGTGGCAGCGCACCTATCTGACTTCTCGAAATTCTCGTACAATCTTGGACAGAACCGTTGCCGGTTAGGACACTTCACATGTTATCTGTAAATTTTAGTTGAAGTAGGCTAACATGAAACTGCCTGAAATAGCCTAACATGCAACCCCCTTTTCCCCTCCCAGTGTTGTGTCAGGAAGAATGTTTCTTTGCCGTGAACAGCATAACAGTGGTAAACCAACACTGGAATAGAAGGGGGAGCGGGGTGTCCCAACAAATTATTTTGTCCAAGATTGTATCTGCAGTGTCTAGGCCTATATACGCTGAGCGCACCTTTTGCACTAGGACACGACTAAGTGTAAATGTTAGAGTTGTTTTGTTCTGTAACGTTAGGCTTTAGGCCTTCGTAACTGTGTTTGGGTAAGACTACGACAACTTTTGTTCTCAGTGAAGCCTAAAGGACTAGAGTATGTTTGGAGAGTCGCGTAATTGTTTCCTATACAAATGTATTGGGAGCAACTACGCGACCGTCGATGCATAACGTTAGTCCTTTACTGAGAACTACGACAACCGTGGGTAGACAGTCTTTTCCTTTGTTTCAAACATTGAAGATACAATAGAGAGCCATTAACAACCCATACAGGGCGATGAAATGAACGACAAATTGAATACCTTAAAATTGGTGGATCGTTCCCTGGCATTGGTTACTGTCGCAATTACGTTAACGACACAGTACGTACACTATATAGCTAGCTGCATGCTTTTATGCATGAACGTAAGTTAGTGGACATTAGGTGCGTTCGATTTAGCGGCTCGAGCCAGCTCAACTGGCTCAGCCAGCGATCGATCTTTCGCAAAAGTGATTTTAACGTCATCAAATCGTCACAACTTGAGCCGGCCAAAACGACCAGCCCTCCGAGGTGGTCTAGTTGAGCCGGTGACGTATTTTACGTCACATTTTGACCAGTTTAAAAACTGGTTGAGCCAGTTGAGCCGTCTCGAGCCGCTGAATCGAACGCACCTATTGAAATGAGTACGGCTCACCTTAAAGGCATGTTCTGGTGGCTTTTTGCCTTTGTCTTGTAAGAAAAACAAAAATATTCCACACCATGTCCTTCAAACCCTATCACAATACCATTTTCCTAACTCAAGATATCTCACTTTAAAGATTGGTTATTTCTGTTAAAAAATACCTCTGCTCTTCAACAAAGCCACAGAAAGGTATGTAATGTGGGCACATTGCTTCAAATTCCTTTTGTTTTTCTTTATAATTGAACATCCTGTTTGTCCTTGAAATTTGATACTGTTGGAATGTTTGAATATCTTTTCCTGTAGATCTAGCATTGCCCTTCAACATATGTAGAGCGCAACCAACAATGTTCTTTGATAGTGTCTGCAGCGGCATCATAATTATAAATAAATTGAATGCAGCGTCAAATTAATGTGCCACAATGACATCACAGATTTCCCATAATGCATCAAATCCCAAGAAAAATTTGCAATATTTTAAAAATTTGTATCTTCCAAATGCTATAAGCTATTGAAATGCAGTTTTCACCTTTTGAGAGAGAAAATTTTTCTGTTTATTTTAAAGTTAACGAATTTTGTCTCCAGAACATGCCTTTAAATCGACGGTACTTCGATCCTGACGTCAGAATTTATCATGACGTCATTGTTTTAAGACACACCGCGGGAAATGAGAAAAGTTTGTCGAACTCTGTTCGAACATAGCAACACAACTTGGCCGCACTTACTGTATTCACAGTACTATATGACTTGACTTGTTAACGCTCGTTCAGTTAAGTAGCTGCACTCATCACAAGGACAACGGAGACTGGAACAGAACTGAGAGCACTTAAATGGAGCCATTGCTCAATGCGTAAATAGTCATTATACCTCTTGCTAAGCTTAATGGCCGGGCTGCTCTTGTTTACAAATTTCAAGACCTTTTATTGCAAAATTCTGGAGCAGAACTAGACATGTCAGGGTGGGGGGGTCAAGGGGAGCTGAACTTAGCGACAGTGATTGATAGACAGATGCAATTCTCTTCTGGAAATATCTAACATTAATACTGCCCAAAAGCAATCCATTGCTGTGGGGTGTACAGAAAATTAGGAAAAATCATTACCCATCAGAGAATTGGAAATAGCATTTTCTGCATGTTTGGGGAGGGGGTGAAATTTTTCACTTGGAGAAAATGGAAATTGATCGATGCCCTAATTCGCTTTTCAAAGGCAGAATCAACTCGCATAAAATCTGGTAGTCACACTGTGACTGCATAAGATGTAGGCTTTTATTTTTTAAATTCCAAATCTCAGTTGGGAGGGGAGGTTTCCCTTGGAGACTCCCCCTGCCCCCTGGTGACACCACTGCCATTGACACTACCCCACTGGCTCTGACTGTAGCCTAGGAAAGCTGCTAAATGAAGCAAACTGAAATAACTGGGGGACCAATGAGATGGAGGAGTAAAGGTACCTGTATCTCTTTGTGATTCTGATGATACCTTTATGTCCCCCATTTTTTCATTATTGTACTTGAATGGTTGATTTCAAGGTTTGTTACTCCACATTTTCAATGTTCCCAGCAGTAGCTGAACCAGGATTTCAAGCACGGGAAGGAGAAGGGAAATGAAGGATAAAGGAAAATGTTGAGGGCAAAAATTTTTCACACGTATCTTGATACTGAGCACAAAGTTCGGGTTTTGCACGTAGGATGAAAGGCCCATCGGTGAAATCCAGGCACAAAGTCCACAGAACCTCTAGCATTTAAGCATATCTCTGGGATAAACTATGTCTTATATAGTTACATCTGGTTCAGAGTTGGGGGCTACTGGGAGTGGGGGGATTCTGCAAGGGGAAAATACCCCCATGACCTCCTGGTGCCACCACTGATTCCCAGCCTGGAAATATGAAACCCTGGGAACAATGGACTCTGGGAAATTTGCTGTAGACTTTGTGCAGCAGTGCTTCATGCGGTTCAGTGCATTCTGAGGTTTCCTCTTTTTTGTTCTTGAGGACCCCCATTTCATCTTCCATCTCACAAACTTTCCATCTTTTGAACCTTATTTCTGGTCTCACAGACTCTAATCTCTGCTTTCCAAGACTGAAAGGGGTTTGTGGTTACCCCAAATTGCTCAACATTTCTTCAATTTATCAGCCAACGATATGAAATCATTCAACCAATAACATGAACACATGAAAAAAGTGACAACAGTGATCATTTCTACTGTTTGGCATGGGCACAAGATTTTATATTTTTACAAATTTTAGTCCAATTCTTCATTTAACAGAAGGCACAACACAAGAAACTACAAGAGCTAGTACAGCTATGCCTTAATGCACTCTTTTTGGATACTGACACTGCACCACATCATATGATATGAACTGCTTATAACCAGAGAGCAGAACGGCTTAGTGATTCCTTGCAGAAAAGAAAATTTTGGAAATTTTGCCTTTTCATCTCTGGTGACCTCAGATGGTGATCTTGGCAATTCTTGGAAAATTCACCTTTTGATGGCTGGCAACCCAGATGACTTAATTCTGACCTCCCCAAAACAATTAAGGTTCTGTGGGTAACCATACTGCATCCACATACCAATTACGAAATTCTTCCAAATTTCCAACTTTAAGGTATATATCTCCATACCAAAGTTTTTAATCCCTTGTTAACTTATGTGACATAATCATTTGACCTCTGTTGAGTTGGCACATGACCTCTGGTGACCTGACATTTAACCTCTGGCAACCTGGCATTTAACATCTGGTGACCTGGCATGTCACCTCTGGTGATGCTGCATTTGAACTCTGGTGACCTTACAATCCATTGAGGGGTTTTTCACACAATTAGTGCCTGTGAGGTCAAATGACCTTTGACATCCACCCAAGAACAATAGCTCATCTATGAACCAAATATAACAGTTGTCCTTCACTGTTGTCTTGAGAAATTGTGATAACAAGCCCTCCATGCCTGTAGCCAGGCAAGGCACTGGAGGGAGCAAATGTTTTGGGAGGGGAGGAGAATCTTTCCAGGGGACAAAATGAGTGTAAGCGGCAAACTTCAAACAATTTAGGGGGACAAAATTTGAAAATTGAAGCCAATTACTTGGTTTGGTAGTGTAACCTCTGGTGATCTAACATGAACTTTGAATCCAACCACAAACAATAAGTTTGTTCTTCCCAACATGACAAATCTGTATACCAAATATGAAAAGTGTCTGCTGTTCATATCTTGAGATATCATGTTTACAAGCAAAAGTGTCACAAACACACACATATATTCCTTGCCTGCCTATGGCAAGGAATCCAAATTTAATGTGTTGCTTAATATTATTAATTTGTTATGATAAATTATCGATTAGTTATTGCAATCAATATTTTATTGTGACTTATTAATTATATATTACTTCAAATAATTATTGCACTACTACAAGTTTTTAGTTTGTTACAAGTACTGTAACTACTTTGTTAATGCAAATAAATCATTTGTCATAGCAAAATAATAATTTAAAAAAAAAAAACAATGCAAAAATGCATTGAGGTTTCGATGATACATAAATGTTCCATTTCAAATAATGGCATCATGTACCATAGCTCACTCAAATGATATACCGGTACTAGCATGTTCATAAAATAATTTTGTTATCCCAGATGACCTTTGACCTCCACCAACAAAATCTGGGAACACCTTTTCACCATAATGTGCATCCATTCAGTTTCCTACCTTGAGACGTGTTACCCCCTAACAACGTTTTCATTCACATTTTGACCTTGAGTGACCCACATGACCTTTGAGACCCATACACTGGCTATAGAAAGAAAGATAGACAGACAAACAGACAGACAGAGAGCTATCTTGATATAATGAATTAACAAGATTTACAGACTTTGACCCCTGCTGACCCCATATGACCTTTGACCTCCACCAAAAACAAACGGGACCACCTTCTTACCATAATGTATCTATACACCAAATATGAAATCTTAAAACGTTTCCTAACTGGAGATATCGCATTAATAAGATTTCAGACTTTGCCTCCTGGTGACCCCATATGACCTTTGACCTCTGCCAAAAACAATAGGGACCATCTTCAGACCATAAGGCACCCACATACTAAATATGAAACCTATCCGATTTTCCTATCTGAAGATACTGGGTGAATGAGATTTTCAGACTTTGACGCCTGGTGACCCCAGATGACCTTTGACCTCTGCCAACAAACACTGGGAACACCTTCTCCCCAAAACAATAGGGACCATCTTCTGACCACAATGCATCCACATACAAAATATGACATCCATCCAAGTTTCCTACATGTCCGTCCAAAATGTTACTCTACCAAGGGCCAGTGCCATACCACATTAAACAAAATCTGTTTCGAGTCAGTGCCATGTGATGTTTAAATGTGGCCCTCAAACAATTCTATGCACAATCATTGAAAACATTCTTTAATATGGTATATCAAAATAAATTTAATGGCATATCTTATTAATGACCTTTATGTAGGAGTGGAGAGTGATGTTAAAGGCATATTCTGTTGGCTTTTCACCTGGGTCTTGCAAGAAAAACAAAAATATTCCACACCCATGTCCTTAAAACCTTGCCTCAATAACCTTTTGCTAACTCAAAACATCTTACTTTAAAGATTGGTCATTTTTTTAAAAAATACCTCTGCTTTTCAAGAAAGTCACAGAAAGTAATGTAATGTGGGCAAATTACCTCAGATTCCTTTTGTTTTTCTCCATTATTAGATGCCCTGTTTGTCCTTGAAATTTGATACTATTGGAATGATAGAATATCTTTCCCTGTAGATCTAGCATTACTCTTCACCATATGTAGAGAAAGTCCGACAATTTTGATAAATGCTGCCAGAAGCAGCATCAAAATAATAAATAAATTGAATACAAAGTCAAATTAATGTGCCACGATGGCATCACAGATTTCCCATGATGCACCAAATTTCATGAAAAAAATACATAACTTTAAAAATCTGTATCTTCTGATTGCTATATGCTATTAAAATGCAGGTTTCACCGACTGAAAGAGAAAATTCTTCTACATACAGTCTTCTGAAATTAACAAATTTTGTGTACAGAATATGCCTTTTATTCAAGTGGTCCCTAAAATGCCAATTCTGGTCGTAAGGGAGAACTTTTCTTGTGTGCTACGAGCCAACTGATGGTGGCGTTCTGGATTCATCGACAGTGTGTATATTTCTTTCTCAGTGTATATCCTCCATTACTGTAGATCCTGGTAGTGCTCCTGTGCACACAATGCAGCTGTATATGTGGCATGTACCCACAGTATTTCCCCCAAAATGGTAGTGGTACAATTTTTCTGGTAATTTCCTGATCAATTTACAATTTGCTCATGTGCCATTTAGGTGATCATTTTTATTTTGTGAAAGAAGGCTCAAAATATTATTTATATGGGTTCTTACCCCGGGAATGGCCATTTTTGGCCAAAGTATTCTACACAATCCAACCCAATAAATGGTGCTGGTATGCTAAGATATTCTTTTTGAGAGGATAACACTGGTTGCCAACCCCTTGCCTATGCTGCCAAAAATTCCTGTCCTAAGCCTTAAATATAATTATGAATGGAGTAAGATATCAAGCCTCAAGCTTGAAATTTCATTTAAAAAGAAATATTATATTGAAAAGACTGAGGAACCAAGCCTCATGCTTGGTTCCATACTTCATTCTGAAACATGTATTGCATAAAAAATAGAATACATATAAATGGACTGAGATACCAAGCCTGATGCTTGGTATTTCATTCCATAACATGTATTACATTAGGTGGACAGAGGTACCAAGCCTCAAGATTGGTACTTCATTCCATAACATGTATTACATTAAATGGAATGAGATACCAAGCTTCAAGATTGGTACTTCATTCCATAACATGTATTACATTAAATGGAATGAGATACCAAGCCTCATGCTTGGTACTTCATTCCATAACAAGTTTTACATTAAATGGTCTGAGATACAAAGCCTCAAGATTGGTATCACTCTATAACATGTTTTACATTAAATGGACTGAGATACCAAGCCTCATGCTTGGTACTTCATTCCATAACATGTTTAACATTTAATGGAATGAGATACGAAGCCTCATGCTTGGTAATTCATTCCATAACATGTTTTACATTAAATGGAATGAGATACCAAGCCTCAAGATTGGTAATTCATTCCATAACATGTATTACATTATATGGAATGAGATACCAAGCCTCAAGATTGGTATTTCATTCCATAACATGTATTACATTAAAAGGACTGAGATACCAAGCCTCATGCTTGGTACTTCATTCCATAACATGTATTACATTAAATGGACTGAGATACCAAGTCTCAAGATTGGTATTTCCTTCTATAACATGTTTTACATCAAATGGACTGAGATGCCAAGCCTCAAGATTGGTATTTCATTCCATAACATGTATTACATTAAATGGACCGAGAAACCAAGCCCCGGGAATGGTATTTCATTCTATAACATGTTTTACATTAAATGGACTGAGATACCAAGCCTCAAGATTGGTATTTCATTCCATAACATGTATTACATTAAATGGACTGAGATACCAAGCCTCAAGATTGGTATTTCATTTCATAACATGTTTTACATTAAATGGACTGAGATACCAAGCCTCATGCTTGGTACTTCATTCCATAACATGTTTTACATTAAATGGACTGAGATACCATGCCTCAAGATTGGTATTTCATTTCATAACATGTTTTACATTAAATGGACTGAGATACCAAGCCTCAAGATTGGTATTTCATTTCATAACATGTTTTACATTAAATGGACTGAGATACCAAGCCTCAAGATTGGTATTTCATTCCATAACATGTATTACATTAAATGGACAAGTATTCATTATATTAAGTTGATTGAGACACCAAGCCACATGCAGACAGGCTTGCCACGTCTCATTAGTCTACAGGTGCTTAGAACTTTCGTCTCTGTTTTTACGTTAGAAGTCTAAGGTAGGCCTAGCAATAATACTTGGCAGTGGGTAGGACTAACGTTAGCATCTACAGTACCCTACTTCTCCATTTTCGCGCAATTCGGACTTGTGCTAATTCATGCACAGTTACTTGGGTGCTTCTTTCACGATTCGTTCATATATAGATAAGATAGGCCTGTCGACAGTAATCTGGCGGTCCTTGGACCTGTCAAAACTGTACTTAATTTCAGGCTGGGCTGTTTTCAATATTCTTCAAAGTTCAAAGCCATATGCCCAACATCAGGACTGCATCGTACTGCACTGCTGGCTAACAAGACTGTACACGATTTTACTCAGTCACTTTGTTGTTGTTAAGTTGTTGTTGTTGTGAATGGTGTTTCCCGCGGTTCAGTGCTTTTTGGTGAACTGTGACGTAAGTGACGTCAGGATCGAAGTACCGTCGATTTAAGGTCAGCCAAATGAGTACGGTCGACGAAGTTGCTTGATGAAGCAGTTCCGACAAAACAAAGTGGCATATGTTGGAAAATGCAACCTTTGAAATTTATTTTGAAATCCGTGAACGGTATAAATTGTTTTCAAGCTATATTTACACCTTTTTTTCAACCAGAGAGGAAGCCTTCAATGCAGAACAATACCTTTGAATGTGGAACTACTTCTTTATTTGCACATTACCACCTTACTATACAGGAGTTGTTCGGGCAAATCCCCTTTTATAGAAATAGTTAAACTTTGTTGAAAATCCCCCTACGGAACAACTTAACATGACTGCGCAGCTGTTCCATTGTTCGAACGAACAGCTCGCGATTGCAATATGAATCCAAACGGAACATGATTTAATATTCATCCGCACCGACCGCTTACGAAGGCACGAAAACACGTGACTGAACGAGCAATTCCTATAATCGAAGCTGTGGCTTCGATTAAATAGGTGTTCTAAATAAATGCGCAATCTAAAAACAAGGACAAGAGCAGTCACCCCAACTTGCAGCAGTGTAGTAGACTTTCCTGTCTCGTGTTTGGCTCTTGACAGTGTGACAATACTTTTTCTCCTCAAATGTGCTAGTAAAATTTACTAAGAGTAACTGCTTGGTTTACCTCGAATAGCAATATTTTAAGAAACTTAAGAGAAAAAAAGAAGGAAATTGTGATATTTAGCCGATGCTTCAACATAAGATTGGGACGACTGTTCGTGTCTTTTAACTTCAGACAAATCATGTTTCAAATGCCTTACTTTTACACTCATTACACACTTTTACAAACTTCTCGGAGACGAAGGGGCAGTTTTAGGATGTAGAAATTTCACAACTTGTGAAGCGCCACCAATCCTGAGCTGTCCTTGCCGATCCCAAAACGATGAACTCATTGGAAAGAGTGTTGAGTTCCTCTGTAGAAGGTGGAAAAGAATCACCCAATTTTTCCACCTTTTCTCGATGTACTTACAAGAATATTAACAGTTAGTTACGATTTAAAAGACTCTTTGTTTTGTTTTTGTTTTTTGGGGGGGGGGTGTTTTTTTCTATTTTTTTTTTTTTTTTTTTTTTTTTTTTGAACTGGATGTTACCAACTTTTGAACTGGATGTTACCAACTTTTGAGGTAACCCTATCTGAGGTTGCCAAAAGTTTTGCTTGAAAGGTATTCCTCAAAATTGCTAAAATCAGAAGGAATAAGTTACAATTGCCATTGGTTTGTGGAGGTCTATGGATACACATTAAGAAGCAATAAGGCATTGAAGGCTAACACCGTTATGCAGACTGTAAACTACGGTAGGACTTGGCTTCCTGGGGTAGTGAATAATATAGACAGGTAAATTGGGAGATATTTCCTTACTAATGCTTCTATCAGAACATTGCTGATAACATATTGTTCTCAAAAGTTATACCGAAAGACCGCGTTCCTCTTCCATTGCTATAGGAATAGATTAATAACTGTTGTTTTTACTTCAAAATGAGTAATTAGAGAAGACATTTCACTGGATTTAGACTTACTCCTTAATCTGAGGAGTTATCCCCCCGGCCAATGCTTGAACAAATAAAACATAATAAGAAAATAAACAAATATGTGTGATTTGTAATTTTATTGCAGTTTATTATAAATGTAGTACACTGACAATTGATGATACTGGACAAATAAATTAAACTAATAACTTGTTCTCATTAGTGATAAATTAAAGAACAATCTCCTTTTTTCAAAGCAACATGAAAACAAAAGAAACTGTGCACGTTTGATACAATCCTCCACAAAAATATATTGGACAAACACTATCTCCGCATCATTTTTCAATGTTGGCGTTTTAAATCAGTCACTCGTCACCCCCAAACTACAATTTTACCTTGGGTATGCCTAACTTCTCAATTGACATAGCTCTTTGATTGAAATAAAATTTAAAAAAAAACCTGCAGAGTAGCTCATATACTGAAATACAGTCACAATCCAGAAGGTACATATATATAAAATACACTGAAAACAAAAACTAGAAAGCATGACTCGTCTACCGACTAGTTTGCCTTATATTAGTCCGTTGACTTGTCAGTGGTCACGAACTAGTCAGTAAATTAGTCCGTGTGGTGCCTACTAATCAACTGACCAGTCTGTGATCCCTGACTAATCCACAGACTAATTGTATTCTTATCAGTTATATTAGTCAATAAAGGCACCATCCTGAGTAGTTTTTGTTTCGAGTGAGATGACAAAGCACGAGATAATAAAAATAAATACAATGCAATTTGATATTTCAGGAAATTTGATCTAACCAGCAAAAGAGAAGAAAATGGCAAGATTGCGGCACAAATAAATGAACAATTTTACAGCAAAGTTGCAAAACTATACTGCAACAGTCACTCTTCAAGTAAAATAAGACAAAATACAGCAAAGTTATTGAAAGGTTTTAGTACTGTTGTATCATTTAAATATTGAAATTGAAAGAATAACATAATACTTTAATATTGATAAATAAATATTCTTTTGATATTTCAATTTCCGATCTTGCGTTTCCATTCATGTCAAAACTGTAGTGGCCATTACCATACGCTGTCGTTAGCACCACAATACCCATTGGGCTAACCCATACACCCCAAACAACCCGACGTCTGTGAAATTTTACCGGTTCTCTACACGTAAGTGTAAGTCACACCTTATAGCAGGGGCGAAGGTGTATTTTGTAGCCTTATACAAGGCCATGGGAATAATATTACTGGGGATTGACAAGGCATCTTTGAAAAAAAATCCAGTTTGTATAACCTCCGGTCAGATAAAATCTCTCCTTTTAAAAACCCAAGACCATCTGTACGAAACATAAATTCCAGGGTGCATCCCAAGTCCGAAAGGTAATAAATATGAATATGATTCTGAACATGTGAATTCTACAAATAAAGGTTAACAGAAACAAGTTTAAGAGACTCGAGAATTTTGATAAAATGGAACCGCTCACGGACTTCCTATATATGGAGAGAGAGAGTCAAGTGACCTAAACGATCGCCATCAAGAAAACTGAAAAAGGCGTACCAAGATGGCCACCGCGACCCTTTCGTTTACTTCTTTTAATTTGTCGACGACTCTGAAACATTTCAAACAAAATTTAGACTTGCAAGGGTAAAAATATTATATTCCCTTAATATAAATCCTTTTGACGGTTTTGACTCCACCTTGCATTATCTGAAAAAAAATCAAATTCTTTGCAAAATCTGTCGATTTTGACCAGTTGAGAAAATCCAAAATTTTACACACTAAATCATTGCAGGCAGCCATCTTGCTAAACCTTTACTAACACGTATGGCAGCGGCAAGCTACGCATGAGACGTTATGACAGTATGCTATGTCCATTTATAAAGGTAGCCGTGAAATCACTGAACAGGAAAGACATAATAAATAAAGTTAACAGTAGTGAATAAGTAAAACAGGAGAGCTAATAATAACAATGGAAATAAACAAAAAATAAATTTGGTAAATTTGGTCACCGGCAATGATGCAACGTTTGCACAGTTTCATAGTACAGGACAACGTCACACGTAGGTCTAGGCCAAATTGCAGTAAGTAAAGGCAGTGGAAGTGAACTATAGCTTACATAGCATGAATCCAGCTGTATGTAACTTAAACATATTTCATAGAGACGATAAATAGTGGAGTGTAAACCGAATAAAATAGGCGAAAGAAAAAACTAAACATTATCAAGGCTTATAAGTACTGTAACAACGTTGAGAATTACATTTTAGACAGTCTGAAATCTGTCGATCATCTCCTTCTGTATTCCTTTGAAACGATGTTTCGTCCCTTACGACTTCAACGTCACAACGAAGAATAGCAAAACCGCATTTTAGAGTATTATGTATGCATACGTATGTAAAAGTGAACTTCGATTTCTATGGTCTTGTGACGTTATAAACACCCATATATCGCACGATTACTTAAAGCTGTCTCAAGTACTGTACTTCAGAAAATAGAAGAAAATAAAATAGTTAAAACCATCGCAGAAACATCATTTTTTGACATTAAGGACAAAATTTTAAAAGAAAAATGTTTTTCAAGTTAAAGACATTTAACTCTCCACCCAAACTACAACTTTTGTGGCAGAAATTTCCAATCGGCACATCTCCTTGATTAAAGTTAAAACAATGCAAAATAATGTAGTTCATATTGTACAACATTTACTGTACTAAAAGTATTTTAATAACACATTTGGCATCGTATACTCCACCATGAAGCAAAAAACTGAGATTGTGTCTGGATTGTTAAGAGTTTAAGACATTTGTGGGAGGGGCGTTGGAAATAAGGTAATAATATTCTTCTTCATAATCGTCGGTTTTGCATATGCAGCCCATGTAATAATTCCATATATGTCGGTGTATACGATTACATATTTGTAAGTGTACAGTGTAAGTGAAGACGCTTGGGTGACTTAAGTGTGTCTTTTATTTTGAATGAAAAGCTGAAACACTGACCCCTTTTTGATCCGCCTGTATGCGTACAAGGATGAAAAGCCGATATGAAAAGATTTTCAGTTTAAAGGACAGTTTAACTTACTCTTAAAGGGAAATATTGCGTTTAAAATTCTCCAACACAGCATTAAAATTAAATAGCTCTAGTCATTTTCAAATCATTCGGTTTCAGCAATAAACCCCAGTAATAGCTTCATCTCCTCAAAATATTATTCACAAGTTATGGAAATTGCATCTTTTGAAATCTTGGAAGTTTGGGTGAACACAATATTCTTGAGCAACAAACAGCTGAATTTCTATCTGACTGTCTGAGCGAAACTTGTTTCTTGAAAAGAAGGCTGCCATACTGTCTTATTTGCAATTATTTATCACTCTTTGCCAATAAATATTGGTTTTAAAAGGATGAAATTTCCTTGTAAAATAAACAAAATATTTCCTTTTAAGAAGAATGAATAGTAAACAGAAAAGTCTTTAACAAGATGTTATAAAATTGATTTAAGTTCAAATAGTAAGTATAAGCTCTAGAAAGTGTCATGAAAGTTTTAAAGCGTCATATAAATAGTAAAAAAGGAATAACTTAGAAAGTGTAACATTACAATAAATATAATAATTTAATAGTGTACCGTGTGATACTGAATACTCTTTCGTTTTAAAATGCAATTAATGTAATTTTCCCGAAATTGCAACTCTATAGTTATCTCAATTTTATTGAGGTAATATAAATAAATAAATTGAAAGGAGTTTGATCTTTCAAAAAGTCGAAATGGCGTTAATACACAGCTCTGGATAATATACACCGGTGTATCCCTTCTAAACCACACTCTAAAAAAGTGTTTAGGAATTTAACGTTTTTCTGAACACTTCTTGGTCCCATTTTGTAAACACGTTTAGATGTTAAACACATGTATATGATACCTGAACAATTTGTCTTCAAGTTAAACACGGTTAATTGCTAAACACTAAGTGTGTAATAGCTAAACATGTTTATAATTTGAATGTGTTCCAAAAGTGGAGCGAAATAAGTGTTCAATTTCGAATCTCATTTGAAGAGTGTTTGCCTGTATATTGGCAGTAACGGTACACGTGGTCGATATTACTTAAAAGGGAATTAATTTTTAGTGGGCCAAAATGTAAAAATACATTGTTAACGGCAACTTGAAAAATTTTTAAGGGGCTGAAAATCTTTCCCTGCCCTCACTCCTGTTAACGGGACTGAATTTCTATTGAATGGGTTGTTGTTGCAGATGAACTTGGAGAAAACTGATATATCTTGAAGTTTTACACTAGACCTTTGGTATCACTTTTGTTAAACCCCCAACTGTCTAAAATTCGTAAAGTGGAAATCACTCTTTTAGATTGATTTTACGAATCACCCTAGATTTTGAGTGAAAATTTCAATGAAAAAGAACAATTCTCACTCTAATAGAATAAATATTCAATCCTAAGTTAGAAGTCATCCCTAATTTTTTTTTTTTTTTTCTTAGTTAAGTTTACTTTGCAGAACAGTGAAGTCATTTACGGCTTTAGTCAATTGTTCGTTGATTTGTTCCATGACGTAGCAATCCCGTAAACGTCTACGATAGACATTTCTTTCCCATTTTGGAGTAAAATAAGGAGCATCTTCCTCTGGGATCTCTTCGGGGGTGGCAGGTACGTTCAGATGGCCAGTCATCTAAAGAAGAAAACAATTCAAAGAGAACGCCTGTAATAGTGTAATCAAATCATAAGGAGAACATTGTCTGGAATTGTAGCGTCGTTTTTGAGCGAGTTCAGTAATTCGTCGCCGCGTGAAATTGTGGGTCACACCAGGCAGCTCCCTGGTCACACGACGGGTCATATAGACCGAGTTCAGCACTAAGTGCGTTTGGTTTACGTGTTTTCGTGCAGAACGGGCATATAACTTTAAGTGTATATCTGTCTGGTCCAACTGAACGCAATAAGGAGTCTCAGACTACCGTCACGTCAGATTAACATGAAAAATTTTACACAAAAAGAGAATTTAGATACAACTCACTCCGCAAGATCACACTTAAGGTCTCTCTTATTGATGAATCGAATTAAAAGATGCACGCTTCGACGAATTTTTATGTAAACTTTAATTTCGGAAACATGTTTCACGTGCGGAAGCGTTTTTCATCCCGACGATTAAGAGGATGATGTGCGCATGTGCATAGCGCCCAAACTGAATTACAGAACTCGCTCAGTGTTAGACATCTGATGCGCTTTCTTGTGTCTTTGCAAACACATCCAACGCCAAGTGTTATACGTCTTTGGGGAAAAACATACAGAACCGCAAAGCAATTTGGATAAAAGCATGGTAGTAGCAGTCCTAACTTTTTTGTCATAGGTCATGAAGGTAGTGAAGGCAGTGATTTAAAATCAGTTTGTGCCAATTATCCAAATTATCCAAATAAGGAGCCTTGAGAGCTTCCTGGTCCAAACAGCAAAGTGTCTTCGGTTTGACAACTTCGATGAATTTAAATGCAAAATCCTGTTATTTAAGAAGGGTTTTCCGTGGAAGTTTGAAGAAACGTCACAACAGGCTTGAGGACAGCAGAAATGGATAAGACCTTGTGGATATTTTGCACTTATGGCGTTCCATACTAAATCATTTTCATCGCCGTTGATCTTAATCAGGGAGCTCCAAACAGCTTTCTGGGGTTATTCTTGCATATTCATTTTCAAATTAAAAAATAACGGTCCAGTGTGTCACCTATAACTAACACCCACAATCTACCAATTAAGAGAGTAAATTTCACTCGTTAGAGAAGTGAGAGTTATAATGGTTCACTCCAAAAGAGTGGAAATTTTATCAAAGAAAAGTGAAATTCACTCCAAAAGAGACAATTTTCACTTTTGATGGAGTGCCTTCAGGGACCACTCTGAAAAAAAAGAGTGATCCTTGGAAACACCCGTTAAAGCGTGAGTTATGAGTCTAGTTGGAGTGAATTTCACTCATCTTGGAAGAGTGGTTCCAAGTTTTCTTAAACTATTTTTGGAGTAAATTCACACTTTTCACTCTATTAGAGAGTGACTAGGTTCTTTCTTTTGATCTTAGAGTGAAACTTTATAGAACTTACCACGTTTTCTATCTTGCCGACGGTATTTGATAATAAAGTGGAAACGTCAGTCATATTAGATATAAAATTTCTCGAGGCGGTCGTGTTTTTTTCATCCTCCAGAACATATTTCATAATTTTTTCATAGTTCATGAAATAATCCCTGTAAGCCGATAAAAGTTCACTGGCCTGATGAAAGAAAAGAAATCGAAAACCAAATTCAACACAAGGCAAAGCCGTTTTTTTTTTCTTTAGTGAAGGGAAACCAGAGTCGAAAAGCCTGCTTTATGCTGGTTCCTCTGCGCACCATGTCTTAAAATTTTGCATTATTACCGAAAAAATTATTATTAAGAATCACTTAAATTGTCTTAAAATTCTGATTCCACTCGCGTAAACTTTGATGGAAATCAACCTATATTTGGAAATTTTTAAACTTCATAAGGGATGTATGTATTATTTCTGAGGAAGATAAAAATAAATTTGGAACTTCTAACTTGAAATAATGACTAAAAAGGTGCCAAGGGTTTTTTCTTCGTTTTGCGAGCAACTTTGTGGCTGCTTCAGTTGTAGTTATTATCTTATACGAAGCTGTTATTGGTCCGAGCAAGGATGTGCTGAATAAAATCAAAAGTATTGCGACTTTGTGAGCATTTTATCGTATTGTGATGCTTGATATGAACTTCCATTTTTCGATTTATGTAAGAAATTAAGGGAAACTAACCGCTTGCTCGTCATTAAGGGAGTGCCTTAATTAACGCGAGTCCCTACACCCGAAACTGGATGGGTTACTCATTTGCCCCTCACCTACGGCTTCGTATGCTAGAGAGTGGTATGATAACTATCAACACGGTCTTAAGGAGAGGGTTTCCCACCCTGGAACGAAATGGGAAGGTTTTAAATTTTAGGCCTATCGACAAAACTTCAAATTTGCACTTTTTGTTGAAGAATCTGCCCCCTGTATACGTTGAAGGGTTATTCATGGAAGCTGTCGCGAATACAAGCTGTGGAGTCCGGGATAACCTGATTTGTTATACCATCTAGGGCGACCCCAACCAACATTACCAAAATCCGAAGTGGCGGGCATGGCTTACCAGAGAGGAATGGAACATACCTCCATTCGTTTAAAGTGTACCTCAACTCAAAAAATTAAAAAAAAAAATAATATTAAAGAACATAATAAATGAATTCTAACAGTTCAACTTCCATCTTCACAGGACATTCCTGACCTGAGATATAAAATGTTGACGTTTTTTCACTCAACTTAAAATGATACATTGCACAATAATTTATGATGTCATTGTTGTACAACTCAAGGTACAATCTTGCAGGGGCGTAGCCTGTGTCTAGCACTGTCGGCCCGGACCGACACTTTTTTGGCTAAGTCGTCTTTAAAAAAAAGCACATATAAAAATGGAACAAATAAAAATGAAAGGAAACTTCAAAATTGCCGTAATCGTCCACTAAAATCTTGTTGATTTGAAACAATCACGACTCTACAACTCATCCACACGTTCCTTTCAAAAGTGTTTAAGCTCTATATTTTCGTAGGGGCGGGGTGAGGTACAAATAGAGTCTTAGAGTCCATCTCCTGCAATCTGGGAGGGTCTTTGGAACCAAAATTTACTCGGTGCGCTCCGCGACAACTTGTGGTGGCGCTTCGCTTAGATGGTTTTCCGTGTCATCTGTCCCCCCCCCCCCCCCCATACCAACACTCTGACGGCACTCCTGCTTTGTGCCTACAACTTTTAAAATCGTGGCTACGCCCCTGTCTTGTATTTCTTTTTCCAAAAGTCATTGCACCTTGTACCAAGGTGTGATATCAGTCTTACTCTAATGGGGTGATGTAGTTAATTAAGCCCTCTCTGTGCAACATGCTATGCAAGCAAACAGGAAGTGTTCAAAGTCATAAAACATTTTTAATTTTAAAAAGGATAACAAAGCAAGTTCTATGAGTTGTACAACAAGAGTCACAAATTATTGCACAATGGACCAATTTGTTTTAAGTGAATAAACTTCAACATTTTATATCTCAGCTCAGGAATGTCCAAAGAAGATAGGAGTTGGACTGTTGGAATTCATTTTTCATGCTCTTGGTTATATTTTTCAAATTATTTGACTTGAGGTACACTTTAACTTTAACGAAAAATAAACCTATACACTGTAAAAATAGTGTTTAGTAATTACACACTTTTTAAACATGTTTGTACCCCCACATTGCAATCACGTCCATACTCTTAACTTGCTTATGGTTTAAATGCATAATATTTAGACATTAAACAAATAATATTTAGGAATTAAGAAGTGTGTTAAGCACTACAACCTGTGTCATGAGTGGGGAGTATGAAGTGCGCTTAAGTACTAAACACGTATAATGATATAAAGTAAGTAAGTAAAATGGCGTTTTAGTCGTGCCGGCCACTGCCTTTAATCTAGTTTGTAGTTTGTGGCTCACTGGCTTATTTTCCCCTAATCAAGCACGATGACAGTAGGTTCCATTTTAACAGTCCTCGGTATGACCCGACTAGGACTCGACCTCCAGACCATCCGACTGCAAGTCTGATGCTCTAACCACTTGGCTATGAAGTCGGTCTAAAATGATGTAGAGTTTGTAGACTTACACTTGCGTTTATTCTAAATTGGATCGTCATATCCTCTGAAAGCTTGAGATTGGGGGGTACATCCACATTAGTCAGCTCTGTTACATTTGGTAAGCGGTCAGTTTTCTAGAAAATAGGAAAGGACAATATGTCGACATTAATTCACTGGATTCAACAAACGGTAGTCTGCAAAGATAGTCATAGGATATCATCTGAATGAACAAACTACCGTTGGCCTATATTAAGTACTAGTGACAGGCGGAGGTTCGGGGTTGGACAATACTACCCTATCTCACCCTCTTTCTCTTTAAGTGTTGTTGGGCAAACTTCTTAAGGTGAAATGTGTTGGGGCCAAATTGAAGGAATTCCCGTACAATAATTATCTCTGTTTTACAACTCTTCTTGTTGCCTTTATTTAGTAACCAGTTTGCGTCAAATCAAGATCAATTACAATTTGTTGGACCTACGATTTGTCAGGAGCATGATACTGAAATAGCAATTTTTAGTTGTGTAAATAGTCATAAGATGACCCCCCACCCCCCCCCGCCCCTCCCCGAAGACCTCGAAGATGTGAGTAGGGACGCCAATTTCTTTTCTTGCCCCGGTGCCACTGGCAACAAGTGTTAGCACTTGGTTCTTTGAGATGAAAATGGGACACAATTGGTATTTCAGTCCCCTCCAAAGAACAAATTGTGTCAAAAAGGACCAGGCAGTCCCTCTCCTAACCTTTTTGCAGTTTATTTCTGACCCTGACCGACCATTAAGGAACTTTTCATAAAATCTGAGATACGCGCCTGAACCTCTGTGTCTGTTGCAACTCCCTGGTTCAGCTAATCAGTAGGGTGATGTCGTGGATTCACGTTAAGGTTAAAATTACATTTAGTTGACGACGTTTACACTCGTTCGGCTAAATTCCATATTTTATTGATGTCTCCATTGTGTACGGTCGCATACGTGGAGAGATTTGTCTTTGACAACCGAAGTATGCACATTCAATAAGCCTTCTCTTAATTGCGCTTGCTGTTACTATAAGTTGTGGATGCAAGGGAGATTAAGAAAAAACACAATCGCCATGTATAGTGGTCATGCACGTGACGTCAGCACGTTTCAGTTCGGCATGATGGATTGCACCGATCATGCGTAGGAGATGTGATACCGATATGCGCGCAGGACAGCACCTTAGTAGCAATTGTTGTACAATGGGAGCCTGGATGGAAAAATAAAAGACGCGTAACGCTGTGACGTCCGTGCATATTCTCTATAGATAAATTCGATCAGCGCTTGTTTTTAGTAACTGTAGGCCGCCATTAGTGGGGTTCATCAGCCTTAATATATTGTCTTCATGAATTCGACTCTCATATTCAGTGAAATTGAGGGAGTCAAGATATAATTCAGTGTGCAACCATTCATGGTACAGGTTATCAAGCAAATTGAAAAATTAAAGGTGATAGACCCCAGTTATGGCCGACTTCAATCAGACCATCACTTGCTGTCCGAATTTGTTTATACAATGCGAGATACCACTTACTTGGGACTCAAAATGCGACACTATCAGTGGAAATGACGACACCCCCTGCAGTCCAACTTTAAGTAGTGTAGTAGACTATCCTATTTCAGGAATGACCATTGAAAATTATTTGGCAATAGTTTCCTCCTCAATTGTGAATTTTAATTAGAATAGGTGCTGGGTCTACCTTGAATATGCAAATTAAGCCTTGAAGTTCGGGAGCGTTTACTTTCGCCGAGGGGATGGTCATGTTGTTTAAAGGACAAAAGAAGTCGGCCCAAACGTACTTTGAAACAACTACTAAATTTCATCAGTTTCTTATTACTCTTACTTAAATATTTCATACTCAATGTAAATCAAGCAGTTTACTCCTTGTAACTTTACAATTGAAGGATAATAACATTATCACATGATTCTCGGGAGCCTTTCGTGAAACAGAACAATTTACTAATTTAAGTTGGGGGACTCTTTTCCGATTTAAGACGCAAAAACAGAAAAGAAGACGTTTGGCACTCCAGCATTTGCTTAATTTCAAGTTATTAAAAAGTACGAGAGTGAAATACTTCCAATGAAGATATTCCTCAAATTAGGCAGACAAGCCCTTTGAAGTTTTCAAATAGTGATTTGTATTCCACCAAACCTCAGTCAAAACAATGTTCTCAGTAATCAACTACTTTCTTCTGTAAGTATCAAGGAAAATTGTTTAACTAGCAGAACGTTTATTAACTGGTCTTTGCTTATCCTTCAGTCACGTGACTTCCCTTCTCTATGTGATAGTTGATACTAATCAATCCATATATTCGAATGAGCGGGTATGTGGTTAGCAAAAGTTCAAAGGAACCGTCGTCTTCATATTTATATCCTTAGTGATTCAAGAATCTGGAGTAACTTACATAAGCATTTAAAAGTCTGGCTTCTGTTGTTCTTAAAGTAGTTGTTGTTCTTATGAGATCGGAATATAGAGCGTGTGCATCACGTCTGTTGCGTGCAGTTCTAATAGGCGAGGCATCCGTTACTATGACCAGCGTTGCAAGAAAAGTAAAAACTGTGAAAAGGATGGAAATATCAACTCATAAGAGTTTGCAAGAACATCTTCTAATCTGAAAGGACCTGGAAACAGTTTATTTTCATTTTTAATATATTTTTCAGAAAGTACAGAAAAGTGTTTGTTAAAATAGGCTGATGGGTGTAAGGCAATTGCTAAAGAAACGTTTATAAATTTTAGGCTAACTGGTCAAAGCTGGGTAACAATATGCAGGAAGAGGTGTTTAATCGTGGGCTGAAAGTAGTTCAGTCGTCACACAAGAGCCATATCAACAAAAATGGCAACAACGTCAAAAACGTTTAAGGCAACATCAACTTTAACACCAACGCAAATGAAACAGCACCCAGTAAGATTCAAATTTAGCGAAAAATTTGTAATCGGTAATTTCGATCGAACTAATCAATCTGTAAGATTGAGGATAAGATGATCTTTTCATATTGAAAAAATTCAATCCAAATTTGAGATTTGCCACTAATCTTACTAATATTTTCAGCGGCTAGAGCAGGCTTTCTCATTAAAATTTCATGAAGCATCATATTGTTAAATGTTACTGATATAATGCGCCACTGATTGCCGCCCTTGGGAAAGGGTACAAGGGGAGAGGGTGTTCCCCTCCCCCTTTTGAAAATTTTTGCGTTTCAGAAAGGGCTTACATGCAAAATGATGCAAAGTTTGTTCAATTTTCCCGGCCAAAATTTTACTCAAACTTAACCATTTTTGTCGATTCACCGGTAACGGTGAATCAACATAGCACTGACTCTAATGAATGGAAACAGTGACGGTGACTTTACTTTCTTGTGAGAACAAAACGGACGTTAATATATCCTCGTCTGTATGTGAAGTCAGTCTGTGGGAAGTACTAGATTTATTTACAGTATCTATTTTTGAGACAAAAAAATTGTTGTCAGAAAAGTTACAATTTTTTTTTCTCAATATCCTCCTAGTAATTATTTGAGCCACGCCACACCACGTCGCAATTTGTGGAAGCCTGGGTTGGAGATTTGATTTACCGAAAGCCTTGGGCATTCTTAAAAGAAAAGAGTGATCTAAGTCACCCTCTAAAAGAAAGAAAAGTATGAGTGAAAGCTCTTTATTAGAGCTTTAATTTACTTCACGAATATAGTGGAATCCACTTAAAGAAGAGTGAAATTCACTCTGAAAAGAGTGTCTGCAGGGAAAGAGTGGTTTCCGTGTGCACTCCACTAAGAGTGAAACTTCGCTCTTTTGGAGTGAACTTTGTAACTTTTATTCTTCTACCTAAGTGATTTGTTTTTTTATTTTTTAGAGTGCACGAATCTTGTGCGGCAAACTGCCCCGTCAATACTCAAAAACATCACGTGCGCATGGGCCATTCTTTTTTTACCACTCTTCTATGAAAACTCGTGTCAACCTTATCTGAATACAGTGCGCATCGCCACATCAATTCCTGGTGAAAAATGTAACCTCACGGATTTAATGACCATCTCACAGAAAAAACTGCAGGCTGACGTCTTACAGTTGAGTCAAACTTTTTCTTCGTAAGAACTTTTCAGGAACATCACACGGTTGACCCTAAGACTTAACAAACATGAGGTACGTCATCCGTATTGCAACAACGAGGTGCGTCATTCATTGTATGCTATATCCACCTGCGGATGGTTGCTGGTGCTCTCATTATGAGCTGTTTTTCCGCATGTATCAAATGACACCGAGCTTTGTGAAATAGCTTAGTGTGGACTATTCTTATCCCTGTAAGTAAGGCTTCAAAAATATGCCATTTGTAAATTTTATTTTTCATAGTTCGATGGATTTGATCCTCCTCATACCTTCGTATTCATAAAAGGGAATGATGTAAGTGTCTTCAAGTACCCTTGGTTCTTTTCCATGGACAAAAACTCCTTTCCATAGACAAAAACTGCCCCCATAGCTAGGTTAGGTAACTTAAGGTTTGATCGAGTTTTACGGTCCAGTTTCTAACCAATTGGTATATTCAAGCCGGCCACAACCTATTTTTTTACTTGTGGCTCACTGGCTTACTTTTCCTACTCCATTGCGTATGCTGAACACCAAGCACGATGGCAGAAGGTTCGGCCTTTAAGGTCTTCAGTATGACATGGTCAAGACTCGAACTTCTAACCTCCCCCTCCTCTGCTCTATAACACTTGACCATGCAGTCGCCCCCCCCCCCCCATGACAGAATCCCAAACGGTTGCTAATTAGCTAGTAGGTTAGATGGTTAATTATTTAGGCCTCATGTTACAACCTATTGGTTAACAATAAGGTGCTCCCAACAGCCATTCTTCAAGTTGTGGTGCATTTATTGTTATCGTCACTCCACCGACAACGACTTAACATTGTCAGAGATCAAGTGCTTAAAGGGCAGGAGCAGTCATCCCAAACTGAAGTGTAGTAGACTGTCCAGTTTTATGATTGGCTGTTGGGAGTCATGTGACAATGTTTTTTTTTCTTCAAATGTGAAATCTACCAGAAATAACTACTTGGTTTACCTTGAATATGCAATAGTAAAGTCATACAATATAATGAAAGATACTTTGAAGAGAAATAAGATGAAAATTGTGTTATTTAGCTTTTTCTTCAAAATAAGTTTGGGGGGGCTGCCCTTTACCTTTAATCTGGGTAGCAATAAGTCGTCCCATATTTCAAAACAGTTTCGAATTCGATTTTTTTTTAAATTACCTAATTACAGTTCCCCTTTTTCAAATTATTCCCTGATTTTTTTTTAAATGTAAAGGTCTTGTCCTCACCCCCAAGCAGTTCTAATTCTCCTAAACTACTTACTTAAGCATATCCCACAACTCAATTGAGAATTTCTGTGGACTTCTACAAAAAAAATTGTAGCTTGTATTGAGAAGATAAGGACTTTTAACTTCTTCACTTTATACTTCAGTTTACATGTTTTCTTTTTTATTGTGAGCTTTCTGGTTCCCTCCATGTCAGACATATCCTGGCTTCGCCCATATTTGTTGTACAACATGTCCATGCGCCTGCTCGGCGGATGTGTGTTGTTTACTCCTGCACCTTTACTGACTGCAAAAATGTAGGCCTACTTCAAAAGAAAAGTACAGCACATCGGCGACACCTGCTATGAAAGTAATACCGACGTTGACGCCACACGCTGAGTGCGCTATTAGAGAAATGTGTCCCCGAATTTTGGGCGTAAATTTGCAATTTTGGAGTGTTTCTTTTTTTAATATTTCGACTAAACTCTCTTTTTTACACAAAGGGTGCATTCACTCCATTGGAGTGTTAATTCACTCCGTGAAGAGTGAATTTCACTCAAAGCAGAGTAGAAATCCCACTGTGACCAGTGTTGGCAGGGATGCCCCTTTTAGAGTGGTTCCTTCATTCTTTTTGGAATGAATTCCCGCTCTTTTGGAGTGAGCTTTTCATCTCTTGCTCTTCTAACGAGTGAGGTTATATTCTTTTTATTTGTAGAGTGTTTTGCGGTTCAACAACCCCACTACCGAGATGAATAACTTTGATTCATGGCACAATTGCAAAGAGGGCTAGATCATGAGGTTAAAATTGTACAAAATGTTCTCTAATATATTCTAATTCGATGGGCGTTTCGTGTGTGCCTATTTCCTGAACTATATTAAGGACTGCCCATTGGGAGACAGGGATATTCCGTCCAATTCTCCTTCCTCCATTATCCGGCTCTTGGTCAGACTTTTATGTTCGAAAACTAAGAAATTGAGATATTTGGTTGCTTACACAAATAAAAAAAAAGGTTGCTCCCCTGAAGTCCCCAAGGTTGATTCGATTAACACATCACATTGAAATCCTGTCTCATAGCCTACATACCTACATAGTTCCCCTGTGAAATATGGAGGTCGTAGAATATGCCCATCGTGTTTCCCGATTGACGTAAGATGCGCCCTTAGGGAAGAAATTGACTTGCATCATGTTTGAACTGTATTTTAAAGAGCCAATCCTCTCACCCCAAAATACTTTTCTTGTATGGGGTAACAGAAACTTTCAATCGACTCAGCTCTTTGACTGACTGCTAATTCAAACAATACAAAGTACCAAAGCTTATATTACACAGCATTAACTGTGGTGAGAGTGTTTCGATTATATAAATTGAGCTTTCGTATACTCACCATGAAGCAATAAACTGAGATTGTGTCTGGATGAGGATGAATTTCATACAATTGTGGAAAGGACATAAGTAAGAAGGTTAGGAGAATTGGTACTGTTTTGGTGAGAGAACTGGGCCTTTAAGCCGAACTTTTACTTGAACTGTCACCGAAACTGCATTTAAGACTTAAGGTTGACAGTATATAACATATTCACGTTGTTTTGTTGTTTAACTCATCTAACTCATCCATAGTTAGACTTGATTTTAAGTTTCATTTCAATAGGAATTTTACATGAATTGATAAAACTTAAAATAATAAAGCGGTACTACCTCCAAAAGGGCCTACTGAATACCCCATCACACCAAACTAGTTCTGGCTACCTCCTTAAAACTGTTGCCGAATTGGGCCAAATATTTGTGCGGTCCCGAGCGTAAATGCAGTAGCAACTCTTCACAGGTCTCATTAGAAATTTAAGTTTGGAAATCAAGAACTTTTTGTTTCAGCCTGCTCAGAATTGACTATAGCCCTTGAGAATCACTGATCAATACTCGGAAATTTTCAACGAAAACCCTTTGGATTAGTTCCCCTTCTTTTCCCTATGGTTGTGACGGCAACTGTCATTCGCAATAATTTACAGATGTCAAGATACGATTGGCTTTACTCTGTTTCGCCGGTACGTACTAAGTATCCGGCTTCCTGTACAATCTGTCAATCATGGATAGCCATTTTTTCAGCCTTGCACTATACCTGTTCAGTGCCGGCGCTATGGGGGGGGGGGGCAAAAGGGCCATTCTACGCTCCCTCCCTCAGATTTTGACCTTTTTCCCAATTTACCCCCCCCCCCCCCCCTCCAACTAAGGTCAGTTAGGAGTTGGGTTAATCGAAAAAATAAATAATATAACTCTCCAGAGACTAAATTTTCTATCCAAAGACATGCTTAGTTGGCCCCCAATTTTGACATTCTGGGGCCGTCATTCTTCCTGTCCAAGATTTACATAAGGAAAAACGAACATTTTCGTTTCACCCCGCCTGATGAAGACTACCAATCGCGGACCTTCATCCACACATAGTGACAATTCGACCGAAAATTTGTGCCTATGCGACCCTTTCCCCTGTATCCACTAGAACACGAGCACAGAAGTTGATAAAAGAAAATTACGATAAACTGGGTGTTGCAAGATAGCCCCTCTTTAGAACACTAAAAAGCTCATTTAACGAAAATTTGACGAAATTTATTTGTGCCCTCGTTGAACTTACCACAAGTCTACTCATTTTGCTCGTGTCTTTATCGGACGCAAACGTGGCAATACTTAGTTCACCATATTGCATTACCATGTGGATACTCACTTTCGAAGTATAGTCTAACCATAAACCTCCATCGAGTAGAAATGGAGCTGTACGATACTGTCTTTTGGCTAAGTTTGCAAGAAATTTTGTGGCTTAAACTCGGACCTCAGGAAGCTACAGTGAGGCCGTCATTCAGTAATAATGGCTAAACTTTTAACTACACACATGCACATGATAAACAGATATGGAACAGATAAATATCACTTACCACATGAAATCACTTTAACATCAGCCATGTTTTGCAGTTATGTCGTCTGGTGTGGCTACGAAAAGGTGATATTTTCTTGCTTCTGAGACAGTTGGCGGCAACAGTGTAAATAAACTGAGAGGTATTTTGTCTCTGCACAGTCAGTGATTAATCGCCGTATTGATACAAACAAAATATCGTCTTGAAATAAAAGTTCATAGAGCTCTCCTTGCTTATATGTATTTTAAATTATTTCACGATCAGTGGTTTTGATGTTATATTTCCTTGTTACTCCTTGGAGGGCGGAGATGACGTAAAATATAACCAAACCCCTTTCCCTAAATTGTCATTAGTAATGTACCGAACTTTGTGAAATCCCAAATAGGAGTAATATCAATTTCTTAGAAATAGTAACTCGGTTTAAACGGTGCACTACCGGAATCATTTCCTGTTATACGTTTATATGGGTCATTAATCGTTTTTCATGGATTGCAGCAAACTTTCCCTTCGCCAGATAGCTTTGTCTCACAATTCGAAAGCGTGGCTTTCCCAGGGCCGTTGGAGAGGGGGCGTCAACCTCGGAGTTAATTCGCAAAGATGATTTCCTTGACAAATATCTTAAAATAAGTAGGAAAATTTAGTCTATATGATTCAGTCCGAGCTTTCTCTTTGTTAACACGTCTTCGTTTCCGGAAAACTTACCAGTACGATACGTCTTTAATCTTTTCTCTTTCACATACACTGTACGAACAAATTAGTCGAGCAGTGTCTGAATTGACTCCCCACGTTAACCACTCATATTTGACTAATTTGTAACGTCGTCTGACGAATTTTGTCCCTAGATAATGGATTCAAGAATATCAGTCAAAACTTTGCCTCAAGGAGGCTCAATATTTGTTAGAAATTTATTCAACTGGGTCAAATATTAGTCAAATATCAGTCAAAATGTAGGGAATAAAGTCAATGGTGCCCATGTCTCTACAACAGATTCGAACAGGCTATGACGTCACGCATATGGGCTGAGAGACCCGAGGCGAAGCCGAGGGTCTCTGCCTATATGCGTGACGTCATAGCCTGTTCGAATATGATGTAGAGACATGGGCACCATGACTTTATTCCTATTCATAAATACTTTAATTTCGAGAAGTTTAGAAGGCGAAAAGCTTTCTTTTTCATAAATTTTCCATTGATCATCAATTATTCTCTTTAACTGACTTAAGTTTCATGAAGTGCTCGAACAGGTGTATGTTACCATGACATTGACATTGAATACCGTAGCGAAAAGCTGTATATACTGCAACGCACAATAGCTAGCTAGCTACACGATGCCTTCGTCGCTTAAACAAGTACGTATGTACACAGTCATGACTCATAGTCATACAGTCATAGGCCCACTTTGTGCCGTCTGTTTGTAAGTTATATTTTGGAAGTGTTGAACGAGGTCATATTTGGAACGATTTTTCTCTTGGATTTGGGACTAAAGTGGTGAATAGTTCCACAAAAAATATATACTAGCTTGAGGATCTGTGGTTTGGTTTATATTGCTCACTGTGACGTTTGACTTTGACACACTAACCGTCCTGCCATATACGTTGTTGAAAACAGACTAAACAACTAACGTTAGGCTAGCAACGTTGGTCGTAGCCTTTCAAATTAGCGTTACGTTGTTTTCGAAATGAGGCTGAGTCAGTAAACTAGCTTGACCCTTTTGAGTGGAACTTTATGGAACCAGACATATTTGACTTTTCTAACGGTGGCTGTGGCAATTCCTAAAGTTTTCACTGCAGAGAGAATCTATCACAATCTTGATGACGTTTGCCGATGCAGTAGGCAGGCTACTTGAGCCGGCTACGTACGGCTCTTCTTAATATTATCACATCTGCATTTCCTTTGGCGATTCTGGTGCTAAATTTCCTTTCATAGCTTATGGTGCACAGAATACTTGATCAAGCCTTATGTATGGAATACGCGAGATGAGCTTTTAAGGTTAGTTAGTAACGTTATACTCGGGCAATCATTTCAAAACTACTTTTTTCATCACCCCAGATAGGTAGAGGTTTCGAGTCGAACTGGGGTAGGCCTAGGCCTGGGAAGTCATGTATTCCTACTTAAATGTCTCTTTTTCATCAACAGTGTACCATATCAATATTTGCACGATCGGGGTCTAAGTATAGGCATGGGCCCTATGTGGACTTTGAAACACTAACAAGACCTTAACTTAATATTCTCTGAATCAAAGGTCTGAAATCTGATTAGGGCGTACCTAATTTATTCGTTTCAATGCACACACAATATTGCGGTCAACCAAATATATTTACATCTTAAGTTGTACAGTTATGGGGTAAATTACAGTCGTATGCCCTAGCCTAATTGCTTAAAACGTCAGGCACCATTTTGAAGTAGTTGGGCTAGTAATGTGCGCTATGTATGTGACCTAACGTTAGGCCTAGGCCTAAAACTATGTAGTCAAGCCTAACGTTACATACCGTCTCAACAAAGCTGTGATTATAGTCATGTTGATCAAAAAGTTTCTCTCCATACACCCTATGTCTCTACACTGAATTAGAACATGTGTAACTGACCAATCACAAGCCAGCATTCTCAAAAAGTATTTATGAATGTTGATTAACGTGATTGGTTGGTTCAGGCACTGTTTGACTAATTGTGTTTACAGTAATCTGCTGACCAATAAGATGTTTTTTTTTCAGCTAGACCCATGCCTTGCAGGGGTTGCACTTTGAATTCCACATGGAAGAAGAACCGCCCTTTGAAAGAAAGAAAGTGAGGTGGCGAAGTGGTGAAAGTCAAATCTTCAACCTGGTAAAATGATAAGAGGAGGGGTTATTTTTCAGGTACAAAGATATGTAAAGGCATCGCAAACTCTCCACGGGAAAGGATTTCCTGAACCTCGCCCTCCCTCTTGGCTACAGGGACCCGAATCAAGCACAAAGCGGTTTTTGATTGAGAGAGCTTGAGAGTGTTCCATTAACTCAATCGTCAATATTGTACATGTGATAAGCATCGACGACCAGCGGGGTGGCGTAATTTGAATATCTCCCTCTATGACGTAATTATATCAGGAACCCCCGGTGGAACTTCACCTCTGCAAAACATCCTGCATTTGAAAGGGATACTGAAGTTGTTTCATTTGATTTTTTAAGTTTCGAATTACAAATTACTCTGACGAAACCAATGGCTTTCTAACTTTGAGAACTTTATTTCTTGAAATAAAAAAAACCCGCCAAATTGTCTTTGTCTCTCAAAAATATTGATTTTAAATTTGACTTTTTCAGTAGGGTAAACGCAACATAAGTTATAATAATAGCAGTAAGCAGGATGTACGATAAATTCCTTGTTCAGTCATGTGGTTTTGAAAGCTTAAGGGCTTTAGAAACGGAGGTCGCTCCACGGCGTATGTTCAAAGTGAATAAAGTGCGTTAAGCGGTTAGCAAAAAATCCAGTTCGGTAATTCGTGTTGGTGGCTGTGAACATGCGCACATTTCCCAAATCGTAGGCATAACCAAACCGATTCCGTACCTGCAACACGTATTTTAAAATTTGAGTTTACATGAAAATTTGGTGAAAACATTCTTTCTTAACCCATCCGTAACTTAATGAGGGGTCTCAAGTGTGGTTTTGTGGTACGGATTGTGTTTAAATTGTCTTTCTGGCGAAAAATTGCTTTTTAATCTGCCTTAAAGTAGCACTAAGGCCTCTATTTCCTTTCGAAACAATCGGAAACAATGGAGTCGGCCATAACTGGGATCCGCCATCTTTTAAACTTTCATTTTCCTCGATAACCTAATGATTGTGCACTGAATTGTATCTTGATTCCCACAATTTCACTGAATACGAGGGTTTAAAATTCATGTAGACAACAAATGAAAACGATGGCTGTCTACATTCACTATACATAAGCGCTGATGGGATTCGTCTATATCCCGCGCTACGCCCCATAGTTCCTTGCGGTAACGAATTATCGAATTCGCTTAGTATTACTATTAGCGAAAAATTCGATGGAAACATGCAATATAGACTTCACCTCGTTGTGCAAAAGTCACGTACGTCAATGTGCAAGAAAAAAACATTTTTAAATTTATTTTGGGGTTACTAGGGTGTGAAGATAGAAACTACTCTTGGTTAATCCCTGATGAAGTAGCATGGGTATTTAGCTGTATAAATATGGGAGGTAGCTACCGGTATCTTATCACGCCCAAAAGTCGAAATCAATACGTTCACACCAGTAATACACATAAACGCTTGTTTAATTTGCTGCGTTTGACAGGTTATGCGCCAAAATATTTTTTATTTCAGAGGAAACAGAGACGATTTGGAGAATTCCCGAAGTGATCAATTCGTAACGGTGTGCACGTAACTGCATTGCGAGTCTCTCTATTTTGCCGACAAAGTGTTCGTTTTACAGCAACTGTTACTTAAGTACTTAGGTACTGCCGTGCGCGCGTATTGGTAACACATTTAAGTGCGCCTGACCAATGACGTTCAGTCTGTCAAATTGAACGCATTGGTGTCTCTTGCATGTACTACCTCTATAGGAAAATACTCTACACAATCATCATTCATTGGATAAGTAGATGTAGACAAGTAGATGAAGACAAATTAGTCTAGACGTATAAAACACAGCAAAAACACTGGTTAAAAAACTGGGGATTGCGTGATTATTAACACTGAAAATGAAACTCTCTTGCTTAGTTTATTCTACGTGAAATTCTTCTAAAATCAAGCTCCTGAAGTTTATTAACAGGGCCTTTGTATGCTTGATAATCATGGGCGTCCGCAGGTAAGGGCAAGGGGGCACTTGCCCCCTGGAAAATCAAAAATTTGAAAAAACGTACGAAAATCAAAGCAAAAACCCGAACAAAACGTGTTTTCCAAGTTTCTACTGCAAAAATAGGCTTTAGAAATGCCATTTCCGGCGATCTGGGAGGCATTTTGGGCTGAAATTTTTGCACGTTTTATGTCAATTCATGGTGATTTGGAGGTTTTGCCCCCGTCTAGAAATTTTGCCCCCCCCCCCCGACTTTTTTCTGCGGACGCCCATGTTGATAATCTAACCTGATATTGTATTTCTTGGAAAATTTTCCTAGCCATGTATAACAAACTTTCTGTCTTAATAATAAAATATGAATGCTATTGACATCATGTATCTGACACCATTGCTCCAACAGTGACAAGGTTAAGTAACGTTTGTGTTCTAAAATAGTGTTTCGCCCATCTGCCCAAAATTACTAGATTTAATCATGCATCTGTCCTGACCGACGTAAATCCATTTCCGATTGATTACAAGGTAAAGCTTTTTGGGATTTCACAATACTGTCATATCGCAATAAGCACTGATGTGCCACTTTACAAGTACACGCCACATTAGCTGATTGAGTGTTGAACAATGTTATCTGTTCTTTTCATTCAGTCTAGAATGGAGCCATACATGACAGACCGTGAGGTTGTCAGTCCAAGTGCAGTAGACGTATATCTTCTCCGCGAAGCAGCTTAAAGCCTAGTTTCGCTGAACACCTCTTTGACAGAGAGTCGGGAGGATTTTAAAAAAAGAAAAATGTTACGTATTTTAAATTCTTTATTGGGATTAGTAAACTAACCAGTTGCCCCTTTATGTAAATTTCTGATACCGGTATGTTGTCTATT
This sequence comes from Holothuria scabra, assembly GCA_037179385.1. NCBI lineage: Eukaryota > Metazoa > Echinodermata > Holothuroidea > Aspidochirotida > Holothuriidae > Holothuria > Holothuria scabra. The sequence continues at coordinate 41,029,355 of CM074194.1, forward strand.
AACTGTGAATTGTTCATTTTTAGTGTCCGTACGAAGTTAATCAGTTAAAGCGGTTAATTGTGTTATTTTCTTTTTTTCTGTATTTCGTTTTCTCTTCATTTTACTGTTTTGATGATGGAACGCTGCTTCATTTTCGAATTTTTAATTTCTCCATAAGTCTATTGTTCCATCGATAACAGAAATCAAGAGAAACACACACTGTCAGTGGAAAATTAAGATAGATCGTCATCAATTGAATGAGAACCAATTCCAGTCCGAGCAGGGAGGTGCACTTACACCTCCCTGGTTCGAGTAGCATCTTTCACTGCCGTGTTATTTAAAGGGACATATTGCGTTTGTTTTGCAAGGAAATTTCATCCTTTTAAAACGAATATTTTTGGCAAAGAGTGATAAATAATTACAAATAACACGGTAGGGTAGCCCTCTTTTCAAGAAATAAGTTTCCCACAGATAGAAAGTAAGTTATCTGTTGCTCATGATTAATATGTTCACCCCAACTTTCAACATTTCAAACACTTCCATAACTCTTCCCGTGCATCATATTTCGAGAAAATGAAGCTATTGCTGTGGTTTATTGCTGAGACCGAATGGTTTGAAAATAACTAGAGCTATCAACTTTTGATGCTTTCTTGCAGCATTTCAAACACAATATTTCCCTTTAAGTGAGTGAAATATCGTTTCACATCTCATCTTAAAACCTTCTAGTTTAATCCGGGATTTTTACGTTCTTGGAAACGGGCAAGATCAAAAAGAAGACCAAACAACAGCCTGTCAGATCCGAAACACAATGCCAAAACTCTGTCTTCAGGGAACGGAAGAGTCATTGTTACTAATGAGATCAGAAACTGTCACACAGTCGGACCCCACACAAGTAATAAACCCAAACCCCCAAACAACACCCGGACTCATCAACCACCCCAACCCGTTCCACCTAAAACGCCGGAGGGTAGCGTAGCAATAGCAACCACACAAGCTTACGCTGCACTAAAGGTTTCAATGACCAGATGACAGGAAGTTATTAAAAAAAACTTTGATTTTGAAAACTTTGAAAATAGTTCAACATGTTGGGAGGATTACTATTTAATCACTTTGACAGCTAGAAAACACATATCAAACTGACACTTTGGGAGGTGAAAAGGAGGGGGCATCAGGGGGAAAAGTTCTTACTGGGGGCAAAAGCCCATCACTTGCCTCCCGCTGGTGCTGCCACTCCCACCAAGGTAAATAGCACTCTCAAAAGGTAACCTCATTATTCCCACGTCTACACTCATTCCACAACTATCCCCAAGACTGGGTTATGCTCTGTAGGCTAGTGAGTCAAGCAGTTCTACAAATCAAAAGGACTAATTACCGCTCGCCAGAGTTACCCTGCTCCGAGGAAGAGTGTTGAGCGTTTAGTATTTCACTTACTCTCCCTTGAGATTCTTACGTTAACGTTACCCTGACTTCATTGAGGTACTAGAAATTACATTTAGAGTTAGGCACATATTTAGCCTTACTTGGAAATTTTGTAAGTGTTAATCCTAAATAAGCATGCAACCTGTTGTCATCTTTAAACACTTTCTGAGACCTTTAGAGTGAAAAACCGCAATTGCTGAGGGACAAAAGGGACCGTTTTTAATATTGAGCTCCAAATTCCAATCCAAACGAGTTATTCTAAATTTGCTGTCTTTTAAATGAAATGTGAACAACATTAATCCGCAATGGAAAAGTGGAAAAATACCGTTTTTGCTGAGCCATCCGTAATCCATCACTTTTTATGCTTTTAAATAATGATCGAATATGGCAAGGTGCACCTTAAGATCAGCTGATTCAGATATGATTCTGATTGGACAATGCTGAGACACGTGTGTCGACACGTCGTATCACATGTTGCTGGCCGTTTTTGCCTGCTCTGTTTAAAATGCATGTAAAACAGCCGTAACAAAAACAAAGTACATGTGAATCCCAGCTGCAGATGCAGCAGAGATTTACATGTATTTCGTTGTTTTAAACTGTAAATTTGCAGGGTTTTTTTCAACAGAATTTACACCCCGTTAACATTTTTGGACTAAAGGTGTTCTGGCAACATGTGTCGATACATGCCTTGAAATGTTGGTAGTGTACAAAGCTTCCGACTGCATGGTCAAATGGCTACAGCATCCAGCTTGCAATCGGGAGGTGTGGAGTTCGACTCATGGCCGGGTTTTAAATAAGACTTTAAAAAATGAAATCTACTGTACATACTTTCAAATATTATATTTATTCAACTTGTCCGGTATATATATTTACATATATATATATATGTTCAAGATGTAAATAAATTTCTTCCTTTCGGAAAAAAAAAAAAAGAAAAAAAATGAAATCTACTGACATTGTGCTTGGTGCTCAGAGTAGGGGAAAACAGTGAGCCGTTCTGCAAAAAGCAATGGCTGGCCCGACTTATGCCAATTAGAAACTAAGCCTTAAATTCCGTACGACAAACTAACAGAGCTTTGCTTACAGTGGTGTATCATTTGAGGAACAATTTGCATTTCCTTCAGGTGTTTGTAGATGAAGGGAGTAAGGTTTTCTTTTACATCTCAGACTTCGATCAATTGGAAGGGAAATTGCTCCCCCTTGCTACCCCTACGCAATCAGACACTCAGACGAGCAATCAGATTGTCTGAAGACATTTCTATAGAATCTAAAAAATATTGTTACGAGAAGTTTTCGTCTCTGCTACAATAATCCACACGTAGGCGGATGTAAGCGAAGTTATGAAATTTCCAATTCCATTCTAGGATGATTTGCGGTCACCATTTTTTCCTTCTTGGATGGCTTAGTTTGCCTAACATAGTGGCAGTCATGATGGTGGGTCATTTTCCCAAAAAGAAAATGCCCCTTTCCCCATGAGTTCCAGAGTTCTCCCTGTTACTTCCCAACGTACCTGTTGGTAGGGAACACTTTGACATTTCGAGTATTCTAAGAGAGTTATTTTTGCATCTTAACAATTGCAATTATTCAACGAACTTGCAAAGCACATAAAACTTTTAATTCCCGTTTGTTCAAAAAGTTTTCAGTCAGCCGACTGCTTAATTGAAAACTGGCCTAGGGACCATCTCCCATCTCTTGTACTCGTGATCGGTCTTCCGGGTCTTTTTGTTACCTTAGCAACGTTGGATTCTAAACATGGCATTTGTTTTCACTTCAGCATATTGTTAGTTTTCTTGAGGAAATGGCGCTGCACCCAGCAACACCATACGTTTGAAAAAAATCACTCCTTAAAACCCATAATAGTGATCAAGGGGGCTTGTATTTGTCTACATATAAGTGACTCATTATCTTTCTTTAGAAGATCAGACCTGTCAGCACTTAAAGAGCCCATGAAATGACTTAGTAACAATGATTTAGGGTCATTCTCTGACACTATCTATCAACAAAAATAGCATTTATTTTAAAAAAATCCCACCCACGAAAGAGAATTCTCCAGTGAAATGGAATCCCTTCCAGCACAACAACTGAAAAATGTAAAAGTGCATTGAACCAAGAATGACATCATCTCAGGAACCCAACTTGACAGTGTGCGTACCACAGTGTACTTGGAGTATACCCTGCTCTGTTGATGTTACAGAATCTTGCGTGTATAGATGGCCTAAAGTGATTGATATAATCAACAATACAAAACCTAAACCTATGTTTACTAGTGAAAAAGGAGGTTTCAACACCTAGGAATACCCCTGTTCAACAGATGGAGTTTTGTGAATTCTCAATATTCCTTGAGCCAACTAGCAGGGAAAATTGTTTGGTATACATCATAAAAGTGGTTGGGAGTTCCCTGGTAAGAGGTTACACACACAGAAAAATACCTTAGGCTCCTGGGGGATGTAACTGCATCCATTTGTCCTCCAGTGTTATGTAACTATTATTTTTATTGGGAAGGAAGCAGTGATTCTCTCATTACACAGGCGCATATGCAATACTCTATACCATTCTGCACAGTGGCTTTAATACTACCAACAAGTTCTGTGTTGTTTTGGATGCATGTGCTAATGCTGAAATCTGACTTGGTTCTAAGAAAAGGAACAGTGATTACAGTGAGGAAGGAGACTAGCTGATATTTTGGTCAGGAAGTATTCTGTATCTTTATCAAAAGTTGGCATGCAGTCACTATTTCAACTTCATGCATTTTGAAGTCTATGCTAGTTCAAGATCCATTGTATGATTGCCACATTAATGTTTGTGACAAATTTACTTTCAAAGGAATCCGAGTGAGATATCAGTCTTCTTATTCAACAATCTGATTGAATGTGAGTTGAAATATTTTCTTTTTCTGGTTGAAAGAATTACTGTCTAGTCATAAATCGACTAGATTGCTGGAACCAAAAATTCAAACTGATAGGCCTAACATGAATGGGACAGCTTGAGTAAATGACAAAATTCCTCTTTTGAGGAATTGGGAGTGGGAATTTCAAATTTTTGAGTGACATATTTTTGGCTTAAATACTGGGACATTCTTCAGATATAATTCAGAAACTATTTGGCCAGTACCGGTGTCATGCTACGCAATCTGTGAGCAAAATGTTACTTAAACATAGCATTTATAATACACACACTGTGAAGTTGGCTTCCTGTGATGATGTCATTTTTGGTTCAATGCACTTTTATGTCTTTCACATTTTTCAGCTGTTGTGCTGAAAGGGGTACCATTTTACTTGAGCATTTCTCTTTTGTGGGGCAGAATTTTTTAAAATAAATGCTTTTTTTGTTGATAGATAGTGTCAGAGAATGACTCCAATCGTTGTTATTGAGTCATTTCATGGGCTCTTTAACACTACGATGGAAAGATGTATCGGTGAAGATTTTGATATATTTGTCAGAGGCACGTATCCAAGAGAGGGGCGAAGTATCCCCTGACAATATTCCTCTCTCTTCCCCTCCCCCAGAGACTTTGAAATTTTTTATTGAATTAAAAAACTAAAAATAGGAAGATCACCAATATTTTCATCAACATTCATGAAATATTGAACATTTATGATAAAGTGGTGAATAAATTATGCTATGGAAAGATTTATGTTGGTTATTTACGCTGCGGAATTATAATGCCGAGGAAGTACTAACCTAAGATATCCATTTTACTGCTAAGATATCCTTTGTTCGTGGATCTGCTGAAAGTTGGTATGTACAGGACTTATCATAAAATGAAAAGTGATCTCGGTAAAACTGTGAGCATCACGCTCTTAGCCGAATTGTAAACCACCTCGCAAATAATAAAGGGAAAATTTCTAAATTGTTACAGTAACAAATGAAATATTAATATTGCTCTGTAGGAATCAGATTTACACTTACCTCATCGTCCGCCAAAACGAAAGGGCCTACGTTCAATTTTAGACGCAAACTTCTTTACCATAATATGACTTATTCATGTCCTGCCTCATTTTTTATGCTATTGTTTTGAGCGAGTGTGTGTATTCTATTTGTTGTAAACTGAAGGACTAGATTGAAACCTGATCGGATCACTACTGCGTTGCATAACCAACTGTCCAGTGGGTACTACTTTTCGATGTCATGTCAATTCTGCGGGTTGTATGGGTCACTGCATGATTTAAACGGGACCAGATGTTGCCATTTTGTGGATATTCACTAACATTCATCCAGTCTCGAGGCCACATATTTCTATGAATATCCAAAGAATCTGGTTGGTTTTCACTTTTGCAAACCTGGTGGGGATATGACTGAACAAGGAATATGCCCTACAGTCTGCTACGCAGGCCAATTTACACTAAGCAACATGACTTTTGAATAAGTGTGGAACTAGTATCCGAGGTGTAGAAAGCTGTTTGATATTGAGAGCAGAGTACAAGACAGCACTACTCGCCCCTGACTTCCTCCCCAAACCAAAAACGTCACTTTTGCTCATTTCATTTTTCCGATGTAAATATGAGAAATCAAACAAAAGAAATCAAATTAAAACAACAACAACATCAATATGCACAAAAACTAATAACGGGAAGAAAGACGTATTTGTAAGCATGCATTAGTAGCTTTTTTGGTTTCTCGAAAGGGAAATCCTTTAGACTCATGCAGACAACTCTTTTGCAAAACATGTGTAGGATCGTGCATTTTAGTATTGGCTCAAGCTATGATTTTAAGCTCAACGACTGAAAATTATTTCTTTGTTTTGCCTTATTTTCAGCAGAATAGTACCAAGCCAAAGCCTGTCTTCATTTTGGATCATCGAGGTTGTCGTTGCTAGGGTAGATCATTGTTAAGAGGGGTAGCAGTGTGAATGGCATTGCTGGACACCAAAAATATATTGGAATGTGCGGCCGTTTGTTCCTTTTTGAAAGAATACTGTGACTTTCATCGGGTATATTTACTATTTTTGATTGCGTAATTGCATAAACATCAAATTTCGTCTCGAAAATATGTCCAATTGGGCCGGCAGAAATATGTGTACCTTCTGTAAAATGTAGCAATCGTTAGAAAGTTTTGTTTCGCTAAGCGGTTGTACATTACTCGATAGCAGGGCATAGCCAAATATTGTCATGTTTTTACAAAGTGAATGAGATTTATACATCAGGACTTTGTCAACATTTTGCTTAGAATTATAATTTTACTATTCGTTTTTAGTTCAATATACAGCGTTTCTCCCTATTATTTAACTCTAAGCCATTGTACCGTCTAAAAGGTGACACGTCGGGCCGGCTTTTCGACCGCAGTTACGTAATAGCATGCCCAATGCATGCATTTGGTCAGTTAGTGGTTGTGACCTTATATCAACAGACTGACAGAGAGCAAAGTAAAATATTGCCGTGTTTCTTTCAGAGAGGCTAACATTTATTTGGATTTGCTCATCAATACTTCCACAAAAATTTTGTTTTAAATTATTTTTAAAGCTTTGCCTTTCATTTGGAAACTTCAACGATACCTTTGGTACAAATTGTCAGGAACTTTTTGGCCAAGATACACTCTTTACTCCCTATGATTAAGTAGAAGACACTGGACGTCCTAATAGATCACTTGTCCGGTCGACCTTTCTATTCTTTATCGCAGTGACAACACAAGCGTGACTTTCATTGAATCATTTCGTCGCGTCACTTAAACCGGATCGTAGTGTACAGGTTACTTGGTCTGACTCGCTGTTTTCACAGCCTTAAGTTAGACCCGGAGAAAATCTTTGCAATTGGGCTACTTCGGTTTAATAAGCTGTTTGTTCTTTGATTCTCCGCGTCAATGTCAAGGGAAAACACAGGTTTTAATGCAAAAACCTGTGATAACCCCTAGAAAAAAACATGTGAAAACCTGCAAATTTGGAACTAATTGCCTCACCTTTTATGTAAGGGTTCCATTGATATTAGATACTATGAAAATTACACCATTATATTTTCTTATGATTTTTTGCCAACCACATTTTGCAAGTATTTAAAGTCGTCTATTTTCATCGCCTTGCAAACCAGAACCTTTCTTGGTATTACTGATTGTTTTTTGCATGTTTCACAAGTTAATATGACAATATAATTAGAAATTGTAATTCATGTGTCTTTCGTTTTCTGCCCCTGGTTTGTACTTCAATTTCATGTATTTCCGAAGTATTGCCAAAAAAAAAAAAAAAAAATCACCACTGAACCCCATCCCTTGAAGGTTATTTTGGGCTGCACACACCATGAAGAAATATTTCTCTTTTCTTTTGGGAAACTTTTCATACTTAGGTTTTAATTATTTACCGGTAGCGCTCCGCCACCCGCACAGTACTCATATACCAATGTGTATCTGTCTTAATCCCACCTGGAAAACTTTTTTGTTAAAGTCCCCCCCCCGTAACATTGTTTACAAAAATTTTTGTCGAGTAAGTAAAAAAAATTGGAAAGCTACACCCACACAACATGTTTTGAGTACTTTCTTTTTACTTCATTTGTCCTTTAGAAGGATTACTTCATTGTCCTTTAAAAGGATATCGGTATGAAATGTCAGGAAGTCAGTATTGAGAAGGTCCTGAATCGAAGGCACGGTTCTCCGAAGGAGGCCCCCGACTATATTTACATCAAACACAATCAGCAGTTTACATTTGTAAGGTAAAAGAGCTAAATTCCCTTCGATTGTGACGTAATTGAGGTTGAGACGTTTTGTTTGCCTACTCTGCGACGAAGCCTAAGTCACCTTCGAAAGTTAAACTTTTGGCGTGCAACATTATTCGAGATTCGTGTTACCCAATTATCTCCTGTCTACAAAGCCGATGTAATAAATTTTACCTAGAGGCGTGAGCAGTCCTCGGATTTCGATACGGGGTTCAATGTTTCCGGTTTAGCCTGTGGGTTTTGTAACTGGGACCTCTAGTCGCCTCAGCCCTTCACTAAAACCATATGTAGTATTTCTATTAACTTCAAGTCAAGAACGGGACCGCGCTTGGCCGATCCTTCATGAAGAGGTCTGAAGTTTGAGTGGTGATTGTCAGGGACATCGATCGAGCCACGCTTCAGTAACTGAAGCCTAGCTGGGCTTCAGCTGGGCTTCAGCTGGGAAAGGCTAGCCCAGTTGGGCCCCACGTGGGAACACCTGAAAAGCTGGGGCCCAGCAAGCAGCCCAGCTGAAATCCAGTTGGGGCCCAGCTGGGCATGTTGGCTGGGGAAGGGTTCGGGCTAATTCCCCAATGAAAATAATGGGTCAACTTAGTACCGTAAGTAGTAAAAAAAAAACTGGCGGAATAAACAAAATATATCATTGTGGTGTAAAGATGACTTCGCGAAAACGTCAGTTTGAGTGCATGTGCGTGTCAATGTTAATGTTTATGTGCGTGGTTCTTTGTCTGTGTATACGTGTGTGCTCGCGTTCGTGTGGTTGGATTGCTTATAGATATGTAGGTTACGGCAAAAATCATAGTTTAGGTGACTGCCACTTGAAAAGAGCACAACCTAACGAAAATTGAGAGGGCCTACATTGAGTGCGTATATCCATTACCGTGTGTTTACAGTGGGATAGCGCATGATGACCTGACCGTAATTGCTAACGGAAGTTGAGGATTATTACTAAGTATGAAGGAAAATGGAGTGCATCAGTTTTTTCGATACACAAATGAAGTGAAGTTTTGAAGGCTTTATCTTCTCACCCAGACAGTTCCTATTCTCCATAACCTGCTTACTTAAGACAATCCCAAAATTGTCTAAAACTCATCCTCATCCAGACGCAATCTCAATCTCTCATTGTTTCAATGTGTGTATGCAAGATCCAATGTGTAATCAGAACACACCCAGATCAGTGTATGTTGCTGTGTAATATGAGCTACAGTACTCAGCATTTTTTATTTCCTGTCAATCCGAGGGCTGTGTCAATTAAGAATTTCTGTAGATTACTACAAAAATTGTACTTTGGGGTGAGAGTTGACTGCCCTGAAGGGTCATGGACGTGGGCGAAATTTTAGAAGGCAAACTTTTTATAACGAAAAAAATCAAGTGAAACTTTTATCTTTTTACACTAGAATGAGTTTTTATTGCTAAATACGGCACTTAACAAGGGTTATTCGGGGGAAATTTGCTCCAGTTTACTCCAAAAGAGCGAAGATTCACTCGTTGGAAGAGTGAAATTTGTAAAATTCACTCCAACAGAGCGGAAATTTACTCCAAAGAGCAAAGTTTTACTCTTGATGAGAAGTCTACAAGGACCCGTTTAATTTGAATTTTAAATTTTCACTTTTCTTGGAGTGAATTTCACTACTCCTGGAGTGAATTACTGCTCTAATTGAGTCAAATTTCACTCTTTAAAAGAGTGATTAAGTTCACTTCTTTGTTTTTAGAGTGTATGGTTGGTTCTCTGTTGTGTATTTATCTTGATTTCAAGTTGACAAAAATCCATAAAAAATTAACAGTGTTTCAGTTCCAAAACTCTATTTCCTCTAAATTAGCTAATATTTCTAGACTTTGGCTCTTCCGGGCACTGTGGGTGAGTAACTGCTCTTCAAAATCTTGAATCATAAAACCCTGAATATAGATCTAACAAAAACGCTAATCAAATGAGTGGCAATTTTATGATAATTTTTGAAAGAAATTGATACAACGTTTACATAAATTTAATAGAACCGAGTAGCTGTTCCCAATAGTTCCCTGGCAGAACATCCCACGTAGGAGAAATGAAAAGAAAGCTTCTACCAGCTTTGAAGAAAACCAAATGAAAAGTTTGGAAAGTCATGACTTAGATCATGATGAGGCTCAGTTTATCCAGGGAGTTGCAACTCCCTGGTTTATCTATCTGCTTCAACCAGTCCCTGCTGTTCATCCCCCTGCCTCCTTTACCAAAATTCTTAGCGCTCCGCCACTGGGAATGGTTCTTTTAATCGTCAAAATTATAGTAACATTCATAGTTAAATTTATGGAAAATATCTCCTTGATATACCTTTTCTAATATTTTGGTTTAATAATATATTAAGAAGTATTTGGAAGAAAAATTAGAAATTCAGAAGTATACGCTCAAAATTTTTTCAAACCGTTTGGGCATTTATGGTGGAGGTGCGGTCCGAGTGAGTTGTTAGTGCCTTTAAAGTGCACCTCAAGTAAAAAATTTCAGAAATATATATTAAACAGCATGGAGAATGAATTTTAACAGTCCCACTTCTATATTCATAGGACATGCTTGAGCCAAGGTATAACATATAGAAATTTATCTACTTTAAACAAATTAGTCTATTGTGCAATGGTTTGTGGCTTCCTTGTTGTGCAACTCACATCACCTGCTTGCGGTTTCCCTTAACAATTTTAAAAAGTGTTTTGTGACCTTGACATCTTCCTGCTGGCTCGCAGAGAATGTTGCACAGAGAGGGCGTAATTAATTGCATCACCCCATAAGAGTATGAGTCCTATCGCAACTTGGCACAAGGTGCAGTAATTTTCAGGAATACAAAGAAATACAAAGATTGAAATTTTAGTAGTACAACAATGACATCACAAATTATTGCGCAATGTACCATTTTAATTTGAATGAATAATCTTCAACGTTTAATAGCTCGGCTCAAGAACGTCCCATGAAGACTGGAAGATGGAAGTTGAAATGTTAGAATTCATTTTTCATGCTGTTTTTAGTTATGTTTGATTTTTATAACTGAGGTACCCTACTTCAGACTAGGAAAATCGGTATTAAAGGACGGTAGGTGAAAGTTGGAATGGCAGAATGAGGTATTTTCTAATTTGCATTAAAAAGAGTCTAGCAGCGATCTTTTCAGGCGCGATTAAAACTTTGTGGTTGCATAGGCGGTGTTAATTATGTTTTCATTTTCTCCTTCATTTATCAATTAAAAGGTCGAATTTTACATTCTGAATTATTCTGAAATAGGTCCTGGAATAAATTTCAGTAAAATGATACTCACGCGGATACACGCGATTATGACGGAAGCAGTGATGTTCATGCCATTTCGTCTGAGTTAGCATACAGATACAAAATCCCTTTGACATTTGCCCCTTTCGATCAAACCAAACATATTTGACCTTGTCATTTTGTTTTTTCGGATGTAAAGAATCCGATATGTGAATTATTAATTATTCTTACAGATGTGGCTGTCACAAACCGGATTTTAAACTTAAAGGACGAATGCCGTCATTCTGCAGATCATTTCGAATCTTCCAAGTCATTTACCTCTGCCCCTCCAATACTTATATTTAGCTCCTCATTGTGATGGCAAAAATATTTAATTGCTTTTAGTTAAAATAATTTAACGTGACATAAGATAGCACAGCGTATCGTAGCGTTTCATACCATGGAATAGCGTAGCATATCATAGCAAAGCATAGAACATAACTCACATGAGTTTTTTTCTCTGTTGTTATGTTTCCGGAGCTTGAGGAACTTTCTGATTTTCGATTTTTTTTTATAGCATTGACTGATAAATAAATTGAATTGAATTGAATTGAACTGAACTGAACTGAATTGAATGGAATTGATTTGAATTGAACTGAATTGAACTGAATTGAACTGAATTGAATTGAATTGAATTGAGAGGACGATCCACAATGAGGAGTTGCTACCATGACTCATCAATTTTCTGCGCCAGTCAGAGCTAAAACGCAGATCCAGTAGGGTGTATTTCTCCCAGGCTAGCGTCAGTGCTGTCGCAAGATGCACAAAGAAAGGGTGTACTCATGGGCGTCCGCAGGTATGGGCAAGGGGGGCACTTGCCCCCCCCCCCTGGAAAATCAAAAATTTGAACAAAAAACGTATAAAAATCAAAGCAAAAACCCGAACAAAACGTGTTTTCCAAGTTTCTTTGCGAAAAATAGGCTTTAGAAATGCCATTGCCGGGGATCTGGGAGGCATTTTGGGCTGAAATATTCGCATGCTTTCTGTCAATTCATGGTGAATTGGAGGTTTTGCCCCTCCCTAGAAATTTTGCCCCCCCCCCCTCGACTTTTTTTCTGCGGACGCCCATGGGTGTACTATAGTCTGCATGTACATAGATTTACTACATATCGTACCTTTATACATACTGAATGAATGAAAAGCCCATTGTCTTTACACATGTGAGCGTGCCCAGTGCAGTGAGTGTACACTGTGCTATGCTAGTCATAGCTAACCTGTAAGATATATTTCTGTAGGGAGGAAAGACCTAATAAACAGCCTTTGTTAATATGATGTACTCGTGTCAGATCACGATACACGTCACACGACGAAACGGCAAGTTCGAATGTGGAACCGTCTTAATAACATGACAAAACATCACATAACTTCATTACGTCACATCACATCACAACACATCATCACATCACATCACATAACAAAATACCACATAAACTCGAAGACGTTCGATTGCTTACTTTATAACAACTTACTACTAATATTAGAATCCTTACTCCGTGTTTCATAAAACAAGTTTGTGGGAGGTGTTTCTTACTATCTTTTTTCATGCTTGGTTGTTCAGAGTTATTTGAAAATATTTTCCTCTGAGTCCTCAAATGTGAAATTTACTCGGAGTCAGTGAATGTGAAATACAGCCGGAATTGCTACACTGCTACCAAAGATGCTTTTGCCAGTGGGGTAACCAGACTTTTTCATTGGGGGGTGAGGGGGAAAGGGTTGAGATGGGGGGCGGGCTAGTAAAAATAACACTATCTAAGCGGAGCGCCACCATTAATTGCATCGTAGGGTACAGAGAAAATTTTGGCCAAAAATGCCTCTCAGATTGTCGGAAATGGCACTTTCCAGTGTCTTTGGCCCTGTTATTTCAGCTAAATATCCCTAATTTTTTAAAACACATTTTTGGAAATCTATACTTCCGCTATGAATGTTTGCTTTATGCCAACGAGGGACCTGCTAGAGTCTTGATAGGTTGGCCGAAAAGGTTCTCCACTGCATCAAAGCATCACTTGTTTCTCCGTTTATTCCACAAGTTGACCATTTTACTGCTTTGTACCTGTGAAAATAGTCATACCATGCCTTAATTTAAACTGTGAAAATTTGAAACTGCACATGAACCATATTTAACTAATCATACACATTCCAAGAAAAGCACACGCAAAATTTCTCAATTAAATGACTCATGTGTTTTATTTGTATAAAGTTTGATTTATGCCAGAGTCACGATTTGCCACTCTTCCTATCAAAAATGCTATTGTATGGAGACCTTGACAGTTTGCTTCCTTTTAAAATCAATTGTTTGATTTTACTCTCTTATTTTTGGTCTTGACTTTTCTTCAATATAAATTAAGCCAGGGCTATTTCTTTCTGTTTTAAGAAAAAATATATCAGTAGGAATGAAAACAAGAAGATTTCATTAACTGCTGTACAATATCTTCACTAATTTAAAAAACTTCTACTCCCACCCTACCCCACCTGCTACCTAGTATCAGGTAATGCCACTGCCTACCCATTTTCATTCATTTTTTTCGACCTACAAATTTCATTTGGGGGGGGGGGGCAAGACATTTCACTCGGGGCTCCCGCCCCCTGCCCCCCCCCCCCGCTGGTCACGCCACCGTGTTTTGTGTATGGGAGGTAGTCTAGAATTGCAAGTGACTCGGAACAAGAGCACAAATTGACTCGGACTCAAGTCGGAACCGCAGTCACCCAGCTGAGTCCACAAACATCAACTTCCATAAATGCACATTTATTAAGTGAGTTTAATACATTGAAGGCGGTTATTTACCATTCCACACAGTTCCTCGAATTTCCCCCACTTACTTGCTTAAGCCTTCGGCCGCTTACAACTGTCTAAAACTCATCGTCATCCAGATACAATTTTAGTTTATAACTTCAGAGTGAGTATGTAAGACCACAGGGTGAGTATGTAAGACCCCAATGTGTAAGCAGAACAGTCTCAATGCAGTGCATATAGTGTTACATGAGCTACACTAAACTCACTCTGCATCTGTTAAATTTGTTGTCACTCAAAGAGCTATGCCAATTAAGAATTTCTGTAGACACCCAATTGTAGTTTGGGGCGAGAATTGAATGCTTTTAATGGTGACAAATGTGCAGTCAATTTAAAAGAGGTTTTAAGGCCACAGAAAGTTTGATACGGTATTAAGCATTTCGGTGAAATTTTCACTGAAGTCCGATGTGTTGTTTTCAAGATATGAACAGAAAAATTGCCACATTTTCTGACAAAAATAAATTTGAAGCAAGCATAATTATATGACATCATATCCTAACATTAATGGAAAGTCTTGTTTTTCTAAAACTTTACAGCCTGTTTTCTCGTCAACCGAATTTCCATATCAACCAGACTGTGATTGCGTAAGTGCCATGAGCACTGTACCAGCTTTGCATTCAACAAAGGAAGGTCCTATTTCTATTAACTTCTAGGTCAACACAACAGTCTGGAAAAACAAAGACAAAAGTAATATTCCTTGTCAATATGAGGAATTTATATAACCTCTGCTTCAATCAAACTCACCTTGGAACACATATCTACTGACTTCGTTTACTGATATCTCGAGAAATTGGGCTACATGTCCAGATTGAAAGGAAGTTTCACCACACTGCGTTATTTTGGTTTCTCTGTTACGTATGAAGATTAAATTTTTGCTGAAACTTTCCCTTAAATTATTAGATACATCAAACTATGAATTTACTCATAAAATGTAACGTTTTACCTGCGGTGTCCTATAGGGATATATTGTAAAATGATTGAATTTGAGACTTACCCCAAGCAGCGATCATATCCCGGAAGTATAGATTCGGTGAGAGTGGAATAAAATCTCTTCGGAAGTGTGTTTGGCTGAATCTGACACATCTTCGATGAACCAATGCGTTAAAATGAGCTCATGCAAAACATCTGTCTGCACACCTTCAAGACTGATGCACAGAACCTCGCACTGAGTTTTAAGATCACGACTGTACTTGTGAATGGCACTTAATCTTCAAGTCACTTTTGACCGACTAGAGCATCCGACTTGTAGCCGGGAGGTCTTGAGTTCGACTCCTGCAGCTGTTCGACCCCTAGTCGGGTCATGCCAAAGACTAAATGGAAACTACTGCCACTGTGTTTCGTGCTCAGTATAACCAATGGAGTATAGACTGAAAACGAGGCAGTGAGTCATATCTGGGAAAGGCCTTGGCTGACTTATATTGCTTAGTAACCGAGCCCTAAAACTTCATCTAACTTACTAACTTGACCGACCAGAATGGGGAGGTTGTTGAAATAAATGTCAAGCTAAATGTAGGGGTGTGTCACAGTCCCCTAAATAGAGAGGACCTCAGAGGTCCCTTGTCGCATACTTCAGTATCTGTATAAACCGGCTTGCAGGTCATCACAAAGTCATAGCTAGTGTCACTGGTAAACACCACGTGATGAACTTATCATGTGTCAGGCTCTGCTGGATGTATTCCTATACGAGGGTGGTATTTCCGGAAATATTGAAATGTAATATCGGTATATTCTCATAGAATTTTGGTTCACTTCTTAAAGCAAAATTTTACAACTGATAGTAAACCAATAGAAGGCGGTAATAAGCCGTGATATAGGCTAGAATTTACCTCACGAGAGGGGGGCTTTCCGAGGTGAAGACAGACGAAAAAACCCTCCACCGCAGGTTCATGGTTTTAATTCGATGAAAAATTTTGGGTATTATTTTGAAAAGGACTTTTGGGTTTCAGTATTTGAGGAAAAAGTTTTTATTTTGACTTCAGGTGGATCACCCCGTTGGACAAATCGGTGAGTCAAAATTTCCACTTCATGAAACTGCCAAATTAACTTCTTGTCAGGTGAAGCACGATATTAATATGTTTTAAGTGATCGTGTTAAAACTGATGATACCTTGAAAAGTGGCACTTCTTCATACGCCGAGTCACAAAAGAGGGGCACACATTCATGTGACAAATTGAGTACGTTCAATGCAAGAGACAGCTGTAGACGAATCCCGACAGCGAGTGATGTCTGATTCCAGTTAGCCTGCCTAGCGCTTCTGTGGCGGCGATCCCCTATAGGCTCCTGCCCCTCCGATGAGCTGGACGAAATAAGTTCGTCGCGGCCCAGCGGGCTAGATTTCAGTCGGCCATAAATGAGTCCATCACCTTTAATCTTTAAATTTCGTTGCTTACCTGTTCCGTAGATGGTTGTGGGCCTACACTGAATTGTATCTTGATTCCTTCACTTTCACTGAATGTAAGAGTTTAAAATCCACGTAGACAATTAATGAAAACGATTTAAGACTGATCCGCCCCAAAATGACTGCCTACAGTCACTAAGCACAAGCCCTGATCGGATTCGTCTGTAGCTTCGATTCATAAGTCATTACAGGTTTACTGGAGTACAATGACTCCATCTGTAGACCCTTCAAATAGTACATATGCTTTTCACTTCATCTCATGCATGCATTTCGGCTTTAAAGGCAGTTATTCGTCACAGCTCTTTGACTGACATCAAATTCAAAATATGCAAAGTAGCATATATTACACAGCATCCCAAGAGAGTGTGATTACACATTAGGACCTTGTCTACTCACCAGTGTATGTCTTTAGCAGTAAACTAGGGTTGTGTGTAGATAACGATGACCTTTTTAACACTTTTGGAGAGAAGGTAAGAAGCTAGTAAGTAGAAGACCAAAGCTGACTTTGATCAGTCCCTCTCCTAACCGACCATCTCAAACCGTCCGAGTTTGTCAGTTAGTCAGTTTGTCAGTTAGTCAGTTAGTCAGTGAGTCAGTCAGTCAGTCAGTCAGTTAGCTAGTTAGTTAGTATGTGTGTTGGTTACTTAGTTATTTGTTAGTTGGTTAGTTAGTTGGTTTGTTGGTTAGTTGATTAGTTAGTTAGCCAGTCAGTTAGTTAGTCAGTCATTCACTCAGTTAGTCAGTCAGATAGTCAGGCAGGCAGTCAGTCAGTCAGTCAGTCAGAGTTTTACGGCCCAATTGATAATTAGTTTCAGATATTGAATTGAATTTTTGATATCTTTTATTATATTCTAGATTTCCCGAATTGAATTTCACATGTCTTTAACTTTATTCCAGATATCTCCAACTGAATCTGAAATTCGATTCCAGATATCTCGAATTGAATTTCACATGCCTGTAATTCTATCTCAGATACTTCCAATTGATTTTCAGATATCTGCTATTCAAATTTAGATATCTTGAATTCTATATCAGATATCTCTAATTCAGTTTAAGATATTTCTAATTCTAATTGAGATATCTCTAATTCAGTTTTAGATATCTATTATTCTATTTCAGATATCTCTGATTTTATTTTAGATATCTCTAATTGTAGTTCAATATCTGTAATACAATTTCAGATATCTTTAATTCAATTTTAGATATCTTTAATTCAGTTTTAGATATCTCTAATTGTATTTCGGATGTATGTAATACAAGTTTCGATATCTATAATTCTATTTCAGTTATCTCTAATTCAATTTTAGATATCTTTAATTCTTTTCAGATATCCCTTATTGTATTTCAGATGTCTCTAGTTCAATTTTAGATATCTCTTATTCTATTTCAGATATCTATAATTCTATTTTAGACATCGCTAATTGTATTTCAGATATGTGTGATATAATTTCAGATATCTCTCATTCTATTCCAGATATCTCAAAATGAATTTTAGGTATCTTAAAGGCACGTTCTCGTGGCTTTTCGCCTTTGTCTTGTAAATAAAACAAAAATATTCCACACCATGTCCTTCTCAAACCCTATCACACTACTATCTTCCTAACTCAAGATATCCCACTTAAAAAACATCGGTTACTTCTGTTAAAAATACCTCTGCTTTTCAACAAAGCCACAGAAAGTTATGTAATGTGAGCACATTCTATCAAATTCCTTTTGTTTTTCTTTATAATTGAGCCTCCTGTTTGTCCTTGAAATTCGAATGGTTGAACATCTTTTCCTGTCGATCTAGCATTACCCTTCACCATACGTAGAGCACAACCAACAATGTTGCTTAATATTGCCTACAGCGGCATTATAATTTTAAATAAAATGAATGCAATATCAAATTAGTGTGCCCCCATGACATCACAGATTTCCCATGATGCATCAAACCCCAAGAAAAATTTGCAATACTTTAAAAATTTGTATCTTCCAAATGCTATAAGCTATTGAAATGCAGTTTTCACCTTCTGAAAGAGAAAATTTTTTTGCTTATTTTGAAGTGAACAAATTTTGTTTCCAGAGCATATCTTTATATTCTATTGCAGATATCTAATATGGAGCATACATTTAGATATCTGAAATCAATTGTAAATATCTAAAATCTTTGGATAAATGCTAAAACGACGTTCCATACGGCCACATGTTCCATTAATTTTCTCCCAAGTATGAAGTCAGTGTATCGTTAGTGCATAAGGTCTATAACTCTTCACAATTTCTCATACATGCGACTAGTAGTTTGTGCGTCCGTTACAACTTTAATTTTAACTTGCAAAGAAACAAATGGACAGTAGGCTATAACCGGACCGGGCAAAAGTACAATTGCAAACTATTGACCATCCTCATACTGAGCATGGAATGAAGTCTGTTATAAACCTACAAACGCAAACCCTTGGCAAAACCACCTTAACTGTATACCTAAGGGCAGCAGTCACGTCCTAAAGTCTAATAACAGTTGCCACAACGTTCCGCCGCAATGACACTGAACATCCCGGTTTTTACCGAACGGTCTATAGATATACCATCAAATTAGTCAATAAAAGAACCTATATGTGTTGAGAACTTCCGGCGTTTCTTCATCATTTTGTGGTATTTTTTGCCGTGCGTTGTTTGGTTGAGAGGCCTACAATAGACATAGGTATTTTACCGCTCAGTAAGCTCATTTAAAAAGCTATTAAACTAGCTCGCTCACCAAACAGAAGAAACCGAAAAACAAGAAAATGTATAAATTAAGTAAATAGGAAACTTAAATATTTCAGCAGAGCTTTACACCAATTTAATAAACTCACGCATCTTTCATTACATTTCTGCGTATTTGACAGGTAAGGTCGGTGTTTACGGCAGGTTTAGTTATCAACTTGTGATTTGTGAAACATTTTACTGCCATTAGGCCAGCTCATAGTATTTACAAATGATTGTGATTTAGGGTATTGGTATGTGTCAGTTTTGAAGACAGAATTTAACTGTATAGCAAAATAAAATGCATACGAAACAATACGTCAGTTTATTCGTCAAGTTGAGTCGAAATAGTCAGTTAGCTCACTAGCTGGTTTTCCCTCCTCCATTTCTAATGCTAAGTGTTGCATTAGAAAGTGGTTTTCGCCCTCAATAATTGCGCGAGGGGTGCTATGAAAATTTTAATGCTTAACAGAAATTTGTTTAACTTTACTTTTTGCAAAAACAAAAGGAAACATATCATCCAATGAATCCATATTGGGTCCTTCCATTTGTATTTTTTATGAGCCATGTAAGCGCCAGCTGATGGTATGGGCCTTATTTGAGCATAATACAACATTCAGTGACCCTTGGTCATACTGTAACATTTTCCCATTCAGAAGTGCAAGTTACGCTTTTGTCGGTACAAGTTTACGATCCAGGATGACGCCAGAATGTGACCGACGGGGAGGGAGAGATTTTCCCCACGGGGGACCAACAACTTGCTGTCTCCACGAAGAAACTGCCGGGAAGGATGGGAAAAGATACATGAAACGAGTAATAACAGGGCTATGAAGAAGTGATTGAAAATCAGTAGGTCTATCGAATTTCCTTACAATAGAATTGCAAAGAAAAAATAAGTTAAGATCGCCCACGAAGTAACTTTAGTTCTTGTGTGGTTTTTAAGCTCCCCCTATGTCCCCTGGCCCCGCTGGCGCCAACCTTGAATATTATCGTTTATAATCGCAACCCTTCTAAATGGTAAGCCAATAGATATTGCAGATTTAAAGTGAGCCTAATTTTCACCAACAGGTATGCACGAATTGTATCTAGAAAAAATTGCCTTTGTTGAAATGTTCCAATGTGAAATGTTTCACTTATAAGGATCACAACAGTTAGGCCGAGTCTGATCTACCAACTGGTACCCCCCCCCCCATTCCGTTATTGGTCAACATGCATGGGATTTAAAATATTTTTAAATTTACAAATAACATAGCACCATTTTGCACTTCAGCGTCTTCCAAAAGCAAAAATAATCAAAAGATTGGTAAATGCTCCCTCCCTTCAGATTCTTCCCACAGGACAGCAAACAAGAAAATAAGCACACTCCTTCTGTACTGAAATTTTTAGTTAACAACTTAAACACCAAGCAAATAAAAGTTCCTGACACGGGGTCTTTCCGATGTTCCAAGGGTTCAATTTTCCCAAGGTTCGATATTCCTATTTTATTTTATTTTATTTATTTATTTTTTTTTTTGTATATTTTGATGATTTTGCGATAATTTAAGGTTCGTGATACCCGAGTTTCGTGCTCCCGGAAGAGCGAATGTTCCCAAAATGAGGGAACATTGAACCTCAGGAACATGTAAACTTGGAAAACATTGACATACCCCCCCCCCCTCCCCCAGGTCACTCAGTGCATCATCAATTGATGCTAAAGATGACTACATTCATATTTGTCAGTAGGAGGCAACAGTTTGGTATAGCCAGTTTCGATGCCGGAAAAAACGTTGCAGTGTTCACTCCCTAGGCCCCTCCCCCATGTCAGTATTTCCCCTTCCCCTACACCCCCAGTTCCTGACCACGCCACTGAAGAGCCTGTCTTAGACTTTTATTTAAACGATTAAATTTGTATCAAAGAAGGAACGGTTGAAGAAAAACACCAGAGAGAAAAATTGCGCCACACGGGGGACCGAACCCACCATCCTCCGCTTTCCGGGCGAAGTCTATGACCACTATGCTATGACAGCTCGTGATTCGCAGTAGCGACAACAGGCTATAAATACCCCGCGTGAATCAATTTTCTCCCCATGTTACTATAGTACTCCCAAGCGGGATGAATAATCAGTAGGTCGAAGTTGGTAGATCGAAGTTAGAATGTGTAGGTCGAAAGTGTCTTCAACCGTTCCTTCTTTGATAAGAGTTTATACTCTATTTTGGATCGGTATGAAATTCATGATCGAATTTATTACTACAACACTTTCGACCTTTGAGAGCCCGCAAACCCCAAGGCGAACGAGGAAGCAAAAGCATAAGAAGGTCATTTGGTTCAACCCCCGTTCAGTAAAACAGTCACATCTAACGTTTGCAGGACTTTCCTCAAACTCATAGCCAAACACTTTCCCCCGGGGCATAAGCTGCACGAAATATTTAACAAAAACACTGTGAAAGTCGGTTATAGTTGCATGAAAAACATGAAAGCCGTCATAGACAACCACAACTCTAAGGTTCTTTCAAAGAAAACTGTTACACCCCCAAATCGCGGCTGTAACTGCAGGGTTAAAATTTCTTGTCCCTTTGATGGGAAATGCCTCACATCAGCCGTAGTCTACAAGGCTGAAGTCACTAGAAACGACGCCACACACTCATACATAGGCATGTCCGGCGGCCCATTCAAGGAAAGGTACAACAACCACAAGAAATCTTTTAACTTAGAACGTCATGAAAAAGAAACCGAGCTCTCTAAACACGTTTGGTCCCTTAAGAGGAGCGGCCAAGCTTTTACAATTCGTTTGCACATATTGGCACAGTCGAACACACATAGAACTCCATCTGGCTTTTGTAACCTTTGTCAAGCTGAAAAACTTGCTATAGTCGATCACCGTTCCCCCGACCTCTTGAACAAAAGATCGGAGATTCTATCACAATTCCGCCATCACCACACACGCAAGAAAGTCACTCAAGCGGGTAATGGTTAAAAACCCAGAACGGCGAAGACGGCTGGGATCTGCCTTCTCCCGGTATATAGTATACAGTCAATTGTTAAGGTATCGCCGTATCTGCTCAAGGGACGATTTATTCATTCGTAAGGCCACCGAACTCCTTAGATTTTTCCTCCATAGGGGTTACCCTTACCCTTTATTGAACCAGCACTTTAAACGGGTACTTTCCCTGAAAAGTAGCAGCCAGCTTTCATACCGAGAGAAGGCAGATCCCAGCCGTATACCCCTTGTAGTCAAATATCACCCAGCTTTAGCGCCACTTTTACGTGAGGTCAAACTCTCATGGAGCATTATTTCCTCTGACCCCGAGCTATTAAGTATTTTTGATAGACCTCCAGAAGTCGCGTATCGCCAGCCACGTAATATCAAATCCCTTTTGGTTCGTACCTCCCTCCCTTCCACAGATTCTCAACCCAATAATGGCAATATACCATGTAAAAAACCAAGATGTCTGGTTTGCAGGCACCTTGACCCTTCACCTTCGTACCTCCACCAGGCCTCAAACAGCATCTTGAGGCCTGGTCGTTTTAATTGCGATTCGGACAATGTAATTTATCTCTTGTATTGTGCCAAATGTCCAAGGGCCACGTACATCGGTGAAACAGGTACTAAGTTTAGACTACGATTCAATAGCCATAAACATAGCATACGCTCTAACATTCCAGGTTTTCCAGTTGCCGAACATTTTAACCTTCCAAACCACCAGATAACAGACCTAAAATGCATTATTTTCTACGGCTTTTTTAAGAATACCGAGGAAAGGATCAAGCAAGAGGTTAAGTCTATCCTTCGACTCAATACCCATAAAACCGGGCTTAACAGGGACCTCTCTTTCATGAGCAACCAAGCGAGGGTTACTCCTAGCACTGTGTAAGGTTTTTACCATTTTGTGTTTTCAACTGTGGAAGAGCAGGGGTGTCACGCTCGAAATATTTTGTACGTATTCTCCATCGTTAAATTCTAGTTGGAAATGAAAGTATCATTTTTTGTTTCGTTTTTCTCTTGCATATATATATATATATATATATATTTATATATATATATATATATATATATATTTATATATATATAAATATATATATATATATATAAATATATATATATATATGTATATGTATATGTATATGTATATGTATATATATATATATATATATATATATATATATATATATATATATATATATATATATATATATATATATATATATATATATACCCAAACAATAAGCTCTCCGCAAAAGGATCCAAAAATTAGGATGCGGTGGTGTTTTTCTCATAATGTAAAGAAAATATAAACAAAAAACACAAATAGCAAGAAACACAACTTAATAATATTTCAAAACGTTTCGACCTTCCTCAGTTAAATCTAACAGCTACAACAATAAACACATAAAACTACTTGTACCATACCCAACCGTCTAAGGGGCAAAATTTATACGCTTTTTGAAAGCAAGCTCATTTCTTTTGTTAAGGCCGTAAGGGTATATTGTGCGTAATTGAGCAGTCCAGTAGATTTCACGGATGAGGAGTTTTTGTTGGTTTCCATGGTATCAGATGCTTTCAATGGGAAGGAAGGCAAAATTGGTCAATTGATGGAGACTTTGATTATAATGGGTAGCTACAACGCAAGTTTACTTATTAGTTAGCATGTGAGATTTATGGTTACGGAATCTTACCTTAAATTGGGTAGAAGTAGAACCAACATTTTGAACATTACATCTCGTACAAGTTAACAAACAAATGACATTCTTAGTAATACAGGAGATGTGCTGCTTAATTGAATAAGTACGCCCGGGGGCGGTGCAGAAAAAGTGCGGGAACTTGAAGAATAGTTTTGATAAAGGTCACACTTCTTTCTGCAAGTGAAAAAGCCAGGGGAGGGAAGATTAGTCGAAGAACCACCAGTCTTGAATTTGGAGGGAATAGGTAGTTTTATATATATATATATATATATATATATATATATATATATATATATATATATATATATATATATAACTACCTATTGTATCCTTCCAACCATCCAAAATCTTGCACTAAATCTATCCCTTATTCCCAGCTCCTGCGAGCCAGACGAATATGTTCGGAGGATTCTGATTTCTCCACTGCCTCTGAAGAAATTTTATCCTTTTTGGAAAATCGCCAGTACCCTGCCAAAATCCTCTCAAATGCCCTGCGCAGAATTCAAGGAAAAAGCAGACAGGAAGCCTTGGAGAAAAAGAACAAGTCTGGTTTAAATCTACGTATTCCTTTGGTTATTTCATATCACCCTTCGGTCCGTCCCATTTTACGCGCTATCTACAAAAATGTAGAGTCGCTCCGACAAGACCCCTCAACCCGTGATGTTTTCCCGGAACCCCCATTACTGCTTTTAGAGTTGAGAAAAATTTAGCCAACCATTTAGTTCGGGCTTCCCACCCACTCAATTCTTTCAACGACACCACTGGTACCTTTCCCAGTAACCGACCGAGGTGTAATACATTCCCTGTTGTTGGCAAACACGACCTTGTCAACATTTCATGCCCCAACGGTAATAGCTCCATTGTCAAACAAAGATTCTCCCGCATTTCCTCTAATGTAGTTTATATTTTAGCTTGTGGGAGATGTAACTCGTTGTATGTGGGAGAGACCAAGCGCAGCCTCGCGGATCGAGTCACCGAGCACCTTAGGTCCATCAAACAGAATCTCCATGGATACCCGGTGGCTGCACATTTCAATCCCTCTTCACCTTGTTCAATACGGCATTTAACCGTTACGGCAGCGGTAATGTGCCGAGGCTCCGATCGTGACCGCCTTAGTGCTGAAAACCGACTGATCATGAGGCTAGGTACTCTCGCTCCACACGGCGTTAACGTTAGAATTGACCTTTTGTAATATTCACCCCTTTTTTGAACCAGTTTTTACTCCTTTTACACTTACCCTCTCGTGCTCGTTCTTTACTGTGTAGGCCTTATTTCTTTTTCCGGACCTAGCTTTTTTCCCCCTTTTTTCCCACCATGTTCGATTTTTACGTGCACTTTTTCATCCAGGACGCTTTTTTTTTCCTTTTTTTTTTTTGCTGATTTGTGTT
This sequence comes from Holothuria scabra, assembly GCA_037179385.1. Classification (NCBI taxonomy): domain Eukaryota; kingdom Metazoa; phylum Echinodermata; class Holothuroidea; order Aspidochirotida; family Holothuriidae; genus Holothuria; species Holothuria scabra. The sequence continues at coordinate 41,054,605 of CM074194.1, forward strand.
TCATCCTTCGCACTCATGTTTTCTGACAGTCACTTTCGTCCGCTTCGGATTTGATGTTTGTCGTGTCCAATTGTTACTGTTGGTTGTTCAGTTTGGTTTTTTCCACCTGATGATGGGTTTATATATATATATATATATATATATATATATATATATATATATATATATATATATATATATATATATATATATATATATATATATATATATATATATACCAGCTTATCTCATATTAGTAGATTTTGAAAGAGCGTCCGACACAATTTCTCACGATTTCATTTGGCATGTTCTTTACTTTTGGGGTTTCAAAAGGTAATTTCATTCAATGGTGTACATTGCTTACAATAATGCCGTATGTTGCGTTATGGTTAACGGTTATCGCTCCCAATTTTTTTTTGATATTAGTAAGGGATGCCGTCATGGTGACCCTTTCTCTCCTTATCTTTCACGTTCGTTTTAACGAATCTGTTACAGGTATTACATTATCAACGTGTGATATTAATGGCAGTCATTCGTCACCCTAAACTATAGTTTCAGTATGCATATATCAAAACTCTCAATTGGTACAGCTCTTTGATTGGCATCACATTCAAACAATGCATCATAGCTAAATTACACAGCATGGGCACTGGAAGTGTCTTGAATTACACATTATGGACTTGTATGGCCACTGGGGCAAGCCATGAAGCAATAAACTAGGATTGTGTCTGGATAAAGATGAGTTTTAGATAAATGTGGGAGGAGCTAGAAGTAAGTAGGTTGGAAGGATTGGAACTGTTTGGGATGATGGAAATATGCCTTTCAGATAATCCAATATCGGTCACGGGGTGTTCTGACTTTTATAGAATAATTGCCTATGCTTCTGAAATTCGTATAAAGTCTCAAGATAAATGGTATGAAGAACTCGGTTGTAATAACCTAAATTGGAATTTAATCTACAAATTACCTTGGAAAGCAAGCATTCTTGGTTTCAATACAGTATAATCACAAGAATTTTGGCAACCAACTGCTACTTAAAAAATAACATTTTGGATCATGATTTATATACTTTCGGCTCAAAAGAAAAAGAAACGATTAGTCATATTGTGTTTCTTGTGAAGAGGTACAGCCAATGTGGGAACAAGTAAGGAATTTTGTTTAAAATAGCACCACTGATACTATGATAATCCTGTAACTTCAATTTTTGGTATAACCTATCACCAACATGATAACGAAACTATAAATACTTCGTTGATATGGTTTAAATTTTATATTTATAGATGCAAAATACAAAATGATGCCTTAAATTTTCTTAGTTTTAAGAATTATGCTAATAACTTGCTTTCAGTTTTGTATTACAATGATTGCGTTAGGCTCAAACGTGAGAACTTTTTAGATCGATGGCGGCCATGGTTTCTTGGTTTACAGCTTGATTTCAGCATTGTTTAGCATTATAATATGTCATACTTTAATGAGCTGCTTTAATTATCACTATTTTGTCTGTTCTTAAATATTGTTGGGTTTCTTTGGAAAATGCTTTTTGTACGACTTGCATTAATTGCTTTTGTTGCTGATTGAGAAGAATAAAACAAAAAGAAAAAAAACTTTCACAAAACAAAAAATACAAATATTGTTATTTGAGTTGTGCAACAATGACGTCACACTTAACTGGGTGATGAACCATATTAAATTGAGTAAATTAACTTCAACATTATATATCCCAGCTCAGGGATGTCCTATGAAGATGGGAGTTCGATTGTTTGAATTCATTTTTTACGTTCTGCAGGATGTATTTTAAAATTTTAGACTTGAAGTCGCTTTAATCTCCGAGTTAAAGCTTCTATATAAAAATGAAAATTCATGGACAGATGGAAGAGTCCTGCTAGACATAGACCAGACTTTATCAATTCTTCCGCTTAGGTTGCTTCTTCCGCTTAGTTTGCTTCTTACGAGAAACGCTAATGCTAACGTCATGCAAACAGAAGTTCATTATTCTTTGTTTAACATATCTGTTATCATAAGAGTTTCAAAGGATGTCATGTTCCCTCTATGATGCAATGCTCTCCTTCCTGAATAAAACAATTTGCGATTTTTAACTTTATAGACCACATCCGCCATGTTTTCCCCCAAAATATTTAGAAAAATATCAAAGTATCATTAGTTGGCTGTGGGAAATTGCTGTACCCAAGGAATGTAATCTTAGTTAAATCATGTTCAAAGAACTTTAACATCCAATAGAAAGATAATGCTATCATTCTAACTACCACAGAAGGAAGAGTATTGCCAGTTTAGGGTCAAAATTAACTGCAGGTCCCTGATTTCAGCGCCATCACTTTTTAAAGCAGTATTTAAGGTCAAAGTCTTTTCACCCAAGACAGTTCCAATTCTCTTAATTAAATTTAACCCTCCAACAACTGTCTATATCTCTTTTCCATGTAGAAAAACTCTCGGTACATTGCTTCAGGGGGACCGCGTGTACGGTCAAACGGTAGAGCATTCCTCTCTCACGAGGAAGGCACGGGTTCGGCTCCCAGGTCGAGTCATTCCAAAGACTCAAAAATGGAACCTACTGCCATTGTGCGTAATGCTCTGCATAAGCAATGGAGTGGGGAAAAAGAAGACAGTGTGTTACAAGTGGAAAAAATGCCGTTGCCAGCTCGATTTGAACTAAAACTCTATGTAACTAACTAATTAATTCATTGCTTCAGGGTGTGTATACATTTCATTTCATTTCATTTATTTGTTTTTTCACTACAATGTACAATATTACATAATATAACAGTTACATAGTAACAACATACAGCACCTTTATGTGTAATCAGAACACCTTCAGTATGCAGTACGTACTTGTGAAATTAGCTACGCTTTTTTAATTCGTTATCAATTAAAGAGCTGAGTTAATTGAGAGTTTATGTGGACTACAGCACAAAAATTGTACTACTTTGGGGGTGAGAATTGAATTCTTTTAATTTTAGTCAGGATCACCCTTCCTCGAGGAAATGTGTGTTGTAATATTTTGGTCCCAGTTCTTTTTACTTCTCCCGTGACACCTGATAGCCACTGGCGCTCTTATGTTTAGATCCGTTGGGGGTGCTGCTGACTTCTTCCGGACAAGATTGTGTCCCAATTTCCGAAGAAATGTTTTCCAGAGACGGTGGACCTATACCAGGCGCGGAGGAACGGAAAACAATGTTGGAGGAAGGGATTCATGGAAGAAAGGCTATCTAAGCGGAGCGTCAACATCACCTTGAATTATGAATCTCATGTCTGTAATTTGGGAAAAATCAGCTAAAGACATTAGCGGCTCGTCATAGGGCACTCGGGGGGCACTTGCCAAAAATAACGTAATTCGATATGACATGAATAAAAAGTAGCCTTTTTCTTTATCACGACAATGTATCCCAGCCTTATCTTTCATACGAATATCATATATTATTAATAAAGTATAAACTAATGCGTAATTGTCAAGGATATAGTTAGTAATTGTATCAAATTTTTAGCCCAGTACCGCTAAGACAGAAGCGTTGATAGCGCTACCAGCACCAATAGCAGTACTGCATCAGTACTGTTATTGGTGCCGGTAGCGCTACCAATGCTTCTGTGTGGCCGGTTCAGGTTTACAGGCTCATTCGACCACTGGTCATATGAGTTAATATGATTCGAAAAGTTATGATTTCAATTTATTTCCAACGGTGTGCAGCTCCTTGAAACAAAAGAGTCCAGAACAAATTTATGTTTGATATTTTGAAGAGGAACATATTCTAGGCATGGCTTATTGATGAAATTTTAACTCATTTCCCATGTTTGGTTCTCGAGATATTAGAATTGAAGTTGACATATTTTCTACAAAGAGTGAACTTGCAACAAGTAGACGTGATGTCATGTATTCACTGTTTAGTTGTTTTTCTCTAAAATTTAACACCATATTTATACAATTTAACTGTGCTATGTTGTAACCATAAGTGCATCCCGAGCAATGCAAGTTTAAAAACTTAATTTGCCTTAAGGGCAGGATAGCATCCCTAATCAATTCAAGATCAAACAGCAGGATCAAGAATAAATAAAAAAAAAAAAAAAAACATTGACCATCAATATTAATACATAACATAGCACCTGTTTGGTTCAAGTTTACCTTTTGTAGAAAATGTGTCAGCTTCAGTTCAGTTTCTCGTAAAACGAACATGAGAAATGAAAGAAAACTTCACCAGAGTGCTTAGAATATGTTCGTATTTAACATATTAAACAGAAATTTGGTTCTGGTGTATTCTTTTTAATGGAGATTTTACTTTGCGACAAAGAAAATGACAAAATATCACATCGTCCTGTAAAGGAGCCAGTACATTTTATCTGGTAATTTTCTGATCGTTTTTCAGTTTGATTTTATTTTTATTGAAATGAAGATTATATTGCAAAGGAAAGCTCAAAATAACGACTGCTTAAGTTCTACTTACAAGCCTGGCAAATGCAACTTCCGGCTATCTGAGAGGTCGCGATTTTTCAAAATTTTCTGTACGCTCTGCGCTCTGCTTAGATAGTCTTTCGGGTAATCAGTCACCACTTCTTATGTCACCCCCCCCCCCCCAAAAAAAATTGCACGACATCCCCTGATACTATTTGAGACGTGTTGGTCTCAAGTGAGTTTACCCTCCAAACAAAATTTCCTTATATCCGCCATGGCTAAAGACATGGTAATCCACTTAAGTTGGGATGACACGAAAATCGTAATGAATTATATGAATAATGTGTACTCTTTCATTTAGGCTACTCTGTCTGAAAAGCTGTCATATCCACCACCTCATCCATTCATTTCCATTACAAATGATATATCCCAGTGGCAAATCTAGGATCTTCCAGAAGGGAGAAGCAGGTCAGTTGTGGTGGAATGAAAACCAGAAATCAAGGCATTCATACTCGCGAATGGAGGCGGTCTTTACCGGTTCTAGTGATATTAATAAAAAGTTGCTTAAAGCAACTCCCAGACGACAATAGGTTCCATTTTTAGATTCTTTGGTATGACTCGACCTGGGAATCGAACCCAGGCCTTCCGCGTGTTAGGGGGATATTCTACCGTTAGACCAAACACGTGATTATTTATAATGAGGAGGTTTGCGAATTTCAGAAAATTATATCAGTGTTGAAAATTTATACAGGTGAAACATTGTTGATGGGAGGTGAGAGAAAAAAGTGTTTATGATACAAGCTCTAGTTTTAGAAAGGTATATGTGAGTGATACGTTTATAATGATGTTAAATTTGACTGAATAAAACAAGTAGTAGATGATATTATCTACTAGATCTAGAAAATGGACGTGTTTAGGTTGCAGAAAAAAAATTTTTCCGGCCCTAGCCAAAAATGTCAGAATTTCACGCATATTATTGGAAGTTCAAAATTTCCTCACGAATGACAATTTCAATATTTTTTAACTTCCTTAGTGTTCTCAGTATTGTTCGATAGCAGTGCTTATTGCGGTTCGGCAGTTCAACATGAACCGGATCACCTGTGAATGCATCGAATGATCACCAACAAAGCAAGCAAAAGCTTCCAGATCAGAGAAGATGTAACTTAGCCATCGTGTTGGCTAATGAGGTTTAAGGGTAGAAAGAGATAGCTACGCAGTCTTTTATTTTGCTACTTCTCATCACAGATCTCTCTTCCCATTCCTACTGTAATTGTCAACAACAAAAAAAGTATAGAATTTCTCACCGGCCTCCTCTTTCTTTGGTTGGATAACAGTCAAGCCTCGCTGTAAGCGTTAATGAGGCTTGCGACGTCATCCTCTAAAATGGAGACTCCTCCCACAAGAGCAAATCATGAGTTTCGCAGAATAGGTACCTAACATGCTGGGGGAACTTCAAGCGTCTGAATAATGCATAAAAAGGCGTTCCTTGTTGTTGTATCCTTGGTCATTTGAAATCCTAAAGTTTTTTCTTTACTAAAAATATCGTGAGGTATTGTTTCTTTCGCAATTTCACAGAGAAATTTTCCATCAAAAACAGGTCAACTTTTGTTGGGTTTTTTTTACTTGCCTCAAATTTTGCGAATACCTGACCGTATTCAGGATCATTGGGGTGTAAAACTTCCAAAATCGAGTGTTTGAGAGATAAAGCTAACTACTGATACCTATTACACTACGAGCAAAACAACAAAATAGTCGCAATGAACGTTTTTGCAAGTTGGAATTTTGCACTTTTTGGCCACGTAGAGCATCGCACAAGGCGGTCACGTTATGGTTAACATATGGTAAACTATTGTCATTGTCTTTTGATTCTAGGCTGCTAACTAGGATACTAGTTTAGTCATTATGTCAAGTAATAAAATGAATTTTAATATGACTAACATATTGTAGGCCCTTTTAAACCACTAACAAATAACATTAAAATTTTACAGACAGGCCTAGCCTATACTAGGCCTTGGCCTATGCATGCTAAAACTGCACACTATGGTAACGTGAATGTATGAATGTGTACTGATGATCTGTGATCATCATACAGATGCTACTTTACTAGTGCTTGCTTGCTGTATGAGTGAGTTTCCATTCCAGAAAAAAGCTTGTAAAAATTTTAAGAGGCCCGTAGCACATAATTATTGTGTCATATGCACCTTGTGAGTTGAATCGGAGCAATGTACAGTACCAACGATGAAGATGAAGAACCAAAATAAGCAAATAAGTGTTACACTTACAGGTATTGCAGGCTATATGAAACAATTGATATAGCCATTTATTTACACATACACTTTACAAGCCTGTCGGTTCTTTCATATGGTTTTACAAGACAAAGTCAAGAATTTTCAAAAGGGAAATGACTTGAGGAATATACTTAGAGCTGTATATGGAATGAGCACCTATAGCTCCATCAGTTTCAGGATTTTTTGTTTATATTTTTGCCTCGGCCATTGTTCTCAGTTTTCTTACTTACCGTATTTTTGTACTGTTATACTGAATCATATTTCTACACAAATGATTAAATTGTACCTTAGTTCTCAGCCTGTTCCTGTTGAAATGTAATTGCTAGTTATAGCACACCAGTACTACTTACTAGTGCTCTAGGCCCATTTGGGGGTTAATGTCAAGATTAGAGCTTGCATTGCTATACCCTTTTCTTGTATAATGGCACAAATGGGATTCTGAGTCAGTGTAATAGCCTACAGGACAATTTTTCTCTACACAAGCAAAATGCCAATTTACTGACTTAAGAATTTTGGTTGTGCACTTGTGTCCTGTATCATCAGCTGTTAATTCTGATGGATGAAATCTCATATGTTCTTCTGAGACTGCCTTCTCATTTGAAGTATAAACTGTTGTCATTTTACACCACTAACTGAGCAGAGGAGAGATGAATATTGTAGCAATTGTCCCATAGTAATGGCATATTACAGTCAAAGTTTTTGTCACTAACTTGAATTAACTTGATGGCCTGTTGTTACCTAGGACTCTCAGTTGATATGCTTCCAGTTGTGCATGGGGTGGGGTTGTGTACTGAGTACCCAGTTCCCTAAAAAAACTTAAGACCCACCCAGTTCCACAGTTCACAACTTGTATTACTAAACAAAATGTTTCTGATCTTCATTTCTTCGACCTCACCAACTAAGGACAAGGACTGACTGTATAGCGTTAATTACCCCAGGGTTCACTAACAAGCCTTACAAGAGAGCTATACATTCCAATATCCCTCCATTTTACCTCTTTATTGTCTAGCTTAATGCCACAATTTTTCTGTCATGTTATTGTTTGCAATAATTTATGAGTCTAGTACAGCAACCGTGATTTACTGATTGCATAATATGGTAACGTGCAAAGTGTATGGCCATATATGTCAAAAGGTTACCATGAGTAGGTCAATTAATAGGTGTTGCACATCGTGCCGTACGTTGTATTACACTGCGGTGATCGACTCAAGGTATTAACGTACTTAAGATACAATCACTATAACCCTTGCATCGGTAGCCACTTAATCGTTACAAGGTTTTCAAAAATTGACTCTCAATGTAATTATCCTGCTGTAAATATGTAAATCAAATGTAAAGGAAGACTCGACGATGTTAACATGATTAATACTTATGTGGAGGATATTTTCTCGCTCGGTGTAGTTCCATTTTCGCGCAACTAATGCAAACACCTCAGTACGGGAAATTGGACTTTTTACGTACGTTGTAAGGCAGTGTCAATACCTGCTCTAAACCTTGCGAATACCTGACCGTATTCAGAAATATTTCATGGTAATGTTAGATTTTTTAGGTGGATAAGGAAATTTCTGATGTACCCTCTTTCTGGCATACCGTGCCAAAAAACTCATTTTCGAGAAAAAAACAGATTTTCCGAACAGCATGAAAACTGTTTTTACGACTTCAAAAAATAGTCTCAAATTCATTGCTTTGTGTATTAAATACTTCAAACATGTTGCGAAACTATCGGAAAATGTGTTCTTTATTAATTTTAATGATGATTTTGTAAGATTATGTGTTTTTCATGTCGAAATTTGGATTTGAAAACAGTTAGTTTTTGCTAATTATATATGCAAAGGCTGTGACGTCATGCATACTCAAATTAGAAAAGAAGCGACTTTTGGTGGCTGTGAGGACTGGCTGATAAGTGCGCAGCTTGTGGTATTTTCCATTCCAGTACGGTTGCTGAAAGGAACCGTTTTATATCTGTCTTACAAAATTGCTAAATCTAATTATACCATGCCGTCAAGTACAGCCAGCAATGAAAAAATCTAATGTGAGAATATTTACAAAATGCAGAACGAAAACCTTGGGTTGATGTTAACTAAGTTTATTTAGAATAAGGCTAAGCATGCAGGTATATAGGTCCTGCGCATGGCACATTTGACTTTCAACTGAAACACATCAAAATCTTGAAACGGCTTTTTCAAGCCACGGTAGCAATTGATATCATCAACTGTATCATTAGCGTGTTCGATTTGCTTCCCTTGACTTACTCGAGCCTCGAGCTAGGGCTACGATGGTCATGCGCAGTTGGGTGAAATAAACGAACGTTTTACGGTAATTACTGGAGAAGTTGGTTCACAATAGCCAATGACAGAGCCCGTAGCTGGATGGCAGAGCGAACTCTGGTACGTACGTATTACATGCGGTTCGCTTGTACGATGAACGTAGACTCGAAACAATGCTCATTTAGAAAATTCTCGAGAAATAACACTTGAGTGACTTCACTAATTCCGACATCAACCACTTTTCACAAGTCAGAAGTTTCATGTTTACCCCACTGTATTTACATGCTCAGAAATTGTTCACGAATGCATGTTGTTCGTTTAGCTGCCATGTTTTCCCAAAGCACGATGGGATATTTACCTAAGTAACCGACTCGAAGGGTCGCTCACTTGGGCCTGGCGCGAGTAAGCGCGAACACTGACGTCATTAGCTAATCGAACGTAGTCGTGCCAGACACGAGTTAACTCGGGCGAGTAATCGAACACGCTACATATGTCGTTCGGCTGATCATGTGGTCACCGGCAAAGCAAGCGCCTATTCGTAAGGGCGATTCATGTTTCAGTTGAAACGTCTAGGTCAGAAGAAAACTACGCAGTTAATATTGCCCAATTTTTGCATCAGGGAGACTACGTTTTCTTATCCGTTCTCTATTCTTAACCCTCTGTGACGGTCTTCAGTTCTGAACAAAAGAAAATATAACTTTAGTTTGTCGCTCTTGTTACGCTTATAAGTTGCTTATAAGTTGAAAAGAAATGCCCCGTTCAATCTTTTTCTTAAAAACACTCCTAAACTTTTAAGTCAACAGATTGCTCGGATGTTTCAAACTGTAAGAAAAGAAGGGTAACGACCATGTCATAAAGAACGGCAGTTGACAAAAACTATAGAAAGGGCTTTTGAAAACCCCATACAGTCGTTCCAAGAATCATGTGATTGTAATATCCCTCAGGTAATATGCCTCAATGTGTAATGAAACCAGAGATATCCTTAAAGGGCCAATCCTCTCACCCCAAACTACACTTCTTGTATGGGGTACAGAAACTCTCCATTGGCCCAAGTTTTTCGATTGACTGTTAATTGAAACAATGCAGATTACCAAAGCGTATATTACACAGCATGAACTGTACTGAGAGTGTTTAGATTATACACATAATGCTTTTTTATACACGCCCCGAAGCAATAAGCTGAGATTGTGACTGGGTAAGGATGAACTTCACAAAATTGTGGGAGGGTCTTAAGTAAGAAGGTTAGGAGAATTGATACTGTTTGGGGTGAGAGAACTGGGCCTTTAAATAAATTATCTGCTTTCATGGTTAACGGCTTTTCATTTACAAGCACTTACAAAGTAACAAAATCAACAAGGTACAGATTGAAAACACTGTAGCAAGTCCATAAAGCGACTGCTATACTTCGCATTCGCTCGTAAAAACTAGAAACATCTGTCAGCAAGATTATGATTGTGAGCGAATCGCCACCATTGTTGGCGTGGAGCGTCCAAGAAAATTTTGGGCTTTGAAAACCCTCCAGATGGCCGGAAAAGGCACTCTCCGATTGAGAAAGTGTAAAATTATTTTCTGGTCTTTACATGCAATGACTTAATAAAAATGTCATATTTTGAGACTCACTTTTTTATTGTCACTTAGCTGAAAAAGAAAATAAACAAACCACCGATGCTTAAATGTCTAATAGACATTTGTCTCAGGTGTCCAAAGGTATATTCATAATTTTTTACCTTTTACTTCTTTATATGTCGTTATCAGAGGGTATACTCAGGTTCAAGGTATACAGGAGCATTTCAAACTGGGGAGGGAGACAGAAGATTCTCTTCCAGAAAAATGCAATCCTGCGCGAAAGACTTCAGAACCTAATCGGAGCGCCACCACCCCTTAGCGCGGTGCGCAGATAAAATTTTGAAAAATCAATACCCCTTAGACAGCCAAAATGACATTCACCATCCTTGTGAGCAGAAGCTAAGCTGTCATTATCCTATAAACCTGCCCGACAGGATATGTAAGACAAGAGCCGGCATCGGTTGGCGTGGAGCGTAAAGAAAATTTTGAAAAAAGCGTGACCCCTTTGATAGCCAAAATGGCGTTCACAGGCTTGTGGATCAGAACCTTTGTTGCAGTTTGTAGTTCTGTCTAAATATCATTGTCCGATCGACTTTCTAAGCGGAGAGCTCCATCAGTTGGCCTGGAGGGTATAGAAAATTTTGAAAAAACGTTAAATCTCAGACAGCCGAAAATGACATGCAGGCAGTTGTTATTTTGAGCGTTGTTTTTCAATGAAACCTATAAATCAATTAACAAAAAATGAAAAAAAAAATGATCAGAAGTTAGCCTTTAAAGTACAGGAGGTAGCCATATTTGGTGTGAAGAAGTTGATGGATTAAGGGGCGGGTGTCATTCAGGAAATATGACACATTAGTAGACCTATTGAAGTTGGTATAGAGCCTTATCATGTTCATGAAGTAAAAAAGTTGAACTTTTTGGAAGCGGACTGGCCACTTAATCAGCGGCCCTTTATATCCTAGGTGAAACTATTTGTACCCAAGAACGATCACTCGATTAGAAAATAAAAAAGCGTTTTAAAATGAGGTGGCGATAAAGAAAGTTTTTCTCGGTTGTCTGAAATGTAGTGTGGTAGATGAACTACAAAACTAATAAGTACTTATCTTCAATAGGCCAATAGACGAATCCGGATAGCAAATTATGGTCTGAATTTTGTCGGCCATAACTGGAGTCTATCACGTTTTATTCTTCCAATTTTCTCGCTTACCTGTATCATGGGTGTCTGTACACTTATTTTACCTTGATTCCCCCAATATGAAGGTTTCAAATTTATGTTGACAATTTATGAAGACGACTTAATGCTGATGGACTCCACTAATGGCTGCATTCCGTCACTAAAAACAAGCGCAGATCGGATTCGTCTATACTGTGTTTAAGTCGGCCCCGACGAGCTTTCGGACGAGTCACGTTTCAGTCTCAAAAGCTTTAATTTTAAGATATGCAAAGTGCTGTCTATTCATCAGTTCATGGCAAACTTTTTAAAAATTACCTATTCTTTATTTTACTGACTGTCTGGATTTCTTTAATCCAAAGAAAATGTTTTCCAGAAAACCTGAGATTGGCCTATTGCCTACATTACCTGTATTACTTGCCCTTAATTTGTGATAAAAGTTTGACGAGAAGAAATGAGGAATATTCCTCAACAAACAGAATGGTTTCCAGACAATTCGAAACATTAATGTATCACCGGAATTCTTTTTGTATTCCGAAGGCGAGATGATATCATACTGAGAAGTCCTCGACATGTACTACATGTTCCCCAAACGGAACATTTTTTGTATTTTTTTTTTCTGATGAGTAAATTCCCTTATTGATTACCGCCTGTCGGTACTTATTTCCCCACAGGCGGTAAATTTTCCCGACCAGCGACGCTTTGAAAATTTCCGGAGGTGTATTAGTCTTTAGTCTCTTACACGTTTTGCTGAATATATTTTAACCTTCCGTCAAATTTCATTGTGATGGGGTCAAGGCATTTGACCGGAGGTCCCTTCTCCCGCCACCTCATGGTACGCCGCTGAAAATGATCACCTACATGTAGTTAAATAAGATTAAGTTATATTTTTACATTGTATTATTTATACAACGGACGCTTATTTGTTGATGCTGTGCCTACATGCAACTTAAATTTAACGAATATTTGCTTTTCAATGTTCTCTGTCGATCTATTGATCTCTACCACACAAATCAAACCATAAGACATCTCTTATACATCCGGGACATAAAAAATACAAAGGACACCTGTAGGTACGTCACACTTGCCAAAACGGGGACCTGGACATGTCCGTTTTAACAGTTTCATTACCTCTTTAGGTAACAGACCTACTGTTCTTGTAAAAACGGCAAAAAGTTTAATATTTCCTGCTTTCGAGGAATTTTTCCCGCGTTTTCTTTTTTATTGTCTTTTCTCTAAGGATGTACTATGGACGGTTCACAAGTTACCAAGATGATCCGACTTCCGAATTAACTCTTCAAACGTAAACGAACGGCATAACCGTGCATATAAATAGATAGAAAGGACGTTTCACATTTCTCAATTAAAATTCAAAATATACGTGGATCATACATAGCTTCATGGCTGTCACATACAGAGATGGTCTAAATATTAATATTAAAGCGGAACTATACGAGATCTCTGATAACTCCCAACTTCAAAGAACATGCTTTGCTTCATGTTCGTCAGACAAAAATATAACGAGGAGTAAGCTTTCTGGCGGAAAAGAACTATTAATAGGGTATACAAAAAATTTAAACAGTTGCAGTTATTCAAACGACTTAAGAATATGCACGTTGTTTCAAGTGTGGGCAGCCTTTGGCATTTTATGAATATTCATGTTTCAGCTGCTTTCGAGATCGCTTCGACGCATATCGTCAAGATGCAGCCAGTGTATACTGATACTGTACGTACTCAATCGCGTGTCATATTTCTGTTACACTAATCAACGACGACGGATGTAAGGCTAGGATATGCTCGCTGCACGAAAAATGAATATAGCTATATAGCCTTAATTACCGTTAATAGTCATACATGCAGTCTAATTCTTTGCTGCCTCGCCGTGTCAGGCAGCGTTCTCCCCCATTCCACTGAGGATGTAGATGTAAGGTGAGATTTTCCTCATTTTCATGTTATTAGGCAACAAATTCGATGGCGTGGGTAACTTAACGTTTTTTACTACAACTATGAAATAAAAAGGCCTCAGCCTAAATTTGCACTAACCTGAGTATAGTCTTAGAATTGTTTGTGTATATGTCATCCGAACAAATGCTACGCACTGTTCACGTACGTCACGTTTATTTCACTTTCAGTTGAGCATGTACGCATCGCACCTATAGTTGTTTATTCATGAATAATCATAAACAAACATACTTTGATTGGTTCCTGCTCCTTGTTGATGGGCTCATTACAGGAAAGAACTAGAATTTTATTTGGCAAATTCAACAACTACACTTCGGACAAATATTACTCCCAAAAGAGACTAAGACTGTTAGAAATTTTTAATCAGTTTCCAGCTTCAGCTATCTGGTTCTCGTGCACTTATCACGAATTTGGAGGTTTAAGTATTTCTTTATTACAAAGTCATAGTGTCACTTTAAGGCCACAACATGAAAAGGCAAATGACATGTTTGTATTCCAAAGCAATAATGAAAAGTTTGGGGTTAGGTTAAAGGGAAAGTGCAGTTGCCCCAAAGTTATTTTGAAGCAACAGCTAAATTTCCCAATTTTCTTCCCATTTCTCATCTTTCATAATATTTTAAGACTTTATTATTGCATATTCAAGAGGTGAACCAAGCAGTCACTCCTCTATAATTTATTTCACAGTTTAGTAACAATTATCAAATCATGAAAGAGTGTAGCCTACAAATCGTCGTGACGATGCTTCCCCTTCATGATGAAACGTTCCTTCTTACTTTTTGTAACTTACTCCTGTTCTACTTGATTACCTCTAATCACTTCATGGAGACAATGAAGCTCACTACACTCAAACTTGATCACATTTAACATCTGATTTATTGACTGAAAGTATCAGATATACTAAATACACAAAAGTTACATAACATTTGGGGTTAGTTAAAAGGTCAGTCAAGCATGTGTTAATTGCTTTTCAGGCAGTGTGAACACAATAAAAGCATAACTCATTCGACGGCACAGATCATGTACCAAACTCAGATACCCAGTTACACCCCACACCGCTTTTGATCTATTGGGGTGTCTCTGTTGCTTTCTAAAGAAGCAAAGCCACGGCATGTTTAACCCCATCTAATAAAACCTAATCCTTCGTAAAGAGAATATCCCAGTGAAAGTTAATGACTTACAAGCCTACGCTATTCAGCTAAATGATTCCGTTTGTACATCAATTTCAAATTTTCCTAGCACTATAACGACAGAAGGGTAAAAAGCAAAGGTTGACCCCGTAGGAGTTCTCAACAAAAGAGCGACATCCCCTTCAAGTTAACTGCTGTGGTAACAGCAAAAATTAATTTCATTGACCGCAACAATTTGGTAGCCAAAGTAACCGCTTTGGGAAGAGAGTACATTAGTGTTGGAGTTTCGAGGGGATTGGGGGGGGGGGGGTTCTAAGGGATGAAGATGGAAGCACAGATGCGAAGTGGTGTACGAAACAGTGGGGAATCTTAAATATTTAGTTGTAAAACTTTTCATGTATTGAAAAGTTTGGGACACTAATTGACCCCTCCTTAGCTTAACTTCATACCTTGCAGGTACGGTAACACTCCTTTTCTCCTTTTCTCACACTATAATACGGTAAATTTACTTTTTCTTAAGTCCTCCCGACCCTCTGGCAAAGGGAGGGCCGTTCGGCGAAACCAAAACTTTCGCTGCTTCCCAAAGAAGCTATTGCGTCCACTGAAGGACAATAGGTGACCAACCTCACGGCCCTAAGACCATGTACACCATTGGTCTGTCATGTATGGCTTTTTTCTAGACTGGATGAAAAGAACAGATACCATATATGATCTTAGTCCAAAGGACGAGAAGTCGTAGATAAAGGTTCTTTTTAGAACGTACATAGAAACAGGCACGTTGTAACAAATAGATAACTCAAGTCGGCCGGACCAAAACACAAACGATAACCATCAACCCCACACAAACATGGAACAAAAAGGGTTGTCACAAACGGAAAAGACGCACCAACCCCACCCAAACAACCGCCAACCCACCCCTCAGTCGCCTTCAACACTAACCACGGCCCGACACCAACCCCAAGACAACAAAAACCAAGAACATCCCACACCACGCCCGAAGGCCACCCCACGCCCGGGGGCACACCACCCCCAAAGGCAACACCACTCCCGAAGGCAACAACACGCCCTAAGGCAAGAACACTGACGCCCAAAGGCAACAACACTTCCCAAGGTTACAACAGGCACCAACGCGCCCAAAGGCAACAACGCTTAAAAAGCACTGGGTAAATATACAGGTACACGTTGCCCAAAGGTTCCCCGGAGGCCAACCAAGCTGAATCGTCCGTCTCACTCAACTTCCAGCTTTAGGTTTAAGTCATTGTAGTACACTGTAAAAAAAGTTGTTAATTTTACATCGAAATAACCGCCAGCAATATTGCCAACAAAAACGCGTTGTTTTTGCAGTCAATTGTAAAGGAATTAACGCAAATCCTGTAGAATTTACAGTGAGGCAGTTGTAAATTTTACAGAAAAAATTTTGTCAGCTGTACTCAGTAGAAATACAGAAGGGCAATAAACTGATAAAACTGTTTCGAAATATGGTTGTAACATCGCACTCCAAAGAATATATACTTTTTCTAACGTCCCCTCGTGTCTCGGACACGAGAACCAGAGGCGCACTTTTCCTCATGTCCTCCCGACCCTCTAGCGAAACCAAACTTGAAACTGCTTCCCTAGACGCTATTACGTCAACTGCATGACAACACTTAAGCAACAACCTCACGGCCTTTAGACCATTTTCATCATTGGTCTGTCAAGTATGGCTCCATTCTTTTCCTTTTTAAAACGTACTTAGAAACGGGCACGTTGTATTAAATAAACAACTCAAACCGTCCATTCTAGTCTGGATGAAAAGAACAGACACATAACCTTACCATAAGGCCGAGAACCAGAGTCCAAGGATCGCTTTTTTCAAAAGTCAAAGACAAAGAGCCAGGGGCGAAAACCAAACAATACTCGCGAAGGAGTTCTGCTCCCAAAAGGAGCTACGTCCCCAAGGGAAAACTCAACTCAACATGACCAACTGAACGACCTGACGTACGGAGTCTCGTTCTAGACTGGATGAATAGAACGGCCAAGGATCTACTTTTTCTGAAGTCTTCCCGACCCTCTGGCAAAGAGCCGTTCGACGAAACCGAATAGAAACCTTAACATTTTCGGGACAGCTGTACTGAACGAATAGAACGGCCAAGGGTCGCCCTTAAGAGTAGGTTTGATGGCATTGAGTTAACTGTGAAATACAGTTCATACATCTCAATCTTCGTTACCTGTATTGATTGACTACTTATTCCTTTTCGCCAAAACTGTTTTTTTTTCCTACAGATCCCAATAGTTAATGCTTGACCTAGGCATAAATTTACAATTTTTATGTCAAATTTTGGTCACGCCCACTTAATAAGCTAAAAGGAGTTTAGGTCAGTTTGAACTGATCTGAAGGTTACACAGTGCTTCATTGTGATATCGCTAATAACCTATACCCTGAAGAGTGTTTACAGTGTAACCTTTTAACAAGTTAGGTATTCTAATTTGCATAATTGAAAAGCAATCTTTTTGTGGTAAACAGAAATACAGAAATTATTTTGTAAATTTTACAGGAACTTGTTGTAAATTTTACAAATTTTTGGTACAGTGTTACGGAGTATGCGCCCAAACAGTATATGTACTGTGACATCTGTTGAACATACGCGTTTTGTACACATTGGGTTTTTTTTTTTTATTTCAATCAATTATTTTAGAGTTTTCGCTTCTCGGCCTTTTGGCTAAGATCATATCTAGTATCTGTTCTTTTCATCCAGAATGGAGCCATGCATGACAGATCAATAATGTAAATGGTCTGAAAGCCCTGAGGTTGGTCAAGTGTTGTCCTTAAGTGGACGTATAACTTCTTCTGGAAGCAGTTTAAAGTTTGGTTTCGCCGAACGGCCCTTTGCCATGCAGAGTGTCGGGAGGACTTTGGAAAAAGTATTTTTTTGAAGTTTTCTCTGTTGATATGTCCCTTCCATTTTGAACAGACAGTAATCACCACAAGAAATTTGGGAAAAAGACCCTTTCTGTGATGCAATCATCAATTTTTAATAGTAATATCCTTGTCATACCCATTCTTTGGGAGCAACATGGAACTGAATTTATTAATATTTAGGGATAATTAATTTACCATGAACCAGATTGTAAATTTCTTCAAAACCTTACTTAAAGTCTTAAATATGAGCTTAACTGCTGAATGCCCCTTCCAGAGCAAAATACGTTTGTGTCATTTGCAAAAATAACACATTTAATTTCCTTCAAAACTTTCCAGATAGCGAGGACATATAGCCTATGATAAAAAGTTTGGGCAGTAAGATTGATCCTTAAGATTAATTCCTTAGGGATCTGAAGAGCAATCATTTATTTGTAGGCTAGGCCTACATATTGTTGCATGTACGTTAGTTAGTTAATTAGATGAAATTTAACGACACACCATCACAAATGTGTTATAAATAGCGTGTTCGATTACTCGCCCGAGTTAACTCGTGTCTGGCACGACTACGTTCGATTAGCTAATGACGTCAGTGTTCGCGCTTACTCGCGCCAGGCCCAAGTGAGCGACCCTTCGAGTCGGTTACTTAGGTAAATATCCCATCGTGCTTTGGGAGAACATGGCAGCTAAACGAACAACATGCATTCGTGAACAATTTCTGAGCATGTAAATACAGTGGGGTAAACATGAAACTTCTGACTTGTGAAAAGTGGTTGATGTCGGAATTAGTGAAGTCACTCAAGTGTTATTTCTCGAGAATTTTCTAAATGGGCATTGTTTCGAGTCTACGTTCATCGTACAAGCGAACCGCATGTAATACGTACGTACCAGAGTTCGCTCTGCCATCCAGCTACGGGCTCTGTCATTGGCTATTGTGAACCAACTTCTCCAATAATTACCGTAAAACGTTCGTTTATTTCACCCAACTGCGCATGACCATCGTAGCCCTAGCTCGAGGCTCGAGTAAGTCAAGGGAAGCAAATCGAACACGCTAAAAGTGTCGGATAGATTTGGAAATGCAACTGTTCACGACTAATGCCATAATAATCCATTTTTTACAATGAAAAGTTATTGACATTCGATTAAGAATGTCAGTGTTATCTTTTTGAGTACATGTACTCATTTTGAGTACATGTACTCCAACACGAGATCATTGTATGTATGTAATCCAATCAAGGATTTTTATGACGTCATATCGGAAGTCCGTCTCTATCGCCCTTTCCGTCTTGTTTGTTGAACACGGTGGTAACGAGCATATTCTGTTGGCCAGAAGAGCAGACGAAATTTCAACTTTTGGGACATCCGGTCTGCAGAAAGAAATGTATGCTGGTCAGTACCAAGTCCACGATATTCCAAAGGCACGCCGCACGCGCCATTTGTAGAACTTGCGATGACGTCATGACACACGCTTTAAGGCAATTAATATGACACAAGGAACTGCGACGTACTCATGTAATAAAGTATCGTCATTACACATGTCACCTTCTAGCAGGCGTAAGCTGAGACCCGACAGTCCACTACGGGTATGTGGACTTCCCGTCTATTCATCATACAAAAAAATTAAAATAAAATTATTTTAAAAGTATGTTCTTTTGAGTATTACTTTTCCGAAGAAGTATAGTAAATCATATGTGTCTGCGAAACAGGTGTATTTAATGGGATATCCCAAAATCCCATTTAAAATCGACTAGGACTTTTTCGTCGAAATGAATACTTCTACATTTCTTTGAAATGGGTAACATGCGGGTAGGATATTTGTTCCAATCAATAGGGATTATGGGTAATGCCTGCACATTTGTCAACATTCCCTCAACTTTTAAACTTGCTTGAGGGAATTTCCCTCACAGCATTTTATCGCCTTTCAAACTCTGCTTAGCTCTTAGAAAGCCTCTGAGTAGAAAATGGTGTTTTTCTCTTTTTGTCGGGCAAAAGAACCAACCAGACATGAGTATTTAATCTTGAAACGAACTTGATTTAAAGGGACATGGAGTTGACATCTACGTCTTCACGTGGGTATAGACGAGTTAACTGTCAGAACAGAAAGCGCTGTACAGCATTTCCTCATACATGTATTGATTAATTGCTTGATTGATTGAATGGTTGATTGATTGATTGAATGGTTGATTGATTGATTGATTGATTGATTGATTGATTGATTGATTCCCTATTAAACAAGCACTTAGCTTGTTTACTTATACTTGAGTTACACGAAAAGTGTTCCTTTATTTCGTCAGTGCGTGCACTGGCATATAACACTATGTATAAGTGTCTAGCGTACTCGAACGAAAATAGGGGTTTCATTCCTACTTTACGGGGGATACAATGGAATTTTTTCACCAAAAAGACCATTCAGACACAATCTTTTGTAGAAAACTACACTTGAAATCTCTCTTTATGTTATGAATGGATTAAGAAAGAATGATTTCACCAAATTTTTATATAAATTCAAATATTGGAATGTGTTGTTGATGCGGGGTTGGTTCGTTTATCCCGAAGGTTTGGAGGATGTGCCCAAGTACCGCCAAAACGAAATACCGGACTGGCTCATGCCTGGCTTATTGGGCACAGGCGCACGGTAACATTTCAGTTTGAGCGCTAACCATGTTTGGCCCAGATATGTAATCCTGTGTAAGATATCTACGTGGATCGGTCAGAAAATTTTGAAAAACGCTACCACTCAGATAGCCGGTCCAAGGCTTGCAAGTAAAATGTTCATTTTAAATTAATTAGCAAAGTGATCAGAAACAATTCCTAATATTGCTAAAAACACAATATGATGCGCAAGCCTACAATTTTCTGTTCAGTAGTCTGTTCGATTGAACGCCAACGGAGCGTGTGACCGTTGGCGCATAATTAATGTCGAATTTGTCGAGCGAACTAAGTACCTTGTTTAAATTACCCATGAAATTTTTTAAACTATTCATTTCCTTTCCCTGTATAATTAATATTTTTCTTTCGGTAGGTGACCGAAAAATTGTCAACATATTGCCCACATTTTCGCAAAAATATGTGGCTGCAGGCTTCGGGCTGCAGTCCAGCCCCGAACCTTCAATCAAGTGAACATTGCTTCTGATGAACCTTCGATGTAGTGATTCTTCGGACTATATAGGTTTAACACGTGACGTAAGCTGTCTTTAAATGATATGATGACTTTGCGTTGTGAGTGTGTTAGCGATACTGAGCATGACACCACCTTAGTAACGATTGTTGTACAATGGACGCCTGGCCGTCAGAACAGAAAGACACACAACGTAGTAACGTCGGAGACAAACCTGTATAGTGAAACCTCCCGTCTATTGGAATGTTCGAACTATAGAACCCTACTCCCGAAATTCAAGTTTCATTGAAAAACGATTGTATTATTCTGATTGAAAAGAGAACATCCATTTGTTAAACCTCCTACCTATGTTCCAAATATGTATCATCCACATCCATTTTTCCAACGAGGAGAAGCTTAGCTCATACACATGTGATCCTATGCATAGGGCAAGGAATTGTATAGCCGGGTAGGCTAAAGAATGAAGTTTGCTTTCTCAACTCAAGCAAGAAACCCACTTTTCGTTCCGTCTGCGAAAATATAAAAATGGTTCCGTTTCTTTGAAATTTTATCACTATTACAACAACAACAACAACAACAACGTTCTTCAGTCGACGTGAAAACTCTGATTTGCCAAAAAGTTAGGTTACGTAAGATGGGGTTTTATGGCCCACCAGTGGCGTAGCTAGGATTTTTTCCAGGGGGGGCAAAGGTATGAAATTTCCCAAAAACTTTTCCCGGTCAATGTGTATGTATTTGATATAAAATATGCAAACTTACAAGTATAACAACATTACCATGTCATTTTGTAATATTACCTGCATTTTAATCTTAAAGTAACACATAGAGCAATCAGAAATAACAAAGTATTATTTTGGTAAACAATATCTGGTTTATTTGTATGTACTAACGCAGTGGCGTACGCAGGATTTCTCTGAAGGGGGAGGGGCATGCAGTATGGTCTAAGGGGAGGGATGTCCGGAAATTTTTTGACGTTTTCAAGGAGCCTAGATGCAAAATGGTGCAAGATTTTCGACTTTGACAGGAACAGTGTTAAAAGTTGAATCGTGGTGGTTCATGAGGATAAAACTGAAACTTTTGTGTCTTGACATGCATTTCCTTATGCCATTTTATGCTACCTTGTGAAGAAAAACTTGTCATTAAAGTTGCACACTTTTAGGATTCAAAATAAGAGAGCATTGATCGGTATTTGTGGTTTTTCTTGGCCACAAAATGTTATTTTGTCATAAAGATTATCTAAGCGGAGCGCCACCATTGGTTGGCGCGGAGCGTAGAGAAAATTTGGAAAAATCAGACCCCTTAGATGACCGGAAATAGCATTTTCCAGGCTAATACGAAGAATCTAGCCAGTCCCTTTCTTCTTTTGTCATCAGAAATAAAATGCTCACTTCAATATATGTTCGCAAACATCAAAGTGATCAGAGAGTTAAGAGCTAATTTTACCCCCAAAATGTAATTTTGCCCAAAAGACCGAGCGAAGCGCCACCATTGGTTGGCGCGGAGCGTAAAGAAAATTTCGAAAAATCAGACCCCTCAGATGGTCAAAATAGCGTACTTATGCTTGTAAAGAGAATCTAAACATGTAGTCTTTTTTATCGATGCCACCAGTGGGAAACAGAGTCTACCTTTTTAAGTAAAAATTGGAATTTGACAGAAGTTGCCTAGGTCTATTTGTAGGAATTAAAAAAAAGTTGTCATCACTGAAAGACCTTGCAGGGACAATCCTTCCCCTTTGAAAATTTCTGAAAATTGGGTGTCCTTATAAGCAATCTGGTGCCACATATGCTATCTTTTGAGTTAGACTACGTATTTTTAAGAACAAAGAAAAAATTGCATCTGTGAAGGGGGGGGGGAATGGCCCAATGGTCTCCCCTTCGCACGCCACTAAGGAGGCCTAATAGTGGCTCGATCACACAGGATATCCTGTTAGAAAAGCAGTCTGTTAAGTGTAGTAGGCTACAAGGTACTCATTGTCCATTTGTTGTTACACTCAAAGTGAGCAGAAAGCTATTTTCTCGAACTAGCTTGTAAGCCTCCAAGGATTAGGCTAAATAACAAAATACAAGTGTGCCAACGGATCCCGCTAATTCTAATTTCTAGTTTATCGTTGGCCATGGAATGTTTCAGCCCTATCCATCGTTATGTACACAGAGTAAAATCGTACAGCTACTGCTAGCTTGTAGACGAACATAACAACCTCTGGGTCTACGGTAGTGACTTGTCAGTTTTCACATCCTTTTACTGAATTCCCAAAGTATCACCTGAATAACAGCTTCTTGTGCACTGAAATGAACTGATCATAACCCCCGTGCGTATACAAGCACAAGAGAACATTCAATCTTGTGCTACGCCGAGAGTTTTCTGTGGAACGCAAATTGGGCCGGTTCA
Organism: Holothuria scabra; assembly: GCA_037179385.1. Lineage (NCBI taxonomy): Eukaryota > Metazoa > Echinodermata > Holothuroidea > Aspidochirotida > Holothuriidae > Holothuria > Holothuria scabra. The sequence continues at coordinate 41,077,766 of CM074194.1, forward strand.
TGCGACACTGACGAAATCTGAGTTAATTTGTTGCATGAAAATATGAATTATGTATAAGAAATGTCTCACAATTTCTTATTCCACCAAAAATTTTGAGAAATTTCTGTAATAATAAGAAGATTCATCAAATTTCCCCATTTTCATCAACTTTCCCCATTTTCATCAAATTTCCCCAAAAATTTTTCCAGGGGGGCAACTTGCCCCCCCCCTGCCCCCCCCCCCCCAGTAGCTACGCCACTGTGGCCCACTAGTTTCCAACCAATTGAAACTGAAACTGAAACTGGTACAAGTCGAGCCGGTCACGGCCTTTTTTCCAGTTGTTGTTGCTCACTGGCTTGTTTTTCCTGCTCTATTGCTTATGCTGAGCACCAAGGACAATGTCATGCGCAGTAGGTTCCGTTTTTTTAAGTCTTCCGAATGACCTCCGACCTCTCGAGTGCATATCTGATGCTCTAACCACTTGACCATACAGTCGGTCTGATTTGCTGATATAAAGGGCGGATTACTTGAAGGCCAAGTTCGCTCACCCCAAACAGTACCAATTCTCCTAATCTTTTCACTTAAGCCCCTCCCACATTTGTGTGAAATTCATCCTCATCCAGACACGATCTCAGTGTATTGCTTCCACGGACTTCCTATACATGGACAGAGCATATGGACGGTACATTGTCGCTACCATACGTGTGAGAAAAAGCGCACCAATATGGCCGTCTGCTATGGTTTTTGTGTGAAAGTTTGGACTTGCTCAAGTCAATTCCCAGATTTTGCAAGAAAGTTGAAATATTTTTGAAATATGGCAAAATCGCTACACGTATTGCAGGAATATGATATTGTTTCCCATTCGAGTTAAACTTTTACTTAAAATATTACAGAGTCGTCGTCAAATCAGACGATTTATGGCTTCACGGCGGCCATCTTGGTGCGCCTTTTTTGTCCCAGCCGGTGGTGACCATCTACGGATAGGACGTATACGTTACATGCAATGTCCATATATGTAAGCCCGTGATTGCTTAGAGTGAGTATAAAAAGCTCAGTGTGCTTAATCAAAACACTCTCAGTACAGTTCATGCTGTGAAATATAAGCTTTGGTACTCTGCATTGTTTGAACTAGCTGTCAATCGAATAGCTTAGCCAATTTAGAATTTTGGTAAACCCCTATAAGAATTGCAGTTTGTGGTGAGAGGATCTTTCCTTAAATAGACCGCTTCACTCGAATATGAAGAGCGATCCTACTTTCGCTCCTATTTTGCAAGGAAACTGTGCCATCTTCAAACTCTATATAGGCCTATAGCTCATCCCAAAGTTAACTTTTACCACACCATCGACTCTGCGATGGGTCTATATATGTTTACGGTATTTGCCATCGAAATCACGTTCTTTTAGGTTGAGTTCATAGTATGGTATGCGAGATAATTGGTTACCGACTGTAGATTATTGGAGTTTGAACTTTTAAACAATTCTTTCAGCATGATCTAAAAGCAGATTGGTGTAAACAGGGAGTTGCTGTAAAACAAACAATTTACAGCTGAACCATTCATTAAAAGTCCAATAAACATGTTGTTATTGTTTAATCAACGTCTACTTTCATCTTAATAATGATGTGTCCCTATACATTCCAATGTACTTGGCTGTCAACTCTGGAATGCAGTCGGTAGCATAACGGCTCTTTTTGTCACCCCTTGCCGTTTTAACCCTTGGATCGTGGCTAGTCTTGGTCAAGACAGGGTCTACCTAACCCTTGAACAGGGCTGTGTGTTACGTTACATGGCCTAAGTTCATTACACCCCACATAGTGCAATGAGCTTAGGCCATGTAACGTAATACACAGCCCTGTTCAAGGGCTAGGGTCTACCCGATGTTCCCGGGGTTCAATGTTCCCAAGGTTCGATGTTCCCGGTTTTCGTACAACTCGATGATTTGACGATGGTTACAAGGTTCGTTATTCCCGGGGTTCGATGTTCCCAGAAGTGCGGATGCTCCCAAAATGCGGGAACATTTAACCTCGGGAACAGCGAACCTTGGGAACATTGACATTTCCCCGGTCGAGACCTTACACCAGTTAGCTAATGTATAATTGGCTACTCTTTTTTGAGAACTTTTTTAAAAGAGTTCTTGCCTCTGGATGGGGTAAAGACCAATCCAAATAGTCAAGTGATGGCCTTATTTAGTCATCCATAATTGAGGTCCATCAGCTTTAATCTTTCAAATTCCTTGCTTATCTGTTACATGGATGGTTTACTATAAAACACCCCTTGATTTCATTCAATATGAGGGTTCGGAATTGCCTTTAGATAGTTAAATGTAGACAATTTTTAGCTGAAGGACCCCAATAATCCCCAGTTGCGTCAGTTCCACCGATCCGTTTATACTAAAAAAATGTCTCCCAACAAAATTGTCAAGATTGAAGTCCGCCCTGGATTTTGAACCCTTCGGTAGAAAAAGGTAATAACGGACGTACTTCCTGTATACATGGACAGAGCATGTAACGCCTGAAGCAAAAAGGGCCCACCAAGATGACCGCCGTGAAGTTACAGTTGGACTGATTTGACGACGACTGTAAAATTTTGAACAAAATTTAACTTGAATGGGAACAATATCATGTTCCCACAATACGTGTAGTGACTTTTACCTTACGTTGCATTTTTTCTAAACTGTTTCAACTTTTTGCAAAATCTGTTAGTAAAACTACTTGAGCAAGTTCAAACTTCCACACACAAAAGTAACCAAACAGCCACCATGCCACGCCTAGTGACGAATCCGATCAGCCTTTGTGTTTCGTCGGTGACTATAGGCAATCATTACTATAGGTCCAAGTCGTCTTCATTTATTGTCTGTCTGAATTTCAAACCCTCATTTTCAGTGAAATTGAAGGAATCAATAAACAATTTAATGTATAACCATCCATGATGTAGGTTAGCAAGGAAATTGAAAGATTAAAAGGTGATAGACCCCAGTTGTGGCCGGCTGAAATTAGACCATCACTTGCTGCCCGGATTCGTTTATATTCACACGTAGCCTATGGTAGCGAATATCTACGCATAAGACGTCAGTGCATTACGCTGTACCCGTTTATATAGGAAGTCCGTTTAATAACGTCTTGACCTTAACTAAAGCGCCTGACTTGGACCAGCGTACAGAGTTAATACTGAAGTGTTCATAATTTTAAACGCTGACGTTCATAATTTGAACACTAAGCGTTATGAATTTGAACACTAGAGGCATCAGGCGTTCAATACGGTTTGTCTGGCCTTAAAACAGGAGCAACATGTGTCCAAATTACTGAGGGTCACTTCGTCCAAAAATGGGTAAAGGTATTCAGAACCTTAACACAATCGTTCGAAGTACGGCACATTTTGACGCCAGAACGGTTCTTTATCTGTAACAGTTTGGTGTTCAAAAGTTGAACGCTTGGGTTTGGATGGGCACCTAGCTTACAATGGCTATTCTACCACTGGATGGGACTCAAACACGCTGTCTTGGTGTGCCGGGTGTTGTTATTCAAAACACTGTTTGAGATTGCTAGCAGAAGAATAGGGTTAGGACCTTTGATATGGCAGTATGGGGTGAATAAATTAAAACTCAAAATGAAATTTAGCATTGAAGATGACCTGTTATCTCGTGAAAATGCATAAAACACTATGTCGAATTCTGAATGACGTCAGAAAAACCCTTGTTTTAAATTCGATTGTTACTGATTGGATGCACCGAAGATAATGCACACCTTTTCGATATGCTTTTACTGATGTGACATAGTAGATAGTGTATCGAATCGGGTAGCCAATCGAAGTTACGACACGGGCAATCCGTAACGTCTTGCAAAATCCGGGATAGATTTTTTTGCATTTCAAGAAACGACAGTTCATCTTTAAATATTCACGACAAAAGGCGTTTGTTGCTGTCACGGTGCTTCTTCGGGAGTTGCTATCAGAGGGCGCTAGAAATAAGGACACGGTTGAGATAGGTGTTAAAGTACGCGGCGCGAGCAAACGATTTTGTAGTTTGCCAATGCTATGAGAAATTTTTCTTAGTTGATAATCATTTGTAGTGAGACATAATTTAAATAGATCCATCAATCCCGTTAAACAGAAATCAACATTTTATACGACTATTATGTTCATTTAGAAATCACTGATTTTTTTTTTTTTTTTCTGAAGTCGGTTTAGATGGGGGAAGGGACCTTAAGACGACCTCTTCACAGGGAGCCACAAAAATTCATCTGCCTCGGCTGAAAAATCAGAAACTCATTTTGGTTGGCCCAGGTTGTACCCAACTGCCAAGAAATCTAATCATTCTTGCTGGCACATATTATTTTAGCGTGCACTTTCATCTAAATATGAAAACCCGTATTTTTCTTGTGGGGCATACCTTTTATTCTAACCGGTCGTGCACCAATTTTCTTTACATTTGCGAAAGTTCGAACTCCACTCGAAATACGCGGAAAAGGTTTCTCCGCACACTCTGGCTTTTCGATCCTGCAATTGACACTGCCTTTTCAATTAAAATCGGTTTCCCAAGCGACCAAGGTCTGAAAAGCCCTGTACGAACCAACTAGCTGACAAGTTTCTCGTTATGCATGCTCGTCCTCTTAACCGTTGTGGAGGCGGTGCAATTACGCCACCGATTCGTCAAGCTGGTAGCATGCGTAGCGCCTCTTTAGCTGCAGCACCCCCTCCCCAGGTTGTTTTTTGTAGCTATGAGCTGAACGAAAAGATGACACTCATTTCAAATGAGCATGCATGGCTGAAACGACTCTTACAGTTACTCTATTTCACAATCTTTTTTCATTTGGAAAAGAGTTATTTAGAACAGAGTTTATATTCAAATACGATTTTGTGTAAATTGCATGTATATTTAGGAAAATAAAGTAATATCAGTTTAAAAGTCAAAATGCAGTCACCACTACTTGAATTAGTGATGTGGACCATCCTATTCCATGATTAGCTCTTGAGAATTACGTAACGATAGTATTCCTCCTCAATTGTGAAATTTACTAGGATGAAACCTTGAATATGCAATATTTAGGTCCTGTGTAATCGCTTACAATACTTAGCAGAAAAATCAGAAGGAACTTATGACATTTGACTGTTTTTCAAAATAAGTTTTTGCACTTTATATTTCTTGGTGCTCTATGTAACCAGGTATCTCAGTTGCTAAGAACGAGTCTTTTTTCTTCAATTTTTGTCATATTTTTTCCGTCTTTGTTTACCAGCTTACTATCATCTTGCCGTACGTGTTTGTTTATTTTAATTGTTTGCTTGTGTAAATTAAAATATTTATTATGTTGTAAAAGGATATTGAAGGATTGTTCTTTAAACACATTCTTCCAATTCGAGGTATAAAATGAGGAATTCGCTTATCCTTTACGTCAAACAGTTATTTGATTGTTTAAGCGCGATGTTCAATAATGGTCCAGGATTTATAGATTAGATATTTAAGCTATTACAATGTAGAAATGTATCTTTTAAATCGGCGAATGACTTAAAATTCAATGAGTCAACCTTTTATTTTTCTGGATCATAACGGATGTCACGAAGATGTTGTTCGGGGCAAGTTCCATAAGTAAGAGAATTAGGCCTGCTCAAACGAAAACATTCAGACCATAAGGGCAATCTGATACAATTAATTCCGTCTGTTTATGTCCAAAGCACGGGCTTCCTATACATGGACAGAGCATATTGCACGGTAGATTGTCGCTACCGTACGTGTGAGAAAAAGCGCACCAAGGTGGCCGTCTGCAAGGGTTTTGTGTAAAAGTTTGGACTTGCTCAAGTCAGTTCCCAGATTTTGCAAGAAAGTTAAAGTATTTTTGAAATATGGCAAAATAACGTCAAAATCACCTCACGTATTGCAGAGATATGACATTTTTTCCTATTCAAGTTAAATTTTTGTTTAAAATAAACAGAGTCGTCGTCATCAGACGATCTGTAGCTTCACGGCGGCCATTTTGGTACGCCTTTTTTGCCTCAGTCGGTGGCGACAATCTACGGATAGGACGCGTTACATGCTCTGTCCATGTTTATAGGAAGTCCGTGGTCCAAAGACCTTAGATTGATGAGAGAGATGATAAACACGATAAACACATGACACAGGTCAAAGTATGTTGTCTCTGCATTTGGTGAATCACCGCTTGATATGTGGGACTTTACCCCACGTTCCTATAGAGAAAAAGATATGTGTTGTTAAGTAATCAGGTGTTCCCGAAATAACCTGGTTTGTCTCTCTTAAACGTCAATCAATAGAAGCGATAAGCTATATAAATGGCATATGAACCCTTGGGGTCATATGACGTGATGAACTTACAGACAATTACTCATCACCATACACTCAGTACGTTTCTTCTCTTCTTGGGCAAATGCAAACTTTACTGTTGTTGTTTGATTGACATTAAATTCAAAAGATGCAAATAACGAGTACAGTACTAATCATGAACATAACAGTGATCTCGTATGTGGATTAGGGGCAAAAATTTTCCAACCGCCGGAACCCTAGCCGGCGGAGCGGACGAATTCTTTTCGCTCAGCTCATCGCTTCGAAAATCTGAGGGGCGGCAGGCTAAGGGGGCTGCAGCCACAGCGGCGTTACGCAAGCTACCGGAACCTTGGATCGTGTACCGGATTGGACTCGTCTATAAGCAATCCACCCACACAAACGTACCCACATGCACAAAATATAGCGGCTCATTAGATGCAGTATTACTTTCATAGGACCCAAATAGACGTTTCTCAAAGCCCTAAAGTGGTTTTAAGTTATCTATGTACTACAATATTGCAGTTTGTTTCTTCTGCCTGTTTTTATCTGCATGAATTATCGGGGGAAAACTATATGTTTTACCCCAATATTTTCATTGGTGGGGCAATTGCCCCTTGCCCTCTGCATCGACGCCCTTAGTACATAAAATGTTCTGGCTATTGTATGCTCACGAGGATAGGTCCGTAGTCATGAACTAGTATCTTTATGTTCCTAGGAGCCTAGGAGGAGCATACCGACCACGGGCGATCTGGGGGGAAATGTCCCCCCCCCCCCCACTTTTTTTTTGGAGGAGGCACTAACGTAAAAGTCCCACACACATTTTGTGACCATAAAATTAAAAGTAAAGAACCACCAAAAAGACTATACAGTAGGCTATGAAAGGTATCTTCTACCCATTGAGATCGATTTTCCGTATCAATAATTCCACATGTTAACTTTGCTTATCTCCAAAATTCTTGCCCGCTCCGCGCGCTTGCAGTCTCATTGATGTTCTTTTATCAGTTGCTTACCAAACATACTATCGGTCTCCATGATTATCTCGATTGTTCGCTAGCATAGGCCAGAATGTGTTGTTGTGAAGGAGCACAACTTTACAAATTTGAAGAAGCGGATTAGTCTCCTACTATGTTTTATTAAAATCTGTAACCTTTAGTGAATTACCAGCAGGCTGGCAGGCTGAAAATGGCAAAAACTGAAAATGTCTCCGTGCGCAGTCTGCATGCAAATGTTTCAGAAAGATAAATGATTTCTAATGCAAAATTTCGATACGCGGACATCACACATTCATATAAAGATTCAACCATTTCGTATTTAGACCATTATCAGAGAAGGAAAATCACATTGACTTTAACTGGATCACAAAAGATTTCAATGTGGAATTAGAGGTACACCTCCATCCTTTGTCTGCAGATAGTGTATGTTGAGGTGCCGTTCGAAAGGGCACATTTTATATTTTAATTTTTTTTTTTGTATCAACTGTCTTACACCGGTAGGCCTATGCAACGGTGTCTCAGTAACCTCCAGTGGTTACAACCACCCCACCCCACCCACCCACCCACCCCCCCCCTTGATCTGTGATTTTCCTGCAGTAGACTGAAGTGTGCTTTTGATCAATTCATGTATTTATTTTACCATTCTAATAATATACAAATGGTTTCCAACTATAAGAACTTTGGCATAAATCCTCCGCAAACTATCACAACGTTTTGATTGTAATTACCGATAAAGTACACCCGGTATTTAAATTCACATTGACCGTAGTCCATTGAAATAATAACTTACACTTTTAAAAACCACCTTTTGAAACCTTTGGAGGTTTCCTAGTAAATCAAAGTATCGAAACATTTAGCAACATTTTGCATTAGAGCCCCCTTCTCTTAGACATCCAGTGGCTTAGCTACAAGGGGAAGGCGGCTCTGAAAAATGAATCTCATCAATAAAAGCTCCATATTCGCCAATATTTGTTTCAAAAAAGCAAAATTTTCCGCGTGTTTCTCACGCTGCAAATTTTAATTCCTAGGCAGAAGTGCTCACTCATACCTTCAGTGGAAATGACAAAATCGGAAATTTGACATGGCAAATGTAACACCAGATCATCGAGTGACACCTATAACTACAATGCTATTTTCATTAATTTTCTTCATAAAATTCCAAATTTTCTCCAGTGTAAGCTCTTGACTCAAAAATTTCGTCGGGGAGCCTCATTTGATAGGCGTTGGGGAACATTTTATAGCAACAACGATCTTTGGTAGATTTTCAATCTCAGATTTGCCAATAGGAAACTGCATCCCAAGTAGAGTGGTCTTCACACTTAAAAAATTGTAAAATCTGGATGCATGTCCACCCCCTTCCCGCAAAAATGTTTAGTTTCGCCGCTGTAGATACCTTACCAGGACAGGAGAAATCATTTAGGCCAGATGCCCCCCCCCCCCCCCCCCACTTTGAAAATCAAATCGACGCCCTTGCTTCTAACACGTTGCAATATACGCTTATATAACCTATTGCGGATTTATTTTAAGATTCATCCTCTTTTTGTTACTGTACTTGATAGACTACACATTAAAATTAGGTAAAGTACAGTGACCTCACCTTAGATAAGTGTAGAAGAGTATTACCCTACTCGTGAATAGCTCTTGAGAATCATACAATCAGACAATATTTCGCTAATTATATAATCAGACAATATTCCTCTTTTTTGCTTATCTTGAGTATGCCATATTTACGTCCTGAAATATTACAAAACATACTTGGAAGAAAAGCAATAGAAAAATTTAGGAGAAATCGGGGTGTTGGTGCAAAATATACATATTTTAGGACAACTGTTTTGACCTTTAAGTGGATGGTGGTTTCGCTTTTTGTAATGAATGTGTTATTTAAGTAGGATATAGCTAAGTATATCTGAATAAGTCTACTTACGTAAAAAGACTTGAGTAGACTAGACTCTAAAAACGGCTCAAAATTGCTGTAAATTCACAGAACAGGGCAAAAAGTGAAACATAAAGATTACACAAAAGCTGTGGTAATAAGTTTCCAGATGTTTTCTGTTATCGTTAACATTATCTCTATATTGTACTGCAAATCTACCTTTACAGTGCTTCGATTGCTTACTTTAGGGCAAAATATAGCGGATCTGTTTGTATGGTGATTGCAACTACAAGTCTAGTACTGGCATGCTAAAGACTGCGGCAACCCCCTTGTGAGTCGTCGAAATAACTATTTCAGATTGAAAGTAAGGACGGTGGGACGGTGGGTATATATCAATAAAGCTACTAGCACTTTCAAGTATAACCCGACTTTTGTGTTCTCATTGCAGCAAAACCAGTATTTCTTTTCTCTCGCAATTGACGAAAATTTCGATACAGGCCCGGAGCCAGGATTCCTAGAGGTAGGACCAAAATAGGAAAGCAGACCCGCAGTAGCATGTGATTGAATTTGGGGTTACGTTCACCCCTATAAATTCTAGGTGGGGATCCCCTGCCCACCCCTAACCATGCTACGACCTGACTTATTTAACCAATTTACCTCTGTTGATTTTGCGCTGTACACCCACGAGGCATTTTGGGAAAAATTTGAAAATGGCTCCACCTGGCCCAAAAATATATGCTAATTGCATTCTTCAACGCAAATTTTTGAATGAATGTGCACAAGTGATTATTTAATGTTCCGAGTTTTCTATTATGACCAGTCGCATTATAGGTATTAATACTAAGTGGTGGTAATCCCCGATGAAGGTAGGATTAAGGTAATACCACAGTCATGTTCAGAAACAGTTTTAAAAAACAAATTGTCGCAATTTCTCGGTAAAATGAAACTGGCACTAATGTAGAAGATCCGCCAAACCATACCTCAATAAACAGTTAAGTAAGTGTAGAAACTACAAGATCGGAACAACTCCCTGATCGGAACAGGGACGGGAAACCGCGATCATACAAAAAAGTTAGAAGGCACACCTTTGTGGGAAACGGCCGCCCATCTTTAGCAATAAATCAAAGAATTCTGTTTTTATTTTCTTTGCCACGATGAAGTAGCCGTAACCGTTATTCTCCCATCACGAACCGAATCCTATATTTTTCCTAACACTGATTTGCAGTGTACATTCGGTGTCGGAATTTAGAGACATCGCAACAACAATAGGTTGAGACAGAGGGCAGTCTCAAAAATAAGCCAGTTCGTAGATCGTTTTGGTGCTATGCACATGCGCACATCCTCCAAATCCTACAAAACCGTCGCATTCGAAAATTTGAATTTACATGAAGACTCCGTGAAATCATTCTCTCTTAATCCACCTATAACATCAAGAGGGATCTCAAGTGTGATTTTGCGTAGTGGATTGTGTTTAAATTGTCTTTTTGGTGAAAATATTTGCATTTTTATCCCACTAAAGTAGGACTGAAAACCTTGATTCTCGTTGGAGTTCGCTAGACACATAGTGCTGTATGCACGTGCTGACGAAATAAGGGATCACTATACGCTACTTGCTGAGCACGCTTTGTATATCCCATGCTGAACTCACACAGTTCCATTTGGCAATGAATTAAATCAGAAATTGTTATTGCTTGCATTCTAGAAAACATTTTTATCTAGAAGGTCTCTGCTAGGGGTTGTGTCAATACTCCCAGGGTTCACTTTTCCCGAGGTTCAATGTTCCCGAATCTTGGGAACATCAGCACTTCTGGGAACATCGAATCCCGGGAGTAACAAACCTTTAAAATCATCGCCAAGTCATCGAGATAATACGAGAACGGGAAACATCGAACTATGGGAACATTAAACCGAGGGAACACCGGGTGACCTACCTTTGCTCCACTCCCCACACTCTCCTTTAGTAGGGGTTTATCAGGTAATATCCTATCAAAGGAGGACCTTGTAGCCTTGGCAAATCTGTAGTTATGACTAAAAGACGTGAAGGCTTGAACATTATTTTCTGTTTTAGAAAAATTTCAATACAGGCAGTAAGAATTGAGTATGCTGAAGGTAGACGTTTTACATCCGGGCGTTAAGGCGACACTTTATTTCTTGAAATATACACACAACTGGGGACAAATATCCAATTTTGTCGATCATGCAAAGTGAACTACGACGCTTCAAGTCATGGAGTGGCACAACTGTAAAACTGAATGTCTGATGGCTATTATAAAGGAAGGATATAAGGATTTTTTTTTTTTTTTTGGGGGGGGGGGGGCATACTCAACTTGCGATCAAGACGCCTCACATAGTATCAGGTGAACGTCGTGCAAAAATATTTTTTGGAAGGAGGGGTATGAGAAGTGATGACCCACGGCCCGAAAGACTATCTTAGCGGAGCGCCACAATCGTTTGGCTCGGAGCGTACAGAAAATTTGGAAAAAATCGCCACCTCTCAGATAACCGGAAATTGCATTTGCCAGGCTTGTAAGAAGAATTGAAGCAGTCGTAGTTTTGAGCTTTCCTTTGCAATAACATCTTCATTTTAATAAAAAGAAAATGATCAAATCGCAAAAGGATCAGAAAATTACCAGATAAAATGAACGGGCTCCTATACTGGACGATCTGACAATTTGGGGCGATGCGCACTGTTTAACAAGAAATTTCCTTACTGACAATTTATCATTTTCTATGTCGCAAAGTAGAATCCCTATCTCTATCTCTAAAAAGAATAGACCAGAACCAAGACGAACATATTCTAAGCACTCTGGTGAAGTTTTTAATTCATTTCCCATGTTCGGTTCTTGAGTGGATATTAGCAATTGAAGTTGACATATTTTCTACAAAAAGTTAACTTGAATCAAGCAGGTCAGATGTCATGTATTCCTGTTGATGGTCAATGCTTTTGGGTTTTTTTTTTTTTTTTTGGTTTTTTGTTTTTTATTTTTTATCTTTCTATTTGACCTTGAGTTGATTAGGGATGCTATCTTGCCCCTAAGGTAAATTAAGTTTTTAAACTTCCATTGCTCGTAATGCACTTATGGTATCAACGTATCATAGTTACTTTCTATAAATATTGTGTTAACGTTTAGAGAAAAACAACTAAACGTTGTTCATCAATGTGAACACATGACGAGTATACTTGTTGCAAATTCACTCTTTGTAGAAAATATATCAACTTCAATTCTAATATCTGGAGAACCAAACATGGGAAATGAGTTTTTCACCAGTAAGCTATGCCTAGAACATGTTCCTCTTTAAAATATCAAACATAAATTTGGTTCTGGACTTTTTTTGGAAGGAGCTGCACACCCGCCTGAAAATAAATACATTTTCATATGACCAGTGGTCGAATGAGCCTGTTAACCTGAACCGGTCGCACAGACTGGCAGAAGCGTCGATAGCGCTACCAGCACCAATAACAGCACTGATTCAGTACTGCTTCTGTGTGCCCGGTACTGGGCTAAAATTTTGATACAATTACAAACTATATCCTTGACAATTATACGCATCAGTTCATACTTTATAAATAATAAATAACATTTGTATGAGATAAAAGGCTGGGATAGTTTGCCCAGATTAAGAAAAAGGCTACTTTTTATTCATGTCATATTGAATAACGCTATTTTTGGAAAATTGAAGATCATGCTTTGTAAACGTTGGGGGTGGCAAGTGCCCTCGTGCCCCTATGGCGAGCCGCTAATGGCGGATGTAACAGTGTACAGCAACAGTTAAGTCTCATGATATTCTTCATAGTTCTCTTCAAAGTATTTTTCATAATATTTTTAGGACTTCAATATTGCATATTATAAATTGGAGCAGTTATTATATGAGTATTAAAATGCACATGTACGGAGAAAAACTTTTGTCACATTCATTGGGCGTAAGAGGGCGCCGGTTCAGGGGCGAACGCGCTAAAACAGTCGGTCCATTCGGGCAGAAATGTGATAAACGGTGCCATTATCATTACTGGGGTAAAATTTGCTCTTGCCCCTTCACGAAAAAATTATTGTATGGGGATAATTTTTCGTAAAGGGGCAAGAGCAAATTTTGCTCTTATGATGATAATGGCACCGTTTATCATATTTTTACCCGAATGTACCAGCTGTTTTAATTACCCCTATTGGGAGACCGCGCCCGTGGTCACATTACTCTTCAGAGCCAATCATAAAACAGGACAGTCTACTAAACTACTTCAGGTGCGGCTGACTGTATTTCCCCTTTAACAGTTTTATGATCTGGTAAGAACATTGAGAAACATGAACCAACTTTCTCTCTGACGTAGTTGAAAACATGTCTATGAAAGAACGTCCTGATCAACGACCGATTACAGTGGCTTTTCGCGAAAAGTACAAAAACTTCATAACGTTGGTTTCGAACCTATTTTAACAATCCGCAGCTGTTCATGGCTTTCGTTCACCTTTTGCCCTTAAGTCAGTCCGTTTTACTGGGAATACCCTGGTTTTCTTTTCTAATGCACAATGACTTTGAATGGATTACGTCAATGGTGGTGGTCCCTCCCCTAGAGTACTATACGTCGCCAGGATATATTCATGCATTAAACAAACTGTAGGAATTTTGTTTTTGACACAATTTCCTACATCTTGTTTATTTTGAAAAATACTTGAAATACTTCTAGATAAGTTTTTTATCAAGGCGTTGAAGGGAACTTCATTTTGAAATAAAACTATTTGATCATTCATTTTGTTCTATTAAGAGTACGTTTATCACAATTATTGTATGAGTAATGCAATCTGATAGCAAATATCTTAACCTATTATCGCTCCTGGTCGGATGTATGATTCACCGAAAGTAAACATTACACCTTCAAATAGGTCGGAATGACATCGTTATTTCTTTACCAGGTTATAAAATACACGTACTTTAGTCTAAAGTACTGTCGTCACAGACAGGTGGATATCCAAAACGGCAGAGGGCGCTGGGCTAAACAGTAGACAGATGTAATTGAAAGTAATATGAACGAAAGGGAATTCGGCCGGAAACTAGATGGCGGGAAAGGATCGTGATGTATTGTTTAATTGTGTTTATATTGTCAAAACGATTTTAAAACGGATGAGCCAGTGCTTTTTCCAAAGTCCTCCGGACCCTCTGGCAAAGGGCCAGTGAGCTTTTTTCTAAAAGTCCCCACGACTCTCTGGCGAAGAGCCAAGGGGCGAAAACCAAACGATTACTCCCCGGGGAGTTCTGCTCCCTTAAGGAGCTTAACGTCCCAAATGGACAAGTACGCCCTCCGGGCCAGTGAGCTCGCCTTCCAAAAAAAGAGAAAAAAATCATGGGGTCGAACCCTTCAGACACCGCAGATCATTTATTGTTGGAGTGTCTTCCATCTGAAGGAAGTAGCAAAATAGCGCCGCCGTAAAATACCGGTATCGCCTGGGACACCTTGTATCCCCCGGTCCCCCCCCCCCCCCCCGCCCTTAAAAATGAAATTTGGGGGTTTTCAGAGAAAAAATTAAGTCTTCTGCAGGTAGAGTTGGACTACCAGATTTCCTATGATTTTATTCTTTTTCGCACAAGAAAAGGCAGTAATTTCTATGTTCTCCAAATGAAAAAAACGCCCTAAAAAACTTGGGAAATACCTTGTCCGGTTTGCTGAGGAGATTCCGCCTTTTTCAAAATTTTCAGTACGCTCTGTGCAAATTGAGGCGGGGCTCAGTTCAGGTAGGCTTTCAGGCGGAATTAAACATTTCCTTAAAAGATTAACATTTAACTGCCGGGTGCCCATTAACTGCTTTAGTCCAGCTCCCGCTTGTCCCTTTTTCAAAATGTCTGCCGGATCTGTACCTGGTAGTGGCTGTGAGACCATTAAAATCTTACCATAATTTACCCAACTAATTTTATACCACTTTTAAGTCAATGGAATTGCCCTTAAATGACGACTTTAATACCTCACAAATACCCTAAAACCAGGCAGCTTACGTGGCTTTGTCCCCTTGACCCCAACGGGACTTCGCCACTGGACAACGAGAGGGCCGTAAGGCAAGCCCCTGGACCACACCTCTCGCTTCGGTCCCATGAGTGTGTCCAGCTGTTCCTCATGGCAAAACCATTGTACCCACGGGGCTCCCAAAATGAAAAGTATGGCGACGCCACTGTCTTCAAATATAGGCCTACATGAAAATTTTGAAAAATCCCGACACTTAGCTAATGGCGAGAAATGACATTTTCCAAGTAGGAGCTATGCAGACGTTATAACGCTTACACATGCATGATCCTTTTTCATGAGGGCAACTTGAAAAAATTCGGGCAATTTCGCACAATTTGCAAAGAATTTGCTTAGGAGTTTACCTTGTTACTGACAGCAAGCCAGATTTTTAAAATCAAATGGCTGCCTAAAGTTTTCCAGACCATTGAACGAAATTCAGACCTTTCGGAACCTCTGTGGGTCACTGTCCCCATTTTCGCACACCTTTGCACAAAGAAGGACGTATATAATTAGTTACATATGGCCCACCTTTTCTATTCGTGAAAAGTTTATTCGTGGAATCTTTTGGGGTGAGCGTGTACCAATGGCAATGGTAATAAAACGAATAAAAGACGTAGTAGTACTTTCTCCAAATTAATTCTTCCAATTTCATGTAAAACCGATTGTTTATATATCCATCCAGTAACACATAAAGTTAACTGTCTTAGTTGAAAGAGGCTGACTTACCGGTATGTCCCTGGGAGGCAAGTTGAAGGATTGGGGGAGGAAGTTCCTGCTCTCCTTTGGAGAATTTTTTGCTATTTGAGATGAAAGTCGTGTAGTTTTTATGGATGCTATTTATAAAGAGGTTTAATGTTTCCCACCCACGGAGTTCCTATACATGCACAGAGCATACTGCACGGTAGATTGTCGCTACCGTACGTGTGAGAAAAAGCGCACCAAGATGGCTGTCTGCTACGGTTTTGTGTGAAAGTCTGGACTTGCTCAAGTATACCCCCATATTTTGCAACAAAAGTTTAAATATTTTTGAAATATGGCAAGTTACGGTCAAAATTACTTCATGTATTGCAGAAATATGATATTGTGTGACATTCAAGTTTAACTTTTTTTAGACTATTACAGATTCGTCGCCAAATCAGAGGATTTATAGCTTCACGGCGGCCATCTGGGTGCGCCTTTTTTGTCCCAGTCGGTAGCGACCATCTACGGATAGGACGTACGCGTTACATGCTCTGTCCATGTGTATAAGTCCGTGTTCCCACCACAAAATGAACTGTCCTGCCTTGAGGGAAAATATTGTCTGTAACCCACATTTCTTTCACGGGAAATTCCCTCCACTAGTTTCCTTAATTCATGCAATTGTTAATAATGTGTTCATTTGAAAGGTTTAGGAAGGCATTTTATAAAAAAAAAAAAACTTTTTCTGACCATCAGCTGATGGAAATATCCTTTGGTAAAGTGGTTTCCCGACCCTTTGCTTCACAGTTTCCCCGTGCCAATCAGCAACTAAGACTGCATACGATAAACATGATTTCCGGTGAAAATCATTTGTACACAACGAGCAACACAGACAGCGTATGTGTACATGATTAGCCCTGAAGGCGTTTAAAACAAAATTTCGAAATTACTTCAAAGCTTTCCGACAAATTCCGACGCAAAATTGCGCTTTTCCTCCGTCGATCCCCCCCCCCCTCCAACATCCAAAACTTTACCCCTGGGGGACTCCATCAATTTAGAACCACTGACTTGATATAAGTAACGGCATCAAAGTATGAATATTTCGTCCACAGACTACTGCTAATTTTGCTTTAAAGTGTACCTAAAGTCAAAAAAAAAAATCAAAAATACATATTAAAGAGCATGAAAATGAATTCTTACAGTCCAACTCTCATCTTCACAGCTCATTCCAGAGCTGAGATATAAAATGTTGAAGTTTATTCATTCAACTAAAAAATGGTACATTGTGCAATAATTTGTGATGTCATTGTGTACTACTCAAATTAAATTACAATCTTTTTCCTTTTTTTTTTTTTTTTTTTTTTTTTAAGTGACTGCACCTTGTACCAAGGTGTGCTAGGACTGTTACTTTTATGGGGTGATGTAATTAATTTGGCCCGTTCTATGTGCAACATCATTAGCGGCTCGCCATAGGGGCACGGGGGAGCACTTGCCCCCTCCCCCCCCCCCATTTTATCAAAGAAAATGATGAAATGTCACATCGTCCTGTAAAGGAGTCAGTATATTTTATCTGGTAATTTTCTGATCATTTTGCAATTTGATTTTCTTTTTATTAAAATGAAGATCTTATTGCAAAGGAAAGCTCAAAATAACGACTGCTTAAATTCTACTTACAAGCCTGGCAAATGCAATTTCCGGCTATCTGAGAGGTGGCGATTTTTCAAAATTTTCTGTACGCTCCGCGCCAACTGATGGTGGCGCTCGGTTTAGATAGTCTTTCGGGCAGTCATTGGTCACTTCTCCTGCCCCTCCCCCCTCCAAAAAAATATTTTTGCACGACAAACCCTGATACTATTTGAGACGTCTTGGTCTCAAGTTGAGTTTGCCCCCCCCCCCCCAAACAAATTTTCTTATATCCGCCCTTGTGCAACATGTTATACAAACAAAGGGAAGTGTTCAAGGTCATAAAAACATTTTTAATTTAAAGGGAAACAAAGCAAGTAAGGTGAGTTGTACAACAAGGAGATCACAAATTATAGGGCAATGCGGACCAATTTGTTTTAAGTGAATAAACTTCAACATTTTTTTCCATCTTTGTCTTTCTGTTAAAGTCAGAACTTATTACAACAATGATAAAGAAGAAACATTTGTAATTAAATACAGTTTAACGGTTTTAATTGTTCAGCATTGAGCACTTTCATGTGAACCTTTTTAGATAAATATATAGAAAGCAGTAATTATTAGGTTACAGAACATCCTTAATTGCTGTTTGAAAATGTAGAAGGTGGTTATAAAGTAGGACGGGTCAAGTCGTATTCAAACTTTTAAAGAGCAACATATTTCTTAGAATCCTTACCAAGGTATATACATTTCGACTTGCAGAAAGAGTTTTAATTTGAAATAGAACACATTGAAACGTGGCTATTCGTTTTTCTGTTTACAACAAAAAATAAAATATTTCATATACAATTTAAGAAAATTATATGGATGATAAATCGTGTTACTGTAACCAAAAAACGTCTTGCTTTGTAAAGAAAATTTTTTTATTCAGAACATTCATTTCAACATCAAGAACAAAAGAAGAGGTAAAACTAAAATTCCAAAAAAAAGATGTTCCAGAATCTCTTCTTCAATTTTACAAAATGAACAGAGCGGTGAATCAATTTGCCCATCAAATTTAAAAGCCTGTTAGTTGGTAAAGTTCTGTACAAAAACTTAAACTGGGAGTAGCAAATCTTAGCTTCGTTAACTTAAGTCCGGGACATCTTAAATATTCTTTCCTAATTATCGTGTCTTAAATCAACAAATAAAGCATTCCATTTTTAATGGAAGTGGGGGTATCAGAAATCTTTTCTATATAAAAATTTTAGACGGCTTGGAAGAAAGATTTATAGTTCAAGACTTTAGTGATATAAGAGTTCTCGAGATAAATATCTCGTTTTTCCCCAATACCACCACCGACTCTCCAGTCTTTTGGAATAGCATTTATAACTATTAGCCCCCAGTAAAGTTAAAACGGGAGATTCGAATTATCATGTTAAGTAGTAAATTTTTCATAAGTAAAAGGTGTACCGTTAACATCAAAACTATCATGAACACATAAAATACCCTTGTCATATAAATGTCTATCAAAAGCTATTTTTTTATTAATCTTAATAAAGGAGTTATTCCAAATCAATTGACGTTTTACGTCATCAGAATATATGGGTATACAGTAGGTTGCTTCACACCAAGCATGAACAACCTGTCGGATAAAAAGATGGATAATATGAATATCCTGGGAGGAATAATCACAATTAAAACGAAAATCTTTACTATCAAGCTCAAAGTAAAAAAATAATTTCAATAGCCATATTGGGTTAGCACAGTAGCGGCGAACGCAGGTACATTTGAGACCTTTTATAAATTTTTTAACATAAATAGCCTTTAAACCACCTTTTTGAACATCTTTAATTAACACAGAACGCTTGGACTTGTTTGGATTACTTTGTCAAATGAAATCGAAAATCACTTTCTTCAGTTCATTAATAAAAGAAGCGGGGGTCTGGTAATACCAGAAAAAGGAAAACCAACTGAGGAAGACCCAGAGATTTTACTAAAGTAATACGTCCTATTGGAGTAACGTCTCTACTCGACCATAAGCGGAGATAGGATTTTAGTCTTGAAAGCTTCTGAATATAATTTAATCTAAAAAGATCATTACCATCATGATTCAGAAATATCCCAAGAAAACGGACCGGGCCGTAGGTAATGTTAATATTAAAATTGGTAAGAAAAAAAGAAATGTTGGTAACAAAGGGACCCAGGGGAAAGAGATCTGATTAAGACACATTTATTGCAGGACCTGAAGCCAAACTAAAGTCATTCAATAAGCGAATAGTCTCCTGTAAAGTAGTTTCACTCTTATCTAGGAACAACACTGTATCATCGGCATATCGGAGAATTTTGACCTGATTTCCTCCGACATTGATGCCTTTAAAGGGCAGGAGCAGTCATCCCCAATTGAAGAAGTGTAGTAGACTGCCCAGTTTCATGATTGGCTGTTGGGAGTCACGTGACAATGTTTTTTCTCTTCAAATGTGAAATTTACCAGAAATAGCTGCTTGGTTTACCTTGAATATGCAATAGTAAAGTCATAAAATGTAATGAAAGATACTTTGAAGAGAAATATGATGAAAATTAAATTGTGTTATTTAGCTTTTTCTTCAAAATAAGTTTGGGGGAACTGCTCTTTACCTTTAATGGTACTATTGCAGGTTACTTGCAAACTTCAACATTTTATAATCTCAGCTATGAAATGCTTTATGAAGATGGAAGTTGAACTGTTAGATTTCATTTTTCCTGTTCTTTAATACATATTCTTTGAAATTTTTGACTTGAGGTACACTTTAACTCTACTAGTATCTTTTCACTCCCGTCACACTCTCTGTTTTAACAAATTCCCCGACAAGTAGGTTTTCCACTCATCTATCAGTCTATGAGCCTACTAGAAAAAACCTGATAGCCGGATGGCAATTGACCTCGGTTGTTAATAATAGCATGGAACATTATGCCCTTGTTGAAATAAGGGAACAGACTACATAATTATAACTGAACATTTCCGTAAAAAAAAAGATTTGAAAAAGCATCACCGGATAATGTTGATTTTTTTTTTCAATTTGATTAACCAATATTTTTTTCAAGACCCAGTAAGTTCCAACTAAAGTCACTCGGCAACGTCCGTTGTACAAGCAATTATGGATTTACAAACCTGTGATACCCGGATTTGAGGCCATAACCTCAAGCTCCATGCAACTAAGATTAGGAACCATTCATAGAACTGTTCCTCCAAAAAGTCCCCTTCATTGTTCCTAGACGGATTTTGTGACCAAGGTTTACATGTAGATACGATCTAAGCGATGGACAGACAGGAACTTGAAAATACATATTTCCTGACATTTTATAGAATGAAGGGTGAGTTTTATGACGTTACGGTAATTAATCCACTGATCCTTGCAAAATTTTCGGACACAGCGTCCGCCTCTTGGACAAGTTTCAACTACAAATTTTGAGAATGTGCGGTAAGTTAAACCTGTCCGTTTGATGTATAAAGATTAGAAAGCGTAGTCCTCTTCAAAGTCAAATATTCATCACAGTTACAACATGCACATGTAGTCCAGTCAGTCTAGATTAGTACTGTGTTGAACCTGAAAAAATTGCAACAGATATGACTTCAACCGTATTGGGCTCAGAAAACCCCTCTTTGTAACTTACGGTATTCAAAATCCGAAAAAATCGTAATAAAGGGAAAATTGTCAAATTTGCATAATTTTGCAAATTATAGTATTCGTCATAAGCCAAAAATGAATATCATGAAAAATTTGCATAAAGTCCTGCTATCATATCAAAAGTGGTGTCTATACTCATGTTTTGATGGACCTCGAATTCAATGATGACGATATCAACCTCCTCCGGGCATTATATCATGGAAGTATTTTCCTTCTTCCACGATTACGTAACACGGATTATGTTAATTAGTTTCCGCCATAAGCCTTATGCTAATTGGTGTATGCCATAGGCCAAAAATTCAAAATTAAGGATAACTTTGCATCCAACCCATGGCCTTTAGATACCCCCCTCCCCCCCCCCTTTCATAGTAGTTTTTAAATTGCTCCCCATCAAGATTTTTCAAAAAACAAGTCGGGAGTCCTGCTCACTAGTGATCTCTTTGAGGAATGACATAGTTTGCTGCTTTAAGCACCCATCACACTGGGCAAAGATCACGCTACGCTCTCGGATTTTCGGAAAAATCAACAAAACGTCGCGACAACTTCTTGGTCTCCGAGGAAATCCAAGAAAATTGGAAAATTGCCCCATTCACAGAACGTTCTTGTCAAACACTTTCTGCGTTGCTGTTGCAGTCATGGATTTCCCATGGCGTTTTCGGGGTTACCACTCGGTTCTATCTAGGCGCAGGATGCCGCGCGCGCGACGTCTGGTTGTTTCCCCGTACGTCTCCACTGCATTCACGCTGCTCGAGACTCGTTGTTCCTACGTCAACAATATTTCGACCACAGCATTATCACCGTTTTTTGTTTTATGAACATACATAAAGCTGATTTAATTAAAGCCCTACAAATATATTACTCAAAGGAAGCTTTTCAAAAGTTAACATAAAATTTATTTATTTGACGATATGTTCATTGTTATTTTTAAAATTTCAATGAGATCAAAGGACCAAAATATAGATCAGAAACAAAACAATCAATAGAAATGGTCCCGGTCCAAAATGGACCTATAAAAATAACTCGTTCATATCTTCATAAATATCGAATTCGATAAGCTTAATTCCTTTTACATATATTTGGCACTTACAAAAAACAAAATCGTGGGGATTTAGGGAGTCACAGATAAACTGCACTTGTGTGACCTTTTAGTTCAAAACTAATGTTTGAGAAAATGTTATCATTTTATCATGCCAAGGCACATATCCAGCTGGGCTATTGAAATTCAAATAATGAACCCGCCTCTTAACTGCAGTGGTATTCCTATTTGGCACATACCACTATAGTTTTTTTTTCCACTCTCTTGGGATAACAATTACCCGTTTTACTGAGCATGCATAAAGCTGATTTAAATCCATGTATTTATATGATTCGGAAATAAAACTTTTTGAAACATGATATCTATCTGACGTTATTTTCATTGTAATGTTCATAAATTTAAATGAGATTAAAAGATCAAAACATGCTCAGGAACAAAACAATCAATACCAAAGTTCCACGCCCAAGATGGGGCTATAGAAATAGCTGGCCCATATCTTGATAAATATCGATTTCGATAGCCTACATTTCCTCTTTAAACTTTTTGTTCAGAATTAATGTTTGAGCTTGTTGAGAGAATCTTATTATTATACCTCACAGATCCTGCTGCGCTAATGAAGTTTAATTTCAAATACTGTATCTCCCTCTTTGCTGCAATTGTATCCCTCTTTGGCCCCGCAACTACATTTAGGTCCTGTGGATTGAAAGTTTTTCTCCACACCCTTTGGATAACATTATCTGATTATGGTCATCATCTTCTATGTCAAGTTGAGCATTCTGCAATGTAGGATATTTTATCCTCATGAGGTTGTGAAGACACACACAAGTCTCAACGATAAGTCTGACTATATCTGGACCTTGCTGCAAAGTGATGAGAAGTAACTCTCATCGCTGAGCAAGTATTCCGAATCCATTTTTTACCATCTTCTACCCCTGGATATTCTGTAGTTGGCTATTAATTCTTCTTCAGTCAGTCCTCTGTTGGAAAATAGCTTCAGTAGGTATAGGTTCTGAGTCCAAAGGTGTCTTCACCCAACAGGAAGAATGATATGTCTCGATCATCATTGGGCATGGGTTCGGGATCTGGGAATCCAATTGTTCCATTTTCTAAACACTCTTTCACTTCTGACGCGTTATAAATCTGTGCATTAGACATCGACCCATATCCACCAGCGTCTATCCACACAAACTTGTGATCCGCATCAACTAAAGCCACCAGAACTACGGAAAAGAAACCCTTATAAATGAAATACAGGGAACCCGGGCCAGGTGCTCAGGTGCTTTCTAAGAGAGCAATATGTTTTCCATCAATGGCAGAACAAGCATGCGGGACATTCTATTTTTTCGAAAATTCATCAGCAACTAGACGTCATTCATCTGGTGTTACTGGACAGGAGATAACTTCTTCTTTCAACACATTAATATCGCACGACAGCCTTCTGGTATAAAAATGGAGTAAGTGTTACGTGCAACCCTGAAATCATGCTGAAGGGTTGGGTACTCATCCCCGGATGCCAAGTGACATATAGTTGCAGCGAATTTTAGGCCGGATTACAAAGCCTCCCTACAGTAAGTGTCTTGTTTGGATATCCTAGGACCACCTCTATTCAACAATTCATCAAACATGTCAGGAGACATTCTCAGAAAATTAAAATATGACTTTTGATACTCCATTCTTAGTTCAGGAAGCAGTCAGTCATGATGGCATGCAACCAGGGGGCCCCAACACGATTTTGATTCCCTTCTCTTTCTTCTTCTCATAATTAGCAGTCCAAATTGTCAATCTAGAATCAGCTGATGCAAGTGCGCAGCAAACTGCTAAAAAATCAAATTATTTTGGAGTTCAGTAGCGTAGTCAGGATTGTGTCACGGGGGAGGGGCTGGGGTTGGGCGTGGTGTCATGGGGAGGGGTTTTGGGCACGTCATGAGGGGAAAGTCTAAGGATAGAGAGGAAAACCCGCTGTTTTAGGTGTTTTTTGCATTGCAAGCTTCAGTCATGGGGGGGGGGTTCAAACCCTCCAAACCACCCCCGTGGCTACGCCACTGGTCTGTTTACATTCATATTTGAAGAAAACTTATACCAGCGGGTTAACGAATAAAGCTTTTGCATAGAGTGATGAGAACGTTACTGTGTCTTTGTTTGAACTTCATTGACGTTGCTGGAATTTTTAATGAACTTGCACAGCGCAGAACTTACGTAAGGAAGTCTTCTGTAACGAAAGATGAACTTAGCTCCATCGAGAGGTAGGACGTACTACCAACTGACAACGCGTACTAGGGGCGCAGGACACTTTGGCGAAGTAGCCGTTGGGTTGTTGCTACTTCTAACCGTCAAAACTAAGTGTCCACTACGGTTACGTACGTACATGGCGTAAAGTAAAGTAAGGGTAGGCGGTGCACCATCTGACGTTACATGGGTAGTCTGCAAACTATAAGCACATTGGAAGGAAAGGCCCGAAATCTTTAGTGTAGATTTCATACGAAAGACTTGGGTGGCATTAAAGATTATGTGCCGGGCGGTTGATTATTGTTGGTTTGGTCTCTGTGACCAGAAGGCTAGACCGGTTTCTGTTGCTTTGGCTCAATTTATGGCCCAACTTCACCAGTAGCGAACCGTTAAGAGGGTTGGGGTAATTAATCAACATTGTCTCATGATGCGGACAACATAGTAAAAGTAACAGCTGAAAAATTTCTCGTAGATCCCATAGAATGTCGCTTTTGGGAGCGCAACTTACACTTATCACAGAGGCCTTACATTGGCCGGGATAAGATCTTGGGGAATACATATTTGCAGGTTGAATAAAATGCCATTTAATTACAAGCCCGTTCATAACGTAAAAGTTATAATAAATATGCCGTAGACTGTAACAATTCCCGGCGGGTGTTGCCTTTATCACCAGTAGTGTGGAAAGGGAGTGTAACAGTAAAATTCTGTATCCTCTCCTCAGTAAATTCGGTTTACATGAGACAAAGATCCCACGAGATACAACATTTCACGACAATTTTTATAGTTCCTTAAAGCTTTTTAAGCAGGAGTTCAGGATCGTCGTTCTCAAGAAGTCTAATCCCTCTGGTGCGATAGACCGAGGGTTAGGTGTCGTTCTCTCAACGCAACCCCTTTTAAGTTTTTTTCGGGGAGAGTTAGAGATCAACACAATCTCGTAGGGTCTCACAAGGCATGAGGTTATGAACTTGAAAAATTCGGAGCCTTAATTTGATAGGCTCGGGTTTGAGTCTTTATGACTATCGAGAAATTAAACGTGAGGTACTTGGGTTTCTTTCGCCATTTAAAGGGGTTATGGGCAGTTCATGACTACGTATAGTCTGTATTTCCTTATTGGCAAGATATTGACACTTAGGTAACTCTATGGTTATGGTTAAAGATATGCCTTTATTTTAGGCTCTAGGGTTGTTTCCTCAGTTGAGTCTTTGTAGACTGGGGTTGCTGAAGCATCAGAGAGAAGGTCTCTTACAATGTCATTCGGACCTGAAAGAGAATACCTTGGATTCTGTCTTCTGATTGGTCAATTTTATTGGCGCCAAGGCTGCCGTGTTATGTTGTGTCAAAATCAAGCACGGTTGTGCTAGTTTGAAAGGTTCTTTTGGGATATTTATACTTTTAGATCTCCTCCTTAAGGTAGGAAAGGACTTGAAATTTTAGTCCTTACGTTAACGTCAGAGATTCCACAGAGGAATTTTCGGTGTATCTAACCTACGTCCCAATTTTTCGAAAAAAAAAAAAACGGGAAGCAAATTCAAGTAAAGTAAGGGTAGGCGGTGCACCATCTGACGTTACATGGGTAGTCTGCAAACTATAAGCACATTGGAAGGAAAGGCCCGAAGTCTTTAGTGTAGATTTCATACGAAAGACTTGGGTGGCATTAAAGATTATGTGCCGGGCGGTTGATTATTGTTGGTTTGGTCTCTGTGACCAGAAGGCTAGACCGGTTTCTGTTGCTTTGGCTCAATTTATGGCCCAACTTCATCAGTAGCGAACCGTTAAGAGGGTTGGGGTAATTAATCAACTTTGTCTCATGATGCGGACAACATAGTAAAAGTAACAGCTGAAAAATTTCTCGTAGATCCCATAGAATGTCGCTTTTGGGAGCGCAACTTACACTTATCACAGAGGCCTTACATTGGCCGGGATAAGATCTTGGGGAATACATATCTGCAGGTTGAATAAAATGCCATTTAATTACAACAGTGGCGTAGCTACTGGGGGGGGGGGGCAGGGGGGGCAAGTTGCCCCCCTGGAAAATTTTTGGGGAAATTTGATGAAAATGGGGAAATTTGATGAATCTTCTTATTATTACCAAAATTTCTCAAAATTTTTGTTATAATAAGAAATTGTGAGACATTTCTAATACATAATTCGTATCTTCATGCAACAAATTAACTCAGATTTCGTCAGTGTCGCACGAACCGGCCCAATTCGCGTTCCACAGAAATGTCCTCGCCGCGTATCAGATTAAATGTTCTCTTGTGCTTGTATACGCACGGGGGTTATGATCAGTGCAGGGAGGTGTTTATTTATAACACCTCCCTGATCAGTGCATTTCAGTGCACAGGAAGCTGTTATTCAGGTGATACTTTGGGAATTCAGTAAATGGATGTGAAAACTGACAAGTCACTACCGTAGACCCCCGAGGTTGTTATGTTCTTCTACGAGCCAGCAGTAGCTGTACGATTTTACTCTGTGTACATAACGATGGATGGGGCTGAAACAATCCATGGCCAATGATAAACTTAAAGTTAATCAACGGGATTCGTTGGCACACTTAGATTTTGTTACTTAGCCTAATCCTTGGAGGCTTACAAGCTAGTTCGGGAAAATAGTTTTCTGCTCACTTTGAGTGTAACAATAAATGGACAATGAGTACCTTGTAGCCTTCTACACTTAACAGACTGCTTTTCTAACAGGATATCCTGTGTGATCGAGCCACTATTAGGCCTCCTTAGTGGCGTGCGAAGGGGAAACCATTGGGCCATGCCCCCGCACAGATGCCATTTTTTCTTTGTTCTTAAAAATACGTAGTCTAACTTTATTAACACAGATATACTTCAAAAGATAGCATATGTGGCACCAGATTGCTTATAAAGGCACCCAGTTTTTCAAAAATTTTCAAAGGGGAAGGATTGTCCCTGCAAGGTCTTTCAGTTATGCCAACTTTTTTTTAATTCCTACGAATAGATCTAGGCAAATCCTGTCAAATTCCAATTTTACCTAAAAAGGTAGACTCTGTTTCCCACTGGTGGCATCGACAAAAAAGACCACATGTTTAGATTCTCTTTGCAAGCATAAATACGCTATTTTGACCATCTGAGGGGTCTGATCTTTCGAAATTTTCTTTACGCTCCGCGCCAACTAATGGTGGCGCTTCGCTCGGTCTTTTGGGCAAAATTACATTTTTGGGGTAAAATTAGCTCTTAACTCTCTGATCACTTTGCAGTTTGCGAACATATTTTGAAGTGAGCATTTTATTGCAAACGACAAAAGAAGACAGCGACTGGCTAGATCCTTTTGCATTAGCCTGGAAAATGCTATTTCCGGCCATCTAAGGGGTCTGATTTTTCCAAATTTTTTTCATGCCCGCGCCAACTAAATGGTGGCGCTCCGCTTAGATAATCTTTATGACAAAATAACATTTTGTGGCCAAGAAAAACCACAAATACCTTTCAATGCTCTTTATTTTGACTCCTAAAAGTGTGCAAATTTAATGACATGTTTTTCTTCGTAAGGTAGCATAAATGGCATAAGGAAATGCATGTCGAGACACAAAATTTTCTGTTTTATCCTCATGAACCACCACGATTCAACTTTTAACACTGTTCCTGTCAAAGTCGAAAATCTTGCACCATTTTGCATCTAGGCTCCTTGAAAACGTCAAAAATTTCCGGACACCCCTCCCCTTAGACCATACTGCATGCCCCTCCCCCTTCAGAGAAATCCTGCGTACGCCACTGCGTTATACATACAAATAAACCAGATATTGTTTACCAAAATAATATACTTTGTTATTTCCGATTGCTCTCTGTTTTTTTTTAAAATGCAGGTAATATTACAAAATGACATGGTAATGTTGTTATACTTGTAAGTTTGCATATTTTATATGAAATACATACACATTGACCGGGAAAAGTTTTGGGGAAATTTCATACCTTTGCCCCCCTGGAAAAAATCCTAGCTACGCCACTGAATTACAAGCCCGTTCATAACGTAAAAGTTACAATAAATGTTCAAAGTCCACGTAGCAAAAACTTTGCCTCTAGAGACCACGGGGATCACACCGCGTTCATGAAAGTTCTCATCACGTCTTTGGAGATTTCTAGGAGTTCCTGCTGCGTTTCAGCATTTTTTGATTGACGCAGCGGGAAATCCATCGATGTAGCCTCAGTGTGATGGGCGCATGAATAGTTCTTAGAGATATCTGGACGTGTCTCAGGAAGTTCCTGCATCATTTGAATCCTGGAAATACCCACACCCCGACCGGCGCGTGTCGTCTGTTTTCCAACTGACTTCAAAACAGTTGAATGTGTTCCCCCACGGAGTTTCCACACTATGTTACTACTTGCAGATCGTATGTGAAAATAAGCTCTTCATATATGACTTTTGGAGGTGTTGCGGTAGCGGCCAACCAGTCATTGCATTGATTCTAATAAAAATACGAGTTGCCTTTCAAGAACTGAAGGAAAAGGCATACGATGGATGGATGTATAAAAGCGCGTGAAATTTCGATCATATTTTTCTCAAACAACAATTTTGTTTGGACTTAGGTTTACCCATTTTGTAGACCATGTTTGCATTTGCTCAAAAACCTAAAATGATCAATAAAAACTAGTGTTTCCACGGGTGACCCGGGTACCCGGGTACCCACCGGCCATCGTATTACCCGGTTCCAAATCTACTACCCGAATCTTAAAAAAAAAATGCATGCAAAAGGATCATCCCATTTACACCATTGCCCACGGTAATGGACTAAAATATTTTGCCAATTTGGTAAACATTCTCCGAGACTGAGAATGAAGAGAGCCCCTAGAAATTATGTGTAAGTTTGATAGTTGTCTGTACTTCGTTTCTGAAGTTGAAATTTTTATCAGCGTGCGGCCTGATCGCGCTATCGTCACGTAGTGGGTTACTTCTCACACATCACATGTATATCGCTTATAAACTTACCCGCAAGCAAGCTATCTGACGGCTGATTCAAAATCACATCATACTGTTTCACGCAGACATAGCAAGACATACTGTATCACCCCCGCCCAGCTCGCAAAGACAGTGCCCGTAACGTTCAGCATGCTAGGTAAACTGAGCCTTGCATGTATATACGATCTTATTATCAATACGGTATGCCACCTCGAGTATAATCCTCGAATATTTCTTAATGGTTAAAGGTGTCAGTTTTACGCAAATCAACACTTTGCCGCTATCTGCAAAATAAAACGACATCAATGTAATAACACTGTAAACATTCACATTTTTTTTTTTTTAAATAGGCCAGTATATATTACGTTATTTTGCCCCAAAATGGCGCTCGAGCAGACTACGAAGTTTATGTGTGAAAGTTATGTTACCGTGCCTGGATGTCGACACGAGGCTAGCTACGTAAGAACGTACATACCCCATTAGCGATAATTCCAAAGCACATTGCAAATTAGTATGAGGGAAGTTCACAAACATGAAGTCATTTGTTTACAAGCAGTAATTTTTGACGTGCAAGAGAATACCATAATACAGGGCTCTGATTAGTTGATATTTTTAAATCAGTGGTTTAAAAGGAGAAGCTTCGAGCTCTTACTGTGCTGGCTTTTCGAGTAGGAAAGCGTCCCAAAATTCAATATCAAATTGATATAGGCCTTGGGAAGTATAATTTTCTTATTTGACTGTTTACTGTTACGTTTTTTTTTAACTTGTCATTTTGATCTAAAACAAAACGAGACGATTAAACCTTCTGACACATCAAATGTTTTTGAACTTGGGAACTGTAATCGATATACCTATCCAATGCAGATGTTAATGTTACCATGCATGTCTTATGGAGTATGCCTTACAAAATGCTCATATCTTTTAGTCGCCGTATGTAACACCGGGTAACCCGGGTACCCGACGGGTATGGCGATCGGGTACCCGGGTCCTAATTTTTAGTACCCGTGCAAACACTAATAAAAACCCTTGTCACTGTTAGGACGGATAACCTCCTCGTAAATACGTTACACGGAAATAAAACCAAACAGGAAACACTCTGCAAAAAAAGTCTAAAGTTCAAAAGCTAGTTGGACAAATATACGAAACTAATTCCCTTAGCTTGTATTTCTGTGGGTTTAGTATATTGAGGGGTCGTCTCTAGCCGATCCCTGGTATATTTATAGCCTACACCTTCGTCGTGGTGGGGACGAAATATTTGTTAAACCACGGTGCTATCGAAGAGGGGCGGAAGCCACGGTGATTCGCCACACAGAATAGCCATGGGTCAAGAGGATTTTCCCTGTGTTAAATATTGTACCTTTTGTTGACTAATGACAAGCACTTCAAAAGTCTTCTGGGTTGGAAATTGATTTCCGTAGACAAAAGGTGATCTAATATTTAACCTTACTTCAAGCAGGGGGTTCCCGCTTTTGGAACACGCTGGAAGTTGCGACATTTCCGAATAAGTTAACCCTTGTACGCAGGGCCGTGAACAGGTTGACGTTAATTTCATTGTCCTAGGTCGTATAGTCAGGATTTCATTTTAGCAAATGGTGTCTGATCGTCGTCCTAGGAAAGGGGTCTTAGGAGTTTTGAGGGGGTTTCCCCTCGCTTCCTCTTTGGAAAGTTTTGATTAACGGAGGGTAGACTAGAAGAAAAGTGGTGCTACATTTGGTGCAAGGGGCGATACCAATGCTCCCATCTGCTTCCTCCACCTTTCTTTTTTCTTTATTTTTCCGTCTTCTATTTTGTCCTCTGGCTGCGTCGTTGAGAAGTACCCACGAGGGTCTTTATTCAGACTTGTTGGTTAGTATCCATGTAAACTCTCTCCCTTATGGACTCGATGCAACTCTGTATAGTCTTAAAGTAGGACGTGGAACTGATTACTAAGTCTGCGGCCCGGTCTACTGAATATCCCTTATTGAGTCCTCCCGGGTAGCTGAAGAAACCAGACTGTTCGTCCCTCCGGCGTTGTAACTGAGGGATCTACACGATTTTCAATGGGCGAATGGATTTATTGAGTGTATACCACTCTAAGTACAGTATATGCTGTACTCAGCTATACTGAGTACTCTGCAGGTTTTTAAACTGGCTGCCAATCTTAGAGCCAAACCAATCAGAATTTTCTAGACTTTTCGAAAATTGAAGTTTGAGGTGATGGTCTTTCGTTGCCGCTTGAAATTGTGGGACACAGAGCGGGATCATACAAATCAAGCTCATCACCCAGCATACAGCGTTCCCCTTTTTCGTCAGTACGTGCATAAAACACTAAGTGTCTAGCAAAGTCGAATGATAATAAAAATGGGTCTCAGTGATACTTTACGCAGATTAAAACTCATTTTTTGCACACACACACACACACACCCGCACCCCCCCCCCCCAACAGACACACAAACAAAAAGAACAATTTAGACACAATCTACTGCACAAAACTCCCCTTGAGATCCATCTTTATGTTTTGGATAAATGAAGAAAGAATGATTTCATCACATTTCCATGTAAACTAAAATTCTGGAATATGTGTTGTAGGTGAGTGATTGGCACTTTGTTTATCACGACGATTTGGATGACATGCGCATGTACCAGTGACGTAGCTACGGGTGGTTTGGGGGGTTAGAACCCCCCCCCCCCATGACCCAACCTTGCAATGCAAAATAAAACACCTAAAAAAGCGATTTTTTCTCTCTATCCGTAGACCTTTCTGTCATGACGTGCCCCAACCCCTCACATGGCAATGACACCCACCCCCCCCCCCATGACACAATCCTGGCTACGCTACTGGCATGCACAAAGCCACCAAAACGAATTACCGAACTGGCTTATTGTGAAACTGAAATTAACAGGAAAGAGCTTTAGTTTTCACCGAACCTTGAACATATCTACAATTAAATGACGTCATTTGTGTCTATTTCGTCTCGAGCACAGCGTGAAATAACACCGCGCCAAGTTTTCAAATGACATGGACGACGCTGGGGGTTATGACAATACTGTATATACGTTGTAACTGACGTCCAAGTAAGTACAATGGTCTATCAAGAGAAAAACCCTCGGGTCTACCGTAATAGGCCTATACCTCTGAACGAATGTATATGGTCTAATATTAGAGTCGAATTTATTTTTGTGTGAGGTACTTGAACCAGCTTATGAACAATCAAGGCATGACGATCTAGTGGGGATCATCAAGAAAATGCGGGTTCCAGGAGCATACCCCTCTCTGACTATTGCGCTTTTTAGGCCTACAGAAAAAATATAGAAATTGCATGACAGATAATTCAAAATTGAAAGCAATAAAGTAGCCTTCTTTTCAGCTTTTCAAGAAATAAAATTCTCGTGGATATAAAACTCAGCTATTTTTTTCAGTGGATTGCCGTCCATATCTAATTTTTCTCAAATGGAACTGCACACTGAAAAAGGTGGAAATGTTATTTTTTGCCAGCCATGCTGCACTAGACAGCAATATAGGCCTATTAATTCCCTCTGCAAACATTGGCCTTTGATAACATTTGGACACCTCACTAATTAAAGAATCCATCAACACAGACTACTCAACTTACAGGGTTGAAAGGTATCTGATGTATATGAGAGCATTTGAGCACGGTAAGTTCAATGATTCCCTGCCTGAAATACAAAGTCTTTTCTTGAATGACTATCTAAGCGGAGCAGGCCAGGACCTCCACCTTCAGTTGGCGCTGAGCGTACAGAAAATTTTGAAAAATCGCGACCCCTCAGACAGCCGGAAATGGCAATTCTCGGGCTTGTAGGATTATAAGTAGTAGCTACGATAAGCAACGGGAGGGGGGGGGGCATAAACAGACTTTTTTCAGGGGAAAAGGGCAAGCACCGAAATTTTCCAGTTTTTTCTTTCAAGTGTGAACACCACTGCATTAGGGGAATTCTTAATGTGAGGCGCGCCAAGCGCCCCGAAATTTTTTACCCCTTTTAAACATATATTTGCAAATATGGAGCTTGTCACAATATTGCGCGAAGTTTTGTATTCTGAGTTTCCTGTTAGTAGAAAAAGTTGGGGGATTACAAAAGAATATGCAATTCCTAGTGGCAAATCTGAGAATGATTGGACAACGACTGAACATCGTTGTTGCTACATAATATTTTTCTAAGGCCTACGAACTGACATTCTCCAATTACTTTTCAACAGTTACCCGAACTTTGTTGTCCTTTTTAGACAAAACATTTAAAAATCAAGAGCTTCTATTAGAGAAAATTTTGAATTTTATGAAAGACAGTTTACAAAAACACCAACATAACTGGTGGTGTCTCTTGATGATGTAGTGTCACATATACGATTTTGTCATTTCCAGAGTTTGGAAAAGCTCACCAAACTGATATATGAGCAAGCACTACTGCACGTCAAAGAGTCCTTTGCGGCCCGAAAGCGCGCCGAAAATTTTGCCTCTTTGGGATTTGGAGAAATTAAAAAGGGTTTCCTGATTCGGATAGAAGGGGAGGAAGCATGCTTTCGCCCCCCATTTTTCACTGGGGGTGGGCTGCAGCCTCCAGCCCCTGGTTTTTACGCCTAGAATTAAAATATAGCTTTTGTTGGCGATTTAGTTGAGACCGAATGGTTTACTTACGATTACAGCTAGTCTATGTATGCCATGTTGGTGCACTTTAACGAAATACTTCCCTTCAATATTAGAACTCAGATTTCTATGAATCAACTGTGCAGAAGTTGTGGGGTGGGCTTTCACATAAGTGAGGGCGCTCAATTGGAAAGAAATTAATGTATATGTTGAAAAGACGTTGATAATTTTACTGAATCAGTTTTTGAACAAAGCGCCACACAAAGGAGCAAGAAACTTCAGTGCATTGATATTGAACATCAGCCATAACCTACAGTGTATTTAACAAACAAACATTTTGGCAGTAAAATCCGAAGGACACAATAGTATGAAGGATATTTGGCAGGCATATTTTCGAAAGTACCTTTCTCATTACATTATGTTGCGAATAGAGGGAGCTATTCATAAAAACATGAATTCCTACTTGACTGCGGCAGTAAAAAAGCCACCCTTCCATGATTCACGGTGTACAGGCATTTAGAACAAAAGAAACGTCTGCTGAAGCTACCCCTACCCTACTCAGAATACGAACCATCTAAAAAGATTGGATCCTGCAGAAAAAGGCTTACGCAATAAATGTCGCAAGGTATAGGTTCACCATACATCAGGGGCGTAGCCAGGATTTTCTTGTGGGGGGGGGGGGGTAAAGTCGACTCATCGTCCCCAATCTTGACCGACAGGACTATCTAAGCGGAGCGCCACCATCAGTTGGCGCGGAGCGTACAAGAACATTTTTGGTTTTAGAAACCCCTCAGATGGCAGGAAAAGGCACTTCCCGAGTGTTTTATGCTGCATGTTCCCAACCTGGAAATGGATTTCATTTCTGAAATTTCTCAATTAATGCAAAAAAAAAAAAACAAAAAACAAAAACAATCTATAAAAATGTCAATACATGTTTCTAAGCGGAGCTCTACCATCGATTGGTGCGGAGAGAACCAGGAAATTTTTTGGTTTAACAAACCCCTCAGATGGCCGGAAACGGCACTTCCCGAGTGTTCAGAGCAAGAATATGTTCAGCCCAACTTTGAAATCCTCCCCGCTTCTTAATTGGAGCACTTGACAAATATTGAGGGGCTGCACATACCTTTAGCCCCCACTTTTTCATTTTTCATCGCCGCCACTGGGGTGTGGCATTTTCTTGAGGGAGCGAAGAGCCCAAGTGAGGAGCCCAGCATCCGAACGTGGAGAGGGTGTGGTTCTCCCACTCCTACCCCAAGGAGATACTCAACACTCAAGACACAAGACACTCAACCCAAGCCCCGACAGCCAGGATGCCGTCGATGAGTTGGTGAGGGAGATTTGAAGAAAACCTGTGCACCTTACCTGCAATTGCGAGTCATATACGACATAAAATTTGTATATGCTAGAAGAAGATATTTCCGCACTGATATAACCGTGGAAAAGCGGGCGAAATTTTTTGGGGTTAGCCTACACTAAAAAGAATCTATACTTATTTAAAGCTTATATAGATCAATTGTCACGGCCTTTTGGCCCTATCGGGCACAACTTATATTGTACTTCCCTCTTCGAGTCCGTACCGCCCGACTGACACAAGAGATCACACCTCCCTGGTTTAGCGAAATGAGATGAAATTCCCGACATGTTCAGTAATCCATTTATTCTACATATTAATTTACTTGAAAAGATGGGAAGGGTTTGTAATTTATTAGCTCTAGGTAAAGGAACTGAGGAAGAGTGTGAAAAGCATTCTGAATATTTTGGGTTTTATCGCAGAAATAACTCTTTTGAAAGCCAAAATAATTAAACCGACCATGGGAAGGCGACAGATTATTTGCGACAGGGGGCGGGCCATGTCACAAGTTCCGACGGCCCTTATGTCGAGGGGGTGGTGAGAAGGGGATATGAAGGAGCCTAACTATCCCACGTTATTGAACCCCTTGGCACATTTTGCACAATATCACTTAATATTTTAAAAGCCGAGTTGCGCACTGATAGTGTTCTGTTGAGTCTGAATCGTGAAATTGCAAAGCGCGCGAAGCGCGCGGAAATTTTTGGTAGACTTACAAAAATAACATAGCCTATGTAATCATTAAAAACAAAAAGAAAAAAATAGAAACTGTGGGGGTTGTAGACCGTATCGGGGATAACATACATTGCGTCGAAAACACCTGGAATACCCGATAAAATAACCAAACTATGCTCCGTCTGTCCGTGAGTCGCTCACCAACTGACCTATCGCATGACACACACAAGAGAACAGCAACTAGGCTTTGTGATATGGGATGAAATTTAAGACCTCTAAATAACCTGTGTACTCTGCCTCCCTGGTTCTTGGTAAGGTTGACAGGAATAACACTCTCTAGATATGAGGAATGGAAGTATTAAAAAAAACTGGAGTGAATCTACAGCGCGCTTAGCGCGCCGAAAATTTGGGGTTCTTATTAGGGAAATTGTCCCTTAAGAGCAAAAAACAGGTAAACCATCGGGGACACTAGCCGCCGTCGGGGACTGCATACTTTATCGTAACGACTAAGAGCTTCCCTTCCCCCCCCCCCTTCGGAAAACTGTAAAAAATGCCCCCGATTCCCTCCCTCCTCTCGCCGTTTATCTTTTTTCAATTTATTTATTTTTTTCTTTTTTGCGCTCCTTCATTTTTTCAACATCGACCATTGCGTCCCCAAAATTTCTGTGGGGGCACTCTGCCCCCCCCCCTCCCCGCTGGCTACGCTAGTGCCATCCATCTTATTGCAAAGCAAAAATTACCATAAAGCAAACCTATAGTTGCAGTTATCACATAACTTTACTGAACTTAACGACCCCTACTCAAAATCCATACATAGGCCATGTATGGAAATTCATATCCCTCCCGTATCTGGTCCAGATATGGATTTTTTGTTATATGGGCAGATATGGAGCATGTATGTCCCAAGTAGGGATTTTATATCAAGGCCATATTTGGACCATACATGTCTGCACCAAACCTTATTTGTGCCACTACCTTTGTATAAAGCGTGTCAGAAGCCTTCATGCTTAGCCGGTAAAATATTTTTCCTGAAGTCCTCCCAACCCAGGTTAGCAAAGGGCCGTTCGGCGAAACCAATCTTTTAACTGCTACCCGAAGAAGCTATTACGTCCACTATAGGACAATACGTGACCAGGTCCACGGCTCTCAGACCTTTTACGTTATTGGTCTGTCATGTATGGCTTTTTCTTAAGTGCTCCAGACCCTCTGGCAAAGGACTGTTCGGCGAAACCAAAACTTTCACTGCTTCGTACTTTCCGAAGAAATTATTATTGTCCACTAAAGGACAATACGTCCGTAAGGCCTTCAGACCATTTACATTATTGGTCTGTCATGCATTGCTCCAGTTCTAGACTTGATGAAAAGAACAGATACTTTTCTTTGAGTTTATTGAGTAAACTTTACATTACATATACGTAGGTGTTAAAGAGTTGTGAAAAAGAAAGAAAGTATTGAAGGAAGACATATTCATTGAAATAATGTGGACAACTTTCACATAATCAACAGGATTTCCAATTACTGCAGATTAAATTTTAAAACATTCTTTACATTGCTGACAAAGGACTCTCCTGAAACCCCAACTTTTAGGAACCTTTCTCTTGGTAGGCGACTGAAATTTGCTGTCATTCATAACCTCCCTAGAAAACGTTTTTTATGATTTTATCATCTTCAATCACCCCTTTCTCGAAAAGATGTATACATCTACATTGTTTAGCTGCAACAAAAATAAACCAAACCTAATTTAGAACCGACATGGAGATGGAGACCCGAACATGAAGAAGTTAAGCTAAAAATGAAAATGTCCTCCAAGCATTTTTCCGGTTTCGGAGTTAACTCATAAACTGATAAAGAGTATTAAAATTCAGTTAAGAACAAAATTGCTTTGAAATTCAAGTCTTGTTGTAAATGTTTACACCGCATCGTTGGTTTAAATTACCGTATGGGGTAATATTCAAACATAAATCTCGTTGAAGATTTCATGATTATTCACATTTTACTTCCCTAATCATAAAAAAGAAAATCAAGGCTCTAAATTGCTGACCACGCCCATATTGGCAAGTTATTTGCATTGTATTAGTATAATATGGCTGAATAGTATGACAATGGTTTGAATGTTATGATATCGGTCGCACAACGCAAACACACACACACCATATACACATGTACACTGCTGGCCCGCACAAAATATTTGACTCTCCAGTGGTGAAAACTACGCCGGCCAGTCTACCAGCCTGATAGCATATTTACTTTTTCCTGATTACGCCTATCTGTTAAATCCATATACTGTCTCCTGTAAATCTCTTCTCGGTGACAAACTTACGACAACCAGGAAGGGGTGGATGAAAATAAAAACAGTGTAACTCACCAAAAGATCTTCAAATGTTGTTTAGCCAGGAAGCACGATTATTAGTTCAAATAATCCAGTGGGCGATGCCGCCATTCTTCCTTTCCTTAACATTGAAACCACATGTAGCCTATGACAGTAACGTGTTGTGAAGAATATGCTCACAATAGCAAGCTTTTGTATACATTAATGTAGAACATTTATGTTCTACATTGATGTATATACAAGCTCCCCATTGTACGAAATCGCATAATACATTTTCAAAATCGATACAGTTTCTTCTGTAAACGTGATCATCATCAAACTGGTTTCAAGTTGCCTGAAAAATACTGCAGGTAGGTCTGATCACATTTCGGTGCACATCAGCCGATTAACCTTCAAGCCCGTTTCACCGACAAGGCGGTTGAGACATCTAATGGGGGGGGGGGGGGAGTTTGGGTGCATGAGTATGACACTCCCTTTATCAGGGTTGTCTAGTCAGGTGGCAAGCAAGTGAGAACATGTGAAATATTTCTGTCTCAGTCGCATCACTTGGAACGTTGTTTGGAAAAAGCGGTATTCTGTGACTTGCTAAGTCGGTAAAGGTCGCGAGGTCGCGGAATTTTAAGAGATCGAGCTTAGCAACCATCCTACCAGGGTCTGCAGTTCGATTCTTGGCAGGTTCAATACAAGACGGGATTCCATCCAAGAGCAATTGCCCCTTTCCGATGTTATGAAGATTATCCAGTTGTAAGAATTCTTTCAAAAGTTTGCCACAATAACCACAAAAAGATACTTTTAAAGTAAAATACATGGAAACAAAAGTGATAACAAAGATTTGCGACACATTAGAGCACATTAAACTGCCCGAATGTGTCGCAAATCTTTGTTATCACTTTTATTTTCCATGTAAATTTTACTTTGAAAATACCTTTTGGAGGTTTTCGGGCGAAGTTTTGGAAGAAAACAGATAACTGGATAATCGGTCGTTACGGGTATTGCGTTTCGCAAGTTTTAAAAACAGAGGTACAGTTGTTTCTTTCAAGTAATAGGCTGTACAAATGTGTCACGACTTATTTTTATCTTTTTGATTCTTCTATTACATGTTACACTGGCTAGGGTACTTCTCTATTTTTCGGGCGAATGTTTGAAAGAATTTCGATATTCGACCATTTCGTTCTTTGTGCAGCTAAAGCCTGACTGTGAAATAAAGCTCACGAGTGGGCTTATAGCTTTTTCAAGTGCGCTGCCAAATGTGTTCTTGGAATCTTGTTGATTTCTATTGAAAATGTTACTGCCACTTTGATGTTTTTCCTCGTTGGTTTCTTTTGTAAGATTGCGAGCCCTCCTCTCTTAGCCTGGGAGTTTTCTGAGTAATATAAACCATGTCACTTGAAGTGGCTAACTTGTTTTTTCAAACTGAAGTTCCTGACAGAATTTTAGATGTTGGAAAATTTAGGGGGAAAGTCTTCCCACCCTGACACCTCGAACGCCTCACGTATGGGTGTTTCGTTAAATCATATCTAACTAACAGTGTTCAAAATTCGAGAAAAGACGTCAGCTAACCCGTATCCAAGGGCGATAAGTGTCTTTACGGAATCAATTATCCACGTCTTTTCGTTATTACATGGAGTTAACTCCGTGGTAAGTAATGCTTGTCGTCATTAATTCAATTGATGTATACCGCCATCACTTTAAACCTGTACTTCCGTAGATACTGGGGTTTATTCAGATGTACTTTTTAAAGGACAATACGATACCTCGCCGGGCAGTTTTCCTGGAATATTGTATATATGTCGATTTTGGAAGGAATAGATAAGTTAGCTATTGGGTGTTACGCCTCGACTACACTTCAAGTTGGGTGGCTGCATGTATCCTTTAAAGTTTCATGCCGAAAAAACACACCGCACGTTTTAGATTCTCATTGAGTGTTTTTGTCATATGCGTAGGAAGCGGCGGGGAAGGGGGAGGGGCGGGTGAGACATGTCCAAGTAAAACGAGGGAGGCAAGCATGCTTCTTCCCCTAACTATACGGGTCAGGAAATTACTTTTTTCATTTTTACAAATCCCAAAAAAGCAAAATTAATGGCGCATAAATCAACATAAAATGCATTTGTGTTCGCTCATGAATCAGTTTGATTAACTTTTCCGAGCTCTGGAAATGACAAAATCGGATATTTACCACATGTGACACCACATCATTAAGAGACACCGGCAGCTGTATTGCTATTTTTTATTAATTGTTTCTCTCAGAGTTCCAAATTTTCTCCATTAAAAGCTCTTGATTTTGAAATATTTTGTCTAAAAAGGACAACAAAGTTTGAGAAACTTTTGAAATTTCATCGGGTGGTGTCAGTTCGTAGGAGATAATATTATGTAACAGCAACGATTCAGTCGTCGTGCAATGATTCTCAGATTTGACACCAATATATGAAGGAAGTCCAGACTCTTTAGTAATCCACTATCTCTTTAAATTTCCAAACCTGTCTGCAATAAGCTCCATATCTATTTATACCGGTATTTGATTAAAAAGGGCATAACTTTCGGCGCGCTTGGCGCGCCGCAAATTTCGTCCTTGATGCAATGGTGTTCACACTTAAAAGAAAAACATCGGAAACTTGAAAGCCCCAGACATGTCATTTCCGGCTGTCTGAGGGGTCGCGGATTTTCAAAACTTTCTGTAAGGTCTGGGCCAACTGTAGATAGTCTTTCGAGCAATAATTCATATTCCAGGCAGGGAACTATGGCGTACTGTGCTCAAATGCTTTCCTGAACACCTATCATCAGATACCTTTGAACCCTGCCAATTGAGTAGTCTTTGTAGATGGATTTTTTAGTAACTGAGGTGTCAAAATGTAGCTGTGATGTAACTACAGGGGGCGGGGGGGATACCGTCCCCTAGGTCGAAAAAGTGAAAATTTCGAAAAATTTACCATTTGAGACACTAGTCAACTACAGTGCGGTTTTCCCAACGTTTTCTTCGATAAAACTCCGAATTCTTCCTAATAAAAGCTCCATATTTGTAATTATTAGTTTTTAAAAGGGCACTGCAAAATTTTCCGAGGGCTTCAAGCGTCTTCCACTATTGCAGTAAGTGGTCGCTTATAAAGTAGACAGTGGTACTAAAACTTTTCCGAACCGCTCAAGTGCCGTTTCCCCATAAATTTTCTTCAATATAGGCTCTGAATTTTTAAATATTTTGTCTAAAAAAGGCAGCAAAGTTTCAGGAGCTTTTTGAATGTGGCCGAGAAGCCTCAATCCGAACTCCTTAGATAACATTATGTAACAACAACGATCATCAGTCCACATGCTATCTCAGATATATGCTAACAGGAAAGGTAAATTCTTTGATAGTCCCCAAATATTCAAATTTCCTTACAGAAAACTCTGAATTTAAACTATTTTCTGCAATACAAGTTCTATATTTACAAATGTGTGAAAAGGCTCAAGTTTTCGGCGCGCTGGGCGCACCTCAAATTTCGTTCCTAATACAGTAATGTTCACTCTTAAAGAAAAAATCAGAAAATGCGGGTGCTTTCCCCCTGGAAAAAGGCCAGTTGGCCAACTGTTGCAGAGGGCATAGATAAACTGGAACTGTTGTCTAGTGTAGCATGGCTGGCAAAAAACGAATATTTCCACCTTTTCAGTGCACAGTTTCATTTAAAAAAATGAGTCAAGACAAGTATTTTTTTTTTAATTAAAAAAAAAAGTTCTTAAAATGGTAGGGAAAACCCGAAAAGTTAAGCTTCAAAAATATTACCTTTTGGTCAATGGGGTATGGTGAGGTGCATAGTCCAAAATTGTTCCACCCCCCTCCCCATATTTCATATTACTTCCTACACCACTGCTTTTTGTTCAACAACTTTGTCGAGTAACCTTTTATTCTCTTATTTAAAAAAAATTAAGTTTTTACGTAATGTCAGAAAACCTTTGTGATGAGTTTTGTAACTGTCATTACCAAGTGCACGATTAGTAAACATCCGACCTACCGTAGTTTGTTCTTTTGAAGACGGTCATGAACTATGATTTTAGAGCTTATTTTATGAAGTCAAAGTTCTTTTTTAGGCAATAACTGTTTTTTCTAAAGCCCATAAGTTTTTAAAACAGCCATTTGGGTCGGTTTCCCACCCTTAAACGATTCCCATGCCAGAGGCCTGAGCGGGGAATCATTTCAACCAAGGCTTGAAGTTTTGTCGCACCCTACAACCGTCTCCTGTCTTCAGAACCCCCATCTTTATAAGATATTTCCGTCCCTGCATGAGATAACTTTTAAGAGACCGCATATCCGAAACCCCATATCAAAGTCGTGTCAATTAATAATTTTCCTGAAATCCCAAATTTAAAACCCAAATTTATTTCCGGGTTTACCTCTGAATAAATGAAGCAATCCAAAAATAGAACGAATTCGTTGGTTGTCTCCTTATCACGTGACGATATTAGCAATACAACAATATGGCTGCCTTTACGGGGGTGCCGAAACATGTCAACTGAGTGGAAACATGTCAATTATCAGTAATTTGTACACTCTTAGTAGAAACTTGATTAATCGGAGCCATGACTGCCTGGGTTCCTGTCAGTTGTAACAAAAATGCAGTCGGTAAGTGATTCTTCGCCCATCTGGGGTGTTTTTAGATGTTCGTAGGCCTCACTGTGAAAGAAGGGATTGGTCGCTAATCACAACGTTATACACACACTAAGTTACGGCTACAGGCTAGGCACATATTGACTGTAACGGTGTATCGCGTTGCTTTCTATTGAATAGGCTAGGAGTAAACTGTTTATACTGTATTGGGGCTGTACACTGACACATTCGGTTACTATGATTGTGAAACTTCAGACGCAATCGACACATATTCGTTTACTTTGTGAACTGAAAATTGAAAAAAGGAAAGAATGTTCAGAGGTTTTCAAGTATTAATTCCAAATGTGTTTATAACATTAGGCAAGATTTTCAATAATCGTGGCAGTTGTGGAACTTGTGATAAGGCCGGACCCAGTGTGACCCACTCCCAAGCACAAGGTTAGCCTCTAAAAGAGCCTAGCCTACCATCTACAGTATCTGGCTGTTTGGCGAGATCTGAAAGTCTTGTATTAGCCTGAATCCCAAGATTAAGCCCTAGAAGCCCACAGGGCATCTTAGTTGATATACATATGTTCTGATAAACACTGTTTAGCTATACTCCTTAGGC
Source organism: Holothuria scabra (assembly GCA_037179385.1). Classification (NCBI taxonomy): domain Eukaryota; kingdom Metazoa; phylum Echinodermata; class Holothuroidea; order Aspidochirotida; family Holothuriidae; genus Holothuria; species Holothuria scabra. The sequence continues at coordinate 41,121,108 of CM074194.1, forward strand.
TAGCCTAGGCATAGTTGATAGTGATAGACAGTGCTTACTCCATCACTTGGTCCCTGTCAATCTGTATGGATATGTCTGAACCCGACAATAATGGAATCTCTACTCGAAGACCTCATCCATCTCTTTTCATTACCTTGCTGGAAAAAAGGACTGCTACAGGTTTTCTCCAATTCCAAGGACAGGGGCTGAGTAGAATTGTTTGACCTCCAGCCATTAGGAATTCTCCCGCTTGTAAACTGAATTTCATATCCTTGAGGAGATCCCAACATATTAATCTGAATTAAATTGTCTGTCCTCTAGCCGTTTCACACCTACAGCCATACACCATGTTTGTAGTATCCTACCAGATGTAGTCACATCTCTGGTGATATGTGGCTTTTATTGACAGTGACAGCTGACTGATGGGTTTGCACAGATTTTTTCCCCCTGCAGTAGGCTAGGCTATTCTGAATCTTACCAATATCTATCACTCAGGAACATTCCAAATTCAAATAAAGATTTTTGATCAGTTGAAAATGAGCTATGATTCAGTAATTCAATGAAAAATGCCCTCAAAAATTAAAATATCATGGCATATCTCTTATACTACCTCTAATAATAATACATTGAACTTATAGCACCAAATCAGAACAAATGTGTAGCTGCTCTAGGTGCTTGACAAAAAATAAAATCAAACAACAATTTCATTTCAATCAAAGGAGCAAGCAAACAAATGAGTCTTGAGGTTGCACTTAAATGTAGAAAAATTAGTACATAACCGAATATGGTTGGGTAACTGGTTCCACAAGTAGGGAGCAGCATATGCAAAGCATCTGTAACCATATGATTTCAATTGTGGATTAGGAAGAGCAAGGAAAGCCTTCCCAGAGGTACAAAGAACACGAGCAGGAGTATAAGGAGACAGAAGCTGAGAGATACTGTATAAACAGGCTGTCTTAAATGTTGAGCACAAAAAGTAAGCAGCAGTATTTTAAATTTGATTCTCTCACTAATAGGAAGCCAGTCAGACTGGATAATGTGATGTCACATTGCAAAAGTATTGAATTGAAAAACTGTATTTTTGAGAGCCAGTGTACATTTCATGATGCTCACACCAAAAACCAAGCTTTTTTGAGGTTCATACATAATCAAACAATTGGATGCAATTCAGGATTGCTTTCCATGCACATTAAAATGCACTAACTCCCGACACATACTGATAGCCTTTTATGTACAGTACACAGTCTGGTAAGTAGCAAGTTCTTGCATGTACATGTAATGAACCCACCATACATTTGCTTGTACAGTACCCATACTGTACTGGTACAGTGTAGCATACACATGGACTGAGTCATAGCAAACATGTCCTACATTATCCATATGCGCAATACGTTTGGCATTTTACTCAGGAGGTTATATAGCCCAGTGGTGTACACGTTGGGAGATGACTGTTTCTCAAGTACCGACCTAGTAGGGGTTGACTGCTTCCTCTCCGAGAAGGTTCCATGCTGATGCTGAAAATAACTTTCTCGCATTTCATCCTCCAAAGTAGTAACTACCTGTAGTCAGTCTGTGCTGCAAAGTAGTTTGTTACTGAAAAATTCTACAGTAATAACTTTTTCCAAACTCTAACATCAGCTAACTTTGAGCCAGGAACCTTTTGCTGATCATGTGGCACTCTGGGTTTGTCTCCCACATAAGTTATTAACAAAATACTGTACCACAGGCAGATCTACAAGGTTTTCTCTGAGTCAGTGTTTCACTCTATTTTAGAGGCCTCCTTACAGTATGGTGTGCCAAAAAAAATGTTCAAACTGTAATTCTAAGACTGATCATGTTACATATGGCAAACTGAATTTATGACATGTGTTTGAATTCAGGACACTTTTCATTGGTGTCTTTGCTTTGCCACCTTCACACCCATGATTGAATAATGGCTGCTGTTCTGGGAGCATACAGTACTCATACGAGCCCTATCAATGGAAGGGGGGAGCAAGCATTTCAATCAGCAGGCAGTTCTGCCCCTACCAATCTACCAGTTGAAAATGAGAAAGCGCCACCTCATGCTCCATTTTTTATTGAGCTATTCTATAACAGTTAAAATTCAGGTCAGTTCTGAAACTTTTTAAAACCTACACAGGCTTTGACAGAAAATACAGTATGTGCAGTGTTTTGCATCATGACCACTTAATATTCTATCTAGAGTTCTGCATGATTTTCAGCAGTAACCTGCTTCATGTATTGTGATGATGGGTTCATGGCTGTAGTGCAGTCTAGTTTCAATAATATTCTGGAAAACTCCACTCTCTGGTGTTATCATTACTGGACAGGGAGAAGAATTCTGTGCAAAAATTTAGCCATGAAAGATGAATTAAATCCACACAAAATTGGTGACAGTACAACTTCCATTAAAATTGGACAAAAATTTCTTGGTATCAGCTAATGGAGTCACTAGACTTGTTTACAAAATATACTGTAGGGCAGCAGAGGTTAGCCTATAAGCTATCACACCCTAATACTGTGGTCTCACGTACCCCGCGCTCAAGGTAACACCATGTTACCTTGCGCTTGATCCACCTAAAAACACAGGGTTAAGCAATTTTAAACACCGTGTTTGTTTTAATCAAGCAAGGCCACAGGTGTTTATCCCACTGATGACAGGTATTTTCTAATATTTTGCAGTTATCGGTAGGTGAAATATTTGACCTTGTTACTATGGTAACACTACCCAATCAACGAAACACATTACGTCAGAACACAGACTGGAAAACACGCTTATTTCAAGTTCACTTTCAAGTATAAATTTATGTATTTAATTCATTTTCTGATATGCTGTATTATTTCCGATTTGAATGAAAGTTTCACCAAATTTCTTAAATCTAGTTGGGGCATCCCATGAGATGGAAACTTTACAAGGCCGGTAGTCAGTGAGACTGAAAATTTTAATGAGAAAGGATAGAAAGGAGACCAAAAAAAAAAGAAAGGTGAAAATTTCAGGAAACCGAAAATTATGAGGCAAAAGTCTGCTAGACCAAAGAATGAGAATATGCCCTGTGACCAAAAATTAGTACTTTTCAGCTGTTTTTTAGTGTCAGTCTGGCAAAACCTTTCTCAGTTTTGGTCTTGCAGACCCTATTTTTTGTCAGTCTTGCAAACCTTCCCTCTTGTGAACCTTTTTTGATTTTTGTCTCATGAACCTTTGTGTCTACTTTTTTATTTTGGGACTCCCAAACCCATAGTTTTGTGGGCTTGTAACCAATTTAAAGTAGGGTTCATGAAAAAAATAGTTTTGATTAAGATTCCTTTGAAAGATGTGTTTCATGTGCTGACCTTAAGTGTTCAAAATTTTCACAACAACTTTGAGATGTCTGAGTTTCCCTAATTTGAATTATCTGTCATTCAGTTTTTCTTAGCTTGTGTAGCAATTTGCCCATTTTTTTGTTACAAAATGCTCTGCAGTACAGACATAATTTTGTAAGAAGAAATGTGTGTGATTTATAAACCGTTTACAGGCATCTTCAACTACAATCCACATAAACTACAGTACATAGGCCTACAGTAATATGGAGGCTTTTAGATAAACGTGGTGTCTAATGTAACTATAGTCCATACTACCCTAATTTGCCAAAAAGACATGAAAAAAGAATTTTCTGCATCCATAGCATGGTATCAGGGAAATAATGAATAAAAATGCAGAAGGTTTCTATCTTACAAGGAGCTGCCTTCAGCTCTCCCCTCCCCCCCCCCCCCCTTCAAGTCATCCATTTGATCGTGTGACATCTCACTTCTGTGGCTTGAATTGATGCAGGAAGCACTACGAATACTGTAGTTGCCACCAGGGGCCCATTCCACAAAGACTTACGCACAATCTTAAGTTTGATTCCCCATACTTATGTCAACAGTAAATCATATTTAAGATTGTGCGTAACTCTTTCTGGAACGGGCCCCAGGTCTTAGAAGTGACAACTGTAGTAGAGATACACACTTGGCTGATATTGCTCATTCAGCTTTGACCCCGTCCGCCCCCAGAGCCTGAACCATGGCATTGTGTGACATCTACCTTTTGTCAAAGCAGGGAGTTGTCAGGGGGTAGATACAGTAGCACTATTCTAGCAATGGTTTCTAAAATAAGAAATCTGTTTTTTCCTTGACTATTCAGACTACTTGACTGCTACACAATCACATACAGTGCACAAAAACACAAATGAAATGAGGAACTTAAATTGTTCCAGGCAATTTAACTTGGTAGGTAAGTTAATCTATTGTCCCCAACCTTTTCCAGTCATACCTCAAAGTTCTTTTTGTCTGTTGCTCACCCACTCAAAGAGATTACATTGTCTATTGGCAGTTTAGTATACATCCTAGAAGTCTTGTTTGAAAGCCTGAAAGGTACAGTACCTGCAATCAATGAAATGTCATTACATACCTGGTAGTACGTAAACTTGGTGGAAACTACAATATTACCAATTACCTTGTCCATTGAAGATCTATTTTCAGTTGATTTTACAGTACAGTAAGTTGCTGGTACAAAACAGCTATTGTCAAAGGACTAATATCAGGGTAACAAGGAACAATGTTTGTGGTTTTATGGGGTTTAATACAGTTAGAAACCAGAAAGCTTACTGGGTACCTGTTGTCATTGTATAATGCAGTGGAGGCATTGTTAGCATACTGTAGGCCTATTTTTGTAAATGCCTGTGTCCATTGTAAATACACCACGATTTCCCAGTCAGCTAGTTACTTATCCTTCATTAGTTTAGTAGATCTATTACCTGGGAGCTGCCGTTACACAGATCTCTCCTTGCTGTGTGAGGACACTTCCATACTGTGGGGTCACAGTAGTGCTGTTTGACTCATCAGTTGGTTTCCCTGGTCAAGCTGGAGTAGTGGTGGATATACAGTATGATCTTGTTACATGTTACAATTTGGAATAATGTCAATTTGAATGGACACAAATAAGCATTTTCTATCAGCCTTCAAATGAATGGCCCATTGAAGCTTGTTCCAGTACTGCACTTTTCATGTACAAATTTCACACAGGAGTGAGCTGGAGATGGGGGAGAGGAAAACAGATGAAAATGATTGGAAGGGGGAGATGGATTTATGGAGGGGAGAGGGGAGACATTTGGGTATCTTCTCTTTCCTTATTTCTTATGCCACTGTCCTACACAAACCGGTCAATTGTACTATGACTTAAAGGTAAGGAGCAGCCCCCTAAACTTATTTTGAAGAAAAAGCTAAATAACACAATTTTCATCTTATTTCTCTTCAAAGTATCGTTAATTATATTTTATGACTTTACGATTGCGTCTTCAGGGTAAACCATGCAGTTATTTCTGGTAAATTTCACATTTGAAGAGGAAAAACATTGTCACATGACTCCCAACAGCCAATCATGAAACTGGACAGTCTACTACACTATTTCAATTTGGGATGACTGCTCCTGCCCTTTAAGTTTCAGATTCCTGTCCTCTTCCTGTTATCTTAAAGTGTACCACAAGTCAAAAAAAAAAAATCAAAAATATGTATTAAAAAGCATGGAAAGTAGGTGCTAACAGTCCACTTCCATCTTCATAGGAATTCCTGAGCTGAGATGTACAATGTTGCAGTTAATTCAATTTTAAATGGTACATAGCACAATAATTTGTGATGTCATTGTTGAACTGTAAAGTCAAGTTACTTTTACTTTGAATCTCGGGGGTTTTCACTCATCATTTTTTTTTCAGGAGTCACTGATTCTTTAGAATAAATTTTCAAGAGTCAAGGCAAAAAAGAAGGGGTCAAAATAAATCTGAGTATTATGCAACAAACTTTATTCCCGTGTCATGTTTTGTTTTCTGTATCTGAGGCAACCATGAAACCTTCAGAGTCAGTACCTCTTAACTACCAGGGAAAGGATTTGTGCCAAGTATCTTGCCATCCCCTTGTGACATTGGAGATGTTAGGTGCCTCTTCCCCCTCTCTCAAAGCCTGCGTGGGTTTGTTATGATTTGGCAGTTCATCATTTGTTGAATTAGTGTCATTTAATTCAGTTTGTGCCAGCTTTCATTTCGGGGCCAAGTATTTCAGCATTGCCATTACTAGTTCAGTCTTAGACCATATTTTATCCTCCAAATTTAAGCCTAATTCTTGTTTTTTCTAAAATGAAGGATATTTAAATGCACAAATGTGAGTTGATTTGTGGGCAATCGCCCTCACTTACCATAGCTAGCCAATGTGATGGACTCAGTATTGGGAAACCGCACCTGTCTGTAATCTTGTACAGTAGTCTGAAACAAGGTGGGTATTCACTTCTGTGTAGCTATACACTGTAACTAGATACTTCCCACACATATATAGATTATGATGGCAAAGTTTTCCTGCCAAAATGCCCCTGACACCAGACACACCTCCCAGAACTACTTATGCTCTTGAACCCTAGTATCCCTTCATCAAATGTGAGTTTACACAAGCTAGGTCTGCCACGATAACCATTTTTCATTTATCGATGTCGCCAGAATTTCCGCGACGATATCGCGATATCGCGCATTAGTCTAAACATTCTCCATCAGCGTCAAGGAAGCAAAACAGCTGTTTATTGCATGCAGTCACTACTGATTTCATACCAAAAGTGAGGGGAGATTGATTATGCGTGCATGTAGCAATATTGATTGTGCAGAACTCTTCACAAGTCTAGAACGTATGTGAGCTGTTACAGTATTCACTGCATTTTGAAACAGCTTCCGATTTTATATCATGTTTTCTTGTGGTGGGTTAAGCGCAGATTTCATTTCTTGTGACATCATAAATTATGATCATTTTAGATTACTGACTTAAGACAATAAAAATAGGGATTTCACAGTGGTTTAGTCATTTATTTGATTTATTGCGATATCACATCTTGACAAAACATTGGTCGATATCATCGGGAAAAACTGTTTCGACGATATCATGATATGGCGATATCGTGGCAGCCTAAACACAAGCCTACTATTAGTTCTTACAATATGACCAACACTTACATCGATGTAAATTACACTCTAAAATTAAAAGTGTGAACTTAGTCACTCTTTGATAGAGTGAAAAGTGTAAATTCACTCTATTAGAGTGATAATTCACTCCAAGAAGAGTTAAACTCACTCCAAAAAGAGTGAAATTCACTACAGGAAGAGGGAAAATTCACTCTTCCACGAGTGCCTGCCATAATCGCCCTTTTTTTAAGAGTGATCACTGAAGGCACTCCATCAAGAGTGAAACTTCGCTCGTTTTAAGGGAATTTCACTCCTCTTGGAGTGAATTTCAATCTTCTTGGAATGAATTATTACTCTAATGGAGTGAATTCACACTTTTCACTCTATCAAAGAGTGACTAAGTTCACTCTTTTGATTTTAGAGTGTACTGCAGTTTTGTGTAGCCTCTAGAAGCTGCCTACTTACAGTGCAAAAGTTATTGTAAGGTGTGAAATGCTAAGAGTTGTATTTTACTAAGTACTGTATCACAGACATCGTGCAAAGAGGACGGCAATGAGTGTCTTCCTTGATTCACTCATATCTTGCGTAGCATCTGCAGTTGATCATGTTTGGCTAATTGTATGTTAGTACATGGCTGGGATTTTGTTTACAACAGAAATTGAATTACCAGAACACTCTAATCATCAAGGCACGTTGATTTCTTGTATTCAATACACGTGTACTCGTTTCAAGTCCTGTCCAAATCAGGTAGCCTACCTAGGTGCTTGCAGCCGAGACGTAATGTATTTACATGATAAAGTTTTTTATTTAGATTTTAAGAGCATAATTACTGAGAGCTGGAAAATGTCTCAGAGAAAAAACTTGGAAGCTGGAAACTGTACCGCATTTTGTGCATTAATTTGCACAATGAATGTTGGCAAATTGCTTTATCATTTACTGAATGTTAAGGTGAAGAAAGCTGTGAGTCATTGATTTGACCCGGGTGCCCGGGTCAGTGAAATCACTGGAATCTTTGTCTTTCTTTGTTTTTGTGAAAGTTACTGCACCTTGTACTGTACTAAGGTGTGATAGCAATCTTACTCTTATGGGGTGATATGCTATGGAAGCAAACAGGAGTGTTCAAGGTCATAAAAACATTTTTAACTTTCAAAGGAAACCAAACATCTTATGTGAGTTGTACAACTAGAAAGTCACAAATTGCAGTATTGCACAAATGACCAATTTCTTTCAAGGGAACTTCAACATTTTATGTCTCAGCTCAGTAACATGTCCTATAAAGATGGGATTTGGACGGTTTGCATTCACTTTTCATGGTCTGTAACAGGACTATATATTTTTTGAGTTATTTGACTTGAGGTACACCTTAAGGGGATGAACTAACTATAGAGATTCATCCCTGACAGAGTTCAATTGCTAGGTGAACAGTGTTCACATGCTGGTCTGTCCAACTGGAGCACCATGATTTTGTTCAAGATTTCGTGAATAAAACACTGAACTGGTAACATCAGAAGGGTTGAGCAACAGTAGCTTATCTACCCTAGTTTATAATATAAAATTTTACAGTACTTAAGCCATACTGCTTTGCAGAATGTGATGCAGACTCATATTGGTTTGCAGTAAGCCCTTCAAACATGTCTAACCCACAGAAATTCTGAGGTAGGATTTGTGTCAGGGATGTTGGATATGGGGGTAGTACTTAACAGAAATCAGTTTGTGGGGTCTTGTTAACAGAGAAATTGTTCCTTTACAGGATGGTAGCATTGAGCCAAGTACTTGCTCTGCTTTGGGTGTTCAGTAGATTTTAAAGGACTCATTGAGTTGGTATCAATAACTTAAAGCAACTGTTTAAGGGTCACCACCACATGACACTGCTAAACCCATAATTAGCATTGATTAGTCAAGTTTCATATCCAATAGATACAGGAAAAGTTTAATTTTGATTTTTGTGGTGTCCTGACTTGTAACAGGTTTGTACTGTACATAATTTAAAAAAGTATCTGGTCTCAAATTTTTGAAAATGGAATTGAGCTGTCAGTACTCACACATAAAACAGCCATTTGTATGGATATGGGATCGGATTGTCCAAGTTTGACCATTCCTTAGAATGTGAACAAAACAGCATTGGAAAAACTTCTTGCATAAATTGAGCCACTTAAAGTGCAAAACTAAAACTTCAGTATCTGATTTTTTGTTTCACAAGCTAATGGAAACTGAGTTCTACTGTCTCTATGTTACTACAGTAGTTTTCCTTTTCATTCATGTATGACTGAAATTTTTGGACCAAGGCTTCTTATTACTGTTCAGGTAGAATACATTGCAAAATTGCAACTTGGCAGGTTACTATACAGTAGTTGTGTTGGCTGGCAGCTCAATTGATGAATGCCACATACTGTACAAGAAGGTATATACCTGTACCGTACTGTAGCTGTTGGTCACTCAGGCCACTCATGCAGTACTACTGGTTGTACTTGGTTTTGTTTCCTTGTAGGGTTCATTGCATATTTGGCCTTGCTTAATGGTACTTGTTATTTGTAGGACTACAGCTGTTTTGAATGTGTGAAGTTACTGTTTAAAAATTTGTCAGTAATATCTGGGAAGCTCTCTCAAATGACCATTTAAAAACCAATGCAAGAAGACTACTGTATGATGGCATGAAAGCAATGTACAATACTGTATTTCAATGTTGTCATTCATGTTGTCAGCCATTTGATGTGCAGGCACTAAAATTTGTTGATACATATTTTATCACTGGCTGTATAATTACCACTTGCCTGTACATTAGTGATTTACCAAATTATGCTCATTTTGGAGCCTATTTTCATACGGTTCATAGACCTGTTGTCATTGTTTTTCCCCCTCTCTTTTGGAGAAGGTACTGTAGCCTGTGAAGTTCAAGGTTAAAGCACTTTGGGACACCACTTATTGCAACAAGACTGTCTTGCCGTGATGAGCAACTGACAGCTAACTAGTTTTAAGAGCATAGTGTCCACATTATGCAACAAGTTGCAGTTGAATGAAGCCATTCACACAAAATTCTAAGGTTAAACATACTCTCAAATTTGTTGGATTGAAGAGACTAGAATGTGTTCTATCCATTTCTATCAACCGATCTTCGCAGGCTTCATTCCAGAAGTCCATCGTTGTTGTCACTTGCACGTTTCAGTTTCATGCTACTGAACATGTTTTGTCGCATAAAACTGGGTTGTGTGTCTGCTTGGGACTAGTTGCCAAGCATTCCACACTTTGCAACATGTCTGAACAATCTTGTTGCAATAAGTTGCATCGCGTACAGTTGCATAGTGTGGACAGGGCTCTAGGGTGTCTTTTTGAATATGGTTGGCAGAACTTGGCACTTATTTCAAATTTGTGATGCTCAATGCAGGCAGAATTACTCCATTCCAAAATGTTGGACTTGGCCAAGTTTGATCAGAATTTCAGGGCGTAAGTAAATGCAGTATGACCTCTTCTCATATTGAAGACAAGCCAGTAAGTCACAACCTGAAAAAAAAGTTGTGGCCAGTCTGACTTTAACCAGTTGCTCAGAAACTGAGCCCTAAAACCTCTTGTAATCTATCAGATATTGAATAATCCAAACAGAGATCTAGAAGAATTAGGCCTGTTGTTGATGCAGTACTATGTTTCATTCAGTACATGCACAGCATTTCACAGCTGCTGGGTAATTCTAAACATTAATAACATTGTCACCAAGTTTAGGGACACACGTAGGAAAATTCATGTCATACATTGCACAAGTTATGTCTTTGAGGGACTCCTTGGCATGTTAGGCATGCTCCCTGTTCAGGCTGACAAACTTTTGTCTGCCTCAATGTTTAGAATGCAACTCAAGCCAGATTACATCACTCTCTAGCTTACCCTATTATGACAGCCATTTGCTTGGAAAATTTATTAACCATGAACCAATTGCTAACTTGTGTTAAAGTCAATTGGAAAAAGCACACAGTCAGTGTAAATATCAGGCCTTGAAATTTGAGGTGTGCAAGAGTGATTGCACACCAGCATTCACCTCAAATCTCTGTTAGGGGTGTGATTTGTCGTTCATCTAAATGAAGGATTGTAACTCATATGAATTGAAATTTAAAAGTAATTTTATTAAAACTCAAGGCCTGAAATGGAAGCAGCAAATGGATTATAAGAACAATAGGTAGAAATTATCTGTGTGGCATATCTTCTCTTGTTTGCTAAATTACCTGTATGTTCGTGGGGTCAGGGCAAAGGAAAGAAGAGTTTTCATAAATATCATTTGTGGCCGAGTTTTCTTAACGAAAAAAGGTTCATTATTTTACATTTTAATCTTCCAGGGCTAATATTGTCCTTCCAATACCCCTATCACTTGGCCTTTGCCTGAAAAATACCTGCAGTGAACATTGAAATACCTGTAATTATCAAATCCATGTAGCTTGGTGCAATTTTGCAATTGCTAGCAAAGTGAAAAAAAAAATCAGTATTCTTTGCAGTGGTTCTTAAGGACCAAATGTTTGGTACAGAGTACTACATCTTTCATAGGAGCTCATCACTGTTTCTCCCCCTCTCCTGTCAGGATGAGTTTGGGTTTATAATTTAACCTGCACACATGGACGTCCACAGAAAAAAAAATCGGGAGGGGGGATGGCAAAACCTCAGAGTCACCATGAATTGACACAAAGCAAAATTTCGGCCCAAAATGCCTCCCAGATTGCTGGAAATGGCATTTCTAAAGCCTATCAATCCATAGCCCGTAGAAACTTGAAAAACATGTTTTGCTTCCATTTTTTTACTTTTTTTATATGTTTTTTCCAAATTTTTTATTTTCCGGGGGGGCAGGGGCAAGTGCCCCCCTTGCCCATGCCTGCGGACGCCCATGCCTGCACACAGTATTCCACTAGAGGGGAGTCCTGACTTGAAAGCATATGCACTTTATTTGAACTGAATAGAACTTGAATTGTATTTGAGGTTACTGTATCTCAGTGTTCCAACACACACAAACCCTTATACACTATCCTCACCTAATCCTTATCATGTAACATTGATGTTGATGTAAACTTTTCGGAATAAAGAGATGTCTGAACTGAGAGTTGGTGCCGTCTTTGAACTTTTTATCTAGTTGACATGACAGTACAACATGGTGAGGTGTCATAAAATTTTTTCGAATGAACTAGCAAATCACACTGTTTCTGTCCTAGCAAGATGGTATCAGTTGGTGATTATCTCTAATTTAGATCTTAGAATACTTCATCCTTCATAAAAAAGACCCAACTTAACAGGAAATTGAGTCATTATATGTAGTATTGTGCCAAAGGTTGACTGTTAAATATTACAAACGCTGCTTTCAGAATCATATTGTGAGCATCTTGAACTTATTAACAAATACAGTATGCTTCTTGTTCAAGTAGGAAGATTTATTGCAAGTCTCTGTACATTATTATGAAGGCATTGAAGGCTATTAAAACCTTGCAGTTTGGTTTATGGGCATACACACCTGATCTATCCAAACTGTGCACTACTGTATAATGAAGTGTTAGCTGTCCACTGTAGTATTTAAAGCAAGCAATTAGACACATACAGGTACAAGATTAGATTTAGTGTTGTGCAGGGGTGTTAACCTTGTTTGTGGATTGGGGAGGGGGGGGGAGGGGCTCAAAAATTTTCCAACAGCCAGAACCCTATATGGTTTCCCTTACCGGACTTAAGCAATCAACCCACACGAGCCTAAGCTCACAGGTATACACACACACAAATGAAAATGCATACACTCACATTGATGGACATGTGCACAATAGATAGATTGCTCATTATCAATGCAGTATTTTTTCTTTATTAGGTTGTAAAATAAATAGGCTCAAATTAATGTATCGAAACCCTTAGGTCATACTGTATGTACGGTATGCCACAATGTCATATTTTGTTCACTTTGCCTGTTAAATTTTTTAATCTGCCGGACTTATTTGGGGAGGGGGGGAGGGCAAAATAATGTTTCTCTCCAATACTTTCAATGATGGGGCAATTACCCCCACCCCATTGCAACTACAGTTTGGAAGAAGGTTTTATTATTATTGTAATTGCTACTGTACTGTTGTATCAACTAAGGTGTGTGACATTCCCATGACCATATTGAGAAGCAGGGCTGAAAAGATTTGTTTCCTAGGAAAAGACAAATTTTCCACGTTTCAATATTTCCTTTTACTAAAGGGGAAAAGTTCTCGCCAGTTGCCCCAAGTCCTCCATTTGTGCAATTTCCATGGGAGGAGACTTCTTTAATACCAGATTCCCAACTTGTTACACCCTTGTTGAGAAAAAAACATTTTTCTTCTCATCACGTTATGTGGCAGTACATGTATCTAATTAAAGAACTATGTGGGTTTAGAATTTCTGTGGACTACTAAAAAAAATATAGTTTGGGATGAGAGTTAACTGCCTTTAATGCCTTACACATTTTAAGTATATCTTAAATGACATTCTTCCCTGTCCATTGTCCAAAATCTAGGTCCTCTCATTTTAGAGAGAAAAAAAAACACAGACATGACCACCTCAGGGTACCAGTGATGTATTGACAAGTAAACAAAAGTAGAACCCCTGAGCTACAGTATTTGCATCAAGGTGTGGCTTAAGGGCAATTTATTGAGTCCTATGATCAAGTGATTTTATGAAGCCTGCTAAACTCATCAGATATTCCTCCAAGGTCTTTTGCACATGTGAAATGCTTTACCTGCACTTTTCAAATTGTTATCTGTAATGTGTATTTTACATATTGCACAGGTAATATACATTACAATGGGAACCTCAATATTTGTCAAGGGGTGCTTGCTATTGTTTTGGGAACTTTGAAAAGTGTCAACAGATGTTACAATATGTAAACAGAAACTTAATGGCTGCTCTGTGCTGAACATTTGTAAGTAAGAGTTATTGACTCAAGTTAGCTATTTTCAAAAGGAAAATGACTTCAGGACTAAATATCATGAATTTTACCTATAGAAATACTGTGGTACACTGACTGAAGTAAATGACTCAACTCAACAGCAAAATTGGGGACTTGTTATAACTCTGTGAATGAAGCAATTAGGCTATTGTACATTAGTCCCTGTTGACCACAGCTAGTTGACAATTGAAGACTGTCTCATCTGAGGCATCCTCCTCTGAGGTGGCAGAGCCTTCAGTTGTCAACTTGTCAAGCAGATTGTGACATTAATGAGCTATTTGCACTATATTCAGTAGGAGGAGTTTTCAAATGTAAGGTTGTAGGACATCAGGGACCTGTCAGTTTCACTAAACCTTTATAGAGCTGCCACATGTTAGAGCTGTAGTTTCCCAATATGGCCAGTAACCAGTCAATACCAGTGAAAGGAACTACTAATGATGGGAAAGTTAATAAGGTGAGTTATGGTGAAAATCTCATGGATTCAAAGTCCATTTCCATCGTTTTCCGAACCAGGAAACGGTTTCATTTGTAGTTCACAATGTATTTTAATACAGAGGATAGGACGGTTAAAACTTATTCAAACTTTTCCAAGTATTTTTCACTACTTTTTAACAATTCTTTTCACACACACAAAAGAAAATTCTATTTTGAAATGCAAACTATTGCTCACCTTACATTGGGTGGTGCTGGGCGGTGACACACAGCCTTCCAAATTCCTACCCAGCACTCCATTAAAATACACCTCTCCCCACCTACCACAAGTAAATGAAACCTAAAACTAGCCTCAAATTCACTCTCTAAAGTAAAATGAGATAAAAAGAAAATTAATGGCTGAAAAATGGGGGCAGGTGCCATTGGGTGGGTTGAGGTGCTTTTCAATACCTGTTATGTGAGACTAGAAAATAAATATTTGGTATTTTAAAATTTCTGAAGTGTTAGTGAAAACCATTTGATAAATCTATCAAGCTGTAGGAAAGAGGAACTTTGCCATTTCCCTTGAACACATCAATTAAATTGTGGTTTTCTTTTATTCATTGGGTCCTGTGTCCAGACCACTTCCTTAAATGAATTTCCAGTTCTAGTACACATTATTTGTGAGATGGTTTTCCAAAGTGTGTTCAAGCTACAAAACTGTCTGGTCTGTTTCAAATTTTGCATCAAGATTTGCTGTACACAAAAGGCTCGTCCATTGTTTACAAACGAATGTCATCTTAGTTGGGTGTCAAAAGTCACAATGAAAGGTGGATTCCAATTTGTCTACTTTCTGCGTGCAATCAGACAAGCATCAACACACCCAACACTTAACATGATACACCATACATGTGTTCTTGTGCATACTCTATGCGCCTGAATGCAGACCAGTTCATGCATGAACACCCTACTGCAGGTCACCCTCTACTTGTACAATTCCTACATTGTCACAATGTCACATCTGATGTGGGTCCCAACTCTTAGGGTGCTTTTACACTTGATCCGGGTTTGATCGCCTGATGTTATCAGCATATTGAATTATGTGTATTGCTTGATTCTGGTGCATTTACACTTGTCTCATACTCTGATCCTCCTCTATGCTTAATCCAAAGTGGCATTACGAAATACAGGCACACGCGCATGCGCACCAAAGTGTAAACAAAAAATAGACCCTGTACATGTACCATGCATACCGTACCTTGCCTCACCGTTGATCCGGCGAGCATATACAATACAGATTTGATCGCCTGCACAGGGTCTGATCCTCCCCCTAATACTAGGATCAAAATTGGGCAATCAGATCCGGATCTGATGTGCATTTACACTAGAAATTTGATCTCAAGCAGTGGATCAGACCCTGCTCAGGCGATCAGATTTGGATCAAGTGTAAATGCACTCTTAAAGTAAAATCCAATTTAGTAACACACCCTACAAGCTCTGAAAAACTGTGGACCATACAGAGAGTAGCGAATTATAATAGAGAAGAAGAGTTAATACACAATGGAGCAGCACCTCACAGAAAATTGCTCCAATTGCCATCTTCACTATACCAGCTGAGCAGAGTCATTGTTCTCCCTCCCTTTTGGTGTCAACATGGGTGGAAAAAGTTGGGAAGTTGATAGGCTCCTACCCAGGAAATTTGGCCATCTGGAAGGAAATTTAGGTAGCTGTAGGGAAATTTCCTTTTCCTGTACATGAAAATATAGGGAGAACTGTGGGAAATTTTACTCTTCCAGAGAAATAATTCTACTTCCTTCCTTGGATATAAACATTTTTTCCAACCCTGGGTGTCAAAGCCTGGCAAGATTTTATCCCATGGACTAGTAACACCTCGCACCCTCTTCAATCCAGGGGAAGTAAGCTGTAATTGTAAACAGTTTGTACAAAGAGCTGCCATCTGAATATTTAGTGCCATAGTTAATGGGCAATGGCCCTTTCTGATACCCATTGCTTAGGAATAGAGAAGCTAATACAATTCAGTCTTATAGGAAACTATCTGCTTTACATTAGAAAAGAAAGAGATAGAGGAAAAAAGGGTCATGACCTTTCTCATTGGCCATTAGTATGATTTCAAATCTAGCCCAAACTCAAAAAGGTCAGATTGTCAGATGTTCTCTATTTTTTGCACACATATTTTTCATATTTATACATCTCCCACTGCACATTTTGGTTAATAAAAGCAAATGAGATACATCACTTCACATGCACTGCTGATTGCCATTCTGGATAATATGGTTTGAATTTTAAAGATTTCCTTTCAGGCTCACCCTACAAGGTGTGTTTGTTAGCATGGCATAGGTCTAACCTGGTTGCAACAGGGCTCGAAATAACCAATGGCCCTTTCTGATGACCGTGATGACCCCAGTAAATGTCCATTGAAATAACATAGACCAATGACAATTTTGCTTATTTCTGCCTTTCCTTTTTTCAAGCTTATTTGGAGCCCAGTTACAATGTTGGGAAGGGGGTGGGGTGGGTTCTTTGCATTGTCCGAAATCACAAATTTATCATTTGACCTTTCAAAGAGGCCTATTAATTTCTGACAAATTCAGACTAAAGGCCACCTCACTTTTCTGAAATGCAGGGCTGGAATCAAGGTTCCAGCGGGGCAAGGCCATTTTTCCATCGGTTTTGAGGGCATTTCATCTGAACTGAGAGGGCATGAAGGCCAAACAAGTGATTTTGTACTGACCACAATTTAATCTCACAGGTAGGGCACAGAGGCCAAATGGCCTTGATGGTCATTGAATTTTATAGGGCAACAAGGCCATTGCCAAAAATACGAAGGCCATGGCCTTCGTGGCCTTTCATTAATTCCAGCCCTGGAAATGGTTAACAGACTTGCTGCTAGAGAGTTTGTGCCATGTGTGTATCAATGGCAGCACTTACAATTGTGTAGAGTTTGTCCTTTGAGATTTGATGCAGAGATTAAAACTATTTTACTGCTACTGTTACTGTAGTACATGTACAAAGGTGTGCAGTACTTGATTTACGTGCAAGCTGTGGGTGGGGGGGGGGGAGGGTGACGAAGTATTGAGGAGCTACAAACCCAGATCTTTTAGAAGTAAAGTATCATGTACTGTAAATACCCCAAATTGCCAATTGCAGGGTTATGCAGCTTTACACTTTGAATAGGAATACTGTACAACAGATTAATATAAGCCAATTTATTTATGTATTATTTATTTATTACAAATTTGGTACAAAGAAAAGCAAAGGTACCAGGTAAAGTAAGTGGGTATAGACCAGAGATCTGAAACACACACTAAAAAATGAGTGCACCTCTTAGACAGAAATCTCGGAATTTGTGTACAGAAAACTGCATGCCTTCTGTACTCATAGGGCAATTAGTGCTATTGATCACCTTCTACTGGAAAGAGCAGTATGTGGGGACATTTTTCATAGCCCCTCCTCTCCAAAACCTACCCCTCATAGAAGAAGACAATGTTTTTTATAGGTCAGGCAATGGTGAAGATATACACCCCTTAACATTTATATGCAATAGAGAATATGCTTAAATCTGGTTTCACTCCCTTCCCCTGCTCTTTTTAATTTTTAGCTCATAAGTTCAAAGTGTTTTTTGTTCGCAATTGGCAATGTAGACATATCCAGCTTGCATTGTTAAACTGTTAAAGTAATATGATGCCATAATAGGGGAGTATCAGTTACAAATTATGTGCTTTAGCCCAAGTACACAGTATTAATACTATGAATTTCCATTAGATATCTTCTGTGCTTCAAGTATGTTTATTTTTGATGAGAGGAAAATGATTGGTAATAAATTATTGATGTTTTGAAATTTGAGCTGACTGCAATCAGTTTGGTGAAAATTTAATTTTCAATTTTGTTTCTGGCTTGTGTCATTGTCTTTCAACTACGAAACTGTCATAATTTCATTGAAAAATGAAAATGCTATTGGTTATATCAAATTATACTGAGTAATGCACACTCTGTATTAGCTGTACATATCAGCCACACCTGCATTTGTGATTGGGTATCATTGAACAGAATGATATTCAATACAGGTTGCTGTACTTTCATGTTCTGTAGTCACACCATGGAAGTACTACCTTGGTCACATTTTACTTGGGAAATGATCAAGAAGGAAAATAGTAGTTTCGGCAGTAAGGAATAATTACTGTACCATGATTTTTTCGATTTTGAGCATGTCCAAAGTCTCGGTTGTGTCAGTCTTGCAGTTAGAACTGTGGCCCTCTTTGCAGAAGTACAGTAATTAAGTTAAACAGTTTTGAAGTAGGAAGAATTATAAGAAGTAAAGTTTTGATAACTCACTTTGCAGACATATACCCAGTGTACAATGCACTTATTGTACAGTACCCCTTGCTACATCTAATTTGCATTTATACTCTTGTGCTCTGCAAGTTTCTCGGAGAAGTCCATAGTTTAATTCCTTTTAAAGTCTGGTGACCAGTACTATATACTTTATTGTTGCTCTATGTGAAAAATGCTTAAAAATGTTAAAAACAACCATTATTTCCTTCAGAATTCTGTAATTCTATTCACTGTTGGCTCTTTTTCAAAACAAAGTACAGTTTTTGCACATGGGCGTCCGCAGAAAAAAAAAAATCAGGGGAGGGTCAACACCTCCGAGTCACCATGAATTGACAGGAAGTGTCCAAAATGCCTCCCAGATCACTGGAAATGGCATTTCTAAAGCCTATTTTTTGCATATTCTTTAGAAATGTCATGTGCAGTCCACATGAAACACAAAAACTAGACAACATGAGGGTATTTAATTAAAGGATTTAGAAAGGATTAGCAAAAATTTTAAAAACTCTGCAGTGCTTGCCAAATTTGAATAACTGCTGAGAAATCTCAAGCCCAAACTCCCACACCAATTGGGCTGTATTTCTTTAAAATATATTACGTAAAACATCCTTACTCAAATCAAGTACCACTATAACAGTCTGAAACCTGACTTTTGGGTGGCAAGTTGGGTTTTTACTCAATGATCTTGCTGTACAGTGTATCTTGCCATTCCAACCCCATCCCCACTCAAAAAAATAATAATAAAATCAAATTAGTCCTTGGGATGGTCATAAACTGGGTGGTAACATCAAGTAAAATCAGACTTACTATTTATAGGGAATTGCATTTGTTTTGCAAGAAAATTAATCCTTTTAAAACTAAAATTTTATGACACAGGGTGAATAGATTATCAAAAATAAGGTAGTATGGAAGCCTCTTTTTCAAGAATAAGTTTCCCACAGATAGAATTTCAGTTGTTCGTTTCTCGAGAATAATTTGTTCACCTAAACCTTTCAACTTTTCAAATGATGCAATGTCGATGGCTCTTCTTGCACATAGTATTTTGAAGAAATTGCTGTGGCTTAAGACTGAATTGTTGGAAAGTGTCTGAGCCATTTTCTTTGCGTTCTTTGTTGGAGCATTTTAAGAACAATAGGCTTGTTTCTCTTTAAAAATGCCCATAGCTACTGTTTTACTAGATTTCTCAGACATGAATATAGAAAAGTTGGCTTTTACATCTTTCTAGTTTTTTATCTTCGTAGCCATTGTCTCATATTAATAGAGAGTGAGTTTACATGTACCTGGACTTAAAAGCACAAAGGTATTCAACCATCACTTCACCACATTTCAGCTGTCAATGCTGTAGGTCCGACGTATTCAGTGCTCTGTATGGAGTTCAGCCAGCATGTACCAACTAGTAATATGTACATGTATACATTATGATATGTATGCATAGTACAGTATATTTGACATCATTCCGAGCAGAGCCTGCTAATAATATTATAATCTGCCTTGAGGGGAGCAGTTAGCATCTGCTAAACTTCAACACTTTTTACAATTTTCAAATCCTGATGCTATGAAATTAGTCCCGGGTTTATGTCAACAATAAACCAGGGTGATTCAGATATTTACATTAGTGACAAAAGTATGCTGTGGGCAAAATCACAAGGTGTTTGGTGACAGTCTGTGCATGTGTGTATGTGTGGGACTGTTCGCTCTGTCTGTTCAAGTTAGCATGTTTAATGATTATCAAGCATGTGAATAATAATTGAACACTGATAATTATAATTAAGATGTCAATGCAGACAAGGGAATGTTGGTTGTTGGTTTAATAGTGAATGGTAGTGTAGTTGTGTTTGTTTGCGTGTGGGTCTGTTTACATAATTTACATTACCTGTGTATGGCATGCTGTAAGATACAGTAGTAAAGGGATTGGACAAAGCAATGTGCACTGGCTACTGTGAGCATGTAACTGTTACAAAACAAACATCGTAGGGACATAAAGAGTCCTGTTGTACTGGTTCATATAGTTCCATAGGGATTCAAAAATTTGGAAATAAAAGGTATGGATAATGTGTTGTTTAAATTTGTACACGGTAGATTTTTACCTCATATAGCTTTGGAGTGCAGTGTACTGTACAGTATGCATCATTGGTTGTGCACGATTAAAAACTGGACAACTTGTTGGAGATTCTACAGTAGATGCATTGGTGGGAACATTTCATTTATTTGGTTTTTCACAATATTTAATAAGATAGTAGGCCCTAATTGATACAGTGCTAGAGCACTACATGATATTATGATATTGAGAAGGGAAGCACTCAAAAAATCAAGAGCCTGTCAAAAAAAAAGTAGATAATACCAGCTGAGAAAGTGCAGGTGACATAAAAAGAAAAATGAAAAAAAGTGCCCACCTTTATATAACTGTCCAATTTTATAGCACCTTTTAAGATTTACCTATCCTACCTCGCCATTGTCCTGCATTATACTGTACCTTTGTAAAACCTTTCTGCTCCCACGTTTAATGTGACCTCTGCCTCCCCTAACACCCCCCTTCAACTATAGTATCAAAGAAAACAATTTAAAATTGAACGGTGATTGGCTGTAGTGTTGTCACAATTAGACTGTTGAGGGAGGCATTTTGAGGACAAAATTTTCTGGTACTCTATTTGTTAAAATGCATGGTGACCATTACCATACATAACCAGAACTAACATGAACCTATATGAACGAAAAAACATACTGTACATTAATCAGATCCATAACTTACAGAGTACCTGCAGCTAAGGTTTACTCCTATTTCTGTCCTCCGTGGGGAGAATGGCCATGCAAACATATACTGGTAGTATACTGTATGTTTCAACCCTTTCGAATGTACAGAACAGTGTGTCTCATGTTGTAGTTGGTACTTTTTATGACTTTTGTGTCAGAGTTTTAAACTTAAGGCCACACGTCATTATCATGTAATGTAGTGACACATCATAGCTATAGAGGCACTACCCTACTTGTGTATGTGGCTTTGCCTGCTCAGCTCTCCCCAGCTGAAGACCAATTTATGTATCATATAATCAAGGATCAATTTTAACCTCTATTACTTCCTGTACATACAAGTACAATGCTATCATCCTATGTTGTAGGCTGCTTTACTTGTCTACACTGTACACAGTAAACTGTCTCTACTGACATCACAGTATTAAAGCTTGCCGATGTATTATTGTGCCACACTCCTTTGTACAGTATCTGCCATACAATCCAGTGTAGAATACTGTAGAACTGTAAACCTCAAACATCCAAGCATTCATTTAATCATTTTTGCTTCAAGCCTAGATGATTCATACAGTTCGCTCAAGTTTTTCACAATGTTTCTATTAGTAAACAATTTATAGTTTCATGATTTAAAGTTATGAATTTTCTCTACAGATAGGAAGTCTGATTCAGCTCAGCCCTTGTGTCACACATCTTGGTAAATAGTAGAACGCTTGGTATTAAAACAATGTAGCGTAGCAGCTCTGTTCTTTTGAATTAGGTTACATCAGATACACACATAAAAGTTCTGTGTGGATTTGCTCATTCATATCTGTGCTAGTGCTCATGTACAGTATGTGCACATATGTATAACATGCAAATTTTGTGAATGGATGCAGGGCAGTGTGCTGTCAAATCTCCTTCTGGGCTTACGTACCTCCTGATTCACTTGTTTCGTTGATGTTCTGACATGTATTTCACTGTTGATATTGGACTTTAAAGGTCAAGAGCAGTCCCCACAAACTTCCTTATTTCTCTTCAAGGTAGCTTTCTTTAAAAAGGAAAAGTATTGTTCAATTGGGGTAAATCAAGCAGTTACTCCTAGAACCCATCAAAATTGAGAAGAAAAAGTTGATAGTCACATGATTCTCCAGAGCCAATCATGATACTGATTCAGGTTGGGGTAGCTGCATTTCTCCTTTTGAGCATTGCTTTAAGATAACCCCCATGTCTGTGTGGTTTGACAAAGTTCATATTGAATATTTATATTGCAGTTTACAAGTATGCACTCTGCAGAACAGTGTACTGTACATGTTGGAGTGTGCTTTGTACTGTAAAGGGTATGTTCCCGAAATACAGCATTTCCGGGAAATTACCACACTTCAGTTGTGTGTTTGTTAACCTCTAACATGTGCTTTGGTACACTGCATTGCACCAAGAATGGGATTGTTTTTGTTTACACCTGTATAGTATCAGAATTGGACATTTGATCCAATGATTTTCTTTTTTCTTTGTTTTTTTTGTTTGCCATTTGGGAAAAGGCAAGTTGACTTTAAGATGCAATATTAATGTACTCAAAACTATTCTCATCTATGTGTTTACAGTAAGTGGTGACATGATGATTGTCCTTTCTTGCACTGTATAGATGAATCCGATTAGCACGTGTTTTTAGTGACTGCAGGCAGCCATTAGTGGGGTCCATTAGCCTTTAATCATCTTCATTGATTGTCTATGTGAATTTCAAATCCTGATATTCAGTGAAGTTGAGAAAATCAAGACACACTTTAGTGTACAACCATCCATGGAACAGGTAAGGAAGGAAATTTGAAGATTAAAGATGATGGACCCCAGCAATGGCCTACTAAAATCAGACCATCACAATCTGTCCATATTTGTCTATACCATTGAAACCTCTTCTGTTATATTCAAAGGGAAATAGATCATTCTACTTTATGAAGAAAATTCCTTAAAACCATGATTTTTATTACCAGCAGAATGACAAAAGTTACCATTCCAATCTAAGTTACAGTAGCTAGACAACATAAATTTTAAATTTAAAAGGTTCTCATTATAAGAAACTGATTTGTAGTTATTGTAAACATTGAATAAAGGATTAACAATTTTTATTTTCTTGCAGGACGTAAGTATAGTTCATACCAGCCACTTTTGTAAATAATATTTAGCAGAAGTGGATCCTGCAGAATAAAAGGCAGCAATTTCAAACCATGCTTTGCATTTTGCTCTTAATTTCTATGAACCCCCTGTTCCCCTTGCATTCTGGTGGACAAACACTGGCACTATTTAAGACAAGTGGAAGCACTACAGGGAGATTGGAGAGGCATTTGCCCTCCTGGATTTTGTCCCCTCCCCTTCTCCCAGTGAGGTAAATTTGGAGGTAGGTCAGC
The DNA here is from genome assembly GCA_037179385.1 of Holothuria scabra. NCBI lineage: Eukaryota > Metazoa > Echinodermata > Holothuroidea > Aspidochirotida > Holothuriidae > Holothuria > Holothuria scabra. Next base: position 41,144,840 of record CM074194.1, read on the forward strand.
CAAAAACCTCTCTTGAGACTTATTTTCATCCAGAGATATACCACACCTCAGTGCTTGCAGGGACTTTGTCACCTGGACCTCCTCTGGGGCTTTGGCCCTGGCCTCCTCCTGCATGTGTGCATGCTTTGCATTGAGTTTCACTCTTGTGTACAAAAATTGAACATTGCCCCACCCCCTCTAACATTTTCCTTTGCCCCTAGTTTGCCTGCCACCCTAAATTTTTGCATTTCAGTGAGCTGCCATTTCTACTGCCATAATAGCCATAAACGGTAAAAACAGTATCTGCTCATTTACAGTTGGGTACTGGCCAAAGTATTGGCCCAACGTACATTGGAAATTTTCACCATATGCAATCTCTTTAGCATCCTACACAATACCAAATTGAACTTTGTTTGCATAGCATGTTGTATTGAGAGGGCTTTAATGACATCACCACAAAGCAGTTTTAACTGCCATCACAGATTGCCACAAGGTGCAGTAACTTTCAGATATAAAAACAGAGAAACAAAGAGACTGTAATTTGTGTAGTACAGTACAACAATGACGTCACAAATTATCATCAGTGTACCTTTTTAATTGAAGGAATAAACATAACATTATTTTCTATCTCAGTACAGAAGATGGTAGTTAGATTTGAATTTTCATGTTCTGTATATGGTTTTGAAATTTTAGACTTTTGGTCTGTCACTCTAAGAAATGTTTACATGTAGTCATGATGTGCTGTTTCCCTGTACTAGTGTAAATGTTAAATCATAGTATGTACTGTACTGTACAAACAAATTTTGAAGTGGTTTTGAAATTGTGGTCAAGGTGTTATTCACACTGTTATAAATTTGCAGGATAATTGTCACACAAGTACCTTTAGTAGTTGGAACACTTACTGTAACAGTATTTACAGTTCACTGGAAATTGCTGTTTGTAGTAACAGTAGTAATCAGTTTTACACCACTTCTGGTGTAATGTGGGTTAAACAAATTGTAGAAAGTGAAGAATTATTGTTTCACATGGCAGAAAGCAGAACTGCATTTTCAGGGTATGTAGGATAAAAAGGAGAAGGTTAACATTTGGGCACTAACTGTGTCCAGTAGTCATGACAAAGCAGGGCAAAATGGATGGGCTTCTCAAAAGCTAGACAAAGTTTGATTTTTCTCTTACTGTAAGTCCTTTCATACAACTGGATGACAGAGCTACACAGTTTTATACAATAAAAGTTGCCTGAAGACATTTTACTCTCACATTGTAGGAAACTGTTTCTTTACATTTTAGCAATTCCTGAGTAGTCATGTGACCTACAGTAGCAAATTGGTCATTATTGGTCACACCATTATACATAGAGAAATTTCTTGAAGAAAGAAAAGAAAAACAGAGAGGTTAAAATGTTTTCACTTCAGTTTACTGTAATACTGTACATCAACTCTGGTGATTACTATAATGTGCACTGAGCCACAACGATCCATCACTCTTCTCAGTCATCTACCCAAAGCTGAGCATATAGGTGGAGCTGGGTTTAACCCTTTACCATTGTTTGGGTCCTTTTGGACCCATGCGGAGAGCTCGGCTGTCACCCATCTTTACTGTTTCACGCGGAGCTGGAAACTGCAAGTAGCTACCCGAAAATTCGGCCACAACAACGAGAGAGACAATAGTTTAAGGTCACGGGGTCAATGGCCTATGGAAGCTGATGCGGGACGGGCTACGTCCGCTTTTCCGCCCACCCCCGAGGCGCGCAAATATTCCCCGATCGGAGCACAACGGTAAAGGGTTAATCTAAAATATCTGCACCACTCGGCTAAAGGATTACGTGCACACACGCAGAGACAGTGGCATCAGCTTTGCAGTAAACACACTCCACAGGCTTATTTTAACCCTTTACCGTTGTTTGGGTCCTTTTGGACCCATGCGGAGAGCTCGGCTGTCACCCATCTTTACTGTTTCACGCGGAGCTGGAAACTGCGAGTAGCTACCCGAAAATTCGGCCACAACAATGAGAGAGACAATAGTTTAAGGTCACGGGGTCAATGGCCTACGGAAGCCGATGCGGGGCGGGCTACGTCCGCTTTTCCGCCCACCCCTGAGGCGCGCAAATATGCCCCAATCGGAGCACAATGGTAAAGGGTTAATATATTCAACCAACATTCCATATTGTCAATTTTGGACCATGACTGTAACAACACTTGTTGTAAACCAATGATGTAGAGAAGCCTGGGACCAGAGTTGGTGGGTGGATGGGAGAGTGGATAAAAGAAAAATGTTTTGGGGCATGGGAGCAATTTCTTATTTTTATTGCTTCTCCCCAGTCTAATGTGTGTCGTGAAGTTCTCTAGATCTGACATCAGTAAGTTCAGCTTCTCTCATAGAAGTGCCAGTGAAAGAAATAGTACGTCTACCTGAGCAGGCTATGAATGTAGAATACTGAAGTCCTTGAATGTTTTGAAAGATACTTTGTAGAAAAATCAGACAGTTGTTATACTGTATTAAGCTTGCTTAAGAATAGGTTTGGGGTGACTGTTCTTGCCCTTTAAGTAATTTACACGTAACTCATTATCTGAACCACATGCTGCATGGTATTACAGCAGGGTGGGTGAGCTGTAATGGGGTTTTATAAATTATTCCACAGTATCCTCTCAGGCTTACTCTTACCCCTTCCTCCATTTTACAGTATCTGCATTATATTTGCACTTCACATACTACCAGGGATAGTTTTAACACCACACCCTGTACTATGCATATTCCATCTTTTCCTTGGACTGTTCTCATTGTTTCATGGACTCAGTGGTACATATTACACAGAGAATTATTACACAAGACTAATATTTCTCCATTCTGTGGGAGATTACTTGACCTTTTCAGCCAAGGTCAGAATAAAAATTGGTGTCTTACCTGCAAAAGTGCAGGTCAGTCCTTAGAATAAATGGGACTGTTTGTTTCTGTGTTATAAATCATAACCTCCATCTGTCTTTACATCTGGAAAGATATGATAGCCTTGATAAAGGGAAGAACTGCACACAGATTTATACTGACCCACCCATTCTAAGACCATGAAGCCTTGATGTGGGTATATTGGTTTTCATTCTCTCAATGATTTTGACGTATTGAATACCACAGCAGGCCTTGATTTTTGAGGCCTGTGAGTGAGATTGCACAAACCACTCACCTGATATTGGTGTGAGAGTAGTGTGATTTTTGCTCACCTACCTGTAGAGATGGAAACTCAGATAAATTTATCTAAATATAGCATACCTACCACACCCTTTAATTTCCTGAGGAGTGTTATTTATAGCAAAACTGGAAAATTTAAAAGTTAAAGCCTGTTGCAGTCCAGATACTGTTTGCCACTTTCCTGGTATACTCGAGAAATGTAAAAGATGACACTGTATATTAAGTATTTTTATTTTTGGTCTATGAAACTGTTAAAGGCAAATGCTTTTCACTTGGGTCTTGTAAGGAAGAAAAATTCCAGACCATCTCTTTCAAACCCTTTTGCAATACTCTTTTCCTTGCTCAAGATATCCAATTTTAAAGGTTGGTTATTTTTGGTAAAAAATGCCTCCACTTTTCAACAAATGCACATGTTATGGGCACATTGCCTCAGATTCCTTTTGTTTCGCATGATTGTCTTGTATGTCCTTCAAATTTGACACTGTTTGAAAGCTGACTAGCAATTCACACTTGAGCGTGGAAGAGAGTGAGGATAAGCATATATTCCAAGATAGTGGAATAGGGGGGTGTGATGTCAGAATTTTTTGGACTTGATGAAACATTACTTCTTCCTTTTTGTTTTGAATACAGTCACTAGGAAGGCGGCGGGTGATTGTCCTTGGTATTTCCTAAAGTAGCATACAGTAAAAATTATAAATAATTTTAATGCAAATTTCTTCCGAACGGTATATATGCCCAATGAGATGCAGTTTTGGCCTCCGGCCCATGAAAGGGAAAATTTTTCTTTATGTTTTAAAGTCAATGAAATTTTTCTCTGGAAAATCTCTTCAAATGAAAGTATGTCACTCTATTTAATAGTACTGCACAAAAGGCAGGTTATTTACCTCACTTTCAAGTACTGGTTTATATCCAATAGACACTCCACTCTAGTCACTCATACAACACTATCTACGTGTCTAGCCAACTGGAACGAAAATAGGGGCTGCAATGACTACTGTACTTTACAGCAGATTAAAATGCAAATTGGTACAGTAGACCAAAAAGACAATTTAGACATAATCCACTGCACAAAACCGTACTTGAGATCCCTCCTTATGTTATGGATGGATTAAGAAATAATGGTTTCAGAACTGGCTTTGACTTGGAGTTACGATTTTACAATCATGTAGGCCTACAGTACTCTAGTACTGAACCTACCAAGAAACTTATGTACCTTATATCCTTATTTGCCACTGTTCTTCCTATGTGTACTATAAAAGTGCAGATCTACGGTATCTTGTACTGTACTATTTTGAAAAAGATGAATCATTCCATACATAGGGCCTGAATTAACTGAATAATGAAACCACCTAGAGTGATACATATGTGCATGTTGAGATGAAATTTACCTACTGTAAAGCTAAGACAAAGAAGACTACTTAAATGAGAGTGTACTTAAACATTATCACTCAGTGGTTGAGTGGTACATGACCTCAGTCAAATTTTGGCAGTCAACTAGTACTGTATTTAGCACACAATCAATTGTAAAGTACATTCTGCACAACACTGAATGTTTCCGACCTTTTCCCCCAACAATTTAGTGAAATATTACAGCGTCTCCATAAATTCACTTACTTTTTACCAGTTTCACTTTCAAAATCTGACTCACTTGTGAGCTATTAGGTTGCATTTACACTGTTTGGATACATTTAAGTGTCGTGAGTCATACTGTAGAGCCCACCTGTGCTGTTGTTGCATTTTGTAGATCTATGGAAATAAGGCTGTGTAGGATTCAGTGCAGGGAATAATTAAGTGTTCACAATTTGCATTCTAGCGGATACAAGATTTCTTCCTTACTGTGCTTGATTACAAATATTGACTTGTGTGTAGTGAACATAAATTGCTACCCCATTTGTATAGCAATGTGATCAGTTTGGGTAGCATAATGAGATCTGGTATACTAGATAAATTATTCCCTGCATTGTAATGGTTATGTCTTGATGAGCCTTGTAGATCCACTCTGAGAGGCAGAAGCCACCTACTGTATAGGGAGTTAGTACCATCCGGTAAAGTAGTTGATTGTTCCCAGGCAACCATGTATTTGAGTGTAAAACATGGTAAATTAAGTTAGATGCTCAAGAAACTTTCTGTGTTTGGAGGAAATGTTGACAGTTGAGGGGGAATTTTTCTTTTTCCTAAATGAAAATACAGGGAGAATGTGGAAACAGTACTTTCCTTAATGGAAAATGAACATTTTTGTCAGGTCTTGTTCCTATAAAGATTAAAGGATTGGCTCTAGATGGTGCAAAAATGCAGGCCCGATTTCTGCTTGTTACAATAGCATTTGGCTAGATGATCCAGTATAAAGCTTTGTGGTGCAGAAGACCCGTTTCCACATGCCAAAGAAAATGGGAAGAAGTTAGAAAAAATTGTTAGATGAATGATCTCGCTGTTTCTTAAAGGCAGTCAACTCACACCCTAAACTACAATTTTTGTAGTGGTCTACAGAAATTCTCAATGGACACCACTCTTTGAGTGACAGTGAATTAAAAAAAATCAGAGAGGATTAAGTCTTTAAGAAGGGCAATGTGTATCAATCAGAGCCTTGAAGCCTGGTGTCTTAGATATATTACATCGCTCCAATATTGTGTATGGCTTAACTAAATTAGTATGTTCCTCTATTTTTCTTTCTTCTCAGCCATCTTTAATTTGGTGCCTTCCTTGCCCCATCAAATACCCCTCAGTGTTGGTGACACCCTACAGCTGGAAGAAGAGTCTTCAGGTAAAGCCAACATCATTTGTTATTTACATCACATGCAGCTTAATTGGCTACAGTATTTAGTTTACATGTTTTCAGCATGTGAGACAATTGTGGAACGGATGTTATTGTTTTGTTATAACTCTAAGCTTCCAAGTTGCCTCCAAGTGTAGGCTAATGTTTTGTCTGGCAGTTAAAGTGTACCTTAAGTCAAAAAAATTCAAAACTATATATTTAAGTGAATTCTAACAGTCCAACTCCCATCTTCATATGACATTCTTAAGCTGAGATATAAAATGTTGAAGTTTATTCACTTAAAACAAATTTGTCAATAGCACAATAATTTGTGACTTTGTTGTTGTACAACTCGCATAACATGCTTTGTTTCCCTTTAAAATTAAAAATGTTTTTATGACCTTGAACACTTCCTGTTTGCTTGCATGTTGCACAAGGAGAGCTTAATTAATTACATCACCTCATAAGAGTAAGAGTGCTATCACACCTTGGCACCTTGGTACAAGCACAGTATTGTTTGGAAAAACAAAGAAATACAAAGATTGTAATTTGAGTAGTGTAGTACAAGAATGACATCACAAATTATTAGGCAATGTACCATTTTAATTTGAGTGAATAAACTTATACATAATTTGATATCTCAGCTCAGGGATATGCTATGAAGATGGGAGTTAGACTGATAGAATTTATTTTTCATGGTCTTTAATGTACATTTTTGAATTTTTTGACTTGAGGTACACTTTAATTAGATCTCCTTACATGCTAGAAATTGTACTACTCACAGGCGAGAAACAGAATTTCAAACCCTATAATACTTATGTGACTAGAAGGTGAACATCGGAGCTTGATAATCACCTCTCAACCAGTTAAGTGGAGAAACAGCACAGAGTTAGAGATAACTGTGAAGGGGGGGGGGCAACTTACTGACACCTCAGTTAACCCCTCTGTGGTTTTTGGGCTGATGGAAGTAACCACTCCTTTTGGAGATATTAAGCAAATGAAAGAACAATCAACAGAAAGGATAAATACCTACATGCTCAGTGACAGTTCGAATACATCCATGTAACCTTGCATGTATGCATCTTCAACATAGACCATTTTCCAAATTATAGCAATAACATGGGATTGTGGGACAGATTTTATTATGATTGTCATGTCCCAAAAAGGACACAAACCAAAATGTTGTCCTACAATCCTATAGTAGTTACTTGGAAGAGTTTGGGTGTTTTGGGTCTTTCAATAGTTAAGTTATTTCTAGATATTGGATCTACTGTACCTTTCATGCAGTGCAAAGTTTACACAGAATTGAATGGTTTTAATCCAAGCACCGCATCAAGTTTCTTCTCCAAGAGAGATACAGCACCTTGAACTAGGTATATACAGGTCTACTGTTTGGGAATGTGGCTAATCTAAGCCTTGTATTATAATTACTCTCATTATGCATGAAAACATACTTATGGCAAAGTCTGTGCTTGGTTGAAAAATGCTACAAAATGTTTTTCTCAACTTCTCAAGTTTTGTTTGTTTTGTGCCCTCAAGGACTTGGTGTTTGCCTGCATGTGTTATTTTCTAAGACAAGTGAAAGCAGCCACCAGGTGTAAGATTGATTAAAACGTAATCAGACTGACTTTTCCCATAATCTCTCTATAATAAACCTTTTAATAGCACTTTTACAAAAACAGGTGAACAGGAAAATCTCAGTTAAAAAAACATTTTAAAAACTGATCCTTCCATTCACGGTGATAGTGTATTAAGGTTTGAACTATGGTATTGGAATGTACAGTGAATTCCCTAAGTCATGAATATACCTTTACCTGGTTATTATACAAGATGTACAGATTCCTGTACAAGTAACTTAATATGGCATGCAAGGGTAATTGTACACAGTACACAAATAAATGTTGTTACTGTTTGTACTAGTTCTTATACTATTATTATTAACTTATTATTTTTACTTATTACTTTTTGTAATGGTTCTTATGAAGTGATGTCATTTTTGAATCTGCATCACCCCTCTCCAACAGTGCACGTACAGTAGAAAGAATATCAAAAGCATATCCCACTGGTGTACGAATCAGCACATTTCAATTGTTGTAATGGAATTTGTACAGTAATTAATAGATGTTCTTTTAATGCTATGCTAGAGACACCCTTTTCCTGACGTAATGTGGATACGGTCTGCAGTATAGACAAATCCAAACAGTGAAGTGATGGTCATATTTAGTCGTCCATATCTGGGGTCCATCAGCGTCAGTCTTTCAAGTTCCTTTCTTTCCTGTATCATGGATGGTTGTACACCCTTGATAGATCTGTCTAATTTTCAGGATTATAAATGCTCAGAGTTGCATGTAGACACACAATTAAGACCATTTAATGGCAATGGACCCTACTAATTGCTGACTTCTCTAGCTTCTTCAGTTTGTCTGTATGTACATTTATAAGTGTCTTCACCTCCTCCCGTGAATTCAATAGTCAACCAGTAAAGGTATGAAACGGTTAGAGATTACATTTATTCAAATGTAGTGTTTTCCCAGTTGGGATAATTACCTACACCTGAACCTGTCTACACACTTCTTGTCAGCCTGTGTCATGTTCAGCCACTAATGTCTGGGAGCAAAACTCCACCCAGTAGGATTTTATTAAAATTTAGCTTATGAAACACCCTTACTGATAGGGTTGGGGGTATACCGGTATTGATGAGATTACTGGTACTGTACTACTGTAGAAGTACAGGTAATGAAAATACCGAAGATATTTGGTGTGTTCCTAATACCGGTTCGTGATAAAATACCGGTACTTGAAAAAAATTACCCCGGAGAGGTTGAGATAGGAAACAGGAGCATTAATTACGATTGTGCATGACTGCAAAGAAATGTGGTAAACAAAGTCAAAGCAGAGCTTTCTGCACAGTAATAATGCAATCATATATGTCCAGCAGCATCAAATTACAGGCTAACATGGGTGCCATGCACAGTTTAGGTTCCTTCCCACCTGACTTTCCTACAAGAGATATGAGAACTGGTACTGCCTCAATACTGGTTCTTTGAGCTTTACAGTACCGGTACCAATATTTTCATGGTACCTCCCAACCCTATTTACTGACTCCTGTTTATGACTAGATTGAGTTTGTGAGATTTGCAATGAAAGCTTACTGTAGGCCATTACTTTTTTATGGTGGAGAAAACTAAAATTTGGAGAGGCAGACAAATTTTTGTAAACCTTCTTCCTTTGGACAGCTGACTTTTTACCCTAATTTTTATCCCTGCCACTTGTGGGAACACTGTTTAATCTAAATTACTGCCACTTATGTAATATGTATCCTGAAAAGTTTCTGTTCATGGCCATGTATGTAATATCTAAATTACTACATAGTTTTGAACTTTTTGGCTGAAAGAGTATTGTTACAGTAACAGACACTGGCTGTGAAAGGGTTAAAATGATTCTGTTCATGAATGGACTGTCCAGTCAACTATACAAGCTAAGGTCATTGAAGGTCGCTACATTTGTTAGACTCATGTAAAACATTTCATAAATGCTCACGATCTAATTACTTTGGATGTATTTTTGGTTTCTACAGGCTGGTACAAAGGTTTCAACATAAAGAACAAAACTGTGAAGGTTTGTAGATGTTTATTTTACAAAACTTGAAAAACAAAAATTGATTCATCAAAAGAGATTGTTATTACAACCAGCCTGATCTAACTAATTTTAGATGGTCTTGTATAAATTGTTACAAGGAAATGATTGAAGAAGTGTTAGACCAGCTTACATATTGTCAGTAATTTTTATGTAATATTGGCCGATTAAACTCCTTATTTTCTTCTGCACATCAGTGAAATTTCCTGAAAATATTGATTTTGATACATTTGCATATACATGACATGCAAATGTATAGAAGTTTCCTATTTCTCTTCACTCACCACTCTCCTCCCCCTTCTCCCACTCACACTACCCCTTTAATTTCTTTGAAATGTTTTTGCCATATATTTGCAACTTACATATTCCCAGAGAGAAAATCCTAATTCCTAAACCCTAGGAGGGGTGTAAGACTATGCTATGAGTTCACGATATTGAAGACATACAAGTAACCCCTTACTACATTGGTACCTCTAATTTGCATAACTGGCATGTGCCTCATTTACAGTATCTGGTGTGGTTTAATTTTGACATGATACTCCCATGTCTATTAATCCAGCCAGGGTATCCTAATTCCTTTCTTGTAAGTTAGAGCCACAATGATCAAATATGTTGCTGCTGAGGTATTTTTACCAAAATTATGCATCTAATCAACTGAAGAGATTGGCCTCTAGGTGTGTCTCGTTCCAAGAAAAAGGAAAGCATGGATTTCCCTTGCCATCTCCACACAGGAAAGAAATTTTTCCCTCACCCAATCCTATTTTCACATAGGTCAAGAATTGTATTCTTTCTAGGAAGAATCTGAGGTGCTATTTCAGCAGAATTACAGTACACGATAATTTAAAGGCAGTAACTTGTTACAACAGCCTACAATTTAGTCTACAAATTTTCTCAGTTGGTATACTGAATTTTCTGATGTGCAGCTATTTAATGCAACCAAATTTTGTTGAAGAAGACCAAAAGGAGTTCAATGGCAACCACATGGATATTACAGTACATAATGTAGGCCTATTCCTTTACAGTCTAAGTTAAGAGGCATTTGTTATCTTTTACAGATATGTGCACTGTCTATGCTGGTAGTAAAATCTACTGGGAACAGCCCAGATCAGATTCCATGTGAAAAGTAATGAACAGATAACTCTGAAAGTAAAATTATATGTATTGAACATTTACTAGCTGACTTTGCAGTTTGAGAGAAAAAATGTGGGAACAGTGAAGTTGTTTGAAGTCATTTCAGGACTAATTTTTTTAAGTCATTGCATGTGCTCTGTATGGAATCTGTTGCCATAACATACAGTAACCTGAGAAAGTGATACTTCTGGTGCTTTGTACTCTACAGTGTATTCGGTTCTCACTTATCTCCTATCACCCTAAGTATACCACTTAAACCCATACTCACCATCTGGCCAACTAATAAAACCATGGTCACCCTACCAGCAGAGGGCACTATACACCCTACTTACTCCTACTCCATTTTGCCACATGTTTAGATGTGTTTTTAAGCTGTCTAGTGACTAATTTAGATTATATTTGGATTATTACCTCCAAAGCTCTGGTTTTTGGTTTTGACCTCTTCGTGATCTTTCCTGACATTGGGGTTCGCTCCTGTTAGTGTGGGTGCCGGTTAGGCTTGCTAGGTCTTCGAGCCTTCCTGCCGCCTTGTGCCTGGGTGTACTGTTTGTTGCTTAGTTTGGGGGTCTCAGCATGGCAGTCTTTGGTCTGCCTTGAGTCTCTCCCTTGTGCGGTTCCTTTCCACCCCAGAGTTGCCGCCTTTGGCATGTTGTTGTTGTTGTTGTTGTTCTGGCAGGCTTCTCCCGCCAGTTCCCATCAGGGCTGTACATTGGCTCTTTCAGGCCACTTGTCTGGTCCTTTTCCCCCAAGCCACGGGGCCTTCCTCAATTTTTTCCATGGGGTTTGGCTTAATTGAGAGGGTTTCTCACCGCTTGGTTTGCCGTGGTTTCTACCTCCTATTAGTTTGCCAGACGCTGAGTATATGTATAAATGGTATAGATAGGGTTATAGGAGGTAGTGTACTGTAGGTATCATCCCTCACAGACTCCCAAACCAGGGAGTTTTGGGAATAACTGCACAAAGAGCAGATTGTGATCACTGATTACTGTAAACTTTATCAGTGTCTCCAGATAGTGTTACAAGGAAACCTGAACAGGTCTCATTTGCTACTGTATTACCTACTATAACAGTTGTCTCATACAGTACATCCCCCAACCCTATTCACAGGCATGCTTGCTATGGACAAAACTTTTGCAATACCAGAACAGCAGGAAAAGACAAATGAGACCTCCAAGTCATAATTGAGCTTTGATTATTTCCTCCTCAAATTTAATTGTCATTTTTAAATCAGACCCGCCCCCTCTGTCAAGATCAAATTCAGGGGATCAGATCCTGGTTGGAGCTGCTTGTACACTGCAACTTAAATTTTGAGTACAGGGTTTGATCCAAATTACAGATATATAGAGCTGTATCATATCCAATTTAAAAGGAATTTTTCATGCAAATTGCATTTTCTCAATTGGTTTAATGAATAGTATATATCTCTCCCACAGAAACATTTCCAATTCAATTAAGTAAATGATTAACCATTTTATCTTTTGTACAAAAATGAGGCTATGAACAGTATGAATTTTTCTTTTTAAGGATTCTGGAAAATAACTGTAGGATTTGGGAAATTTATTTTGGAAATGTTTCTTTATTTTTCAGGGAATTTTTCCAAAAAGTTATGTCCATGTGAAAGAGACAGTTCAGAGCTCACAGGGGTAAGAATCTGCGTAGCTTTTAGATTGAATTTCATGTTTAAAACTTTGTAAAGTAGAATTTGGTTTGAAATCTGGTTTACAATTAAGGTTCATGTGCCATTTGCTGCCCCCAGCGAGTTCTAGAATGACTGGTGAAAGACTTTAGTGGCACCAAGTTGACATGAGAAAACAAGGCCTATTGTGCCACTTTTGTTTCTCCAGTTGTTGTTACAAAGAAAAGGAATCTTTGATCTATTTAATATTGTTTCCCAGGGCTTTGGTATTAAGTAGGTAAAGGACAAGGGAGGCCACCCACCAAATGAGAGCAGCCTCCATCTCCGTTGTGCTACAGTATCTATTTGTTTACCAGGATGTGGTTGTGGTTAGTTGGTATTACAAGGGTAACAGGAGGAAAGTATTTGGGCTTGTACATGTAGATCCCCAAACCAGGGAGTTTTGAAGAGTCTATCTTAGCAGATTTGTTGCCTGTTGGTAAGTTTTGAGGGGGTGAGGGATGCTTTCAATTACTCAGACGTAATTGTTAAATTGATCTCATTTTTCTCCTCTGATCTCATTTTTGTGGGAATGCTTGGAAGGTTAAAAGTGATTGTTTTCTACAAAGACAGGTGGTGTTCTCTTTGGATAATATAAATTTGCTAAAATAGACGGTTAGGCCTCCTTAAAATGTGACATACTTTTATGGTCTAGCCTAATTTCATTTCTGATCACCAGTTATTTTGTTCATAATGAAGTCAATACTGTGTGCCCTGTTTTAAGGTTTGAGTTATTTTTTTCTGTCTGGGTAGCTCAATGTGGCCCAACTTTTTATCCAGGTGGTAAATTTTTTTGTCTGGGTTCGAGCACCCTCTTTAAATTTTACCCATGTAAAACAACTAGTGGAGAACACTGGATCTAATAGAAACTCCTAGGAAATTTCCCATCTTTTGTAGTAAGGTTTGAAAGATAGGAGATGGAGTTAGATGAGATTTAACAACACACCAACATGAATGTGTTACATACTAGTGTCAGTCAACTCAATAAAAAGTTCAAGGTTTAACTTTATTTTCCAGTTTGGCTCAAGTTCAAATTTGGTTTCCCTTTAGTTGCCTCTTATAACAGGCGGGAAATACTGTGGGTATATTCTGCAACCCCCAACCCACAGAGGGCAATAAGAGATGAAGGCAGGCTGGCGGATCCTTTTAGATCTTGTACATAAAGGGGTAATCAGGGTTTGACAGCAAATATCAACCTCTTTTTCCAGCACTTTGTTTTTCTTTTTAACTGATTATTTTTCACAATCAGTAGACTTGAAGAGGTCTTTCAAGTGTGTTGATTACTGCTGAAGTGGTAATATTTTTCGGGTAAAAAAATCCTCACAGATGGAACACTAGACAGCCTCATCCAAATTTACCATGACCAGTTACAACTTCAGACCATGAAGACAGATATTTACTAATTTTAACTCAATGTATGATGTGCAGAATTAAAGTCATGAAAAACTTGTAAAAGCAAACTCTGATTATCCCTTTAAATCACCTTCTGATGATTTCTTTCACTTTTCTAAGATGTAGTGACAGTAGAATGTTTTGGGGAAGAAAAAGCTGAAATGGAACATTGCAGTGGTTGAGAGTAAAATTTTCCTCTTTTCCTCAGTTTCAAATGTTGCTACTTAGGACAGTGCAATACTTTCCTTTAAACCTACAACTGTTGAAAAATATTAGTCTCATTCCACTGCTTTTGTTTGTGACAAGTATTTGTAGGAAACCAGACAGTGTGAATGACCTATGTTTTAAGAAAATAACACTGCAATAGACTGAATGGTTAATAACTTTTTTTTTGTTTCTATGACCTCATTTGACAGAGGAGAAAAAATACCTGCCAAGGAAACTCCTGTAGTACAAGAAATAACAACGGTGCTCCGAGAATGGTGCGATATATCAAAACAGCTATACACGGTTAGTGGTTTATTTGAAAGGAAAATGGATGTATGTAGGTGTTAAATGTCCGCTTTGGTTAGGTGTACCTAATCCATCATTCTCAATGAAAGGCATTAGAAAAAATAAATAAGGCATAATTGATTTCTCATCTTTGGATAATTGAGGGATATCCAGGTCAAAATTGTTCACTTTTCACTGTTTTCCCCTGTTTGCTTTTAGTTCTTTATAAGTGTGAAGGATAATTATCTGTGGTATTTAGAATAATTGCCTTAGAATGGTACAGTGCAGCCTACTGCATCTTTATGGTTGTGGAAGCATTGGGTTTAGAAAGAATGAGACTAGAAGCAATAGGCAGGTCTCAGTGAAGTCACAGCCAGGGGTTGGCAACGACTATGTCCTAGAGCAAACCTATACCTACATGCAGGGTTTGCACCATGAGATGGCAGACTGACTGAGAGCATCCAGACTTGCCGTGCGGAGGTTGGGAGTTGGAGTCCTGGCCGGGTCATACCAAAGACTATAAAAATGGAACCATACTGCCATAGTACTTGGTGCTCAGCATAAAAACACTAGAGTAGGGAAAACAAGCCAGTGAGCCACAACTGGACAAAGGCTGTGGCCAGCTGGACTTTTATGACCAGTTGGTTAGAAACTGAGTAGTTAACTCCATCTAACGAAAGCCATGTGACCTAATTCATGACTTCTTTTTGAAGGAAACTCCGCTTGTGCAAATACCGGGCAAAACACTTCTACCTTGAAACCTGAAGGCACATACCGTTTTTACCAATCTTTTCAGCCTTTTGATGCTAAACATGGCTTTGTGCAAGTGAAGTCTTAAATCCAGTCATTCAGAAACTGAAACAAGCAATTTTACAGCAGAAAATTCTTCCTAAACTCATTCGATCATGCTTGTGTCTTGGTAGTGTAGCTAAACAGCTGTTATCTCGAACAGTTGCTAGGCATGACGCCAGCCTAAACATGGGCAATGATTGGACAAAAGTGAGCAAATCGGAAAGCTTTCTGAGAAAAATTGCTCAGCTCTCTGATCGAAAAATTAATTCAGATTGGAATACTATGTCATAAAGCAATCCAAGTTTGGATTCGATGTAGTGTGACTGTCAACGTAGGATATCCACTAGTTCGATCTTTCCTGAAAAAGATCGGATCAGGTTACGATCCGAAATCATGATAGTGTGACCACCCCTTAACTGCTTAACCCAAGAGATGGCTGACATACTCCTTGTGAAAAGCTCCTCAGGTGAGAACTATCTATTGTTGGAAGAAATGCCAGTATTAAGCTAGTGTCATGCATGAGGGGTAGGAGGGTGAGCATTGCACTACCTGTGGTGTAGTTAAATCTTTGGTTCACTGGATGGGAAGAGTCACAAGAAATATTGCTCTTCTGAAATAGGTAATAATCTTTTTGCTTAAATTCTTTATTTTGCAACATGTTGTTTACTCTGGTGAAATTTTTTCATAGAGAAATGAGAAATCCCTTCATTGACATACCCCCTGCTACTTTTAAATTATACCCATGTGTGACTGCTTCCTCAAGTAAGGGGGGGGGGGTGGAGGAATTCATCAAGAGAAAAAGGAAAACTTCACTCATGATGCTGGAACATTTCATAATCTGTCCTGTTCCTAGCCAGGAATTATGGTATATTTAAACAAAAAGGGGAAGCAGGGAAGAAGTATATGGTCAGTTTGTTATGGATACTAGCCAGATTGTAATAGAAACTGGTTAAGTTCCTCATGAATCAATCAGAGTTTGATTGCCAGGTCAAGTCATTGGACTCTCACTGTATGGTCTGGGGTTTGATTCTCAGTTTAGGTCATACCAGAGACTTTAAAAAAGAAACCTTACTGTTGTTGTGCATGATGCAGTTACTGTAGAAGGTTACGAGTTGTGATGTGAATCTCCAACAAAGAAAATACTCAGGCATGGAAAAGTCATAAAATTTTTTGTTTCAAATGACTGAAATTATTCATGCACCACTTCTTGTTGATTGGTTTGTCGGTGTATTGACAGTTTTCTCTTTTCATTTTGCTGTTGTAGAAAGGAGAAAAGGAGAAGGTTGAATTGACACATAAAATGATGTATGACCTTATAGAATGGAGGAAGCAGATAATATCAGAGACACTCCCAGTAGATGAACTTAAGGAGATCAAGCAGCTGGTCACATCAAAGATAGACTGGGGAAATAGGTTAGTATAAAGAAAGTTTCTTGTCTTTCAGTTTCACATCAAAATTGTCAGGATAAGTGCAGGCCACAGAAACAAAACAAAAAAAAAAAAAAAATAGAGCAAGTAGTGCTACATTTGGTGAGTAGCACCTAAGAAATTTCAAGTCCCCCACAAGTGTGATGAAATTGCCTGTGTTGTACCAGTTGTACAAGTAACAGATATTATTATTAGTATTATGTACTTTTGGCATATTTGTCATTGTCATGAATCTGTGCATTTTGAGTGTTTTAGTACAATGGACAGCTTGAGCTGTATTGCACACTGTATAGGCAAGTATGGACAGCAGGTGATGGTTTAACATTAGTTGGTTGTACCTGGGGTCTATCACCTTTTAAAGGATCAAACCTCTCACTCCAAACTGCAATTTTGGTACCTGGGTACCAAAACTCTCAATTGGCTCAGCTCTTTGATTGACAGCTAATTCAATCCATGCAGAGTACCAAAGCTTGTACTACACAGCATGAATGGCACTGAGAGTGTTTTGATTATATAAATTGAGTTTTTCTATACTCACCTAGAAGCAATAAACTGAGATTGTATCTGGTTGAGAATGAATTTCAGGCAATTGTGGGAGGGGCTTAAGTAAGAAGGTTAGGGGAATTGTTACTGTTTGGGGTGAGAGAACTGGTCCTTAAATCTTTCAATTTCCTTGCTTCCCTGTATCATTGATGATTGTACACTGAAAGGCCTCTTTATGCCCACAGTTTTACTGTATATGAGGGTTTGAAATTACATTGAGACAATAGATGAAGACAATTTAAGGCTAATAGACCACTAATGGCTGACTGTAGTTGTTATACTAGCTCAGGTAGTTGTCTATGCTGGTTTCCCTACAGAAATATGTACGGTGTAAGATAAACATTACACCGAGTGTAGTAGCATCATATATACCCTACGTTCTAATAGAAAAGTAGGTGTCTGTCTTCAACCAAATTGAAAAACAAAATACAAACAGGAAGGTGTGATAGATATTTACTGTGGTGCCACCCACATTCCAGGTCTGGATGTGTGTTTGCACATTTCAAGGTTACACTTTAAAATCTGTAATAATATGGACTCACTTCTTTGAAAGAAATCTAATTCACCCCTCATTACCTCACTCACTCCAGTAATCATCTGCTACCTGCAATGAGTCTAGTTTCAATAGGACAGTGGTGGTGGGGAACTTCTAGGAGAGGTCACCTGATCTACTGTAGTCTGCTTTCTGCTTGACCTGTCCATCAGACTAAGCACAGTTTTATCATTGGTTTTTTGTTGAGCAAGAGGCAAGTTTTTGTGTCTACTAATATATGCTAATATACCCTTCAACCTAGATGTTACATGCATCTTAAATAAAGGCTACACAACAAAACGTAAAGCACAGCATAACACACACATGGGGATAGCAAGCACAAAGGCACAGTCACCATGTACTGGTGAAAGCATTAAAGGACCAATCCTCTCACCTCAAACTACAATTCTTGTCGGGGTTCACCAAAATTCTCAATTGGTTCAGCTCTTTGACTGAGAGCTAATTTAAACAATGTAGAGTACCAAAGCTTATACAGCATTAACTGTACTGAGAGTGAAAAATACGTCATTTGTTTGTTAATTACCACATTGAAATATCAAGTAAAATGTATCATTTTGCTGGGGGGTTGTAGAATATATTCACAGTATTGCTTATTTGTCATAAGAGGTAAGAAGGGGGAGAAATTAGACATATTTGCACTGGAACTATACTTGAGTTTGGAAGATAGTAAACTACCCACCTATCCAGCTGAAACTATATAACATAATTATATTGTTTCATTAACCCCCCTTCCCTCCCTCCATTTGACCAATACATTCAAACCTCATTTTTCTGCACTATGCAACCTTATTAAAACTAAATCCCAAAAAATGCTAGTCTGGGTGACCTAGAAAGTTGGTGCAGTTATACCTGCAAAGCAACATGATGAATTGATCAGCAGTTTAAAAAATAACTTATAAATGTTGTGTAAGTCGCTATTTCAGCAAATCCAGCATGCTAGCTCCAATTTTTTTAAATGCCTTTATGAAAGCACTGGCCTTCACAAATTGTATTTAATGCACCATTATATGTGGAGTCATTAACCTTGAAAGTTTTTTTAGAACAGGATGTAGACATGTTTTTCATATTTTATTTTTTCCTTAATCATGTAAAGACGAATCCAGACAGCAAGTGATAGTCTGATTTTTGTCGGCCATAACTGGGATCTAGTACCTTTTTAATCTTTCAATTTCTTTGCTTACCAGTATCATGGATGGTTATACACTGAAATGCCCCTTAATTGATTCCTCCAATTTCACTGAATATAAGAGTTTGAAATTACGTTTACACAATAAATGAAGACGATTTATGACTAATGGACCCCACTAATGGCTGACTACAGTCACAACTGATCAGATTAGTCTAAACCTATGGTGTACTTTTGATGTTTCTGTTAGCATATGTCTTTAGAGGGATATAATGAGTTGATATCTAATGGGTGGTGTTGGTTGGTACTACCACATGACAATGCAAATAATATTAGCATAATAATCCAAGTTTTATATCCAATAATTCAAAAAAATTAGAAGTTTTAATATTCTGTTTCCTGGCTTGCACCAATTGTGTGTATGATTTGAAAGTGTCTGGTCACAAATTTTTGAAACTGAATTGCATTGTTAACTTCTTTATCATGTCACAATTATGGAGTACGGAAACAAGCCAGTAAGCTGTAACTGGGAAAAAGCTGTGGCTGACCCAACTTAAACCAGTCAGTTGGAAACTGAGCCATAAAACTTCATCTTTTAAACTCATGACACAATAATCTGTATGTGGGACAAGGAGATCTTCAAACTTTGATCATTTGTCATTACCATGTGAAGAAACTTTTCAAGTTCGGAAAATTTGGTTAACTTCATAAATCATCTTAATATCACTGTTAAGGGCAAATATATAGTGCTCTCATGTAAATGCTAAACCTGGGTGTGCTTAGTCATGTATCCCTTTTTGGATTATGTGAGTTGTTGTAAAAAGAGGAACATAGATGAGGCAGAAAATACCTGTGAGATTTATTCACCCTTCTGCTACTGAAGGGGGTCCATCCCACCGTACTGAGCAATATATTACATTATGTATGCAAAGTATGTGTGTACTCGTGCCGCATACACTAGGTTTTTAAGGAGGCCACTGTAGTTGTGTTGCTATAGCCCAAGAGGGTGTACACATGTAAAGATATGTCCTCTTCAAGGCTGTTCCAAAATGTGATTGTACATCATAGGTTTATACAGAGCTTATGCAGATATAAACTTCATGTAAGCCAGCCTCAAACTGAAGTGAATAGACACCAACTTTAAAAATGGAACATGCTGCCATTGTGCTTGGTGCTCAGCATAAAGCAGTGGAGAAGGGAAAACAAGCCAGTGAGCCAAAACTGGCTCGACTTGAACCAATTGGTTGGAAACTGGGCTGTAAAACTCCATCTGACTAACTAACCTACTTATCCTATTCAATAATAAGGGTATTTATTCAGTCTATTCATCTCTCTTCAGTTGTCTATATATCTCAGTTTGAGTAGGGAGTTGCTAGAGAAGGAGAAACAGTTTTCTTTAGTCCCTTTGAGACAATGCCCATTTCCGACTGTTATCTTGCTTTTAAGCTCCAAATTCTGATCTCAATGTTTCAATCAACAAGGATTAGTGACACATTATCAAAATTCCAATGAAGAGACAGATTCCTTACACCCTGCTTGCTAATATTTCGTTGCCAGCCGTCATGCAAAATTGTGAAATTTATAGCATTTGACCCTATCTGAGACGTGACGTATTACTTCATTTGAAGATGACAACAACTTTTCTACAAATTACTTCAAAATTTCTTTTACTCAATGATGACAAAATTGTTTGCCTCCAAATGTATAGACTTGAACAATGCTTCCATTGAGTGCAGAAACGGGCACAATTGAAACATAATATATAGTTTAAACGTTTGTTCCCAGTCGTTCTATAGAAATTTATTCCTACAAGCTTCAACATTGGCGGAAAAACCTCCAAATCAAAGGATATACTGACAATGCCTTTGTTTAGGGATTACTTGGAAGAGAATGAAAAGGAATCATCATTAAAAGGACTTGGTCACAAGGGATTTAACAATAGAAACAAAGGGAGGTCTGTCAATGAAATACTGGCACCTCAAAAGATGTAATCCATTTCAAGTACATATTGTCTGAAAAAATTTGTTTGTTGTATCTCCTTCTCTAGCAACTCCCTGGTTTGAGGTAGCCTTACATAAAGTATCTCTCCTTATGCACAACACAGCAATGCAATGGTTTTGCTTTGAAACTACAGGTGCAATATATAGCAATGGTAACTTGAGGCTTTGCAGCAAAGTAAAAGGGTTAAATATCATTCCAGTTATACCAATAAACTGTGACAGTAGTTTCACTTCTCAAAGATCATATCATAAAACAGTTTAAAACCTAACCCATAGTGTCAAATACACAAGTCAGTTTCAATATGCACCATACAAGAATTGATTGTGTCAACTAATATTACTACAGGTAGCAAAAATGACAGAATAACAGGATATTGAAAGTAGAGGACCTAGTTTATTCCATCTATAATTTGAAGGGTAGTGAATATTTAAACAACTCAACATAACACTGTCTAAAGTTTTAATTTTATGGGAAGCAATCACTTACCACATTATTGGATTATAGTAAAAGAAGAAAAAAAATGCTGACATATTGTTACACTCCACACATAATTTATAGTAAACTTGTTTATAAAGGGTCAATGACATAAGGTATTTAGAAAAGTATTGTAAAAGCCAGTAATTTTTGGTAACTCTCTGGAAACTTTTGTGATGAATATTTTGGAAAAAATATCAAGTTTTTAAGTTTTGATACAAATTTGGCAATAACTTTTGAAGAGGTTCTAATGATACTGACACACAAGCAAAGCTCATTATTTCCATGTAACTCCCTTCATATTTTGTCACTTTTTAAGGATAAGCTTATCATTTGTACTCTAAAAAGTGATTTTGTAACGCAGGAAGAAGAGTGCATCCATATTACATGTCCATTACATATCCATTTTGGTATGGTTTAGAAGTCAAGACATTTGAAATTTCTAGTTTCGGGATCTGTACAACTCACTTGGTTTTGAAGGCAAAGAAGATGGTGGAGATTATCATTAGCTACAGTTTTGATAAACTCTTGCAGCATCTAACAAAATGTAAGGAGGAAAATTATATTCAGGACAGTTGCCCCCTCCTCCCCAATCTACTCCCCATCCTCACACTAAGAGAAAACATACATGTCTCTCTCTAAAGGAAAAAAAATTTCTAAGAATTTTTGGAATTAAAGAAATTTTGAAGGAGTGTACTTTTGACTTCTTCTCTCCCTTTTCATTCTTCAGGAAACTTGGTCTTGATTTGGTAATTCGAGATGATGAAGGCAGTATACAGAATCCCAGTCTACTTAGCACTGTAGCACTTTACAACAAACATGAAACCGCTATGCAGAGAATTGGTCAACAAGATAAGGTAGGAACGCCAGTGTGTTTGCACTGGAGGAGTTACATCTGGGGACTACCCCTTTAATACTTTTTTTCTTGGGGGGGGGATTCCCCCATTCATATTTTTTTCTTGGGGAAGGGGATTTGCTATGTGAATGGTCATTTCCTAATTCACAGTAGACAGGTAATGTGGGTTTTCTGCTATTGCATCATCTTATCTGTGCAATGTAGTTTCTCTTCTATACTAATACTGACAGGTGCACAGTGGCTGCTATGCTATTGCGTGACACACAAAGTGGCAGCATTTTGTCACGTGTTACACATTTTGTGTGAAGTTAGTGAGCCACAACTGCAAAAAAGGCTGTGGCCAGCTCAACTTGAACCAATTGGTAAGAAACTGGGCTGTAAAACTCCATCCAACTAACTATACATTTTGTTACAAAGATGTGATCTTTGGAAGGTCTGACACTTTGATGTATACCACAACTTCAGTTAAAAGTGTTTTCGTAGTTATAGTGTTTTCCTCTGCATACAGATTGATTCTTTAATGAGCAGATTTTTGTCAACTTTTTCTGATATTATTGACTGATGCTTATGTCACACTGGTCTATCTCCTCAACACCTCCATGTGATTCCCCTGCTTGCCTGCAAGTCTATCTGGCATAAGGTCCCATTCGGACTACTCTGATAAGTTCCAGCACTGTGCCCCCACTTCGCCCCACACGACTAGTAGATTGACCTCATTACCCTTCCACTTAAGTCTTTGCTACATCGGAAGTTTTCGTGAGGCTGGAATTTCTCAGCTTCCAACATCTTTTCGTCCAGGTACTTAGCTAAGTACGTGATGGGGGGATTTTACACGTGAAGCTGTTACAGTTGTTCCCAGACCCCAATTCTGTGAGGTTTATTTTTGCTTTTCTTGTGAACCCTGTCCTAGTGGTCTTTATTATTTGGGTGCCCGCCCCCCCCTTCCAGTTAATCATTACATTATCCCTACATTGCCCCTCCAAGGAGACTTTTGTGGCAAGTAAAGAATGAGAGGACACCCTTCAAACTCTTTGTATGTTTATCCTGTTATGCTGATAACTTAAATAGGGTTACATATGTAAATAGGCAGTAAAATCAGGGCTCATAGATCCCCAAACCAGGGAGTTTTGTGGATTCCAAGTTGAATGACACTGACTGACGACATTCTTCTATTTTTCTTATTTTGCCAGCAAACTGATGGACTGCAACGCCAGAAGAAACAGAGTGTGTCCTATACATACAACCTCTTTGTGTTTGTTAAAAATATTGTCTGTAAAATAGGGGAAGATGCTGATGTTCTGATGACCCTTTATGATGCCAAGGAAGGAAACTACATCAGGTATTCGGAAGAAGATTATTCAATTTACCATTAAATCAACAATGGCTATTATCAATATAAATTTCAATTCCTATGCAAATCTGGTGCTGATATTTTAGAAATGCTCTTGCCATCACTATCATGTTTAGTTACTTCACTAAGGCCACAACTCCAAAGGTTTGTCATATCTTGGTCTTTGGCAAAGTTTGGCATTGTCAGAACCCTCTAAATTATTCAGTTTGCAAATATTGCTGTGGACACTGTTGTTACAACTTTAAGAAGTGAAGTTGGATGGGATTCATTGCAACAACACACCAACATGAATGTGTTGTATAGTGTTAGCTTGATAAAAAGAAAAAGTAAAGCTTACTGATTGAGGATGAGGGAGTCTATTGGCTCAATGAGGATCCAACGCCAAAGTCAAGATGAATAAAAACTAGTGAGATTGGCCTTCTCTTTTCACCCAATGCCCACATGCTAATGAGGCAGGCATGCGCAATTCTTTCTCAGTCCTGCTTCTGTGACTGCCATGTAACATCCCTAACTGTCAAATTTGAAGTGTATCTCTAGTTTTTAGCCAATTTCCCAGTGACTGGGAGGTGTGGAGGGTACCTTGCTTTGCAGCACTGCTCGACAGCTGAACTGAGCAAAGAGGATGACTCCCTGAGTTAAGCAACCTCCTGAATGGACTATCAGATTATAATTTGAACCCATTCAGCATCACATGAACAGCTTATGAGCACATGAAATTTAGCCCCTCAGAAAAATCCCAAATGGTTTCACCAGTGTTTGATCCAGGAATCTGTGTTTAGCAGGGCATTCACTCAACTAACAAGCCACCATCTTCTCAAAAGCTTACTGGTTCAGATACAGTTCAAGTTCCAAGTTTGGTTTCAAATATTGTCAAGACCTCCCCTCTAGTCACCTCTTGTGACAATTGGGGAAACTTCAGGCATATTATGCAACCTCCAGCCCACGGGGGGCTTGAGCGATTGGAATTCAACGTGTTGGCTTCTATGTAATTCCCAACATTTACCTTTCATTTCCTTCCATTTACAAAATTTGTGCACTTTTTATTATGTCTCTTATGACATCTATGCATGTGATGGAGTCAAGTTTGGTACTTACAATTACACCTTGTTACCTTAGCAACATGCATTGTTTTGTTTTTGTTTCATTTTCAGTGAATACTATGTCGTAAAATGGACGAGTAAGGGCACCCCAAAAGACCTTTCATTGTTCAACAATTTGAAAGTTCTTTTCACGGTGAGTGTCGACTTCCGTTTCCACATTTATACACGTTTCATTTGCTCTGTTCTCGTTGTTTTGGGGTCAATAGACACTTCAGGCCAAGTTTTTAGTGTGGATGGTACAGAATTTGCTTAAAGTGAAAGTCTCTTGAGTTTTTCATATCCAAACAGATTCATGCAGTGTAATTAAATTTTTCTTAGTTTGCAAATGGCTAATTAATTTTACACCTGTGCAATAAAATTTAATTCAAAGTCGTTGAAAATTAAGTTTTACAGTAGTGCTTTATTTAATCAAAAATTTCATATAGCACAACTTGTGAATCATAAGAGGAAGTGTCAAAATGTGCCGCCTGCTGGATCTGTGTGTACATTATGTCAGTGGATGCACAATACGTGTGTTATCTCCCCAAATTACAACTGTTAACCCTTTACCGTTGTACAGGTCCTTTTGGACCCAGACGGAGAGCGCCCCTGTCACCCATCTTTACTGTTTCACGCAGAAATCGAAACTGCAAGTAGCTACCTGAATATTGGGCCACAACAACGACAGAGACAATAGTTTAAGGTCACGGGGTCAGTAGCCTACGGAACCTGATGGGGGGTGTGCTACGTCCGCTTTTCCGCCCACTCCAGAGGAACGCAAATATGCCCCGATTGGAGCACAATGGCAAAGGGTTAAACCCTGTTTTTGTGATGATTTACTACTGAGATGAGGAAAGGGGCAGGTAAAGGGAACAGATAGAATAGGCCTGTTGGGAGGAGACCCAGTCCTTCTCGAGCATTTATTTCAGTTTTCAGTGGAGTGGACATTTTTCTGTAAAGAATTTTACCCCACCCCACCTCTCACTCCATGTGACACCACTGCACCATCGCTTGAACTCTGGCTCATGATGGCAGTGTATATTGAAGGATATGTAGTATGTTATGTGTACCTTTGAAGGGGAAACCAACTCACCTTGACAACAAACAGTATTACTGCTTGCAGTGGTGGTACAACTTTCCTTCTTTTGTGGGGGTAGGGGGGCAGGGAAGAGGTCAGGAGGGAGGAGGCTTCATGCAAATTTAGTGGGAATTACTGCCCCAGTAAACTCACAGAGCTGTGTGTGTTTTTTCAGAGAGATGAAGAAATTTTGCTTTGGGGAACAGCTGGCCATTATTGAACCCATGGATTTAAACATGACATTTGAACTTAACATGAAGAATTGTTTCAAAATGCATCCCTACCTCCCCTTCCCCTTGTCCCTAGAGTTAAAACAAAAATTACCTTTTCTCAATGTAGTGAGCATCACATGAACCATTTAATTCTCCTCTCTTTTCTCAGGATCTAGGGGCAAAAGACCTACAAAGGGAGAAGATTTTCCTTGTCTGTCAAATTATTAGAATAGGTAAGATTAATATACATTTGTTGAAAAAATATAAAGCTCTTGTGAAGGTGCTATGAATGTTTCTATATGGTCCGATCAGATCAGATTTTCCTGATTGTTCATTATGTAGCCATCAATTGGAGAAATGTTTGTTTTTCATTGTTGGATGTTGTTTAAGAAAATTGTGAAAAACACACTTGTAGTAGTTTAAGGAAGTAGAATGTTTTTTACTATGTATTGCATAACTATACACATTGTTAGAGAGCACATCACAAAACACACAAAAATTTATTGTGATGGGAAGCTGAAGACAGAATGCATTAAACAAAAAGTGTCAAGAATCTTTTGCTTTATTGGCCATTTTTTCCCTGGAACAGTTTTCTGGGATTTGCAGATTGTACATAGGATTAGGAGCCATGAGGATAATGAAGTGCAGTTTATAAATATCGCTTGAGGAAATTTTTCCAAAAATGATTGAAACCCTGTATCTTCATTTCTGTAGAATATTTCGAGTTCAAAATGGGCAGTGGGGCTTATTAATGCAAGCATTTGAGTTATGACAAAAATAGTGAAAAGCACTTTCTGCATGACTGGTGAACATATCGATTTCTTTGTTTGTATCCACAATAAAAATGAGCAGTTTCACTTTGTATGGATATTTTTTTTGTTGTTGATAAAGAATAAAGTATTTGCTTACTTCGGCAGAAAAAGTTGATGCTAGAAATCATTCAGAAAGTCATGTGGTGCTATGACTAACTTGTGAAATCTCAATCTGTGGATAGACTATAGACTAAACTGAACAGCCAAATGATGGTCTGATTTTTTCTGCTATAACTGGGGTCCATCATCTTTAATCTTTCAAATTCCTTGCTCACCTGTATCATGGATGGTTGCAAACTAAAGTACCCCTTGGTTCCCTCATTGTCACCAAGTGTAAGAATTTAGAATTGCATGTGGACAATAAATTTAAGAAGAATTATGGCTGATGCACCTCGCTAGTGGCCTACTTTACTAGCCACTACCTTGTCTTAATCAAGCAGTATGGCAAAAAATGTCTGAATTTTTTCTTCTTTAAGGGAAGATTTGAGCAAAAATTAAATTTTCATATGTGAAAGATGAACAAACTCTACACAGTGTGGTGAAAGTTTCATTCAAATCGGACATGTATTTCTTGAGATACCAGTAAATGAAGTCAGTAGATTTGAGTTCAAAAGTGAGTTTGAAGGCAGCAGAGCTTATATCACTTCCTCACATTGATAAGGAATGCTTTGTTTCCCTTTGTTTTATCAGACTGCTGTGTTGACCTTGAAGTTAATAGGAGTATGACCTCATTGTGGAGGATGCAAAGTTAATAAAATTCTCATGCCACTTATGCAACCACATTTTAAAAATATGTCATTGTGAAGGAGAAAATCCATAAATAAATTTAAGAAGAATTATGGCTGATGCACCTCGCTAGTGGCCTACTTTACTAGCCACTACCTTGTCTTAATCAAGCAGTATGGCAAAAAATGTCTGAATTTTTTCTTCTTTAAGGGAAGATTTGAGCAAAAATTAAATTTTCATATGTGAAAGATGAACAAACTCTACACAGTGTGGTGAAAGTTTCATTCAAATCGGACATGTATTTCTTGAGATACCAGTAAATGAAGTCAGTAGATTTGAGTTCAAAAGTGAGTTTGAAGGCAGCAGAGCTTATATCACTTCCTCACATTGATAAGGAATGCTTTGTTTCCCTTTGTTTTATCAGACTGCTGTGTTGACCTTGAAGTTAATAGGAGTATGACCTCATTGTGGAGGATGCAAAGTTAATAAAATTCTCATGCCACTTATGCAACCACATTTTAAAAATATGTCATTGTGAAGGAGAAAATCCAGAATAAAGTTTAAACAAAAACAAAAGACTGCCTATTAATGTGGGGATATGATGTCATATGTGCTTGCTTCAAGTTCACTTTATGTTGAAAATGTGAAAACTTTACTTGTTCATATCTTTAGAACCACGCATTGGATTTCAATGCAAATTTCACCAAAATGCTTAGAATAAGCACCTCCCTTACATACCAAATCCTGTTGTGACCTTAAACCCTTCTTTTAACAGGGAGAATGGAACTGAAGGAAGGAGATCAGAAGGATAACAACAAAAAATACACAATGGGTCTCAAGAGGCCCTGTGGGGTGGCTGTGATGGAAATCACAGACATCGTCTCAGGAAAAGTTGACACAGATGTGGAGAAGCATTATTTTTTACCATTCCAACCGTAAGTTCACTACAACCATGTTGTTGAAATGGAAAGGGATTAATCTTAGTAGTAGAGTAGTAGGTCAGTTTTGATAGTTGCCTTCGACCTTAACTGGATCTTCAATTATTCTGCATTCTCATTTGCATGTGAGGCTGTTTGTTTGTTTTTTTTTTCTGTGTTTGATTGTTGACCAATTGTCTGCTGCATGTAGTACCGGCGGGTGCATGCTAGTACTTTGAAACCTTCTGTCCTATCAACGGTGACTGTTCACTTTAAATGGTGGAATGAATCTGTCTTCTGACTAATATGAAAAAGCACTTCTTTGTCAGTGTGAGACGGCACATTATTAATCATTGAGAGTAAAGGCAGTAATATTTCTCCCAAAACTACAATATTTTCACTAGTCTACAGAATTTCGCAATCAGCACATGTCTTTGATTGACATCAATTTCAAAAAATACATAGTAGCTCATATAACACAGCATGTACTGAAGAGTGCTGGTTTTGGTTAGAACCTTCTGTACTCACCAGGTACATGTCCTGAGGCAGTAAACTGGGATTGTGTCTGGATGAGGGTTAGTGTAAGACAGTAAAGGGAAGAAGGGCTGGAAGTAAGTAGGTTAGGAGAATGGTGGTGATGAAAAAATGCCTTTAACCCAACTGCAGACCCTACTAATTTAGGGGTTTAGGGATGCAGTTACAGTGACAGTAATTTTTCAGTTATAGACCAATCTGGAGCAGGTGATGCTGTGATTTCAGTCGGCCATAACTTGGGTCTATCACCTTTTAATCTTTCAATTTCCTTGCTTACCTGTATCATGGATGGTCGTATGCTAAATTGTATCTTGATTCCTTTAATTTCACTGAATATGAGGGTTTGAAATTCATGAATGCAATAAATGAAGATGATTTGAGGCTGATGGACCTCACTAATGGCTGCCTACAGTCACTAAACAAAAGCGCTAATGGGATTCGTCCATGCAATGGGGGCAGTATTCTGAAAAGAAGAGTTAGCTGGTAGAGCTGGGAGTGAGAACAGAACAAGCCTTTGACTGCTCTTTACAAATACTGTTCTTTTCAAATACATTTTTGAATTTTTTTGTGTAAGCTGCATGTATTTAATTCGTTTTAAGTTTTCCAGAAATGAAAAATGCCGATGGAAATAAAATGAGATGAAGCTTTGTATTTGTTTCCCTTTTCATTCAGAGAAATTCTTTAAAACTTTTTTCAAAGTCCTCTTCACCCTTTGGCAAAACCAAACAAGTGCTCCCCAGAAGTTTGCCAATTTTAAGGCAGTTTCAATTAAGTCCCAAAAAGGACACAAACTTAACTCTTATCATGTGCAAGTTGAGATACCTTTTGGTAGGCAACTTTCTATGTGAAATGTTTATCACCCCTTCCCCAAAACAAAAGAATGCCTTCCCTTTTGTTTTTGTCCTCAACTCCAAAAAGTGGTGGAGGTCAACTAGAATAGGTCATAAAGAAGAAGTTCCGCAGATGCATTTGCAGAGTTGAGATACATCAGAAAAGGAAGCATGATGTCGAAAGTTTCAACTTGATAAGAGTTAACTGGCCAACCTCACAACCTCCTTTGAAAATTCTCATGTTGGATTTAATGGCCTCTAAAATAAATTAATTACTAGCCTTTTAGCAGCATGCGTAATGCAGAGTTGTAGCTAGAGAAAGGTTAGTGCTGGTCAGTGATATTAACAATGAATGCCATAGTTAAGTGTTGCAACTGCCAAGCAGCTAGCACTGTGACTTTCACAGCCAACGTCAGACTGCAAACAACATCATGAAGACAAGACAGCCATTACGTTATGTAAATGGCCATATTTTGCAGCTAAAACAGACAAATAATTATAATTATAATGGCTTGCATGGTTTGTTGTACCTAATTTTTTTAGACAAAATGTGTTAGAAATTGAGTGGAGTAGAGGAAGTAAGTAGCATTTTAGTATTTTCAGAGATATGCTAATTAATTCCAAAGAACTTGGTGCTTGTTGTGAAGATGTAGAAAACAGTTTATGCAAGTCAGGAAATTTTTGTTATTTAGCTACAACCATAGCATGATGTATAGTTAAAATGACTTTATACTAGTAGCTTGTTATGGCAGTATGAAGGGCATTTTGTGAACTTTTTCTGTGTTTTACCTATTTGTCATTGGGTTCTTCCCTGCAAACTATTGCTTGGCTCAAAGGAAAAGTAAACTTGAATAACTTAAATTGATAAACATTGAAAGATGTGCTAGTTGATGTGAACATGTACCAATGTACAGTAGATTTAGACTTCATAAGATTAGATTTAGATGTTGCTTTCTCTGTTACAACTGTGTGGACATTGATTGGCTTAATGGAAAATCTGGGCTGTAGCCAAGTGTCTTAACCAGTAGGGTTTGAATTGTTGAAGCCTAGCAGCAGGAAGGTCATGGGTTCAATACCCAGCTGGAGCAAAATAAGGTGGGCTTTTTCATCCAAGAGAAATCTTTTGTGTCCTATCCAAATTAGCCTTTCAAAAGATACCAAATTTTATCTAAGTTTGTTAAGTTTCTTGCTATCCAACATGTAGTTGTAATTCAGTAGTCTAACAGTTTCATCCCACATTCCTGGCTGACTAGTGTCATAAAACAACTGCCCTTCAAGGCCTGCAAAGTGCTAAGACTTTGTGTCAAGTAGTTTCAAAACCTATGTTTTATCTGTTTGTGGTTGATACCAAACCCACAAGCAACTTGCTTTGTAAAAATGGGGTTGTTTGGGGAGAGGAGAAGGTCAGAATTCAAAATTGAATAAGCAGAACTGCCTTAATCTTGTTGACTTATGTCAGCCAGGTGAATATTCTTGAAAATCAACAGGTTTTTGCATCACAGTTTTCCAGACATTGGTTCAAGAACTGCAATGCATTATTGCAAATATTTGTGCCCTGCCTGTATGTTTTACGTATTTCATTCACATCTTTCATTAACATCTTCAAGTCGACGCTAATCTGACAGTGTCATGTTCACCTTGCTATTCTTTCATTCCTTTTTGTGGTGTCGTGTTTCATGATTGCGTGTCATTTACATCCGCTGCAAATACAATTGAACTCTGTAAGTACTTCCTGCTCTTTAATATGTTTCATTAATGCTATTTTTAACCCAAAATAATTCTTTTATGTAGCTTCACTCTTCCAATTAGCTTTCTTAAATTTCCTTTTTTGCTTCATTGCACTCTTTTCTGCTTTCTTTATTTCAAGCTTTTGTAGCAATGACCAAAGATCTAAAGCAAGGTGTTTTCTCACCAAAGTTTTCTTGTCTCAAACTTAACATTCTATTTGGGTCAGTTCTATAGAGGTTATGCACTGACCAAATAATCACAGCAGAACAGCAAATGTTGTGACACCATGCTGCACAGCAAATTATTTTTAATTAATTAGTGGTAATGGTTTATGATATGGTCTTTGCTTGTAGTTCTGGAATGTTCATGTCATTACGATATCTGCTCAGTTTAGCATCAGTGTGGGGGAACCTTTTGATTAGACAGATTATAGTAGCAGCTGCTAGAATTGAATAGGCCATTTTAGCCAATATCGCCCAAGAAAAGGACTGTTTCCCAGTTGAAGCTTATCTGTATAATTGCAACTGTCAGTTCCTTTTGCAAAAAAGTTTGCTCTATGGAGGAAACTGTATTCAGTGGTTCAAACGGTTAAACTTTATTGATCTCAAGATGAACAGGATGAACAGTGTTTGCACAGGTACCAAAAAATAGGAACCGGTAACTAGAACGCCAAACCCGTCAGCTAGGTGTTATGGTGATTAAAAGATAGCAACATTTTGTTAGACTTACTACATAAGACTTTCATGATAATATTCCCAACTGTATTAGAGAGGTAGTGATCACATTCACAAGTTCAAGAATACTTGATATGTCACAAGGTGTTAGTGTCTTGTTTTGTCTTAAACAAAAAATCAAAAGTTAAAGAAATGTAACAGAAAACAGTCAAATAAGAAAATTTGTACATCCCAAGGCCTATAGCAATTTTGATATTGAATTTTGGGACATTTTTCTACTTGCAAAGCAGGCATACTAGGAGCTTGAAGGTGCTCCTTTTAAAACACTGATTTAAAAATATCAACCAATCAGAGTCCTGTATTGGGGTATTCTCTTGCATGTCCAAAATAATTGAATGTAAGCAAACGACATCATGCTTGTGAAATTCGCTCAAGCTAATGTACCGTGGCATTATCATGAAAGGGCTATGTATGTTCTGACGTAGCTAACCTCGTGTTGACATCCGGACACGCTAACATACTGTTGCTGTCATACATAAAGTTTATAGTGTGCGATAACGCCATTTTGGGGCAAACTAATGTAATATGTATGAATATATCCAGTGTCATTACGGTGATATCTTAGTAAATTACAGATAGCAGCAAAGTGTGGATTTGCCTATAAGTGACACATTTAACCATTATGAAATCTTCAAGGATTATACCTGAGGTGGCGTACAGTATTAAATATATGATGGTATACCTTTTAGGGCTCAGTTTACGCAGCCTGCCAAATGTTGCGAGCACAGTCTCTGCAGGCTGGGGGGGGGCTATGTCTGCTAGTTTGTGCGTAAAAGAGTACGTTGTGATTTTGAATCACCGTCAGATAGCTTGTGTGCAAGATAATAAGTGATGCATGAGTGATATGTGAGAAGGATCATTATGTTATGATAGCGCAATCAGGCTGCATGCCAATGAAAATTTCAACTTTGGGAAACGAAGTACAAACAACTTCCAAATTCCAAAGGACTCTCTTCATTCTCAGTCTCGGAGAAATTGCTTACCAAATTGTCAAAATATGTTAGTCCATTACCGTGGGGAATGGTTTAAATGGGGTGATTCTTTTTGCATGCTATATTTTTTTAGGTTGGGTAGTAGATTTGGAACAGATTAATAAGATGACGGGCATGTAACAGGGTAACCCGTGCAAACACTGATCAGTAAGTTCTCTGATAGATTTTGGATTAAGAGTAGTTAACTAGAGATGGCTAAAACTTGCTATTTGTTTCTATCAACTTAATAAGAAGAAAACACATTCTTATCCAATGCCAAGATACGAAAAATCATTCTCTGAGATTATGTGTGGTGGCAATGAGAAATTGATTATGCAGCCATCAATTGACTATGCAGCAACATAGCAGTGTAGCAAAGGATGTTCAGTGTAGCAAAGGATGTCCTCATGTACACAAGCAAGACAGAGAGAGAGAGTCTTTCTTTTTGGTGACAAGAATTTACTAACATTTTTGGCTTTCGAATTGACTCCTCATGTCGATGAAATTACTGTGGAGTCGCATTTTGTGTTTTGGCCCAATGGCCCAATAGATAATTGTTTCAAGGATATATTAGTTTCAGCAGAGTAAAGGCTCTCGTTGAAGTAGAAATCATCTGTTTTAATATGTTTTAGAGACTGAACTAATTGTTCATGCTTTTAGTGAAGTGGTTACAACCGGTATATCTAATCCCATTAACATATGTAGCTAGGAAACAATTTTGGCTTACAAATATGGATGCTTATCACATTTCAAAGTATGGGGACCAGTCTGCAGCTATTGAATATTCAAGGCTCAAGATTAGGGTAAAGGTCAGTTGTCCCTGGATAAGTGATGACACAAGTCAGGTTACCCATCTAAATTTTAGGTTGCCCCCACAGACTTCCTATATACATGGACTGATCATGTAACGCGTATGTCCTATCCTTAGATTGTTGCCACAGACTGGGGTGAAAAGGGCGCACCAAGATGGCTGCCGTAAAGCTATATTTTGTCTGATTTGAAGTTGACTCTGTAGTACTTTAAACAAAAGTTAAACTTGAATGAGAAAAAATACCATATTCCTTCAATACATGGCAATAGTGATTTTGACCTTACCGTGCATTATTTGGAAAATATTTCAAGTTTCTTTCAAGTTCTGTTGTTTTGAACTACTTGAGCAAGTCAAAACTTTCACACACGAAACTATGGCAGACAGCCATCTTGCTCTGCCTGTACTCACATGTATGGTAGCAACACTGTAACGTACAGTATGCTTTGTCCATGTATAGGAAGTCTGTGGTTGCCCCACTACAAAAGAATATGGGTTACTTGTAGGTTTCATTCAAAACTGTCTCAAGGTACAGTCTGGTTGAATCATGTAGTCAGTCAAGGAGCTGTATTTGGAATCCTGGTAAGAAGATTTTTGTTTCCAAACGATTAATCTTAACATGATGCAGGCAGACATGATGAAGTGTGTAGACACATGCAGGTGTCAGACAATAAGGAGATCAATATTACTTATCCCAGGCTTAAGTTACTTGTCTGGGGCAAGTGAACAGCTGCTAATTTTGAGCCCTGATCTTCCATAAACTCTGTCAAAAAGTACGAGGAAACTGTAATCAGTGCCATGCTGTCAAATATTTTGTGATTAAAATGCACTGTAAAATATAGAACTTTCGTTGGTCATTCACTCCTAGCTAGGTGAATGCATTAAAAAAAAAAATAGACTACAAATTTCAGTTAACTTGTGTATCACCAAGCGTAATATTAGCACCATTAACTATTCTCCTACCAAGAGACGCTGAAATGTTATTGCAGTAATGCATGCAAATTATTTCCTGAGCCAAAATCAACCCTGCCCCCCCCCTCCAAAAAAAAAAATAATTGGTAAATCTTGTATTTAAACTTTTTAAATGACATTAAAGTACACCAATATCATACTATAATCTGTTTTCAGTATCTATAATTAAAAAGGTGTAACTGCAGGTTACATTTAAAGTTTGCATAATCTAAAACCCCTCCAAAAATAGTAAAGAATTAAAATATGTGAGTGGATAATCTATTGCAACCATTCTTACGTAAATATTTCTACTAACAAGCTCATCAAATTTGTGAATTCTTGTTACAATTGGAATTATACCTATTGACATAATTTTCACCTAGGGTGGTTTTAACTTATGACCTACATAATTTGTGTAATAATAAGTTGTGTAATTCATTAGCAATTAAAATTCCAAGTGTGTAAGGTCATTAAGGTGTTTAAAAAGAAATGAAATGCTTCGTAAAGACATCATCTGCACAATTTGAGAGAAAACACTTGATTTTTCTAAAGGGAAGTAATGGATTTTCACTGATTGATGCTTCTTAAACAGGGTAACTTTCGAAGTTTGGCATGTGAGAGTAAAGCTAGCCTCACACTACACAACTTTGCAAATGCAACTCGACTAGATCATTCGATCAATCTCTTACAGTCATTACCTGTGCATGAGTTCACGACTGTGACTGGCAGTTTTATGACCACATTGTCATTTCTTTAAACGGTTCACAAAACAGCCTGATGCACTCCAGCACATCATGACTGTTAGAGATCTAATGATCAAGTCGTGTCGCAGTTCACAAAGTTGTGTAATGTGCGGCTAGCTTAAAACCAGGGCCTTTTTTAAATAGCACACTCAGCCACATCCAATAAGATCAGCTTGTGGTATATGAAACACTTTAGTCGGACACTTCACCCTTAAAGGTCACTCTTTTAGAGCGGAAGTTTTCACTTTTGATAGGTATACTCTAAGGAGAGCCTGCATCATTTAAGGAAGGTACCACAACTTGAATGAGTGTATTAGACTGCACTGTTCTGAGATTGGACCTTGAGAGTCATGTGACAATATTTGTTCTCAATTGTGAAGTTTGCTAGGAGTAACTGCTTGCTTTACTTGAATGTACAACTTTTAAGTCTTAAAATATTATGAAAGATACTTTGAAGAGAAATAAGAAGAAAATATGTGAGATTTAGTTGTTGCTTCAAAATAAATTTGTAGCCACTGCTCCTGCCCTAAAAGGAACTGTGTTTTGGTTGTGCCTTTATTGTGGCTGTGCCTTTAGAGTATAAATTGTTTCTTGTTTTGTGGGGGGAGCACAGGGACATTGATCGTGCATGGCTAGTACAACCAGTAGGGAAGTCACAGTTTGCTGTTTCAGGATACCTTCAATTGATTTCAAAAGCATAGCAATAAAAATATCACCTAATGGAAATGTATTCATATTAACATAGAATTTTATCAATGTTACATCATATTCTTGGAGTTAAAAAAGAAAAGATGGTTTTTTGGTCTTTAATAGGGAACACATCATGGTTCATTCATAGCCAAAGGGTACAGAAGAGATGAAAAATTTGATTTTGATTTAATATAATTTAATTTGGATGATTTTGGTTCATTCGAGCAAAGCTTCCATTAAACATTATGCGCATAGGTTACCTATCATTTTTCAGTGGGGGAACGGCAATACACATTTTTAGCTTAGAAGTGTTAGGGGTTTAGTTGGCTTTACAGGGAATGTATAATTTTCCTTGTGTTGGTGTTGGTTCATGGTTACATCTCATCAGTAAATTGTAAAATCTTTTATTTGGGTGTTAATTGAGTAGTGAATGGTGCTGTGGCCAGGTGGATACATGAAATAGCATTTTCAGCTTTGAAGCTTAGCAACAGGAGGTTTAAGGTTTAACTTTAGAGGATGGAGTGGATTCCTGACCTGGCCAAAGTAAAATAGGTTTTATATCTAAGAGATATCTACAATTTTCCCATCTGATCTGACCTTTTTTTAATATTAACCAAATTTGATATACTTTTTTCAGTTGGTTAGCCACCCGACATAAAGGTATAATTCATAAACCATATAGATTTCTCTGACATGCTTGTTGCCATAGCCCTGATAAATGACTGTCATTCAAGTCCTAAATTGAGACCTTAATTAGATGCAATAGAGCCATTTGCCACTAGATGGACAAAATTTGAAATACCTATACTTGATTTTGCAGATGCTCTAGTGATGATTGTCTAGATAGTGTGGTAAAAAAGGTCCTGGTTGCCAAGGAGATCAATCACAAAGGACAAGGAATCTGGGTTGCATTGAAAATGATCCCAGGAGAAGCAAAACAGGTAAGATTTTAATTTCGCCATGAAAATGAAATTTGCAGGTTTATTTTAATCCAATAGCTAAATTTTGCATAATATTTATTAAAATAAATGCTTTTACAATTGAATTCATAACGGTGACGGGTATTGTAGGTAAACGAAATGATCATTAGTCAGAGATGCAGATATTAAGACTCACCAACAGGAAGAGGTTTATAGTGACAGCTAGGTGGGTAGATAAAGTTGAAGATTTTTTAGGTTCACATATGGTCCAAGTTCTCCCCTTTAGCCACCTCTTTTGAAAGGTGGGGACTCCTGTGGATATTCTACAACCCATACTTCATGGTGGGGGGGTCTCCAAGTTGAGATTGCCAGAAGAGAGTATTAATCATGCCAACTTATGAGTGAAATCAATAAGTGTATTCTTCATTTTTGATCATATAGGCTTTTAATTTATGGTTTATACAAAGCTCAAGAAAAAAGAAGTCAAACTATATATACTTCCGAAAATGATAAATTTTGTCAATGTTCCGTACTTAGGTGCGAAGGATGCATTGGCAAGTGCCTGCCCACGTTTGCCCTCCATAGCTTTATGTCTGCTTGTTATACTTAATATGACATAAATACTAACTAGAAATTACATCAGGATACTTACAGTATTGTATAACCTTGAAGTTCTTTTCACGTCTTGTCCTTGGAACTGTTCAATAATTTATAAGAACATTTTGTTGAAGTACTAATCAGAGTTCAGATTATTGTCAAGTGGCAGTGTAGAGTTCTTAATATATCATCATTTTATCATATGAAGAGGAAAATAATAGGTGAAATAAGCCTGAGAAGTGTTGCAGCTGATAAGTGTGTTGACATTCTGAATTTTACACAGGTTTTCAAGGAGTATCCTCATTTAGTTGACAGCAAAACAGCGATAGCTCGCAAGATGGGATTCCCAGAAGTCATCATGCCAGGTAACGTTCAAGATAATAATAGTGATACAGTGTGTTTTCCAAAAGTGGCAGTCTTCTTTGCTTTCATTATTAAAATATATACGTGCCATCCCTACATTCTCATTGCTGTCATCATTATGTGAAAAAGCCGTTACTCAAATCAACTACCACTTAAAATCTAAAACCCAACTTTTGAGTGGAAAGCCGGGTTTCTACTTGGTTATTGCCTTTACAGTTTAAAACAGTTCCAGCCCTAAAAACAATAAAAATATGATCAAGTCCAACAAGGTTCGGAGTGATTAAAAATTGTGGGTGCTAACATCAAGTTAAAACTCAACTTTTCATCCAAAGATTGGATTTTAGACTGTTCAGTTGGAGGCAATGTGAGTAAGGGCAATTTTACATAATGTATACTTACCCCTTTGCTACATTTAAATTGCATTTTACTTCTGCACGGCACACTACCAGAGTAGTTTTAGCACCACACTGATCAATTGGGAGATTGTCCTCATTACGCTTCAGTGCAAATTCCTGTATACAGAGCAATCAGTGCCTGGCAAGCCTCTAGATGCATTGTGGTGACCAGGGAATTTTGGTGATTCAGAGTTTTGTTTTGTAAGGAGTTGCAAAGGACCTTAAGCTTAATCTATCATGGAATAGTCCCATTTTAAAATCAAAAATAAGAGCAGTGCCTATGGAATCTGTTCCAGGCTAGAAGAATCCTCAAGGGGCTGCAAAAGTAATTAGAGGAGACTTTGTCTTAATTGATTACACATACTCTGGTCCAACTTTGCAGGCTAGTAGTATCCTGACCACAGTTTTGATTAAAGTGTACATCTTTTTACCTCTGTGTTGTTTTTAGCCCAAACCAGCTCAAAGATCTTCCACTGTCACTCTGTCTATCCGTCTATCTATCATGTCTGTTCACAATTGCCTTTAATGCTCTCAGGGGTACATTTGTTGACGAATTGAAATGAAACTTGGACACATCGGTCATTGGACATAGGGCTACAATGTTGTGTTCAAAAAGTTGAGGTCAAAGGTCATCTAGGGGTCATTAGTGGCTGTTTTGTGAATATTTTTTGAAGTGTCACTACTCCTGCAAATAGTGCTCAATGTCTTTGAAAGTTGGCCATAATATTCCTCTGATAGTGGTTGTTAAATCTTGTATTTTACTTTTTTATCTGAGGTCATTGAGGTCATAGGTGTAAATATTTTGAAATGCTATTTTCTCCTAGATGCATTGCAAAATTGTTCAGATGGGAGGCTGGCATGTGCTGATTACAAATTTTTTGTCTGGTTTAGGATACATAATAATTTTGACACCCTTCTGACCAATTTTGTGCCATCCCTCTACTTCTTCTTACCAGTCTCACAAATTCAGTGTTTCCTATTGAACTGAACTCACTTTAAAACTATCAGGGTGCAAGATTGTCAATCATGTTAGGTTGATTAGGTTAGTGTAAACAGATCTTGTTTGATGAGAACAGTAGGTTTATTGTGAGTGCATGCAGGGGCTTTTTAGACATACTCAACTTCAGGAGGATGAATGTCAGTACTTACTAGTAAGGGTAGAGTCACCTTACACTGTTTCTAAACTAGACTTGCTTGAGATAAGGATGAAGAGGGTCAATTTTTTTTAGAGAGGAAGCTCTTGCTTATTAATTCTGTTATCATAGCACCTTCAACTTGCTTTTTTCCTTGCTAACTATACTTCCTGATTTGTGTAAAAATAGAAAGCAAGGCAACAGAGGCGTCTCACTTTAAGGCTACACCTTAGAGAAAGGTAATCATTCTAAAAAGTATTTAGGTTCTTTTTCATTTTACCTGAGAGAAATCAAAGCATTCTAAATTGTGGGTACATCTGTTCAAGAAATAATAGCCGTGAATGACAAGTACAATCCCTGTAGTGATTAGAATATCCATTGCTTGGGGAGTCTTCACTGTGCATTAATTCAACAGGTTTGAGCCATGAGCACCGATGGTGCTCTAGTTTAAATTTATCTTTCCTCTGCTACTGGTGTATTAGTTTAAATACCAGTCAAGGTAGGAAGGCTTCATTTTAAGGGTAGATGACCAGAGGGATTATAATTTCATAATAGTGTGTCCTTCATAATGGCAGAACCTGATGTTGAGTGAAGAAGTATACTGAAAAAATATTCAGCTTTTAGTATCCCCTTCACCTCGTTCACCATAAAGACCTACAAATTAACTTCAAGTTAGAAATATTTAAAAATATTTAATCTTAATTGGATAGGTTTTTAGTGATTAGTTTTAATGGCCTCCAAATATTAGCCAAGTGTGAAGTGATTGGTCCAGTTCAGTCATAATTTTGTTAATGAGCATAATGAATTAACAGTGGATCAAAGTCCAGACCACAAAACGTTTATGATGAAAATATTGGCTGGAGGTTTGGTTTTGTAAGTTTAAAATACCTTTGGCAATTTCTTCCTGAAGAAGGAAGTACTAAAATTTGTCTCCAAGGCTAACCAAGTTTTGCATTTCGAAGAATCTTTGTGGTCAAATTTTGTATACATATGTGGATTATTTACATTAGTCCCTTGGGTAGTTACATTCAGTCTCTTTTTGGAATCTCAATGTCATGCTCTTAAAAGTAATGAAATTTTCCGTGTAGGTAAGTTTCCTTTATGACACCCTGGAACTGTACTAATTCCAGTTTAACCCTACAGTGCCCGGCTCCAATCGGGGCATATTTGCACGTTCCGGGGGTCAGCGGAAAAGGGAACATAGCATGCCCCCCCTCCATAGACTATTGAACCTTTGACCTTAATCTCTTGTTACTCTTGTTGCATTCTTTCCAAATGACCAAACCAACGTTCTGGTACATCACAGACATTGATTTGACATATTTCCTCTTCTCCTCATGGGGAATAAGGCCAATAGCATTTCTTCTCCTTCAAGTTTCTCTGTCTTAGGCTGCCTCTGCTTCCTCTGCCCATGTCCTGTACCCCAGTTAGGTTCTTTCTTTTCAGTGGTACTCCAATTTTCCTTTGGCCTTCCAACATTTCTTTCACCCTCTGGTTCAGACATTGAGGGGACATATTTTGCTGTCGGAGGTATAGTGTTTAAACATGAAATTTATGAGAAGTTAATTTATGTTTTGTCGTAAGTGTGCCATGGAAGGGGGAGGAGCACTACCTAAAAGAGAAAGCACATGATTGGGGGCCCTTATTGAAAGTATGAAGAGATTAGTTGAGACCTTGATACATAACTTTTGCCAACTATGGGTGACCAACCAATGAATCTTTTGCACTCTACCTTAGAGTTGGTTTCTGTTTAGATCATTGATACCAATCTTAAATGGAATCAATGTTTCCAACTTGTACTGGAATGACAGTGTTTCCTTTGCTGGGTCTAAATATCCTTTATATACCCATACTCTGCCACTTACTTTGCATTCTGCATAGCAAGTGTAATATTTCTTTTGCTTTTGTATAAAGTAACTACCCAGAGTTACCAGTAGTAATACTGACGACATTTGAGCTAGCAACTTCAACATAGATGAATCCGATTAGCACTTGTTTTAGTGACTGTAGGCAGCCATTAGTGGGGTCCATCAGCCTTTAATCGTCTTCATTTATTGTCTATGTGAATTTCAAATCCTTATATTCAGTGAAGTTGAGCATATCAAGATATGCTTTAGTGTACAACCATCCGTGGAACAGGTTTTCATGAAATTTAAAGATTAAAGGTAATGGACCCCAGTAATGGGGGACTAAAATCAGACCATCACAATCTGTTTGGATTCGTCTATAGTTTGTGCCACATCAAACCTGGTTGCATATGCCTTGACACAAAGTTGGATAGCTATTCCTCAAAAATTTTCAATCTGTTACAGGTGATGTAAGGAATGATGTTTACATTACACTTGTGCAAGGTGATTTTGACAGAGGCACCCGGCCAAAAACGAGAAATGTTGAAGTCGCTGTATCAGTTTGTGATGAAAAAGGCAAAACAGTACCTGTAAGTTTCCTTTGTTCAATTTATTTAGAATTTTTGAATGACCCCTTTAAATAACTCATTTCTGAGGTTTTGTGGAAGCAAATCTTTATCTCATGTGATTAAACATAGCTTCTGTTATTACAAATTAATTAGGGCACATTGCTTAAATGACTCCTTTTGTGAATATGCTG
The DNA here is from genome assembly GCA_037179385.1 of Holothuria scabra. Classification (NCBI taxonomy): domain Eukaryota; kingdom Metazoa; phylum Echinodermata; class Holothuroidea; order Aspidochirotida; family Holothuriidae; genus Holothuria; species Holothuria scabra. The sequence goes on from CM074194.1 coordinate 41,187,029, forward strand.
AATTCTCCTTTGTGAAGGAGTGTATGGCACTGAAGTTAGTGGAAGTATTACAGTATTAAACATTAATAACTGTTTCCTGTACTCAGTAAGTTATTAACCTGTGCTACTATTTGTATATATTTTGTTACTGTTCCAAGTCAAAAGGTTTTGCTTCATATAAAGTAATTTGTCTGTTACTCATTTACATAATCCTTAAATAATATAATAAACTGAAATATGCAGTAGAACAATTGTTTAAGTTATTCAGTAAAAATTGAATAGTGAGTACAGTCTACAATCAAAACTAAACTAAAATTCTCTTCTGATTACTAGTTCCCAACTTCTCAGAGTAAATAGGAGAGAGAAAGAGGGTAGAAAAGAAAAAACAAGGAAAACCCTTATTAGGGGGACCAGGCATCAACAATTTTTTTTCGTACTTGTCCGACGCGTTTGCTGTTTCCTCAATCTACTTGCCTGCAAAAATACCTACTTGTCCAATTCACATCTGTTGAGTACATATAATTTTTAAAGTCTAAAAGTACAATTGTCATTTTGCCCAACTCAAAAATTTAAGACTGGGTGTACTTGCCCGGCGGACTGCAACATCGAGCACAGTAGTTGCCCGAGTGATTTTTTACTTGTCCCGGGCTGTTGGGCAGGGGATTTGTCGAAGCCTAAGGGGGACTCATTTTGGGGGGACAAAAAGGGAAGGCACCTCTGCGGCTTAAGTCCTCTTTCATCTATCCTATGGCCAGTGTTTGTTCTAGTCCTAGAACATCCACCTCCTACCTGGGAAGTGTGGGTTCAATTCCTTGCTTGAGTCATATTGAGAACTGAAATGTGGAGTCAGTCAGATGGCATTTTGTGACTCAGTTTCTAACCAATTGCAGTTTCTAACCAATTGCTTTAAATCTGGCCGGCTACTGCCTTTTTCCTTTTCTCCATTTCTGGCTCACTGGCTTGTTTTCCCTACCCTGTTGCCTATGCAGAGCATAAATTACAATGGCAGAAGGTTCCATATGTCAAGTCTGCAGTATGACCTGGCCGGGAATCTAACTCTAGCCCTCTCAACTACAAGTCAAATGCTCTAACCACCTGACTATGGAGTTGGTAGGCTGAAACATGGGACTCACTGCCATTGTGCATGATGGTCCACATAAGCAGTGAAGTAGAGAAAACAATCCAATTTCTCACAGTTGGGGAAAAGTCCATGGGTTCCTCTAGATAACACCAGAAGCCGAGACATTGACATGCTTAACTCCAACAAACCAAATGAAACCACCCCCTCCCCCTCTTATATTTTTGACATGGAATGTGTCATCTGCTATGTAGGTAATCCATCTTCATGCCTTGTTTCATGTTTCTACAAGTTATTTGGCTTCATTTTCTAGCTCTAGTAGCTTTCAAATTTCCTGTGTGGAATAAATTTAGATAAAACTGGAAAATTACTTAGGGACCTGAAAACTAAAAAAAATTTGAGTAATTTATGAAAGTGTTTTGAAACCAGTATTAATATTTCATTCTTTGTATCATTGCTATCATAATTTACTTTCTATCGTAGAATGCAATTTACCACGCCGCTGGAGAGACGCCTGCCGATGTGTATCATTCCGTAGTGTACTATCAAGTCAAAGCGCCCAAGTACCAGGAGACATTTAAGGTAAAGATACAATTATGCGAAAAATTTTTCACTTGTAGCAAGGGGTAGAGATAGTCGCTGTATTTACACCTACCGGGGGGGGGAGGCTCAAGTAGTGGGGGCATGTGTCATGTCTATGCATAAAATTATGAAGGGATTTTTGTTGCAATGCCATTAATGTGGTTACTGTGTCTTCAGTATGGATTATGCCTGAAATTTTAAAGTTTGTTTTTTAAGTTTTTTGGCATGGTTTGAAACTTTCATGGAAGTAATGCTTCCTCATGTATAATTGATAAGGGGAGGCTAATATGCTTAATCTTTATGTTTGCTCATTGTGAGTTATTACACTCTCCCAGAAGGATTTTCAGTGAGATTTGGTTGAGAGATATGATGGCAGATATAAGGTGATAGAGAGTCACTTTATATCTGCCGGCCATGTGTGAAATGCAGGAATGAAAGCTGGCCTACAGGTCACAGTGGTGTGGCCAGCCTTTCAAAGCAGAGCACCATGATCAATTGGCACAGAGGGTACAAGGAATTTTTATGCCAAAAATTTTTTGAAGGTAGACAGAATGAATGTCTGAACTCTATGGTAATAATGAATTGTAAACTTGAGCCTCACGGCTAGGCTATAGATGTAGCTCCTTACCATCAGTTAAACTTCACTAAACTCACTTCAGGTTTGGTGTCTGTGTGAAGGCTGAATTCATATGAGAAACAATGCTTGATCAGAGATTGCCAACTAGCAACACTAAATTTTGTCCCAAACTCTGCCAGAAAGCCTACTTTGTGAAGGTTCTTTTACAATCAGTGGGGTTCCCCTCAATGTCTTCATTAAGGCCCATGAATGGGCTGCAGCCCACCATTTGGCAACTCCTGGTTTGGGATAAACAACTTTACTATGTAGCGTTTTTGCTTTTATGTAGGAGCACCCTTCATACTCCCAACACTACAGATGATAGGCTGGGGGTTGCAGAATATGCCCATGGTATTTCCCACCTGTTGTAAGATGTAACTAAAGGGAAGGGCTTGTACCATATTTGAACTGACTTGAAACCAAATTTAAACTTTTACCATTATCAGAGTCGTATTTGAGCTTTACTTTATTTATCTGGTTGACACTACATAACACAATTGTGTTGGTTTGTTGTTAAACCTTATACTAACTAAACACATTACATGAAATAGCCCTTACTAAAACTGCCTACCACTAAATGGTTTATAACCTGACTTTTGGATGACAATTCAGGTTTTTACTTGATGTTAAAATCCTCAGTTTATAGCCACTTCAATGCTTAAAGGGTTTTATCATATTTTTTATTGATTTTAGGATTGGAGTGGTTTTAAACTGCAGGTGTGAACATCAAGTAAAAAACCCACAAAATTGGATTTTAGACTGTTTAGTGATGGGCAGTTTTGATGGGGGCTATTTCATGTAATGTACACATGAAATAACTGGAAGGTACTCTCTTGGTCTGTATTTCAGGTCGCTATACCTATTGAGCAGTTTTGTAAAGACAACACACACGTACGGTTTACATTCAGACATAGGTCATCAACTGAAAGTAAGTACTATGCACTGATGAAGAACACCCAGGGACTTCCTATAAACATGGACATAGCATGCTATGCATACACCCTGTTGGTATATTGTTGCCACTGACTGAGACAAAAAAGATGGACCAAGATATCTGCCATGAAGCTTTAATTTGTGTGATTTGGCGACGATTCTAATATTTTGATTAAAAGTTTAAATGAGAAACAATTTCATATTCCTGCAATATGTGTAGTAATTTGGACCTTACTTTGTACTATTTTGAAAATATTTCAACTTTCTTGAAAAATCTGTTGTTTTTAACTACTTGAGCAAGTTCAAACTTTCACACACTAAAACTGTCATCTTGGTATGCATATACTCACATGCACAGTAGTCACAATCTAATGTACAGCGTGTTCTATCCATGTTTAGGAAATCTGTGACAACAGCGGACAGTTGTTCTTTGCTGATAAAATGTTATTGATTTCAACATAGGATGGAATGCTTCTGGAATTGTTGAAGAATTTAATTTTGTTAGCATGATAGAGAATGATGGGGAAAGAATATCTTTTAACAGTACTATATTCATGTACGTTTTGTAGTTTCTTGATGTTATATGCAAAGTAGTGTTTCCACAAATAAAATTCTATTTCCTGAAATGGACCTGAAAGTTTCTTTTTGGTAAGACTTCTGCTAATTAAAATAAGATTTCTGTAAAAGTATGGACTGTAAAACTCCATCTAACTAACTAACTGTAAAAGTATGAAGTATTGCATGAATCTGCATTTCTTATAAGTGTGCAAATTTTAAATCACAAGTTGATTAAAAGTCAGCCCCAATATTCTTGAAGCCATTTGTGGAAGTTAAATTTCTCCTTGTTGTTTCTGTTTGTTACTTTGTGTATGTGTGTGTGTGTGCATGCTTTTGTAGGAAATGCTTTACCAGAGTCCTAATATTAAATCTTATTTGTATTTTTCACAGCTAAAGACAAACAAGAAAAGCCATTTGGTCTGTCATATCTTAGGTTAATGACAGACATAGGAACAACTGTACCGAATGGTGTCCATGATTTACTCGTGTTCAAGGTATGTTGATATTTATTATACTTATGTGTGACCTTAGCCATCTTACTAGATGTACTTTGGATTTACCCTTATAAGTTTCTGTAGAATGTTAATATTTCACTTAATGAGAATACATATTTTTGCCATACATTTAAATCATTTGGTGCTTGCCATCTTTGTGTAAAGAGTGCATCAAAATAGAGTGAAAAGGATTAGTGGCAAGCCTTGTAACTGTAAGTAGTGCCAAGTACGTAAATTTTTATCCAAGATTATCGGTAACTGGGGATCCCAGGTCTCAGACACACATAAAGTCTCCCTGGATGCTTAGCATGCATCAGAGTTACATCGTTTAATGGACTGACATCTTGCTCTAAATTTTTTGAAACCTCTTGGAATAATAAATTGCAAATACATGGCTGTTCAAAGATGAAATTAATATAGGCCTGATTCTTTTGGGCCTCTCAAAGAAATTGTAAGACCCTTCAGCTTTACCTCAGCAGACACTTGAAAGGAAATGTCCAGGGTCCCAGAACTCTCAGATTGTGGGCTTTAGTGAAAACTCTGTTATCATAAATGTTATACATAACGTAAGTGAGGGATATCCCCCCTCTCCTTTACTCCTTGAAGTTGTGGATGAAGTGATTCTCTTAATGGTCATTTCTTTGACAACTTGATGGAGTGAAATTATGATGTCTCTTTCAGCAAGGGGACAAGTCCCAGGACCAATCAACAGGGTACCTGGAGCTACCCAATACTAAACAAGAGCTGGAAACATCAGGTTTTAGCAGTCAGAATACCAAGAAGGGTTACCACATCAACTCAAACCATGCATTTCAGGTCTCCACTGTGGTATGTTCTACCAAACTGACGCAGAATGGTAAGCAGACTGGTTAATGGCATTATGGGTGGGTGGGGAGATTGATAGGGTATGAAAAGCGGTATAACTAAAACCATTGCATCCAATGTCCCAATGGTATTATGCTCCACGAAACTTACAAAGAATGGTGAGTAGACATTGTAATAGCATTGAGAGTTGCATGGGTGGTGGGGGTTTGGTTATTTACAACTCAACCATGCATTTAACCCTTTTACTATGGGAGGGGGTCCAGCAATACTGAACTATGTATTATACTGTGTATAAACAATACGTATGTACCTGTTCCACGAAATAGTTTTTGTGTAGATGCCACCATATTTGCACTCCCAAAACTCCAAGAGGATACATATACCTAAACATCTCCTTTTCAAGCCTATTCCATGTCCAAAATATGAGTACTCACCATAGATTTATAATGAGGTACTCCACGACGCAGCTGAGTACTATGGTTTCACGGTGATATCATATGTATAAAGTGATGTAAGTTATGGTTTCGCAGCAAAACCATGCAAAGCAAAGGGGTTAAGTTGCCAGTGGTGGTGGGTTTGACCTGACTGACACAGAATGATAAGCTAGAGAGGCAGTAACCAAGTGGGTGGGGTGACAGATAGGACTGTGGCAGGTGTAATTTCATCTCCAAAACTGATTGCATCCCACCAAAACTGACGCAATGTTAAGCAGAAAAATTGAAGCCATTATGAAAAATATTGGAGGTTTTCCAACTGTAGTAAAACAATTTTAAAAATTGAAAGTTTAACAGATTTGCAGGCATTTCATAATTATTGTCTCCCCATGGGAATGTGCAGTCTGTTGCTAGAGTAATATCTTTTTCAGAAGGCCTCATGGTAGGTTACAGACAAATATTTTTTTTTTTAATATGTAACAAGATTAAGGTGACCTTTAAATTTGTTCTCTATATTGCAGTTGATCTCTTGGGGTTACTCAAGTGGAGGTCAGATCAGGACAATATTAAGAGGAGCCTGGAATCTCTGATGAAGGTGGATGGGGAAGAAGTGGTCAAGGTAGGTTTTTGATAAGGGTAGTCTAGGGTTGGAGGAGTAGTGACTTCTTTTAATGGAGCATGTACAATGGCAGAGCTAGGGATTGTGGTCAGAGGGGTGAGAATGACCTGCTGGAACGAGTGAACTGCAGGATGTTAAAAACCTAAAAAGGGCATTGGCAGGCAACTTTGCAGTTGCCTCTCCCCTCCGCCAACCATGTGATAGCGCTGCCAATGAGCATTGGACATGCCCCTCTCCCTTTCACAGAAATGTAAGTATGAAATAGGAACAAACAACACAGTTTAATATAAATTCATATTTTCTGAACCTTAAAGCGGCTCATTGAGTTGGTTCATGAAGTTCAACAAATTTTTCCAAACCTGTTAAGTTGTCTTCACATAGCAATGAAAAATGCTCAATCTTAGACAGTCCCCATACCTTACACACAAATAACTGTTTTATGAGTGAGTACTTAACGGTTGAAGTCGGTTTTCAAAAATTCGTGACCAGACACTTTTTCAAATTATGTGCAAAACTGTTACAAAATCAGGAAACTAGAAAATTCAAAATTTTAACGTTGTCTGTGACATTTGGACTTGAAACTTGACTTGTTGTGCTAACTATCAGCATTGCTATGTGGTAGTGACCCTTTGAGACTCTCATTAAATTATCTATATCAACTCAATGAGCCTCTTTAAATGTGAGGGAAAAAGTGGAACCCCGCTCCCCATGCTTAGAAAGTAGGCAAACTCCATACAAGGTTGAAGCTACAATCCTGGACAAAAATGATGGGACATGTTTGCCCAAATGTAGCAACACGTATGTAAAGACTCGTTGGTTTTCCAAAATCCCCTCCCCCCTAGTTCAATGTTGTTCTCGACAAAATATTCTCAAAATTTCAAAAATTGCAACATTGAACGGGGGAGCGGGGGACGACTGTCCCATGTATTTTTGTCCAGGATTGTCTGAACGACTGTACACATGTATGGGAGCATGCGGTTTCACTGCAGAACAGCTGCCGTAGAGTGAAGGAGCATAAAACATTTTTTAATTTTGGCAGTAACGTGTAAATCTTGGGTTTAAGTTAATAAATGTAGAGGGACAGTGGCATGATTAATCACTGATTTCAACACTTTCTAGATGATCATGCATGATACAAAGCTGACAGGACATAAACTAATCTAACCAGTCGTTTCAATATTTGGGAAAACCAGGGCTTGGGATGTGAATTCTAAACCAGTGTAAGTGCCCATTTAAATTTTTAGACGGCATTCAAATATGAAGTAAAAGAAGAGGAATAAATTCTTGATACCACGTGAAGTTAAAAATAACATCTTTTATGAGAAACAATGAGAAAAAATTACACTTTGAACACAAAATTCGTCACTGAGAACAGGCTTCTGGTGAAATTGCCTTTAATTTGATATAGCGACCCCACAATTAACGATCTACCATTGACCTGACAACGATCTACCGTTGACCTACACAGTATTTAAATGGAACTAACGGTCGACCGCACATTTTTATGAAGGGACCTGTTTCAAAATGATAATTTCAGCAATTTTACGGTTGACCGTGGCAAACGAGGAATAAACTGCATTGGAGGAAACTTTTTATTACTGCAGTAATGTGAAACGCACTCATCTTTACATGCCCCAATTTTGCATGTTTATGACGTCATCCGTGGTGAAAAAAATAATAAAAACAAACGGTAGATCGTCTGGTTTACCCTAGTTTAGAGATCTCAGTCAGAGCAAGGCGCCCTCTTCTTTAGTCTGTGGCTTATTTCCAAAGTTATTTTAATGTTCCTACTTTCGGCTGAATGAAAGAATCGTTCCGCTTTGGCATTGATTAAATAATTTTTTTAATTATTTCATGAGAAATAGCTGTAAGTTTATTAACTACTTAAATAAACTTTTTGTTACCTAGATTACAAAATGGAGAATTTTACTGTATCCTTCCCTAACGCGACTTTCCTATCACGGCTTTCAAACTTGTCCCAAAAATGCCACCGCTTCAACACGATCTACAGTATACGTGCGCGCTCCCATATATGTGTACAGCAGTTCAGACAATCCTGGACAAAAATGATGGGACATGTTTGCCCAAATGTAGCAACACGTATGTAAAGACTCGTTGGTTTTCCAAAATCCCCTCCCCCCTAGTTCAATGTTGTTCTCGACAAAATATTCTCAAAATTTCAAAAATTGCAACATTGAACGGGGGAGCGGGGGACGACTGTCCCATGTATTTTTGTCCAGGATTGTAGATTCTCCCAGTTGATTGTTTGTAGGAGATATTTCATGGATTACATGTTTGTAAGTCTCTTAGTTCAAAACGTATGTGCAGATTGTTATATTCAACAATCAGTTTTGTAGGACCCTTTTGCTCCATGTTAGATGCTATAGATTGAAAATAGTAATACTACCCACTACCCTTAGCTTGTACCCCTCCCCAACTATTTGAAACTAAGGTAAGGAAATCTTTACCCTAGTCTGTAACAAATTTGTCATATTAGATGCATTTACATTGTTAAAAAGAAACCAATAACTATTTTCATATTGAAGGGAAATATTGTGTTTAAAATTCTCCAACAAAGAGTACAAAGAAAATGGCACAGACACTATCCAACAATTCAGTCTTAATCATAAACCCCAGCATACTATGCGCAAGAAGAGCCTTGGAAGTTGCATCATTTGAAACGTTGAAAGTTTGGGTGAACAAATTATTCTTGAGCAACAAACAACTGAACTTCTGTCAGTGGGAAACTAATTTCTTGAAAAAAAGGCTACCATACTGCCTTATTTTTGATAATCTGTCATCCTGTGTCAATAAATATTAGTTTAAAAAAATGAATTTTCTGACAAACCAAACACAGTATTTCCCTGTCAGGTTATTTTGTATTCTACTATAATTACTTATTTTGATTCACAATTTAAGACAGATTAAATTCCATGCATCCAGTCTTTTAAGAAACTTATAGACAAAAAATTGCACAGCAATGCATCTACCACAAATGTTGGTCAACACCATCCTACTTACATACACTCCAAGTCCCTTCATAATTTCAATTCACTGCGACATCTGCATTGAGTATGTATACAATAGATTACAATAGACTATAGCTAAGAAGCTTATCTTGAAAATAAAAAGTGACCCATGGTTAGGCAACAATCAACCAAATCCAAGGGTTCCTTAAAAGTCATGTATGTGATAATAGTTGTCATTACTTTAATAGGATTAGAAGGAATTTACGAAAAAGACTGAAAGGGATTTAGAAGTCTGGACAACTTTTTAATAGGATCTCACTATCCATTTCATGGACCTCACACCCCTGGCTAATTCAAAGTCAAGACAATTTTTTTAGATGGACAAGCAAAGACATAAAAAACCCTACATCATCAGTGTAAAGGTAGAACTCTTTCTAACTTGCTTAGAGTTAACTTGGAGTGAAGGAGTCAGCAACTTTAAATCTAAATAGAATTGCTCATTTCATGGGAAGTGTTGCATAATACTTGGAAAAATTACTTCACCTGTTTGTAATCGTATCTCATTTGTGATGAACTGACACCATTAGAAACTGGTCACAAGGCTTCACAGTGGTAGTAGGAAAGAACAAAATGAGTCTTCAACCATCTTCAAAATGTGTGGACAGATCAACAGGATTGGACAGATGAAAGGACAATTTTACAGTCTAGGAACAACTGATGCTAAAATTATGCGGCAAAGTCGACATCTTGCTGTGGGTAGTCATAGAGTCAGTTGTAGACTAGTTTGTAAGGTACACCTACATTGTTACATTCAGCTGATTGTCTTTTGTCCCCATTTTTACCAGTTTCTTCAAGACACCTTGGATGCTCTTTGTGGTATCATGGCGGAGAATCCTCAGTCTGAAGAGTACGATGAATATGTCTTCAATGCTCTGGTAAGTTTATGGCTTGCAGATGCATATACATTAAAGCTGAAATCTGTTGCATTTTGTGTGCAGCACACTTAATTTTTTATCTTAGTACAAAAGGGGATAGTTTTTGAAATATTTCTGAGTTATAAATTCCCCTATTTTCTTTACGATAAAAAATTTCCATACCACCCTCAAACTGCAGTCTGTAGCTTCCATATTTTTTTGTATTGGGTTATGTTAAAAGAGATAATGTTATTTGTGGAATGTCCCTGTTTAACCAGCAAGTGCACCTAACTTAAGGTATAATTTATATTTCGATACTCAATCTGGTTAGATTTGTATTAAAAAATCTTTTACTCCTTTTACCAAAAATTAAAGAAACCAGAAATAATATTATTTTTAGTATTTATCAAACTGATGTGTTTACTCTAGACTTGAGTAGGATAGCAAAAATTCAGAATCTGGTACCTGGCTCATTACCCAGTCAGGTAAGATGCAGCCAAGCTCAAGACTAACCCCAGAAATTTTGGGGAAAGGAAATGTTGCCTGTGTGACTTGGAATAGAATATGGGAATTACAGTGGCCAATGAGCAACAATTGGAATAGAGGCTGTGGCTGGCTTGACCTAAACCAATTGGTTAGAAACTGGGCCATTAAACTCCATCTAATTAACTAACTGCATAGGAATCATCCTGGGATACTTCCATTCCTATGAAGTAAAATTCTTAGCAGGTAGTTACTTTTTTGTTAATTTTAGATTTGAGAACCTGTACTTTACTTCGGTCATATACCTGGCCCAGGCCTAGTTTGCTTGCTCTTGTGTCTTACATAACTGATCACTCTCATTTGTGGCCATGCCTCTCTGATTGTAAACCAACTGGTTTGTTACTGAGTTGTAAAATCTTATCTACTGTAACTCATTTGCAGAATTTAAATTTATCATATTGTATTTTTCAACTTGCAGGTTTTCATCATTGGTTTAATAGCAGACAGAAAGTACCAGCAATTCAGACCAGTACTTGACACATACATCAGGGAGCATTATAGTATTACCTTTGCTGATAGGTAAGGACTGTCTTTTAAATCATCTCTTGCCCCCCCCCCGTTTCAATAAATTTTGGGATTTTGCAAATGTTCCTCACACGTTATAGCCCCTGTATTCTTGTTACAGAGTTTTCACCATATTTTAAAAAAAAAATGAATTGACAAAGATTACTTTTATGCACGTAGTAATCTCTTGACCTGGTCTTTCAACCATTTGGTCCTTCAGACCAGAAGTCCTACAGCCATTAATTAAGGTTTTTTATGTTAGTTATGAGGATCATTGGGATAAATGACATCCCCCTCCCTCTTGCCCCCCCCCTTTCTTTTCTAGTGTTGATCCTTCGTTTCCCCACTATCATAATCCTCATGGGTCTCATTTTCTGTAGCTGTACGTCTGTTTTCACTCATTTACTTGTAGGGACCATCATAATGTACATGAAAGCCTCATGAAGGTTTTACCAGGCAGAGAATGGGTTTTGAGGATTCACAGCTCATTGCAATTGAATCATTTCTTCCTTAAATGTTTTATTAGCTGTACAGGAGAATGACCCAAATCACCTTTCAAAAGCCAAATTCTTGTAGAGAAAAGGCAAAGCTTACCCCTGGCGCCCACCTTCCCACCCCTCACCCCTTCTTCTCCAACCCCGACTACAATATTGGAACCCTGACTTCTATATTAGAAGCCTGATTTTCCTCCAGTGTTTTGGCATTCTCAAGTTAAGGTTCATATGACCTTTACCCTGTAATCCTTATCTTGTACTTTTTTAGAGGGGGACATTTATCTTTTAACACCTGTGTTGTACATGTGTTTGATCACTTATCACTCACAGTTCTAATGAATATGTATGAAGTCCCTTCTGAGCAAATATCTGTGGAAACTTTACAAACAGGACCTCTTGAATATGCATGTTCTTTCTAAATGAATTTGATTTGTTCCTAATACTACAGAAGTGTGAGTGCTCATAGAGGCTATCAAACTTTGATACATCCTGAAGTTGACCTTATTCATGTCATTAACACCTGCCTTTACTTCCTATATTTCCAGCTCTCCCTTTTGTTTTAATTTTATTTATGGTGATCTTTATTCAGTTGGTCTTTGTTAGTCTTGGAGTGACCATTGTTCATTCTAATGTTGACCTCATTCATGTCCCAAGCACCTGGTATTACTTCCTTTATTTCCAGGTGTTCCTTTTGTTTCAGAGCTGGCCTACAGCCTCAATAGTTCTTTCTTTTATGAAGGCTTTTGTTTATCAGACCTCCTGTGAGATGTTTGTATTATACTGCAACATGTTATCTTTAAACACAACATCTGTTCTTGCATCAAAATAAAAACACCTGTTTTGTAAATGGTATATGAATATTCATTACATGGTGTAGTAAGCAGTTCATGGAAATGAAGGTCAACAAACTTTATATGAGAAAGACAACTGGGACATTGTTTTATTTGGTATCACAGGATAAAGGACTATAAAAAAAGTTATTTACTGAAGTGCAATGGAAGCTCATGCAATGCCACTGATAGTTGTGTTCCATGCATAGACCTATTTCCAAATAGCAATTACAATGAATTGTGGGATATAGTTTTGGCCATTGACAAAAATGACAAACACCAAAACTCTATCCCACAATTCTTTGTAATTGCTATTTGGAAATAGGTCTATGGGGCTACCACAAGTTTGGTCTAACGGTAAGAGCACCCGCCTCTCACACGGAAGGCCTAGGTTCTATTCCCAGGCTGAGTCATACCAAAGACTCTAAAAATGGAACATACTGCCGTTGTGCTTGATGCTCCACATAAACAGTGGAGTAGGGAAAACAAGCCAGTGAGCCACTACTGGAAAAAAGGCTGTGGCCGGCTTGACTTGAACCAATTTGTTGGCCCTAAAACTCTAACTAACTAACTAACTTTATGCATGGGGCACGGAGAGGGGGATGGGGAAGGAGAGGGGACTGTAAGGAGAGGGGGAAAGAGAGGGAGGGAAGAGAGGGAGGGAAAAGGGGACAGTCTTCGAATATTTGAGAATGTGCCCCCTCCCCCACCCAGAATATTTAGAACAAATGGCCTCTTTTGTTTTTATATATATTTATGTGTAACAACTGTGCTAAAAATCTAATCTCCAATGATATCCTAAGATGGAAATTACTGACATGTTTCACTTGTGGGTCACAAATGTTCAGTGTTATAATAAAGAACCTGTGCACAGTCTAATGCAGTGATAAGTTACAGTTTTGGAGGCTGTGTAAGATAGCATCTGTGTGAAATTTTTGTACCCAGGAAATACTCAGATATTCTTATTCAAGAGTAATCAGTACAAAATTAACATTTCTTCTAACCTGAAAGACTTCTCCAATGCTATATTATAGAACACAATCAGTTCAGGGTAAATGAGGTGCTTGCAAAAAAAAAATGAATATTCTCAGTCAAACTCTGGTTATCCTTTAAATTTGCTTGCATTCAGTCATTCAGTGACTAAAATATTATCACACAAAGAAACAGATATCATAATCAGCATTGGAATGATTGCTAATTTGAATTAAGGTAACTGATTTGCTGAAAACTATTTACTATAGAGGGGGTCAATTCCACCTCACTGAGCGGTAAATTATGTTAAATATGCACAGCAGTATGTATGTATATATGGGATTGAGCAAATACTAAGATTTGATGTGGAGGCTGTCATATTTGCTTTCACTATAAAGCCCAAGGGGGTACACATATGTAAAAGTATCTCCCCTTCAAGCCACTTCTGTGTCTACAACGCAATTAAACACCATGGGTTTATAAGAAGCTATTCCAGGGTGCAGCATTGCTAGGGCGGTATATCGGTAGCTGGCATCAATACCTGTACTAGAGGTACAGGACATGAAATTACCGAAGATATTTGGGGTGTTTCTAATACCGGTTCTTGAGAAAATACCTGTTCTTGAAAATAATAACCAGTACTCATTATATTCGCTGACAAAAATAACTGTTAGGATGTGTGGATGATTAAAATATTTACACAAACATGTAGAGCAGAGGTTGCTTCATGGTTGTTAACCCAATCAAACACCCAGATGCATTAATGCCCATGATAACATGGGGACCATGCATGGTTTAGGTTCCTTCCCACCTGACTTCCCTAACTGAGAGTTGAGAATGGGTACTGCCTCAATCTGTATGTCTTACAATACTGGTACCACCCAACCCTAAGCATTGCAATGCTTTCACTTTGAAACCACAGGTATAAAGCAATGGTAAAATATGGTTTCATAGTGAAGCCATGTGTAGCAAAAGGGTTTAGCATAATATATTTTTCCTCTCTCTCACAGGAAACTGATGAAAATTTTGAAGATGTATTTAGACAATTCGAGTGACATTTCAGAGGAAGAATCAACAGCTCATGAACCTCTCTACAAAGCCCTCAAATCTATCGAATATCTGTTTAAATTTATTTTACGCTCTAGGGTCCTCTTTGTTGCGTAAGTACAAAGATTTTTCTTAGCATAGAGTTAGAAATTACGGTATCTGGGGGCCGTTCCACAAAGAGTTACGCACAATCTGATGTTTGATTCACCATACTTAAGCCAACAGTAAATCATACTTAAGATCGTGCGTAACTCTTTGTGGAATGGGCCCCAGATATTGTAGATCCTAGCTCCAAATGAAGATTTTTTTGACTAGCTGTTTTAAAGAAATTCAGACATCCCAGTGTGGTAATAAGTTAAATCTAATTACTGCATCCTTCAAAGCAATGATATAAACCAGACATCAAAGTTGTGTATGTATATGATTTCAGGTTTAGTAATTTTATGTTCAGAACAATGACTCTCAAACTGTTGTAGACCATTGCCCCCTTTGATCTTCTTGAACTTTCCCAATGCCCCTTCCCCCTACCCCTCCCCTTTAGCTACCACTCATAAACACATGCTCAAGTATGCATTCAGGATTTTCTTCAGATAAATCTTTTGAATTATAAAACAGCTGTAAAGAGAATGTCTCTGCTGCAATATGATCCAAACGTGTGAGTCATTGAACCTAAGTGATGGAAATATTGAATTTTGCAGTAATTTGGGATTACAAAGATTATTTTTACTTAAGCCACACCTCCTGGAAACCTCAATGAGCCGTAAGTGCTCAGTGGTGCATCATAATTGCTGGAGGCCTCTTTTTCCAATATTGTGGGTAACACCTTCCTTAGACTTCCCAGTGTCCCAAAGGGTCAAGGTAGAGAACACTGTTTTAAAGAAATTCAGACTCCCCTGTGTGGGAGGAAATTAAATCTAATTATTCTCCAAGCATTGATACAAACCTGTATTGTATAGAAAAGGAAAATTTAACAATCTTAAATCACTTTCAAGTCAATAGAAACACTCACTGATTTTTTTTTAATTCTTTTCATTGATTTATAACAATTCTAGGCTTCATGGAGAAAGTACTGGAAAGCAACATTTTGAGGTGGCTGTGAGAGAAGTATTCCATTCTCTTAGCTGGCTGATGACAATTACTTCAGACACCATTTTAACTTGCCAGGTGAGGAATAAGCTTTTTACATTGATAGATACAATTGTGTTAAACAAATGTAATGAGATAGAAATTTCCAACTTCATATACAGTTTCTTTTGTGAAATTGTAAAAGCTCTTTTCCACTTTCAATGCAACTAATTTATCAAGGGCAGCTTAGGGAAAAATATTGTTTGATGGTCAATCGTACTGTGTTTAGAACAAAAAGTTTTAACTTACCAAAAAAAAAAGAAAGAATAATGTTGGACCATGCTATCACCCCCTACTCTTAAGACTTGCCCACTGCTCAAGGGGAAATGTTTACACATTTACACAGTATATACTAATTCCATAGCCTAATTCTACATTAGAACAATTGAAAGGGGTGGCTTACCCAGGGAGTTGTCAGGGAAGGAGACCTTTAGTGCAAATCTACAAGACAATAATGTACTTGGAACACTTTAATCCCTTTTTAGGTAATAAATTGTCATTGGCAGGTCCTTTTATTCCCATTGGTTGACCTTTTCTGACTTTCGCATTGTAATGGTGGCCTACTCCCATCAAACAGAGGTAATCCAGAAACAAAAGCCATTGCTATTTCTTTGACATACAACATCTTTGCTGACAACTGCTTAGCTTCAGTGAAGATTTTATGTAAAACGACTGTCTCTACACTTTTAACTACCATATGTTTTTTGTCTGTCCAAATTTTTAATGAGTTGGCATTGTTACACACTGTTCAAGTCTCACAAAAAAATCACAGTTTTGATAATTTTCCCCATTAGAATCAAGTATTTCCGGAGAAGGAGAATTTTTAAAAATCTGTGTAACAGCTATTTGAATAAATATTAAACAAGACGCCTAGCGACGCTAGTTTAAAATTTAGATTTTATTCCCTCCGCGACTGGCAATGTAAACGCAATGGATGAAATCACCATTATAAGCCTTTGAGATGTAGTAGACAACAGAGACCATTGTCTTCATTACCAAATTCCTTTTAAGCTTTAAAAATTTTTCAAGAGCAAGACAATAAGCAGCTGAATGTCGATAACTACCTTGGTGCAAAGGGCTGATAAATGTTGGATCTCCTTCCCTGACAACTCCCTGGTTTACATGGCAACAGAATTAAACAGAGAGTTGATTTGAGTCAGTTCTTTAATTGATTAATGAAGTGTATGTTAAAATATTTCTTTCTTGCTGTAATTTGTAGGGTGCTGCTATGAGGTATATCCCAACAGTTATAGCAGACACAATGACACTGTTCAACCCAAAGGAGTTAGCAGAGCTCTTGAAAGAATTCATTGTCAAGCTACCACCAGATAGGCTGGTGAGGCCTAAATTAGAATGTATCAAGGACTTTGTTCACAGTGATATCTTCAGGTGGAGAGGTAAGGCCATGGTACTCATTCTTTCTGAATATAACCTAACCTTTCAATGTTGTAACCTGTGGTGGGAGGTGGTGGGAGGGGCTATCATCCATGAAATTTTCAAATGTTAAATGCACAACAGGTTAAGTAGTGATGGTGCTCTACACAAGGAGTGTTTGAAATGCCCCCTAGTGTTTTTACCCAGGCTATGTCAATGCCTTTACTTCTCATGACTTAAGTCATGAGTTACAGAGTGAGTTAATTTTTTTCTATGGGAACTTTTTTCTATGGGAATTTCTTGTCTGAGGACTTTATATTAGGAAAAAATCACAAAATTTGGAATTATTTGTTATTCTTGACATATGGTAATCATGCATAAGATTTGAAGATTGTCTGCTTTTCAAATTCACACATTTCATTTCTTAAAGGGAAAATACAGACACATAAAGTTGAATTAGTCTAGTAGAATATCCTGTTTCATGAATGGCTCTTGAGAATCATGTGACAAATAGTTTCCCCTTAATTGTGAAATTTGGAGTAAATGCTTGGTTTGGCAACAGTGTGTAATGAGCTAAATCCTAAAATTCCACTTAAGACAGAAGAAAAATACAAAGCATCTGATATTTAGTTGTTGTTTCAAAATTATAAGATTTGGGTGACAGCTTTTGTTCTTCAACAAGGGTTGAGATCTTGTAGAATACTGGAATTTTCAATCTCTCTTTGTAGAATGTCGTGCCATCTTACTGCCAATGATGGCTAGCCAGCTGGATAGTCACATGATGAAGGATGAAGAAATGGCAATGTGTGCTGATGTCTTGACAGATATCATGGATGTACTCTGGAGGAAGGAAATGGTAAGAATTGGTGATCTTGATGGAAGAGTAGGGGTATAGTGAAGGGGCTCAAGAGACATCATGATGAATAACAGTGGGATGCGGGAGGGTGATGTAGGCTGATGTCTTAATGATTTAAGTGCTTGATTTGTAGAGGAAAGGAAGAAAATGTCAGATATCTTTTTAGTGAGAATGGACTATTGTAAGAAATTGTAATTGTTAAGATGGGTGGGGAGAAGGGCCAGGGAGGCACCTCTGATGTTCTGTGATTGTTTGGATTTGGATGGGTGTAGAGAGGAGGCTATTCTAATGTATTGTAATTGGTGAGATGTGGGGAGAAAAGGGCCTGTGAAACCAGTTTGATGTATTCCTGTTTAGATGGGCATAGAGACGTTCAAAGAGACTTATTGTAATTTATTATTGAGATGGGTGGGGAGAGGGGGTAAGGGTCTCTTGTAGTATATTCAATTGTAATGCAAAGAGGGTAAACATGTTCTAAGTTAATATTGTAAGACATGGTGTTCGTTGTGGAAAAGATTTATTCAACTTCTGTTATGTTATAGAACAGAGACGGAAGTTCTCACCAGAGAAAAATGGAAATAACTAATCTGGTGTTAATTATAGGAATTTTATTGTATTGTTGAATTGGAGTGGTTATATCATAGATATCATAAACTGTCGTCTAAAGAGTGATGTTCATTATACCATTCCTTCTGCAGGGCACCAACCATGGGGACATCTCACAGCTGATGCACACCCTCCTCCAGACGGTGATTCATGCTGCTATTAGGATGAATGCTGAAGAAGACTCCCAGCTATTGGTTAGTATTAAAAGGATAATTGTCATTAAAGTGTACGTTAAGTCTGAAATTTAAAAAAAAATATATGTTGAAAAGAAAGTAAAAGGAACCCAAGTTGTCCCTTATCTTTGTAAGATGTTCCTGAGCTGAGATGTAAAATGTTGAAGTTTGTTCACTCAATTGAAAATGGCACATTGTGCAGTAATTTATAATGGCATTATTGTACTAATTGGATAACAGTCTTTTTTCTTGGTTTTCCAAAAGATACTGTACCTTGTACCAAAATGTGAATTACTTTGGTAAAACTATGAGGAGGCCTAACTATTTAAGTGTTCTGTATGGAATGTGCTTCACAAAAAAACAAAAATTATCATGAGGGTCATATAAACATATGTAGTTTTAATATGAAACAAATGAACATAGACATATGGGGCAGGGGGAACTCGCCCTCCCAATTCAGGCAAAAGCAGTTGGTCTATTTGGGCAAAACATGATAAAAAGTGACATTATTCGGGCAAAAAATATTCTTGCCCCTCATAGAAAATTACCCCCTTTAGCCTATGCAAGCAAATAAAGTGTGAGTTGTTCAAGCAGGATTTTATTGTGCTGTAATACTATTTTGTTGTAAGTGAATAAATTTTAACATTTAAAACAACAACAGTTCATACAAGGGCAATGGGAGTTATGTGTGTCAAATTAATGTACCTTTCACCAAATAGAATTTTGAAGGATTGTGGGATGGTTTTTGGTATGTATTGTTTTCATCAATGTCATTTTGCCGTGGCCAAAAACGTCATGCACCAAAAGGCTACCCCACAAGTCTTTGTAATTGCTGTTTGGATAGGGGTTTAAAATTAAACCTCTAAAATCATGCATTTCTGTAATTCTAGACTAGAATTTAGAAAGGTACACTACCATCTGAAATTATACCTGAACTACCCACATTCCTAACTAGTTTGGACTAAGAAAACTGCCATGTGTTGTTTCTGATTCAAAAGAAAGCAGGTTTAATTACCTGACTTTATATGAAAGGCGATGTTTTTGAGGCTTATTAACCTATGTTGATCGTTTTGTTGCTATGTTTTAATCTCAATGGTAGTGCATTAGCAGGTTAAGATGTAGAATTTTGCTGATAAAAGTTACTAAAATTTTCAAAATTAAGTCGTCCATTGATTAATCAGAATGGAGCAAAAGCCTTTTAAAGAAAGGGAACATTTTTAGTGCTAAATAAATAATTTACTTCAAAGGGTTTTTTTTCTCCTTCTTTGAAGATGGGAAAGTTTGCCTTCTCTTTGAAGTATCCTGCTTTTTCTCTTATGATTTTGAGGGCAAGATGTCTTGCCTTTATCTAAAATTAAAAAATGCCTTTCCTTCCTGTTTTTGGTCTCAATGCTAGAAAATGGTGGCAATTGACTGAAATAGGTAATATCTTGTAAGTGCAAGTTTGGTGAGTGTACATGCAGATCTGAAATGCTTCAAAAATGATGCCAGCCCTTGAAAGTTTCAGCATGGTATTAAAGAGTTAAGTACGTGACAGAATATCAAAAAGCCAAATGTATGCATACATTAATGACAGTTAGGTCCAGGGGAGAGGGCAAAGTTCACAGTGCTGTACTGTAGGATGCTTTGCAATTGCATGGGTTAAATCTGTAAGGAAGATTTCAGCGGTAAGTGAAAGGTAACTTTAGCCTTAGCAGATTGAGTGTCAGTCCTATAGGAAGTATGCTTTTCATGTCATTGATAGTGTATGGTTTTATTTCTTTCATAAAATTGTTCATTCACTTATATAACCAATCTTCGAAAAGTAAGTCTCAGTAGTACTGAAGGGACATTCGCCTTTGAAGTTATTGAAAAGCTCATCAATAAATGAGGTTTGTTTCTATAGCTATTGAGACGTTTAAATTGCTTCATGGGGTTTTCAGTACAATGGACGGTTATCGTTTTATTACATCAGAATGTTTATGGTTGAACTGTTGAAGTTATAGTTACAACAAGCCTGGAGTAATTAAAAAATAAACTGAGTTGTAAAGACGGTGATATTTTATAGCTTGTGGTTTCCCAACCTCTGGGTCGTGTCCCCAATTTACCTAACGAGCCTGATGTAATTAAATGATAAAAATAATGGCAACTTGCAAAGCGCAAAATGATGAGGCCTCGAAGCGCTGTACAGGCAAAGTTTAAAAAAAAATGAAAACAGAATGAAGCCAGAGCATAAATCAAAAACAAGCAAATGAAAGAAAATTAAACCTATAAAACAATAAAAATATAGAGAGTACAAAAAGCAATGAAAAGAAGAAATTAAAGTAATAGAAATTAAAAGGTAAAACCCAGTTGTGGCTCACTGGTTTGTTTTTCCTACTCCATTGCTTATGCGGAGCATCAGGCACAGCGGCAGTAGGTTCCTCTTTTAGAGTCTTTGGTATGACTCGACCTGGAAGCCAACCGGGACCTTCCGCGTGAGAGTGGGATGCTGTACCGTTAGACCAAACACTCGGTCGATAGATTAACTAAGCTACATATGAACTAACATGCAACCTCTTGAAGTCAAATGCAATTACTACAGTGCAAGAAGCAATAAGTGGGGATGGGAATTCATGATTCCCCTTTTTTAAGGGGAGTGCATTATGGTGTTGTGACCTTTTGCTGTTACTTGAAACAGGGTCACCTCCAGAAAAAGATGAACAACCCCTGTTGTAGCTTCAAGCTGTCTTTTACAACTTAATCCAGATGAAGCAACTTTTGAAAGATACTGCAAACTTTCAAGGAATTTATGCTACCATGTACACAAAGTGCAATTAAGTCAGAAGTAGAAGGGATAGATTGCTCCTTCAATATTATTTTATAGTAGTGAAGCTTGCTTTACTCCACCATTTTGTTTACCCCATTTCATTGAAATTGTGGATTTGTTTGGGGGGACAGAAGAGGATGAATGTCAAGGCAGCAGTCACTGTCATTAATGAAGCAGGATTTTTATTTACCGACAAAGTGTGATGTGTCATGGACCAATACGGCGCAAAGTAACCACGTATCCATGCTCTCATGTAACATTAAAAATGGAACCTACTGCCATTGTGCTTGAGACTTCGAATAAGCAATGGATTAGGGAAAGCAAGCCAGTGAGCTACAACTGGAAAAAAAAGGCCGTGGCCAGCTGGACTTGAACCAATAGATTGGGAACTCAGTTTAACTAACTCATGGAACATTTAGTATTTCTTTCTCTGTAGGGTAACTATGTTTAGTCATGAAGAAGTAATGTGTTATCAACCAACATCTTACTAAGGAACCATGTAACTATGCTCTGATGAAACATAACTTTTTCTTTCTCTGTAGGGTAAATACGTTGCGTGCATGATCTCACTCCTTCGTCAGATGACTGAATTACATTACCAGGAATACCTCAATGCCTTTCCATCACGGACAGACCTTATCGACTTCCTCATCAAGATCTTTCTAGTCTTTAGGAATCTGGTCTCCAAGAATGTTTATCCAAATGATTGGTCTGTTATGATTATGCAAGTTAATAGGTGAGAATTTTGCTGTCTGATATCAGTAAATCAGTTGGGAGGTTAAGTTTAACACAGTTTTTGTGCTAAGGTGCACAATTGCTGCCCCTGGCTTCCCAAATTCTACAAAGTTGAGATTCCTAGGAGGAAAATTTTCATGTTGTTCCTTGGTGCCAATGCATTCAATTAATGGAAATTTTTCCCAAGAAATGCAAATACCCCTAAACATCTTTCGAAGGAAGGAATTTCTCAACTTTATTCTGAAGCCTAGTGACACATCTTCACATGCATGAGACATGGTATATTGTGTCTTTTAAGTTCTAAAATGGTTCAAGTGCTCCTTTGTACTCACCTCCAAGGACAGGCGGGGAATACTGTGGGCCTTGCTTTTTCTACAACCACAGCTCACAAGGGGGCTTATATCTATAAGATGTGTTTATGTCTTATATGTCCTGTCATTTGTTTTGGATACAATTTCTTTTGCTTTGCCTTACATAAGTAATGGACTGTGAAGGGGGGGGGAGGGGGTTCTTTCCACAATCTCCACAGAGCATTTCTTTGTCTCTTCTCCAGTCTTTTTCTAGAATTAATCTCAGCTGTACATATTTGATATCATCTCAAATTGAGACAATTTATAGAGTCAAATAAATGTCATTAAAATTAAATTGAAATCAAATTTGAACCCCTCCCTGGGTGTTAACGTAAGATTCACTTCTTTTTAATAGCACTACTGGTTACATCTAAGTGTTGTTACTTAAATCCAGTTAACTTTTTCCTTTAAATCTATTTTCTCATTTTTTTGACAGTGTTGTTTTGTTTGCAATGAAGCAGTTTGCAAGAGTGCTTGCCAGGTCGTTTGTGACCATTGATGACTTCGAGTATCAGCTTTGGAATAATCTCTTCCATCTTGCAGTTGCGTTTGTTACGCAAGAGTCTCTACAATTAGAAGCCTTCAGTCCTGGCAAAAGGAATTCAATCATAGAAACGTAAGTTTTGAACAAATTAAAATAAAAAAAAATCAAAGATGTGCCAAAAAAAGTCTCTTGCAACAACTCCCACATCAAAGTGTACTTCCAATCCCAACACCAGTCCATGAATGTTGAGTTGGTTAGATGTAGTTTTACGACCCACTTTCTAACCAATTGGATTAAGTTAAGCTGACCACAGCTTTTTCTTTCAGTTGTGGCTCACTAGCTAGCTTACAGGAATGTCAAGGAAATTTCAGAAGTTAAAGGTGTTTTGCTGTTGGGGAAGGGGAGG
Organism: Holothuria scabra; assembly: GCA_037179385.1. Lineage (NCBI taxonomy): Eukaryota > Metazoa > Echinodermata > Holothuroidea > Aspidochirotida > Holothuriidae > Holothuria > Holothuria scabra. Next base: position 41,210,317 of record CM074194.1, read on the forward strand.
AATATTGGGGAATATGCCATAGTATTTATTAAAAAGTTGCAAGACATCCATTATTTAATACAAACTTGGTGATAGTTAATCCTTTATCTTAAGCATAGGTTGTCATCATTTAGTCTCAGAGAATGTCTTGAAGCAATTTTAACTATCAGTCCTTGAATGACTAGTCAGAGTCCTGGAGGGGGGGGGAGTATGTTATTATCTAGATCCCCTTCCTATTAATTGGGACTAATGTACTAATGTGAGTTTGTAGGTCATTTTACTGCTTGTCTTGCCTATTTCTTGGAAGTGTAAAGATGATATCATTTATTTGTTACTTCAGTCACACATAATTTTTCATAAATGGTCATTCCAGATACTGCTGGGATAAATTTAGTTCTCACGTGCCTCGCAGGATTTAAGTTTTACTCCCCATACCCCTGGAGATGGTATAGGGAAAAGGAATGACCATTCTCTGCTCTTTCCATTTTTTCAATTATTCCTGTGCAGTCTGGTGGTGGAGAATCAAATGATGTGTAACCTCATTTTTCCATTCACAGGTACAAGGACATGAGAAGGGAAGTAGCATTTGACATCATTAGAACGATGTGGAACTACCTCGGCAAAAACAAAATCAAGTTTATTCCTGGAATGGTGGGTCCATTCTTAGAAGTGACGTTAGTGCCGGAGGAAGAACTACGGAAAGAGACCATCCCTATCTTCTTTGACATGATGCAATGTGAATACAATATCCACAAAAATTTTAAGACGGTGAGTTTTGGTGACAATATCTGGTGGTGGTGGTAAGGGGGGGGGGAGAACAGGTAGCTAAAGGCAGGAGCCCGTGAAGGGGGGGGGGGGAGACTGTGTACATGAGAAGATATGAATCATTTGTTTCTGTTAGTTTGTTTTAAAATTGGCTCTTATGACAAGCTTTTGCCTGGGTTTTGTAAACAAATTTGTTTTATTAATGTTTAGATTATCTTCTTTACTCTGATTGTAATTGTGTCTGAGTAAGAGTGATTTGTTCCTCAAACTTCTAGAAAGATTGTTGTAAATAGGAAAGCTTGTCATTGTTTAAGATGCCCTGGAGATCCCTTTGTTAAATGACTAATTGAAAATGAGGAGGACTTCAAGATCTTTAAGTTATTCATTCATACAAATCTTGTATATTCTGTTCATAAATGCTACAAAGGAATCAGGAGATTTGTCCTTTTCTATAAAAAAATCCATTTTAGTAAGCTTTACCCACATATACCAGGAGAAATAATATTATTTTTTAGTAAGGGCCTGCTTTTAGTAATAGAAATGTTTTTCTTTTATTTGTTTCAGTTTGAACGAGAGATCATCACCCAGCTAGATGTCTTGGTGGAAGGTGGGGGTGGAGATGAAAGCTATAGAACTCTCTTTAAGACAATGTAAGCCTAGCATTCATACCAAGTGTAATAATAAAGGAATGGGTGGAAAGGGTGGGGAGTAGCATAAAGAGATTATCACCCTGCCAGGTTACATTGTTGGGAAGGAGAAATATGAAAGCTTCTGAGTTCTTTAATAGTTTGTGTAAGTCAAGAGTGCCACACCAACCAATCACAACCAACCGTTTGACTCACAGCCTGACCCCAATTGGACCGTGAGGGGTGTCGGTAGAATAAGAGGAAAAATTTTTCATGTGTATTTGGTATTTTTTTTTAAATAAATGAAGAACATAGCTGACACAGTGGGCCATTTATAGTGCATGTTGGCATGGTCTGATAGGTCTCTGGCAGCTGGCTACTTGAAAAGGTTGGACACCCCTGATATAAGCTCAAGTACTTTGGGCCCACCAAGGAGTAGGGAAGAGTGGGTTCTAAGAGGTTGTCACCAAAGTACATGTAAGAATAAGGAAAGGGGGGTTAAATGAAGGCTATAGAACTTAGGAAGTCTGACTAGTCCAAAGAGTGAGAAGCTAATTCATCCAAGTGGTTGCCTGCATAGCAAATATCTATTACTAATAATTAATTCTTTTGCATGGGTGCTTAACTGGGATATTTTTTTCGTTATGAAGTTCAGAATTATTTGCTTTAGGTCATTTCAGGAGGGCAATTTGTGGAGTTCTATGTTTCACAATAAGTTTTTCACCCTACAAGTCAATTCACAAAACTTAATTGGTGGGAGGGAACTTTCTACTTGTAGTAAGCTATGTGGAAAAAGTGTTCATATCATTTCATTCTCTCATAGGATACATTTTCTAGAAGGATGCACTGTAGTAATAAACATGATATGACTTCTATTTCAGAATTTCAGATTTTTGTCAGAAGCACCAGTTTCTGAACAAAGATGGTTTACATTTTGTGAAGTTGATCAGCAAGTTATTAGAGAGATTACTGGACTATAGGGACATTATCCATGAGGATAATAGGGAGAATAAAATGAGCTGCACAGTGAATCTCCTGGTGAGTGTTTATGGTTGTAGTTAAGTATGCACCTTTAATGGCAACCCCCAAGTTGTGAACATGATGGAGGGAGAACATATTATGGGGGAGAGGCACTGAGGCACTGGCATGTGTCCTTTTCATATTTCTAAGGATTGGTGGCCATCTGCACCCCTCCTTACCCCTATTTACATTATGTAATGCTACTACTTGTGGTAATCCCTTGGCAATTTAGAAGTGTGGTGGGATGGACATAGTGAGAGCCTGTACCGTACCCTTTCATTCTTTACATTCCATGAGAAGGTTTTACATTCAGTATCCTTGGCTCTCTAAACTTTGGATTTTCTTGTTTGGGGGTATATTAAGGTTGTGGAATGAAACTCCTCTAACAAGGGGTTAGTGTAATATCATGTGACACTGCTTGCTTGTGCATAGGACAAGAAATGACTGTGGTCATGAAAGTTTACTCTATTAATGCTGCCCTCTCCCCCTGTGCCCTCACTTGAGCTGCTTTAGTGAATGGCAACATTCTTGGAATTGAAAATATTGTTTCAGATGTGTTGTTGGATTATAGTGTGTTTTTTAAGGACTGCTTACTTAAAGGTAGGCACAGTATGTATTGGTGGGTGGGGGGGGAGGCAATAGAATCGAAATAATAGTGCAAATTTTAGGAATTTTTGTCACTTTTGACATATATAATTCATGTTGTGGTGGCAACCTGGGGACCGTTCACTCTACACTGAAGGTTAACAACATATAAGTCAAGGATTTTTGTGTGTTCACAGAACTCTTGTACAAGGGTTCTTGCAATAAGAGATCTTGTATGGAGGTAAACATATCAAGTTTTCCATCTTTTAGATTTGTTACTAAATGGAAAGAAAATAATGCCTTTTTTTATGATGTATTCATTGGTTTAAATCAGACAGTATTAAACTTTTTTCAAAGAAACTCCAATTTTTAAGATTACTTTTTGCTATTGAATAACAAATGGCGAAGGTACTAGCTCCTTGGAAGTGGTTGTTTATTGTCCTAATTTAAATTCTTTTCCCTTAGAATTTCTACAAAGAGATCGATAGACAAGATATGTACATACGATATTTATATAAACTAAAAGATCTACACCTTGAATGTGAGAATTACATCGAAGCAGCTTACGCTCTGCAGCTGAGAGCTGATAGACTTAAGGTAAGGGCTAGGCCGTGTTAACTAAACTTGCAGTGTAATATATATATATATTTAAGAAGTAAAGGTAGGTCAGATATGACGTATACAAATTAATGGGTAGTGGGCAGATCGGAAGCGAGACACTGCAAAGATGTTAAGAGTTCAGAAAATCTCCTGATTTCATAAAATTGGAAGTGAAATTCTCAGCAAAATTCTCAGGAAATCCATTTTGCTAGACAAAGAATTTTTGTCAGAGACTCAGAAGTTGAAGTGGACAAGGATGGGGAAAGCTTGTAGGGGTTTCAGGAATCTGTTTTGATAAATGTTAGTCTTACTGCATTAACATACTTGAAAATTAGTATAGTATAGTATCATTTTGCACATAGGTTCCTCTGTGAAATGCCACTGATATAGTGAAAAGGAGAATGCAAATGGAGGTAATGGGTAGTGAGCAACTTAGAACCAACAGATGCAATGTGTAGATTTATTTGTGTAGGAAAGTATGGACAACTTGGAACTGACAGTGTTTTGATAATGGGTAGTGGGCAACTGAACTGTTAGTTATAAGGCAGGTCAAAGCTGACAGATTTAAGATAATGGCTCCTGGACAACTCAAGAAAGCTGACATAATTAAAGTAAGGGTCTCTTGGACTGACAGGGTTATTTCTGAAGTTTGGGTAACATCAACATTAACATTTGAAAAAGTGTTTAAATCAATGAGCAGGCTTAAACCAAGAGTCTCTGGGAATTAAGATATTGAAGTATGTGGTAATTGTCAACTTTAATCCATCACATAGCAAGCAGGTTAAATTTTCTAGAGGCAATGATGCTCCTCTGACTCGGAAATTGTAGAACCAATTGGTGATGTTTCAGTTTTCATTCAAAGATTGTTTACAATGCCATCATTAGATCAAGATGATGTACAGTGGAGGTAACTAGACTCAAGCACAGCATAGCATAGTAAACTAATGTATTGTGGTCAATTTTCTTAAGATAATGCATTCAGTTGATATGAGCGGTAATGTACTTAATTTCTCTCACAGCTGTTTTGCCAGAACTGTCTAGTTGTATTTGATATAGATCTTAACCATGTGATGTCATGATGTAAAAAATATGCTCTCCTTTGGAGGAAGACATGCATCATTGTAAGTTAAACCAGCTAATGCAGACAGCTAATTTGTCAACCAATCAGATTTGTGCAAAGTCTGCCACACACACTGGCAAACTCTACTGCATGCGGTCTCATTTTTTTTTTTCTATTTCAAACATAGCTTAGTTAGTTAGTTTATTAGATGGAGTTTACAACCAATTGGTTCAAATCGAGCCAGCCACAGTCTTTTTTTCCAATTGTGGCTCACTGGCTTGTTTTCCCTACTCCATTGCATATGCTGAGCTTGAAGCACAATGGCAGTAGGTTCCATTTTTAAAGACGTTGGATATATCCCAGCCAGGACTCAAACTTGCAACCTTATGACTGCCAAGTCTGATGCTCCTACTACTTGGCGTAGCATAGGTCTGACAAAATGCATAAGGTCTTCTACCAATATAGCACTGGTGTCTCACAAGTATCTTTCGTATACCTATTGTCATGTTTTTTTAAACATGCAAAATTGACTGTTTAATATTACTAACCCACCAAAAACTGCTTCTTTTTCTTTGAGCAGTGGTCAGACCAACCATTACTGACCACCAATCCTCAGTGTCCAGACGCCAAAACAGAACGCCAATTGAAAGAGGTGTTATATTATGAAATTGTGGAACTTTTTGACAAGGGCAAGGTGAGACTACGTTATACTTTCGAGTGGGTGCTAAGGAAGTAAATAAACTTGAAGATAGGTGAAATATTCTTAACTCATACTTAGTGATAATCCTCAATTTCTATTGTCCTATTGTGGTCATGTGACCACACTTTATCCTATGGTATACCTACTGTAATGTATGAACTCCTTCATTTTAGTCTTCTCCATTTTGTTCAGGATTGTGCTGTACATCATTGTGGTTATCAACCAACAATATTTTTCATCTTTTAAATCAAATTGTTAAAGTTTATTAATGAGCAAGTTTAAACAGCTCTGAACTGTTCAGTAGCATGGAACAAAACACTCACGGGGTTACTGCTTCCCCTGGATGCACTAAGACAGACTGCCCCCCCCCCCTGGTGCATTGCTTGCATTGGCCCAGATTGTGCGTTATCATGGTCTAATGCACTGTATATTATTGCCTTTCCTTTGTATGTCTTTATGAACATATTGCTCAAGAAAATGAGTAGTATGTTATATATTTGCTGCATACAGAGAGAAAATAACTTCCTGCATTAAGAGAGGAAATAACTAGCTTTTAGATTTGGTTTGATCAAGGAGAAGGAAGGTCAGGTATTCATATAAATAGGGCCAGTATTTCCACTTTCAAGGAAATTTCCCAGAAAACGTCACATTTCGGGAAATTGGAATAACTTGCAGGTAATTCTTGGGGAACTCAAAAAATTCCAGTCAATTTGAGGAAATTTAAGATGTGGCTATAATTCTAAAAATCTAGTCAATGTATTCTGTCATAATTATTTGTTTTATCAGCAGAAAAATATCCCTTCTTGGTTTGAAAGAGGCATTACATGCCTGCTTCTTGGCCCAAGCACTCAAGTTGTACCTTACGACAAGAACAAACCTGAATACTTTGAGAGTAATAACAATTCAAATTTGCTTCCTTTGTCTCTTTTTTTGGCACCAGCTTTGGGAGAAAGGTATCACTTTGTGCAAAGAGCTAGCTGAACAGTACGAGAAGGAGACGTTTGATTATATTCAACTTGGTGAACTTCTCACCCAACAAGCACTGCTTTACAACAACATTATGAAAGTACCTAGGCCAGCTCCAGAATATTTCAAAGTGTCCTATGTTGGCCTTGGCTTTCCATCATTTCTCAGGGTAAATTTACAAGTTTGAATATATTTCAGACTTCTTCATTTGCTCTCATGTATCTCAAGTTAATTTGAATCAATGAGCAAGAAGGGGTTTTTCAGAGTTGTGTGGAAAATACTTCACTTCACAACAATGCTGAACTTATTCTGTGATTCTTGTTGTAAATATAAGATAGTAAGTAGAGAGGCCATGCCCCCTCCCTATGGAAATGTAATTGGAATGCCCATGAATCACATTTTCAAAAGGTATTAAAGAGGAAAATATATGTCATGGAATTCTTGAACAACTTGAAATGACCATTTAATGATTAGAAAGTTGCTAAACCCTCTTGAAACTTCAACAGAATCTGTTACATTTTAGATTAAGATGTTGAGGGCAATCAGAGTTTGTGAGAAAATTTAAGCCTTTTGTTCTAGCACCTCATTTTTCCTTCTGAGCTGATTGCTTACTAGATTATATAAACATTGAGGAGGTCTGAATTTTCAGGTTAGAAGAAATGTTTATTTTGTTTTAATAACTTGTGAATGGAAATTTTTTAATATTCATTGAGTAAAAAAATCCACACAGGTGCCAGTCAAGGCAACCTCCAGTACACTATAGCAATATGCAATGCACAAATGTGGGGCAAAATTAAAAAAGTGAAAAATTTGTAAAAACAAAGTGTATTGTCATTTTAAGCAAAGTAATCTGAAATGAAATGAGAAATGAAGAGTCTTAAGTTTCAGAGGAATTTACAAAATATTTGTTGAAAGTTCTTTACTTAAAATTTAGTATAATTCCCAACATTTTGCTTGAAGCTTGGTATTTAAATTGCCTGAGACTGTTGGTTGTGCTTTAAAGTTGTTTTTGAATTGAATCATCTTTTGCTTACAGAGAAATATTCATGTGCAAAGGGATAGACCATGAAAGGTTGATACATTTTGTTTACAAAAATTATGTTTAGTCATGAGATCGTTATTAAGTTGTTAAACCATGTTAAGTTTGGTCATTTTCGATGCTCATTGTTTACAGAACAAAATATTCATCTATAGAGGAAAAGACTATAAAAGGCTTGCAGATTTTGTTTACAAAAGTTGTGTTTGATCAAGAAAATTTTATAAAAGACAGTATTTATTGGTTGTTTTTCATTCTCTTTATTTATAGAACAAAATATTCATCTATAGAGGGAAAGACTATGAAAGGCTGACAGATTTTGTTGCCCGTATGCAACAACAGTACCCCAGTGCACATCTGATGAACAAGACCACTAGTCCAGATAAAGAAATGTTTGAATCAAAGGGTCAGAGTATCCTTTACTGAACAATTTGATGAAAAAATAAAGCAAATGCTTTAAAATATACATCTGTCCTAAAATTTAGAAAAAAATTTGGAATAATGACTGTGAATCACCAAGTTTAATCAAGTGTTGGTTATGTAACATCTACATGAAATAATGAAACTGAATGATCAAATTATAAATAATAACATGGTTTGCATCTTACTTTGGAAAGGTCTGCTAAAATGATTCATTTTTCGTTAATGCACACCTGTGGGTGCAACCTCTTGAACCCCCCCCCCCTTGAGTACCTTAAATTATTATTGGCTAAATGCATTTAACATATCTTCCTCCTCAGAAAAAATATTTCCCACATTTAGGAAGTCAAGTTGCCATCTTCAATTTCAATAATTTGTCTGACTGTCAGATTGGTCACAGTAATTGACATAGTAATGAAATATTTAATACTGATGTACTTTCACATAGTGTGTAACCAAGAGATGAATGAGAATAGTAGGGTGGGAGAACTAAGAGGGATAAGGGTGGGAAGGGGAGTGAGGGTATCAAGATATTCAGTTTTGGGAAAAAGTAATAAATATTTGTGCATACACTGATGTACAACAAAAGGTCAATTGTGTTAAATTGCGCTAAAAGTAGCATCTCCAGAAATAAACAGGAATGTTTTTAAGAACAGATTTCTGAAAGTCATTACAAGAAGATACCTTCATTTGGTAAAATGTGCTGGAACAGAATGTCAAAATATTAGATGACGTTGTTGAAGTTTAGTTCATGCATGCAAAAAAACCCTTGTAATTTGATATGGCAGCCTCAATAGGTATACATGTAGCAATTGCTCTACCCATACAATCCATTTGTGTCTTGCTTTGGTGTAAATCCTTTCTGTTCATTATCCATGTTTTAAGGATGAATAATTATCGATACCATTGGTTTTTCGCTTAACTGACACACTCAGCTCTTCAAATAGTTCCAGTGCAACCAGTAAGAGAAGAACGAAGAGATTTTAGGGGCAAGATAATAAGTGAGCAGATCATGAAGTGAGTTACATATTATGAAGTTTTCTATCATATTGATTAGTTCTCAATTTTCAAAATCATTTCATTCAAACTGTCAGTGGCAAACCCTCAAACCCTCATTAACCCTTTACCGTTGTGTTCCAATCCTGGCATATTTGCGCGCCTCTGGAGTGGGCGGAAAAGCGGACGAAGCATGCCCTGCATCACCTTCCCTAGGCTATTGACCCCGTGACCTTAAACTATTGTCTCTCTTGTTGTTGTGGCCGAATTTTCGGGTAGCTACTCGCAGTTTCGAGCTCCGCGTGAAACAGTAAAGATGGGTGACAGCCGCGCTCTCCGTCTGGGTCCAAAAGGACCCAAACAAACAACGGTAAAGGGTTAAGGGTGTATGCGAGTACCTCTTCAACAGAACTATGCTCACCAAACTTATGAAGTTGGCTATTGATTGATCTTCTGAAATCCTCTAGAGCCATTGGCTGGTAAGGTTTGTACTTTTAAACTCTAAGGTTTGTTCTTTCAAACTAGTCAAGAAGGAGCAAACTCTGGGTCGAGGAATGAAGGCAGAATGGATGAGTTGAGTTCAGTTTGGTGCCCCTTTGGTGGTATATCCACACTTGGGTCTAGTCTGTATGGTTGTTGCCCTTTAAGTTTTGAGCATTGAGAAACAATGCAGCTCTATTGTCTCATGTTTAATCAATCTGTCTACTAATTGTTAAGACTATGAATCTTTGTGAGCTCATAAAACTGAAGCTGGTGTGAACTTATATAATTCAAAGGCCCTGTCTTTTGTTTGTCTGTCTGTCTCTCTAATTGTCTGTCTGTTTTCAGTGAAATGATAACCTGCCTGGTATCTGGCAATTTCCAAGAAAGTTGCAAAGTCATCTCATTCTGTTAAGAAGATATTCTAAAATCTCTAAAAGTTTTATAATGGAACCTTTTGTCATTTCTTCCTTTCATTCCAGCTACTATGCAGTCAATGAAGTTCAAAAGTTCACTTACTCTCGACCTTTCCATAAAGAACAGAAAGACAAAGAAAATGAATTTAAGGTAAGCTAGATTTGCAAAATCATGATGTACATGATTGATATTTGACTTTAGTATCCACCAGACTACCAATTTTCCTTATTCATTGTAAACTTGGCCCAAAATGCTGGTACTACCAAACTAGTACCTATTCTGTGCTTCATGGACTGGTTTGTTATTGTATATCTGCCTTTTGTAATCCCCCCCAGAGGGTTGGAATTTGTAGAATATGCCTGCAAGTGTCCCCTACCTGTCAAAAGAGGCCAGTAAAGGGGGTGGTCCAGAAATGTATTTGAAACCAAAATTGAACTTGAACCATACTTGAACTTAAACATTTTTAAGCTGATACCATGTGTAACACAATCCTGTTTGTTTGTCGTTAAATCCCATCTTAGTGAATTTTGTAATATTTTACCACTTAAATGTAATGGAAGCTTGTGTTGTGCTTCATGTCCATAGCATTTTGACATCTGAAAATAGTGAAACTTTGTTGACTGTGTTGCTATATAATGATTTAAACTGGACTGGAATTTGGTTTGTGAATTAGCTGAAATCAGGATTTATGCTGGAAAAATTTGACTATAAAGTTGTTATTCAGTGCAACCATGATTGATGTGTTGTTTTGGCCTGATTATCAAGAATTTGAATGCATGGTCGAGTGGTTTGAGCATCCCATTTGCAGTTGGGAGAACTGGAGTTGGACTCTTGCTGGGTCATACTGAAGACTTTAAAATGGAACCTACTGCCATTGTGCTTAGTGCTCAGTATAAACAATGGAGTAGGAAAACAAGCCAGTGTGCCACAACTGGGAAAAAGCCTGCAGTCTGCATTACTGAAACCAGCTGGTAAGAAAACTGAGCTGTAAAACTCCATCCAACTAACTTCACATTGAATTTCTTCTTTCTCCAGACAATGTGGGTAGAAAGAACATACTACGTCATTGCAGAGAGGTTACCTGGTATTCTGAGATGGTTTGAAGTCATCAGTGCAACAACGGTCAGTATTAGATAAAATTATGGACAATGAATCTCATTTTGGATCTGATTTGCTCTTGTCTCTAATCGATTTCTTAGCTATTTAAAGAACATACTTTTCTTTGTGATAAGTAAAATATTTGTACACCTTCAGAAGGAGTTGATGGTATCTTATTCTTTCTGATGGAAGAACCTGTTTTTATCATTTTCACCCTTTCAACCTTGGCACTGACTTCATGATCTCTTGCTATACTTGAAATGATGCCTTCATTCTTCATCAGTTTTCATCTCCTTAAAATTGGTGTGTGCCTTTGACATATTCAAATGTGTGAATATGGAACTAAAGCAGGGGCATTGATCAAAGGGGGGGGGGGCAAGGGCAATTGCCTCCTATGAAAATATTGGGGGGAATGTAACTTTTTGCTCCCCACCCCAAAAATTCAAGCAGATCAACAAAAACAATTGGTGGAATAAAGAAGATATAACATTATGGTATACTGATAACTTTAGAGACTTTGATTTTCATGTGTGTGCATGTCAGTGTGAGTGTGTATGTGTGTTTGTTTGTGTATACATGTGTGCTAATGTTTGAATGGGTGGATTGCCTATAGATATGTCTGGTCCAGGACATGATCCAGGGTTCAACCAGCTGTTGGAAAATTTTTGCCCCCCACCCCCAATTCACAAACCAGATTGGTGCCCCTGAACTAAAGCTATGGGGAGAAGGGGGTTTTGTATAAAAAATTGTAGTGTATTCCTCCAGAATGCTCCCCACCCATGCCAAGTTGTTGCTCCTTAAGAAAGCAACACAGACACCCAAGGAGGTCAAAGGTAGTGTGGGGTGTAACTGATATCTGAGTTTGTTACATGATCTGTGCACTCAAATGAGCTTTGCCTTTATTGTGTTCACACTGTGTGAAAAGCAATTAATACATGCTTGACTGGCCTGTAAGCTATCCCCAAATGTTACATAACTTGTTGTGTGTTTTAATATATCTGTAACTGTCAATCAATTAATCAGATGTGTAACATGACTATATAAAGTGTGCATATAGTGAGCTTCATTTCCTCCCTGAAGGGATAAAACATAATCAGGCAGAGAAGGCAGATGTAACAAAAAGTAATAAGGAAGTTTCCATCATGTCTAAATCCATGACATTGACCAGATAACAAAACTTCAGTGAAATATTCACTTGCTTCGATTATCCCTAAAATTTGTGCTGCTATAGACCTATTTCCAAGTAGCAATTACAATGAATTGTGGGATAGAGTTTTGGGTGTACGTCAATTTTCACCACAGTAAAATGCCATTGACAAAAATGACAAACACCAAAACTCTATCCCACAATCCTTTGTAATTGCTATTTGGAAATAGGTCTATTGACTGTATTGAATCTGTTCATATCCACACAGGAGGAACTGAGTCCAATCCAAACAGCTATTGAAAATATGGAGGACATTAACAGAAAACTAAAGAATATGATTATACAACATCAAGAAGAACCTACCCTCCAGGTCAATCCTCTCAGTGGTCTGTTGAACAGTGTCATCGATTCTGCCGTCATGGGTGGCCCTGTCATCTATGAACAGGTCAGTGGTAGCTTTAAATTAGTTAGATGAGGTTTTACAGCTTAGTTTCTGACCAATTGGTTTGAGTCAAGCTGGCCATGACCCTTTTTCCAGTTGTGGCTCAGTGACTTGTTTTCACTACTCCATTGCTTGTTATGCTAAACATCCAGCACAATGACAGTAGGTTGCATTTTCTTTCTTCCATATGACCCAGCCAGGAGTCAAATCCTAGACCTCCTCACTGCAAGTTAAATGTTAAGATGTGTGATTGTAGGATGTAGGTAAAATTTGCTGGAAATTGTGGTAGTTCCTGGTCCTTAATAGCTAGTCATATTAATGTGAAAGGAAATAAAACTTTGTAATTGCCTTGAAATTTTAAATTTCAACCTCCACGCCTTCGCAAAGGAAGTAAGTTGAACACAAACATTTTTCATGATGGACCAAGAATGTTATGTTTGGGATTTCCTGTGGGACTTGAAGGGCAGAATGTTACTGCACAAAACAATAGTGGGTTTTCAGTTGTTTTAAGTTTTATTGGAAAGCTTTTTGTTGAGCTCTTCAAATCAAATTTGGATTGTGGGGGTGGGCTGGGTTTTGAAAAGTTAGTTTAAATGGGAAGAATAAGAATCATGTTTTAAAGATCTCACTTTCAAGTGATTTATATCTGATTTATATATATTATATCTGATTTGTACATACATGCATTTCGAGACAACATTTCATGTGCAATCTATTGTTTTAGGCATTCTGTAGTGAGGACTATTCACAAACCCACCCAGGGGATCAGATTCACATTTCAAGGTTAAAGGAACTCTTTGCTGAACAGGTGAGCTATACTCAACTTGGAGTAATATACAACAATGCATTGTTATTAGTTGCTTTAATGTTTCCTGAAGATAAAGACCCGTATTCTTCAAAAAAGATTTGTTTAACTTTCTGTCTCTCAGCCATTGATGGAGAAAGATTTGTGGTAGTAATACTATCCATTGTTAATGTGGACTTTTACAAATGCTCAGAAGCACGATTTCAAATATGTATCTTTTTCTTTGAGTACAAATTTGCAGTAGCATAAATTAGTAACTTTCAAAATTTTGATTGGGGAAAAATCGATTCTCTTGTCTGTGAGCAGAGCTAATTCACCAATCTATAAGTTCAAGTTTACGTAGTAAAATTTGAAGAATCACATGAGTTTAAGTGTGTATACAAATGCTTAGTGATGAGAATTATTGTAGGATTTTGTGCTATAATAATAGTTTAGTACTGACTGTCAGTGGAAGTATAGATATGTACTCACTAATTTGTACTTTATGTGGTTAGATGGAGTTTTAGGGCCCAGTTTCCAACCTATTGGTTCAAGTCTAGCCGGCCATGGTCTTTTTTCCAGTTGTGGCTCACTGGCTTGTTTTCCCTACTCCATTGCTTATGCTGAACAGCAGGTACAGTGGCAGAAGGTTCCATTTTTAGAGTCTTTGTTATGACTTGACCTGGGAATAGAACCCGGGTCTTTCGCGTGAGAGGCTGACGCTCTACCGTAAGACCAAACATGCGGTCCCTTGTACTATACGTAAAACATCAGACATACAAGTATGAGGACCATTGCATATTCACAAGAAGTAGTACATGAAAATGTTTAAAGTGTAAGTACAATCAAATGCTCCCAGATCATATCTTAGATGTCATTAAAATATACTTTAGTGGTGAACCTCACAAGAATATGTTCTCACTATACTTGAAATACTTGGAAAGTTTCAAATCATCATAAACTATAAACTTTCATCTCATTCTTTTTTTTTTAGATTCCTTTGGTTGAGGTGGGACTGGGCATCCACAAACGTAAAGTCACCGACATCTTGAAGCCTTTACAGAACAAGATGGAGGAGATGTTCCATAAAAGGAAATCATTAGTGGAGGAGAGATATGGAAAGAAGGTAAGGTCAAAGGTCAAATAATTCACAATTAGGGTCATTGGTTAAAAAAAGTGCCTATGTACCATTGACATAAAAATTATAAAGGGACCCATTGAGTTGATATTGAAAACATAATGGTAGTGTCAAAGGGTCGCTACCACATTTTAATGTTTATAAGTTATAATAATGGGTCAAGTTTCATATCCAATAGCTATGGAAAAAGTTAAAAGTTTGAATTTTGTGGTATCCTGACTGGTAACAATTTTGTGCATAATTTGAAAACAGTGTCTGGTCACAAATTTTTGAAAACAAATTGAACTGTTAAATACTCACTCATAGAACAGTTATTTGTATGAAGGATGTGGGAATTGTCTTAGTTTGACTATTTGTAATTGGTATGTGAAGTAAACTTAACAGGTTTGGAAAAAATTGTTGAATTCCATTAATCAACTAAATGAGCCACTTTAAGTGCTTGATTCATTTCAAGTAGCTTTCTGGTTGCTTGTGAGATTCAATTGATAATTTCAAGACCAATGACCATCCTGGCAGTAACGGATGTCCTAGGAAATGATGTGTTCTTTTTAAAGTCTGTGAATGTGAGGAAAATGCTATAAACATGTAAAAAGGAGAAACTTGATGGCAACCTTCCTGTCTTATATCTGTCCTAACAGTTAGTTGAAGAGTTTTCTCTGACAGCTCATGACAAGTTGGTGCAATCATTTGCTAGAAGGAGATCGAGAGGCAACACCATTTCAGGGAGACCCATCTCCACGATGTCCAGCTCCTCGTCCTCATCAGATACCCCTGGGACAGGATCCAGGAGTAGTGTCATCTCAGTAACAGATAGTGTGTAAGTACAAAAGTCTCTACACTTGCATCAAGTTCATTTGACATTGTAAAACCTTCCCCTGGAGGTATACACAGTCATTAAATTTAATGAAATCATAAAATGGAGTGTTTTAATAGCAGGTTGATAAACACAGTCTCTATGGACCAGTTGTATTTATTTTACATAAGGCTGTGCTCTGCTCTGTAAAGGTATGTTTGAAATTTTTTTGCCAAAAAGTGGAATTGATATTTTAATACCACAAGGGAAGTTGATTATGACAGAAGACGCAAGACATGCATTGAAAACTTTTGCTTGTTAAATGTATTTATTGGTTGGGAAATCTTGTTGTAACCCTGTTTAAAACTTTGTGAATTGATTGGTCATTGTAATTTACCCAGAAATCTTGTTGCAACACTTTGCTAACTTGGATAATTGTTTAGTCATAGTAATTTACGCAGATTCAAGATTTTGCCCTTTGTATGCACTAATACAGCATGCTCCATTGTAACTTGACTGTAAAATTGTATTTGTTGTGCTATGAATGTTATTATTATCCCAGTTCTCCACCCTGCCCCTACCCCCATCATAGGCATGCAGTCAAAATGTAATTCTGTCACCAGTCTCTCATTCTGTCATTGATGTTCTGTCATTTTCTCATTTAACAATTTTCTTGTGCAATGTAGCAGAAAGCAAAAGTTTTCAAAAACTTGCAAAGTTCTGCAATATGTACATATATAAGCATGTTGTCTCTCCTATTAACATATCATTTAACCCTCCTTCATCTTGTTTATGAAGTACCCCACCAAAGGAGCAATTGCAGTATCGCAGGCATTCGTTGTTTCCGTATGTATGGTTTAAAAATCCAGCATTTTCCATCGATCTCTTGTCAGTCACAGTAAACCATTGCACTTGATGAATTTGTTTTTTTTTTATTTTGTTTGTGGGTATTTTCATCTCTCATGTAATTTTCATCAGTGCTATACAGCATTACATGAATGTCAGTAACCATGCTTTGCTGCATTTTTTGAGAAAAATCTGACAAAAAAAAATACAGAATGGAGTGGGTTTGTGAGTAGATAAAGAAAAGGTAGAGTGAACAAGTGATGCATGAAAAAGAGGATATTTGTCAAAGGCAGTAGTCAAATAGCCTATTGCCTGCCAGAAATAATGCCTTATTGTAAGCAAAGCTTGCTTCATACCTTGAAATATATTGCTTTTTTTAAACTATGCCAGAACTGCGTTATATGCAGGAACTGCAAAATATGCAGGGCTGTGTTAATCTATGATTGGACAACACAACCAACAAAAGATGAATTTTGAAATGTTTGTGCACAGTGCATCATGTGATGGGCAAAGGTGACGTGTCTTTTGAGAAACTTCATGATGGTTACCAAAATGTTAACAGGCCTAGAGTTGAAGATTTTTCAGGTGTGCTACAAATCACTTTTCTGAAGAAAATAAGAAGTGTGCAGGGCTCGATTTTCGTAGTTGTCCAATTGTCCGGGACAACTCAAAATCCATGTGGACAACCAAAAGTTGAAAGCTGGTTGTCCGATGGACAACCATTTTTCTCTCACAATGAATTACATTCAAGCAGCTTGCTTTTATCTAATTGAAGAAATACTGTTGACTGATCAACTGTTTCAACTTTTTCCATCATACAATCTCCGACTTCAAGTGTTTTTGTCTTGAAAAATCAGCTTTTTTTTCTTCAAGACCAATAATACATTAACACAATTACTGTTTTGTACTGTAATTGTGTGCCAAATGTTTCAGACAACCAAATTTTCTTTGGAACAACTAAAAATACTAAAATGTTTGCCCAAAGGACAACCATAAAATTTTCTCAAAATCAAGGCCTGGTGTGGTAGGTGTGCTGTTTTATCAAACTTAGATACATCTACTTAAGAAGCCATCTTTTATCTCGTTTTGCAAAAAATCCCAGTTCTTACAGTCCTTTGGGACAAGTGATGATGTGGTTGTCGCACTCTCATGCATCAAAATTCAATGGCTAGAAATTGTCTTAGTATGTGTTCAGTTTGTTCTCTGCTTAGGACACCTTCATTGAGAAACATTTTGTGTAAAATGGAGTGTTCATGATGGTGATGTGGTTAGGAGGCCTTGAGTTTTAGATGAGGGTAATGGTGTGCAACCACACTTGCTTGCTGCAAAATCCAAGGCTCTGCAGTGATATTAATATACCATTATGAATATATGTCTAGAGGTTGTATTTGCTGTGACCACAGACTTCCTGTACATGGACAGAGCATACTGCACGGTAGATTGTCGCTACCGTACGAGTAAGAAAAAGCACACCAAAATGGCCGTCTGCTATGGTTTTGTGTGAAAGTTTGGACTTGCTCAAATATACATCATATTTTGCAAGAAAGTTGGAATATTTTTGAAATATGGCAAGCTAAGGTCAAAATTACTACACGTATTGCAGGAATATGACATTTTATCTCATTCAATTTTAAATTTTGTTTAAAATATTACAACATCGTCGTCAAATCATACAAATTGTAGTTTTATGGCAACCATCTTGGTGCACCTTTTTTGTCCCAGTCAGTGGCGACCATCTACGGATAAGACATACACGTTACATGCTCTGTCCATGTATGTAAGTCCGTCACTGTGACATTTCACCAGCTCTAGAGGGGATATGACATGCATGACTGCTTTGGGAGTAGTTGTAAAACCTCCTTAGATGCTGTCGTCTATTTTCCATTTATTGGTGGTAAATGTTTGGGCATTAGTGCATTTTACAGTGCAGTATCATCGTTATGTATCTTGAGTTGATTGGATTTGGGCCAAAATTTCTTGCTGGTGTGGTAGTTGAAGAACTTTAAAAGGCATTAAGAGGGCATTTCATGTAGCTCTGTTTGCAATAAGCTACATTGGTGAGTAGATTTGGACTCCTGTAGGACTTGTACAGACAATGAAATGATAATGGAATCTTCATTGCAATTTAACAACCTATGGGGAATGGTTGCCAAATTTTTTTCATTATGTGTGACCTTCTAATAGCTGGTAGCTTGGAAGAAGGGAGAACAATGTGGATAAAAATATTGTTTAACTAGGATCCGTGCACTTAATGGAAGATTGTTTGTTTGTACTAAGGGAAAGAGATGTTTATTGCAGTTGAATAGTTAAATAAACCTTGCAGTTACATGGTTCTCAGAGGTCATGGAAATCCTGGAAAGTCAATGAAAATTAAAATTTGAATTTTGAGGCATTGGATTGTGGTCAATTTTTCCAAAATTCTGGAAAAGCCAGGGAATTGTAAGAAGTGGAGTGATTGTACTGATTTTCTCAATGTTCAGAAACATTATTTGTTGTGAAAAGGTAGAAATGTGGGATGTGGAAATATCAGTCAAGATCCTTGAAAGTTGTGGAAAAGCCATTGAATTTATTCATGCTGACCGTGTGCAAACCTTGAGCTAGTGTTTTCTGGAAGTGGTCTTAGGTCCAGTGTATACTTCCAGGAACGACCCTGCATGGGGTCGTTTTGGGTGTAAAAGGTATCTTTGATTACAGAATCATAAATCCCATTCATACCTTAAAAAAAATTGCACCTCAGTAAACCCCTGTGATGGTGATCAGTGTGTTCTGACACTTACAAAATACTGGATGCATCACTAAATTTGTTCAGTTTGGGTGCACGAACTTTTTATTCCAGTGAGCGGCCTGGTCAGGTAAAAATTCAGCATTGTAAGACAAAAATCCCACAATTTCATATTGATCTTTAACTTGGACAGGTTCTAACAGTGTTCATTTTGACTGTTCTTATTCACTGCATGGTCAGATTAATTTAGCATTGTCATAATGTATTTCGGAGTGGCTGAGGGTATCGGACCAGAAAAACCTTTTCATTAAAATGACTCTGATGCCTTAATGAAGTTTGCTTTGAAAAAGTTAAGGGAGTCATCTCTCACCTCAAACTACAATTTAAGCAGTAGACTACAAAAATTCTCAGTTGGCACAGCTCTTAATTGACAGCAAGTTAAAAAAATGTAGAGAACTCTAGCCTATATTACACAGCATGTACTGTACTGAGAGCATTCTGATTTATACACATTGGATCTTGAATACTCACCTTTTAGCAATAAACTGAGATTGTGTCTGGAAGAGGATCAGTTTTACATCATTATGGGGAGGGCTTATGTAAGTAGGTTAGGAGAATTGGAACTGTTTGGGGTGAGATTCGGCCTTTAACTTAAGGATCTGCTTTATTGACTACTGTCTATTTTCGTATACTGTACATAAATGGTCATGTGACTTACGTGAAAGCTTTTCTTAGGGAGAATTGTGCGCATAAATGATGTCTAATGGCTTGGAGTTGATGGTGATTTTTGCTTTGGAAGGAGTTTGTGTATACCATTTTGGTTCCTGTTTAGTAAACCATTTGGCACAAATTTGTGTGTCTCTGCAACTTAAAGGGTAAGAGCAGGCCTGCCAAACTTATTTTGAAGCATTAGCTAAATATCACAATTTTCATCTTATACCATTTCAAAGTATTTTTTGTCATATTTTATGACTTCAATATAGCATATGCATGGTAAACGGGGCAGTAACTTCTGGTAAGTTTCACATTTTTGGAGAAAAAATACTGTCACTTGATTCTCAAGAGCCAATCATGAAACAGGACAGTCTATTACACCACTTCAAGTTGGGTCATCACACATGATTGTATGTAGCCTATGTATAATAATAGAATAGCAGGGTATTTCTTAGACCTGTGACTAAGCGAGATCATTTCTCCAATGCTACATTTTTAAATGATCAACATGAGAAGGGTGTCTGCCTCCACTTCGAAAAAAAAAAAAAAAGTCAATTTTGAGTGGTACCTTTTTATTGAAACTATATTTCTCTTCAGTTTTTTTTCTTTTTTGTAGGACATTTCTTTGTACAAAATGTGTCACAAAAATGGTGGCTGTCTAAACTCCTTCCTGGCAGTCACATTGTGATGCCATCATTTCGAATGATGTGTTTAGTTTGTAATTTGAATGATGTAAAAGCGGTTCATGGTCATGACAAAATGACACCTGCCTGGACCAAAATCTTAAACACCATGACAAAGATGCCAATCCTCCCTGATTCTCAGGGAGGCTCCCTGAAATTTCAAGGATTTTTGTCCATTCCAACAAGCAAATATGACAACCTCCCTGATTCAAGAAAGTTTTTCCCTCATTAAGTTGCTTGTAATTCTAAAAATCCTCCCTGATTCTTGTGTGAAACCTCCCTGATTTCTGGATGTAAATATTGGCATCTCTGCCATGAGCTAAAACAGAGATTTTGAGCACCTGTTATTAATCATGCTTAGTGTGAAGGTGCCTCTCAATATATCTGCTTTTTGATCCATTATCTGTTATGCTTCATCTTCAAAATTCGCGTTAACTTGCTTGTAACACTGCAGTGTAATTATTTAGCGCTAAAGGTAATGTTTACTTTACTAATCTCTCTTATTCATTCGTCTTAATTTCTGGCAAAAAGTGTGCCACCCAAGGAGCAGTTGCTGTATCGCAGACATTCTTTATTCCCGTATGTATATAGTTTTAATAAAGAATCAAACATTTGCCATCCAAAAGTCCTTCGATCAGTCATGGTAAATCATTTCAACCTGAATACATTACTCACATTGCTTAAGGCTCTCATCGTGACATCACTTAACCACATCATTGAAATGGTCATGAACATGCTTGCAGCTTTTTTGAAATATAAGTTTATTCATTTTAAAAATGTGATCCAGTTTTTGTATTAGGAAAAGAGCATCTTGCAATTTTCTAAACAATGCAACATATTTATGTACTAAGTGCAAAAATTTCCACCCCAATATGTGAGGAAAGAGTTGACATTTTATGTTGAATTTTATGACCCCTTTCCATAAACCAAAATCCTCGTCCCTTAAGGAAGACCCCCTTCCCTCTTCCCCATGTCTCTGCTGGTGTGGTTGTGTTGAAGAAGTGAAGTGATAAAGTGCAAGAGGGTGATGCAGGTATCAGCTTAGGTGACAATATGTTAAAAAAAAGTAAATGTGAGAGGAAGTATTCTAAAGTGCAGATGCCTAGTATGATTCCATTTTTAGTAAGTGTTGGTGTAAATGGAAAAAATTCGATATTTAATTTCATGATATTTATTGCCAAGGGTTTGTTGGATCATATGAATATTTTTTCTTCACCATTATCTTTGTACATTTGAGTTTATGTTTTTCTTTACATGTGATTGGACATTTCATGAAGAGATTTGTTCTGTACTTTTCACCGAAAGAAAAGCTTTTAGGCAATTGACATGAATCACAGCGCCCTCTAATCTGATTTTTGATCTTGGAGCTGCACAACCCCAGACCACACTGTCATTGGGTAGTACTAACAACGAAAAAAGCACACAGCAAAACAAAACAAAAAAATTAAGAAAAAAAAGGAGCAGAATTAAAACATTTGTTCCTTGACAAACCCTAAAAATAAATGCACATTACTTCTATGGGGTTTTTGATTGCCATGTCATCAACCATGCTGAAATAAAAACTCATAGGCAATTAGGGTAATTCACAGCTCCCTCTAATTTGGTTTATGGTCTTTGGGCTACGAAACCCCCAGAACCACGGACTTGTATACATGGACACAGCATGTAACATATATACGTCCTATCCGTAGATGGTCGCCACCGGCTGAGACAAAAAAGGCGCACCAAGATGGCCCCCCTGAAGCTATAAATTGTCTGATTTGACAACGACTCTGTAATATTCAAACAAAAGTTAAACTTGAATGGGAAACAATATCATATTCCTGCAAAACGTGAAGTGATTTTGACCTTACCTTGCCATATTTCAAAAATATTTCAACTTTCTTGCAAAATATGGTGATATAATTGAGCAAGTCCAAACTTTCACACAAAACCATAGCAGACACCCATCTTGGTGTGCTTTTTCTCATACGTATGGCAGCGACAATGTACCATGCAGTATGCTCTGTCCATTTATAGGAAGTCTGTGCCCAGAACACACTCTCGATGGGGACTACTAACCTCGAAAAAAGCACAAAGTTAAACAATAAAAATTACAGAAAGAAACAAACAAACAACAAAGGAGCAGAACTGAAACATTCGTTCCCTGACAAAACCTCAAAAGAAATGTACAATTGGTTTTCAATTGCCAAGTCAATCATCCACTCTCTCAATGGCATATTGTGTCTAGGGCTGTGAACGTTTAGCAAAATAACTAAACTTTTAACCTCAAAAATTTCCGATCGTTTAGCGATTAATCGCGATTACCTTATCACAAAAAAATAATAAGTTATAATGACTTCAGTATGTAGTGATTGATACACAGTGTAATGCAGAAAAAATAATAGTTGTGATCTTGCATGGTAAATTCAAATTATTCTGAAACTTTGAAGCCTACAAGGTTCAAATATGTCCAGAATGTTCCATTTAGCAAAAACCAGGGATCATCAGAGTATACAAATGAATAAAAAACTGTCAAAAACAGGTTTTGTGATTAATCGCTTGTAGCTTTGTACTACACGTTTATTTCACATGGGATCGTTTAGGGATTAATCACAACACGTTCACAGCCCTAGTTGTGTCCAAAGTTCCAAACTGGATTGTTCCACAAAATTTCATGTCCTTGAGTTTAAGTGGGTAATAGTTACATGGTTGATTGGAAAGACCTCACACAGAGGGAGAATAAATAGCAAGGGTTCTGCTTTCATTGCATCTCAAAGAATCGGGTATCATTTTTCATGGTATGCATAGTATAGTGTAGAGAGGACTATTAAAAGTGAAGTGTCTCTTTGTGGCATATGTATGGGACTGGGTTTCAATGAAATTGCGATGCATACCATTCATTGATAGCATTCCTGGAACTTCATAATGGAGCACTTTTTCAGTTTTGTTGAATTTTGTTAGTTTTTGCTTCACAGTAAAGGTGTGATCTTACCAAAGTAGGAATCTGCTGAGTTTTGCAGACAGGATGCAAACTTTTGTATCTTTGCATAATTAATAGGGTCAATTTTGGAAATTTGTTTGGAAAGAAATTTTCCCTGCTGACTTACTCTAAGAAGAAAAATTTGTGTTCCATCTGCAAACAGCAGGTTTCAGTTTTTGTGTGAATGCACCTTTCACTTAGAGGTGTTGGCGAAGGTAATGAAGTGTACAAATATTGAGTTGTGCAATATATTCACAAGGTCTTGTTCAAAGTTCAATACGAGGTGAAGTTTAAACTCTACCCTCATAGGGAATAGCTTTCATTGGCAGCATCAGAGTTTTAATTTCATGGTTCAAGAAGAAAGTTTGAGGAATACTTTGGTAAGGGTTGCATGAAAAATACTCATGCGTGCTTCAAGGTTCTTTGGATGTCAATGTTAAATTGATGAAATTATTAAACACCCATCTCTTTTTGATGTCATGTTTAATTTATGATTTTAAGGTGACATCATGTTTTTCCCATTATTTGCATTTTTTTCACAACATCACAAAAGATATGGTTGTTGGAAAGAATGGGGTTATGTGATTTTTGAATTATATGCCCTCTTAGTATTAATAAAACAGACTGCTATTCAAAATACACATTTTTCTCTCAAAAGAAATGCACAGCTATGTATTTAAGGTATAAACCATTTGATTGACCATACTCACATTTGGCAAGATATTTAATAACTCTTGGAATGGTTATTTAATAATTTTACCAAAACAGCTGTTTCAAGGGTTTCCTTTTAGTGCTGTTTTGATCTAAAATACACAATATTTCTCTTTAACTGATTCAAAAATTCAAAGATTCAAAGATTCAAAATAAGTTAACATTCTATTGAAATGGGTAGGAACACTTTCTTAAAAAAAAAAATACACACAGGTTGGCAGTAGCTACATGAAGTAAATTAGTCACAGCGCTCATGAATAATTCAGTGCAAGTTTTTCATTTGAAAGGTTCTCATAGAATCATTGCACTTTGTGTGGTCACCAGAATGTGGTAAGGAAGGCTTGAAATAACAGGAGACAGTGACCACCAATGTCCACCAATTCACCTTTCCACTTTGCCTTAATGACCTTCAAATATTAGTAATGCCAAGATAGCCTTGGTGCCCTTCCCTGAAGGTATAATTTAGTTTCCAAGTATGGCCTTGCCCTATGCAAATCTTATTTTATTGGTTTGGGTAAGTACTGCCAGATACCATCTTCTCAACTGTTTCATTTTCTATCATTTTTGGAGAGCCTCATTGGAATGAAACATGTTTCCCAATTTTTGCCCTGATCTGACAAGGGCCCACTTTGAATCACACTGTACCTGGGCCTTCCTCAACCTATTTGATGGCCCTGCATTTAGTTATTTAATTTATTATAAAACAATGTCTGATCCCTTGGACCTATATTTCATATTCTCCTCTAATTTACACAAATTACACAAATTTACAGAAAGGTCCATGGGTCATTCGCAAATATTCGCAACTAACGGTTTCATCGTGGTCAATATGTTTTTTTGTTTTTTTTTTCAAATTTGGCCGTCTTTATTTGTTTTGTATCCATCCATCCAAGAATTGACCAAAAACTGGACTAGACCATGTTTGACATAGCCAATATTTATTAAGAAAAATTAAACTGTATTTGGCTAACAATTGTTGTTGAGAAACTGTCGAGATTCCAAATTTGGCAAAATAATGGATGAAGCAGAGTGAAAGCTGTTATATTGCAATATTTAGTGCTGAGATGGTTTATGAGACAACAATAGGGCCACAGCAGGTCTTAAGTTTAAGATATTCAAGGTATGCTATAAATCACACTCATCAGAAATTTAAGCAGTGTGATTAAGGGATGTGATTGGTGTAATGTACCCATTCTTCATCTAGGTGTGTAAAAAATCACACTCCTCACACTGATATGAGGTGAGTGTTGGTGTGCAGTTCCACTTTTACAACTCAAAATTAAAGGCCTGTCAATAGGGGGAGAAATTATGAAATTTTTTACCCTCAAGGTGTTTGGAAACCTTGACTTGGGTTCTTCAAAATAGGAAGTTAAGTGATTGTTTCAATACTCTCTATTGTTACGATAAGGAGTTTGATGGTGGTGTGTTCCGTTATATTGCCCTGCCTTCTTTTTCATCATTGTTTAGTAATCACATTGATAAATTACTAATACTTGTCAAAATTCTTTCATATTTCTTGATCTGGAAAACACTGCAGATTTTTTTTGGGGGGGGATGAATTCGTTATGTTTTCATTAGAAGAAGAAAAAGGTCTTTGAAGTTGGTAGATGTATCATGTAATTTTGGTGCTTCTGTTCTATTATCATCTAACATTATGTTCAGATTTACATTTGGTGTTTTTTGTTTTAACTTTTATATTATCCTTTGAATAGCCTCTCTAAATCCTAAATCCCCTCCCCCAAGTTGTAAATGATATTGTTTGTGCACTTACTTTCTGATGTCTTTCTACCAGGCCCAGTATATCAAGTCGGTCATCAGGTAACCAATTGAAGGACAAAGTGGCCAGCAGTCCAGTGAAAACACCAATGAAATCACATCGTAACAGTAAAGACATGTCAAATGAAGATATATCCAGCATTGCTACCAGTACTCCCAAAGATCACAAACCTATTATACTTGATGAAAAGGTATTTTTACAAGTCCTTATTTCTATGGTATTTTCTTCTTTCTCTGCTATTTTTTGTGCAGCATGTTTAGATTGTACACTTATCAATTTTAAGACCAATCCTCTGTCAAATATATTTCTGCATTGAAACCCCCCCCCCCCCCCTTCACTTCCTGCAACTGGCCCAACCTTGCATAGACTTAGATGTTCATTTCTGCATGGTCAAGTGATTAGAGCACCAGACTCGCAGCCGGGAGGTTTGGAGTTTGAGTCCCGGCTGGGTCATATCGAAGGCTTTAAAAGTGGAGTGTACTGCCTTTGCCCATGGTGCTCAGCTTAAGCAATGGAACAATTTAACATGACACACACATGTGACTCAGCCACTGCCTGAGGGTCACAGGTCAAAACTTTAAATTGATAAGCCCATTATTGCTGTCTTCCTCTTTTTCACAAACTTTCCTCTTGAAGTTAGTTACCCTTTATGTAATGTTACAGACATTTTTAGCTCAGTAGCATAGCCATGATTGTGTCATGGGGAGTGTTTTGGACCAAGACATGAGGGAAAGGTCAACGAGGAGGGAAAAAAATGGCTGTTTCAGGTCTGCTGATGCAAAATAGTGCATTTTTTGTGCCTAAAATGTAATAAAGTTTATAGTGATCATGTGTTTATTGTAATAATTTTCTTTCAAGTTGAGTCATAGAGGGTTTCAACCCCCAAAACCCTCCCTGTGGCTACCCCACTGTTTCAGCTTTTGTCACATTTTTACTTAAGTCACTCTGTGTGTTGAAAGAACAGTCTGCCTTGTAAAAGTCAGTCAAGGTGAAGGGGGCATGCTCCTAATCAGGTATCGGCTTACCCTATCAGTTGCAATTTAACTTTTTCCCCAAGGAATGTCATTACTTTTTGTTCAAAACAGAGTACTGTAAATGTGAGAATTCAAGGAGCTTATAGATCTGTCACCCCTAAGCTTAGTCCCTGTTCATGAAAAATCTGGAGGAGAATAGCTGTGGTAGCCTGTGTGACAGTGGAAAATCGATAACATCATACAAAAGCCTCCTTATGCTGTCCAAACATTTTCTGTTGACGTGTACTGATATAGATATGCTGTCTCCCCACTTGCAGAATAATTCTTGATGAGTTTAATACACAAAGGGGTAAAAATGGTTAAGGGCTCTTATTTCATTGGTTGTCGTTTTGAAAGCTAATATTGTAAGGATGCAGCAGAAGTGCATATTTGAAGCATGGCATTGTTAGATCCAAGGGTATGGGGTTTTCATCTTTGTTTTGTTGGACATGGCATTATTATTGATCATAATTTGGGGATAATATCTTCTGAAAACAGACATAAACCTTTTTGGTTCAAAATTGTAGTTTTGGTCAATCTGAGAACATCTCGTCTGAAAATTGACTGCAGTTTGTGGAAACATTGGATTTGTTTATCACTTCCATTAACTGTAAGTTTGTTTTGTTATAACAATACAAAGTTCATCACAGGAACAACTTTTTTCTCCAACCAGGAAACATGAAAATCAGTTATCACCAGTCAGTTGCCACCCATGGATTTCTTAGCAGAACTCAATTTTGGGTTCCCATGGTGAAAAATGATGGAACCTAAAAAGCAGTTGCCTTGATTTTTGAAATCCTCCAGTAAGCTTCACCCAGACTAACTCTCCTAGGCTAGCCATGCCTAGTACAAAAATTCTACTCATCATGCCCTTAGAAATTATAAATCCTTCTTGGCACTTTTTTTCCATCTGAGAGAGTTAGTTATCTGCATGTTTCTGAAACATTTGAACTTCAACATTCAAAATGACAGATAAGCTGTGCATTTTGAATCAATCCCCAAGACAGTCAATGTTTTCATCTTTTAGAATTTCTGGTCAATATTCCTGATTCCCCCCCCTCCCTTTGCTTTAGGTAGCCCAAAGGGTCATTTCTATTGCATGTTGTTAGTGTTAACTTTTTGGGAAGCTTTTCATGTTCACACAATAACATTTATTTAGGTGTTATATACTCTTCACCTCAGACTTTGCCTCATGCTTATTAAAATCATTTCTCAAATATTTTTAAATGTTTTTCCAAGGTTACCCAATTGCTTTGTTCATTGAGCACATATCTTTTTAGAAAGATATGTGATAATTTACACAAGAAAAAAATTATTGTAACTTGTTAACAATTTTCTCCAAAGGGTAAAAAGAAAAAAAGGCGGAACACAACGGCTTCTACTGTAAGTTTGAGTAGGAGCATGTAAATCCAAGCTGCTCGCGTCTCTGAGCCTAGTAGCCTAGATTGCGGCATGCTCAGAACATACATCTATTTCGGTTTTACTTTGGACGTTTCTTCCATTCCATCTTTATGTTGAAATGCCACTATCTTCTGTTCTAACCTGTTACCATAACAACAAACTACTTACTAGCTTTGCTACAAAATGACACATGGGGTTATGTGATTATGAAAGATGCATGGTTTCATAGAAATATAAGTCAAGAAAAAACTGGTGTGTCCATAACATTGCATAGAAGTGCTTGAAAAATTTTTGAAATTACAAAGTTGAAATATTTTTACACTTTACTCAACAGATGTCTTCTGTAAGTTAAAAAAAATGTAATAGTTCTAATTGATATTTTGTAATTTTTGATGTTTACCCTGCTTATAAATTGACCATTCTAACCCATTCAGGCTAGCAAATTTTCTTTTCAGTTAGTATATTTTTACAGCACAGATATACAGTGACCTTGAATGCTAAAGCAGTTTTACACACCCAAATCCTTTACTAATTAGCAAATGAAGTACTAGTTGTTATTTTAGTATTACTTCACCAAGGTTTAATGCCTAATTGAAACTTAACCACTAAGCCAGTTTTTGCAACTTCTGACAGATCTGCCTGCTTAGTGTTTTTTTTTCTTGAACAGAAAATAAATTTCATATTTTTTTAATCACAGGTGCAAGTATTTACATGCAATCAGCCAAACTAGCTACCTAATTTGCATATTATTTCTCAGCATATGTATTCCTTACAGAGCAGCTGCAATAATCAATTTGTCTGTTTTGTTGAAATTTGCGCAAGTTGAATAGTTTGGTATAAACAAGCTATTCATTTATAAAGAGAGAAGTTTCGGTGAAAATTGTGATTTTGCCTTCCATGCAATTTGAGTTGAGATAGGTATTTAGAAAAAGTAATTTCCTCAGGATGACTTTCATGATAGCCAGCTTTTGATGTTTAAGCTCCATGTGCATTTTCTGTTTCAGTATTATTCAGTAATAGCACAGAACTATAGGGAAAAGGATTGGTTTTGGTGGTGAGGCTGTCAAAGATATACCTGAAACTTATGTAAGATGTTTTCAGTTACTTTAAAAACTGTAAAAATTATGTCATGGTCTGTTTTCTGAAAGTGTCATAAAAGGAGATTTTACTGTGAGAAACAATGAGTTTTTTATCCAGCTTTTTTCTTATGCTTTCCTTTACCTGGTTCGGTACTGCCCCTCTCCTCCCCCCCCCCCCCCAAAAAAAATGATATTGACAGAAATAAACCCATCAGAACTAAGGAAATTTTAATCTCTCACAATATGTGCATGTACATCATACATAAGAAAAAAAATGAATCTGTGTTATGTTTAACTCTAGTTTTAAACATAAATAATCTAGATGGTCCACATAGACCAAAAATATCACTGATCATGAAATTAAAAAAGGGTGGGATTTCTCATTTCATGCAGTCACAATGTTTAATTTTTCAAATGTATCAATGGTAGGCATGATTGGGTATATGTTGGTGTAAGTTGAACTGCTGTTTAATTTTTTTTTTCCTTTTTTTTTTTATTTCATCAGTGGAAGCACTCATGCATGCTAACAAGTTGGGATCATTTGTCATTTTGAACTTTCAGTTGACCATGTGATCATTTCCAAATCAGGCATTTCATGGATTTATTCCATATTTTTACTTTGTCCACTCCCAATTTCAGACTTGAACTTATTACAGTCCTGATATGAATCGATCTTTCTCTCTTTTTCTGCTCAGCTTTCAAGTGCACGGCCTCTCAGAAAGGACATCAAGAAAATAAACCATTCTCCCATCAATATGCAGCGTCCAATGAGAGCACTAACTCTCCAAGGAATGAGTGAGTGTTTTTATCCTTACATTAAGAAAGGGCATGTTTGTGTTAAAGATAACATTGATGGCTTGCACAGTTGCCCAAAAATGTTTTGGACTCCGAATTTAGTCAAATTTGTTATTAGGGACTTCCCCCTTTGTTATTGATTAAGGAGTATTTAAGTACAAGTGTCCCAAATCAGTCCTGCAGTAGGACTGAAGTTTTGTTGAGGACAAAAGTTGAGTGGAAAAAATATATATTACCATGATCATGGTGTAACAGCTATTAGTATTGCTGGTGGTACACTATCCATGTTTGGTAAAAGTGTTTGCAATGACTATAGCTGACACATATGTTAGGAATGTGGGATTCATTGATATGGGGCTTGAAGAGCTTTTTTCAGTGACATGGCCATCCTCGGCCAAAGAAATTTTGTGGTTGATGGTGTCAATTTAGAATCACCTCATAGCCGGTAGTAAAATTGCATCGTAAACCAGATTATAGCTCACTCACATTTGGGAAGGAGCATAAAAGGCAATTTTTATCAATGATCAAATTTAATTTGGAAGTCAAGATAATAGTTGTTATTTTCATTGGTAACCCCCCTTTTTACCTCCTTCTTACCCCACCACTATTTTTTACTTTAGTCCTTTACTGCAGTTTGAGCTCCTTTCTTGTGACCCCCGACCCCATTGCTGCTATGTATTTCATTATCAAAAGCCCCTTTGCCCAACTTAAGTCTTCTGTGAAAGGTGATGTTTGTCAGTATCAGTCAGTACCAACAGAAATTATGTGCAAATACTTTGAGCCAAGCTGCTTTTCAATAATTTTTTTGTAAAATTCAGTCATTTGTCCATATTCTATCTTGACTGACTGCATGGTCAAGTTGGTAGAGCATCTGACTAACAGTCAGGAGGTCTGGAGTTCAACTCATGACCAGATATGGTCAAGTGGGTAGAGCATCTGACTAACAGTCAGGAGGTCTGGAGTTCAACTCATGGCCAGAAATGGTCAAGTGGGTAGAGCATCTGACTAACAGTCAGAAGGTCTGGAGTTCAACTCATGGCCAGATATGGTCAAGTGGGTAGAGCGTCTGACTAACAGTCAGGAGGTCTGGAGTTCAACTCATGGCCAGATATGGTCAAGTGGGTAGAGCATCTGACTAACAGTCAGGAGGTCTGGAGTTCAACTCATGGCCAGATGTGGTCAAGTGGGTAGAGCATCTGACTAACAGTCAGGAGGTCTGGAGTTCAACTCATGGCCAGATATGGTCAAGTGGGTAGAGCATCTGACTAACAGTCAGGAGGTCTGGGGTTCAACTCATGACCAGATCATACCAGGCACCGATCCAGACATTCCAAAAAGGCAGGCTGACTGAAGAGGAAGCAGAGAAGTTAGGGAGTTAACACTGTTAATTTCTCGTATATTCTATTGTTGATCTGGTGCAAAAGTTAGGGCTGAGGCTGTAAAAGCCCCCCATTGGATCCAAGCCTGCATAAAAGACTTCAAAAATAGAATCTATTGCCATTGCATTGTGCTTGGTATTCAGCATAAACAATGGAGTAGGGAGAACAAGCCAGTGAGCCCAACTTGGAAAAAAAGGCCAATGCCAGCCTAACTGTAACCAATTGGTTAAAAACTGGACCGTAAAACTACATCTAAACTACCTAATCATACTTTATCTTTATGGTGGTTGGGAGTACTAATTGCATTTTTCACATTTACAGTATATTCTTCTTTTTCTTGATTCCAATTTCCTCAGCATCGACATCCACACCGCCATCTTCTTCATCATCTGCCACCTCTACTCCAACTGATCTGGATCCTGACATACCTCCTAAACTGCCTCCTAAACAGTCCAACCAAGAAATGTCACATGTACCCCAGATGGATACAGGTAGCCCCACCCACGATTCAGTACCACCACCCAAGCCAGTCCTAAGAATTACCACTTCAAACCAGGATGATGTAAGGATATTTTATGGTTTTGTTTGACCCTTTTTGTACTTGGAAGATAGTCACTGGTTATCTCCAGTGTGTTTCTTGCTGGGGGGATGCAAAATTTTCACTTGGTGACTGCTCTTTCTTTTACATAACATGCAAAGTAGCTCATATTATACAGCATGCAACTAGAGTGTTACCACCTGTTTAAGCCCTGAAGCAATAAACTAAAGATTGTGTCTGGATAAGAATTAGATGTAGACAGCTGTGGTAGGGGCCAGAAATAAGTAGGTTGGGGGACTGGAAATGACTGGGATGAAAAGATTAAACTATTGATATGACAGCAGGGCTAGTAATAAGCTTGAGAAAGGGCAACGCCAAAATGAGCAAAATGTCCGTTGGTCTACATTATTTCAATGGAAATTCACTGAGCAGCATCAGGGCCATCAGAAAGGGCGTGATGACCATGGCCATGGGTGCTGTCAGATATTTTGAGCCCTGTTAGGTTGTACCTGATTGGAATTAGCCATTTAGTCTTTTTTTTGATTCCTTGCCGAAGGCAGGCAAGGAATCTATGCGATGGTGATGTCGTGTGTGTGTATGTGTGTGTGTGTGTGTGTATGTGTGTGTGTGACGCCTGCTTGTAAACACGATATCTCAAGAACGGTAACCCCCAGGGATCTCAAACTTGGCATGTAGATTGTCCACATTGAGTAGATGGTCCCTATTTTTTTGGTAGAGGTCAAATGTCATTTGGGGTTACCAGAGGTCAAAATGTAAATACCTTGGAAATTGCTTGTAAACACGATATCTCCAGAAGGAAAAATGTGAGCAATCTCATACTTACCTTGCTGATTGTCCATATTGAGTAGATGGTCCCTATTGTTTTTGATGGAGGTCAAAGGTCATTTGGGGTCACCAGAGGGAAAAAGGTCAAAACCTTGTAAACACTGTATCTCAAGAAGGGTAAATGTGAGGGATCTCATACATAGCAGGTGGATTGCCCATATTAAGTAGATGATCACAATTATTTTTGGTGGAGGTCAAAGGTCATTTGGGGTCATCAGAGATGAAAAGCTCAAAAACTTGTAAACACCATATGTCAAGAAAGGTAACTGCCAGGAATCTCATATTTACTAAGTGGATTGTCCATACTGAGTAGATGACCCCTATTGTTTTTTTATTGGATGTCAAAGGTCATTTGGGGTCATCAGAGTTCAAAACATCTAAACCTTGCAAACACTATATCTCAAAAGAGTATATAACTGTTGAAGTTAATATCCATGAGCGGTTAGGGTGAAAGGGTAAGAATAATTTGGCATGGGTAATGTAATAGGCATAGGGTATATAATTTTTTTGGAACAGTTTATTAACTTCACTATGTAAATTCTTTTGTGAGGTAATTTTGAAAATGCATTTGTAAAGTACTGAAGCAAACTCATAGGAAGAAGGTCTTAGGTGCACAAAAAGGCACATCACATGGTAGTTACTGTACAGTATGTTGATTCTGGCATGAAATTGTGCCCTGTTATTACATTAAGTTCCAAGTATTAATACATGAAAAAGTGGGCAGAGCAAAATATAAAATCTTAAAAGGCAAAATCTGCTCATCAGGCTGGCATACATGCTTCAATGCTCATGGGTATGCTGATTTTGCAGCCACAAGTAAATAGATTTTCATGAAACTGATGTGGAACATGTGAGTTTAAACAGTCTGTATATAAGGGTCATTTAGGGACATAGTCTGAAAATATTAGAAGATGCTTCTGTGCACACTAAGTAGATGACTGATGTGGAACTTCAAAAGTATAAACTTTGAACAGAGAGTACTCTGTGTGATGCACAAGAATCTCTTTTATAACATACCTACATTGCTTTTTCAATAAACCTTAAAGAAAACCTGAAGAAAACATTAAATTTAGTGGCAAAAAGTGCTAATATTTGACAAACCTTGTGCCTACTGTCCTCATGAGGACATGTGCATGCAAGCATGCATTAATTGGAAGTGGGAATTGATTAATTAGATATACCACAGTTAGTTAGTTTTACAAAAAAGAACCTAATTTACACTGATCATTTGGTATCAAATACCCTTCAGTGCACATGAACTGTCATTGCCTAATAGAGTGAATCAAATTGTGACTGACCCATTCTTTGCCATTTGGTCACAGTTATCTTGCCCAATTTTTCACAGTTGACTGCCAGTTATCCCCACAGTGTCCTGAAGGATTACCTCATACAAACATACAGCTCAATTGACTTAAGCTTTTTACTGTATAAGTGGTGTTAATTGACTCTTATAAACCCTCTGAAGAAAGCTTATTTTTATCTCAGTACATAACCATGACAGCCCATTGTTTGTATATACTCCTATTTCCTGCCATTCCCTGCAGGCATTCAGTACTCTTTTTGTGGTCAAAATGTCAGACTTCCATGAAAGTCACACCTCTGCTAAATCCAGCATAAAATAACTGTCCACATTATCTTGTCTCATCTGACCACAAATAAAAGTTGTTTGCCTAGCCATTGTCTGGAGATGGAGAAGTTCATGTACACTGATCAAGTTTCTAAACTGAAAGTCATCTTAGAAATACTGTAGATTGACACCCTTCAGAAATTAGTGTCCTTTACATAGAAGCTGGTGGAATTGAACAAAAAGTGTGTTTGTATAAGGAATTTTGTTGAACAAACTTTAAACATTGGTGTCTGTCTAGATTGGTGTTTCTGCTTTACAGTTTCAATATGCTCTACAGTGATTATTTGTCACTTAGTTTCATTCTAGAATTTGTTTTAAATTTTTGATAGCATAAAATGTATCAGCATACTACTTGCCTCATCTCTGCTTATATCTGGATAACTGCACCAAAATAGTAACCCCTGTGCGAAGGATTATGTAGCTATGTCAAATATCATCATCGAGTGGGAATTCTTGTCTCACATTTCATTTTTATCCATGTCACTATCCCCCCCCCCCCCCAAAAAAAAAAAGTGTACCATAAAGCTTAATGCATAGAACCATTGCTTCAAGATTACCCTTTATGACACTTTTCAAAAGTATTATGATTTCATTTTGCATTGCTGCTGTCATTTAAAAGTAGTTCAGGTAATAAGAGCAAGCATAATGTTGTATACTGTGTATCAAACAAGGAAAACTTGTACTGTATGTTATGCTGTACCTACAGTATAAGTAGACAAAAGGCGAATTAAAAGTCTTGTTAAATTATGGATTAATAGGGATATCTGCTTTTGTTAATTTGCAAAGGATACCATAGACAATGGGTGGGGCATTTCCCCCATAAAGCAAAAATTGCTGTCAGTAATAGCCAAGGTTACACATCTCTATTCAGATGTCTCTTTAGGCTTGGTCTCACATACCCCCAACACCCAGTGTTAACTCGTGTTTACAATCAGACAAAACCACAGGCTAACCCCGTGTTTTCCAGTCTGTGTTCTCACGTACCCAGTGTTTCGTTGATTGGATAGTGTTACCATAGTAACGAGACCAAATATTTCACACACCGATTACAGCAAAATGTAAGAAAATACCTGTCATCAGTGCTATAAATACCTGTGACCTTGCTTGATTAAAACAAACACGATGTTTAAAACTGCTTAACCCTGCGATTTGAGGTGGATTGAAATTTAAACACCGACCCCGCGTTAACCCGCATTCCCACGTTACTCGAGCGTGGGGTAATACAGTGTTACCTTGAGCGCGGGGTATGTGAGAACACAGTATTTGATCCAATGCTTGTAGGAGAGTGTGTCGCTGAGGGCTTGTTTAAACACTAACCTCAATGCAGACTTTTCGAAACATAGAGGCATCGGAACACAGAGACTTCAGAATGGAGAGCTGTCCCCATTGACCAAACTTTTGATAAAAATGGTTTCAAAATACCGCTTTATCAAGTAATGAGACAGTTTTCTGGAATATTAAAGCTGTGTGAGAAATTCCTCTTGTGTGTGGAGATCAAAGGTTTGAGGTGACAGTCAGATCAAACTTTGTAGACATAATATTTTTAGGGGGATAACTGTGAGGGATCTCATACCATGGTGGAAGTACTTCCATACTCATTCTATACTAAGCTTAATTTTGAATTACTCATGTTGATGGACGTGTTGGTAAGGTGATCACTATTGTTTTTAAGGGGTCAAAAGGTCATTTTGGGTCACATGAGGTCAAAAAGTTTGGACCCTACTAGTATCATATCTCAATTAAGTAGGATAATTGTATGGGATCTCATGCATGTCATGTTTGTTTCCATGTTTGCTATGATATATCATACGGCAAGGAATCACTAAGCCTGTTGGCTTTCTAGTTTTTTTTGGTATTTGTAATATTTCAAACTTGGACAGTTCTTAGATAAATTGAATGACATGCTGGCAAAAATTGCACATTAGGGAATGGTACTCAACAGTTTTGAAAAGGTTTTGAACTAATTTTAATTGCCATATTTTTATGCCATGGCAAGCATTTAAGCCTACATCCATAAACATTAATATCCTCATTATCATTACTTTATGTAAGGTGTACTTTAAGGATTATTACCCAGATTAAGATTATGTTGATGATCAGTGATATCATTGCTATTTGAGGAAGTTTGGATGGGTTCATATTCTCCCAACTTTGGGTGTGTCTGCATCATTTGAATATTTCCAGTGTAAGTAATCAGTCATAATTTATAAGAATAATGAATTTCATCACCTCCTTCTTACAGGAAGCACCACCACCAATTCCAAAAAAGAGCAGCTCACAGAAGAGGAGAAGTTCTCTCGAGAAACAAGCCGCTGAGGAAGCCCAATCCAATCCCTGATGGAATGGGAGGGGAGCGGTTTGTATCACCCTGGGGAGTTTGTGCTTTCATCTGCATGTGTTCTATATAATAGCTGCATCATTCATTTGAAGACAGTTATATAAATATCACAGTACAAGAATAATATTTAGATCTTAACACTTAAGAGAGGATGGTGAAACCATCGAAGATTCCATATTGCTATTACAGAAAGATATGGACATTGTGAATACTCTTTGCAAGGAATGCTGGGGCATTTAATAATGGTTTGGATTTGTTTAAGTTTATATATGTCTGGAAATATGGTGCTTGAATAATTTGGATTGCAGCTGGGTACTAGCTTCTTTGTTACATTGCAAGTTGTAAAGGTGATTATGTGCAAAATTTTACTGCCAGTGTGCCCTTTAACATGTCTTGATGACAGGAGGGAATTTGTGGGCACAAATTTTATCTTCTTTGCCTTAGAAGTAGGTAAGCTGTTGGTTGATGAAGAGAGTGAAAAGTAGGAGGAGGAAGAGGAGGGGGCAGAGGGGAGGGGGATGAAGTGGAATTGGTCGAATTTTTGTTTTTTCACCTCTTATACCATAAAATTAACCTTTTGAGGGAGTTGGATGGTTGGATTCTCGTCCTAGCCCCCTCCCATGTTTTTTGTGAGAAAAATAGTTGGAAGGTTCCCTAGTTTGTGAGGCTTAGACCACATTCCTTCTTGCATTCATTACTTTTCTCCATTGAGTTTACAAAGTATGAACAAGTCCCACTCCATCATGCACCCACTGTTTACCTTTTCATAGTTCTGACTTATTTGTATGCCTATTACAAACCCTTCTCTCTATTGTTTTGAAGAGATTAGGATTCTGCATTAACTAAACCATGGTTTCCCAGTCTTGGGGTTGCGACCCCAGTTGGGAGTTGTGAAGCGTTACTTGTGAAGTTGGAAACCAGTTTCAAAATATTTGAAGCCTTATCACACCCTAATCAAAAGTAATAGTATATCCTCTTCCAGTAACAATGTATTGCTAGAGATAAGAGACTAGGTAAAGAAGCTTTATCACACCCTAATCAAAAGTAACGGTATATCCTCTTCCAGTAACTCTGTATTGCTAGAGATAAGAGACTAGGTAAAGAAGCTTTATCACACCCTAATCAAAAGTAACCGTATATCCTCTTCCAGTAACTCTGTATTGCTAGAGATAAGAGGTAAAGTCAGCTTGTACTAAGCGCTGCTTACACGCCAAATGAAATCACTGACCAGATAGAGTAATGCCATAGGTGAATTTAAGAGAAGGGTTCAACGTCACATCAAGTTTTGATATGTCAGAGGGATACTTACTCTCAGAAGTCTGGTGAAATTTGCATCGAAATTCGATGTGTGGTTCTCAAGATAGGAGCAAGTTAAGTTGTCACATTTTCAACAAGTGATCTTGAAGCAAGTACATATGACATCACATCCTCACATTGATTGACAGTCTTTTATTTTTCTTTAAACTTTGCAACCAATTTTCTCCTCAGCAATATTATATCATCAGAATGTGATTTAATATTAGTGGTATGTGAATTTAACAAGTTTTGCATTACCCACAGGGAGTTCCTATCCCTATTAAATGCAAGGTCAACACAAAGTCTGAAAAAAAAAACAAAGGGGAACAAAACATTCCTTGTCATTGTGAGGACATGATATAACCTCTGCTGTCCTTACAGTCACTTTGGAACAGAAATCTAGTGACTTCATTTACTGCTATCACCAGAAGCCTTCATGTCCCATTTGAATGGAAGTTTAACGGTACAGTGTAGATTTGGTTCCTCTTTAAAAATGAAAATTATGAAAATGAAAAATGAAAATTAAATTTGTGCTTTAGCTTTCTTTTAACCTTTCTTTTTGAGAGAATTGGGTTTGATATCTGATGTAGGTACCTGAAATGCCCCCCCCCCCCCCCCCCCTTTGAGAAAAACTGAATAGTGCAGTAGCTTCAGTGGATTATTTTTAATCTTTGTCCTTTTGAAAAATGCATAAGCTTTGTACTCGCCATTTGGTAGACAAGCATTACATTCGTTATGCAAAGTTGATCATTTTAGTGCACACAGTTTTAACACTTCATCATGTTTTTGCTTTTGCTTATGTTCAGTTAGTAGCATGCATATTTGTTTTAACTATACTCCCTATGTGCATACATGTGGATGATAACAGGATGTGTCCTGTTGCTCGGGACGTACAAATATCTGTAATTTTATAGGGGGAGGTGCAGTTGTTATCACAAAAAAAGGCTCCATATTGACCTTCAAAAGAAAAACAGGCAATGCATCCATTTTCACTGATTTTGAGGGTGCACATTACCTTGGAATTTATTTAATGCATAAAAACTTTCCTTCAGCACTTATCCTCAAAAAGCATGGGCCATTCTAAATCTTGTAAGATTGTTGGAGAAGAGTGGGAACTGTGCAGTCTCTCATTCCTTGTATGAACACATGATCAAATATGTAGATGGATGCAATAAATGGGGGCAAGTGTGAATGATACTGCACTCATTTCATAGACATCACATTTCTATATAGCAAGGCAAAATGCTTGCATGTTACTAGAACAGGAGAAATGTACATGCTAACACAAAATGACCATTGAATTGAAGTCATGCAGAGTGTTGCTATTGGAGGTACAACATATGGTTTATGGACTGTTATATAGTTTCAAAGTTGGGGTGTGTTAAACATTTTCTCCTTCCTCCAGGTAAAATCTTCCCACATGGTGGCCACTATCATTCATGCTGTCTGTATAAATGGATCGAAATGCGATCTTTTGAATGACATTTGTTGTTAGATGTCAAGATGATGCAATTATGCAAAGTTATTGGTGAGGCTTTGAAATCTTAAATGAGACAGTTTGATCAGATATTTAGATGGGAGCAGACTTTTGTGACTAGGAGATAGGTCTGTGTTGTATCTTCAGGTTAGGGGACCTTGACATAATGAAAATTTGTACTAGTATTGCTATTTGCCAAAAGCTTTCAATACTACTTGCAAAACAATTTTTCCTTCCCTTGTCAAAATGTTCAATTTTTATATGTCAGGTTGAAGGAATTTCCAAATATGTTGAAATATTAAACTTCTCACCCTGTCATTTAATCAATACAGCTTCCATGTAGATTTTAATGAGCAGTTGCCATGGAGATTTCATTGAAGATTAAGACCTTGGTGAATTTGTTAGAATTCAAGGGGTTGTAATATCAGGAAGGCAGTACTTTATATTATTGCAAAGTTAAGAACAAACAGCTGGATATAAATGAATGTGTTAGATCAGGTAGTAGCTAAATTATGTAAACCTTTCTTCAAGCTCTAAATTAGGATTTTTTGGTGAAGAAAATTAGTTTTGAAGGTTTAAGTGTAAATTCACCCTTGGATGCATTAGATGATGTTGAACTTCACCTGAACTCTCAAAAGGCCATACATAATTTTACCATTTATCTGAAAGGTTTGATCTATCCAGATCACTTATCATATGAAAATGACATAGTGGGATAGTCGATAAAAAGCACATTAAAAATGTAGAAAATTGCCACAATTCAAATCAATATCGGTGAAATATTGACCACTTGACAGGGTATTTTTTATTTAAGCCTTATATCATGAAAAAACATTAAGTATGCAAATTTGTGATGTTAAAAGATTGACTGGCCTAATATGGCTAATGTTTTTTTTGTTTTTTTTTTCAACCTTTGTTTCAAGGACAATTGTAACATTTGCATGCCTGAGGGATATATGCTGGAAGCTATATATGTGTTCTTGAAAAAGACCAACTTCACTCACTTAACTCTAAACCCAGACTTCCTCAACTTAGTACATGAAACACAGCTTCATTGAATAAAGATACAGGAACTGCCAGCATACCCTTTGTATGCATGTTGCCAGGGTGACCAACTTTTTAGAGACAACACTAATGAAAGAAAGATTGCTGGTTTGGGCAAGAGGTTTGTGAGAAGGGGAAAATATTTGACCTTTTCAAAGCATCCAAATCCAAAATGGTGTAAAATGTTCAACTTCAAGAGAAATAGTCTGGAAATTTGAGTTGTGATTTATGGGGGTACATTTTATATTCTAGGGCCAAAACCTTTTTGTTGGGAAATATTTGGGAAACATTCCCCTTGTCCCAACCCTGAGACAATTCAGGTCTGCTTACCCCATGACCATTAGTCCAGAGAGAATTATTTCTGTGAGAGGAGGGCTCCCTCACATTTGATAAATCTTTGTTTAAGACTACGTGTTCATGCACATATATAAGCTTAAAGATGCTCTTTCCAGTTTTTATCTTCTGAGTGAGGACATGCATGCTTTTTCAATGCTCGATATTTTATCAATAAAATATTCAGTTGTTCGTGTACCGTACCAACAAGTCAATAGGGGGTTGTGTGATATACAAGAATAGCTCGACCACTCCTTTTGTTTCTTGTTTAGCCTCCTAGCCAAACACATGCCACCAGTTGAGAAAATTTGCTCTAAACTACCTGATGTGCAGTGAAGAGACAATTAAATATAAGGTTAACAAAAGAAATGCCAACACCGACTGCCAACTGTATGGTCAAGAGCATTTAAGTTGCAGAAGGGAGGTCTGGAGTTCAACTCCTGATGGAGTCATACCAAAGACTTTAAAAATGGAACCTACTGCCATAGTGCATGGTGCTCAGCACAAACAATGGAGTAGGAAAACAAGCCAGTAAGCCACAACTGGAAAAAGGCTGTGTGACCTGTCCAATTTAAATCTATTGGTTGAAAACTGAGCGGTAAATTCTCATCTAACTCCAACTTTCAAACTGACAGTAAGGGGATTTCTAACTTACTTTCATCTTTCTCAGCCTTTTCTCCACAGGGAGTTAATCGATGATTTTTATCCATCGATTTCAATTGCATTTTCACTATGCTTATCAAGTTTTACAAAATATAGGAATGGTATTTATCTCATATTGTCATGTGAAGCAAGAATTTTCCACCTTTTAAGCATTATGCTTTTTAAATATTTTTTCAAACAACAGAAATAGACTTCTTTATTTCTCAGTTAAATCATGCAAAGACATTTCACCAAGAAATTGTGTTCCCAAGTTTTGTGACATAGTTCTTGGTTTATTGTGTGAAGTTTGCAATTTCGACTACCCTTGATTCACATTTTTAACATTTATACTCGCTGCGTTTGGTAACTTCATATTTTTTTCTGTGTAAACCAGTTATTTTCAATATTTTGTCTCCCAACTGTTTAAGCTGTTTTTGGTGATCCAAACCTATTACTGGTATTGAGATGTAGTGTATACATATATCTATTCGTTTTAAAATTTTGATGGGAAAGTCTGAGCAAGCAGACTTTTTATTGCAACTTCCATGTTATGCCAAAAAGTACTTTGACCTGAAAGTACTAAACTCTACTGATTTTTTCACCTTTAGTTCATAATTTCGTTTTCTTTTAGTTCTTCACCTTTTTTAAACCTCCTTATCGTATCATTTAGACTAGTGAAGAGGAAAAGTTTCTCCGTTTACAAGAAAAACTACTCACAAGCTTGTTTTCTTAGGTTGAAGAAGATGCCAAGTGGGTAAAATATTGCAAGAATACTACCAGGCAAGAGTCTTCCCCCGTAGAATAATGGTGGTGTCTGGTGGAGTCACTTGTTAGCATTGTTACCGTATTATCCAGAATGAGGGGATGCATTGTGGCTGTAAATATATATTTCTTAACCTTTGTTACATAAAGAAATATTTTTGTACAGTTGTTTTTGGTAATTTTGAATCATTTGCAATATTCTTGTCAATATTATGCATGGATAACGTAACAGGTCTTTAGTATTTAAACCATTTATATGTACAAAAACGGAGTGTGTTTTTGTTATCAGCTCAGCCTTGTCTCAAAATATGAATGTGATACTTCAGTTAGTAAAAAAGGGCTATCAGAATTCTAAAAGGAGTCTTGATTTTTTAATTACGTTTTTCGTGTAGCTTGATCCATTCGTGTTCTACAATGGTGTAGTCAGGATCTTATGAGCAGGGGTAATGTAACGTGTGTCGAGATCCCCGAGTGAGTTAAGTCCTTGGCGGGGACGTGGCCGTGGGTCCGATGAGAAACAGAAAAGAATACACGGGAAGCAAAATAGGTTCTCGGTGAATTATATTACCGCTAACGAAAATAAACTGAGGGTTGTCTGGCCATGGCGCCCTCGAGAAACAGAATGAAGAACAACACAAGATTGCAACGATAACTAAGTATGTACACACGTGAGCATTTGCATAACAGAAATAACTATATACAGGTGCAGGCTTTCAATTCCTCTTACATTACTTTCATTTAAAACTAAGAAATGCCCTCATTTCTCTGGATAAATTAAATGAACGCGACTAAACTTATATAAAAGATGGGGGTAAAAAGTAGCATGCAACTTACCAACGTTAAATATGTTTCACAAGATTAAATCTCAAAAACATTGCAACTTTGCATACAAATTAACATTAACAGGCTATCATTCAGCTGAAGTTCAACGGTTGTCCACAGTCATCACCCTCAACAGCTCATTTTTTCGGGCGCGTATCAGTAGCGTTGTTCCGGTCTAATATAATATATTTAACAGGAAACCGTGAGTAACAAACTTTCTCATTAACTAAAGCTAGGCTATGTTCAGTTTTCTCCTCACGTCGGGCGAAACTATTGAAAAACGGTCTGACTCGATAGACTATTCTTAAATCGAAAAATGATCTACTTCTGGTTAATGCAGATAAACTTGGACGTCTGGTGAATTTTACACAAGGGTTGTTCACGGTCATATAAGACTTGGCGCTAAGGGTTGGTTTACGTTCACCATAAATGTCTAAGCAGAGACTGGCTGGTCTTGTTGCTCGGTACATATGAGACTGGCAAACAAATGATGAAAACGGTTACCTGATGTTACAGAGCTGCAGGCAATGAAGTCTTTTGGTGAAGTTCGGAGTGGAACCAACTGGGAGGTTGCCACGAGAATTAAATTTGTAGTTGCCTCAAAACAGCAAACGGGTATGAAAGTTCCATAGCAAGTAACAATACTTAAGACGATGAAAGGAGAGTTACTTGTTGGGCGTCTTCTGCATTACGGAATTTCGTAAGTCTTTAAAGGCATATTTTCATCATCCTCAACAGTTCCAATTCTCCCAACCTACTTACTTCTAGCCCCTCCCACATTTATCTAAAACTCATCTTTATCCAGACACAATCCTTGTTTATTGCTTCATGGCTTGTCCCGGTGGCCATACAAGTCCATAATGTGTAATCAAGATACTCTCAGTGCCCATGCTGTGTAATTTAGCTATGATGCATTGTTTGATGCCAATCAAAAAGCTGTACCAATGGAGAGTTTTGATATATGTATACTGAACTGTAGTTTAGGGTGACGAATGACTGCCTTTAATACTCATAAGTTTTCGCTACGGAATTAGTTGCAGTCAATAGTATCGTAGACTGAGTATTTCGTGATAGAAATAATTAGTTCACACAGGATATACATCGGTTGAATACTGCAGGCAAATACGAGTAAAATACATGCAATTTTTGGCAGTTCCTTGTTGTTATTACACATGCCTTGGCAGAGTTACTCGGGCTGAGGGGCGTTGCACATATGCCTGAAACGTATTATAAACAACGAAAAGTTACCTCGACGTTAGTAAAACGATGAAAATAAACGAAAACACCGTTGCCACAAGATGTAACGTGGGTCGAGATCCCCGAGTGAGTTAAGTCCTTGGCGGGGACATGGCCGTGGGTCCGATGAGGAACAGAAAAGAATACACGGGAAGCAAAATAGGTTCTCGGTGAATTATATTACAGCTTACGAAAATAAATGGAAGGTTGTCTGGCCATGGCGCCCTCGAGAAACAGAATGAAGAACAACACAAGATTGCAACGATAACTAAGTATGTACACACGTGAGCATTTGCATAACAAAAATAACTATATAAAGGTGCAGCCTTCCTTGCAGGCTTTCAATTCCTCTTACAGTAACTTTGGACTCATGGACCTTTCCCGGGAGGAGTCATTTTCTGAATCATCTACATGTCCTACGGACAAATAATGATATGTAAATTCCAAAATTCCGGAGGGAGGGGGATGGGTGGGAGGGCTTTTTCGTAACGGAGTCACGTAACCTCCCTTCTGTGACTTTAGCTTTACCACTGCGTGTGTGGTGTTTCTGACAGATAAATGCAACTGTTATTTCGTTTGATGTCCGTTGTATGAAGTATTTGTAAGGTTGAATCAGGGATGCGTGGAGAAGGGGAAGTTCAAATTATAGAAAAAGGGGACATTTAATCCCATTTTAACCCCCCCCCCCCCCTCCCCAAGAAACACCACATCTTCTCGGTCCAACATTTGTTGT
Organism: Holothuria scabra; assembly: GCA_037179385.1. Taxonomy (NCBI): domain Eukaryota; kingdom Metazoa; phylum Echinodermata; class Holothuroidea; order Aspidochirotida; family Holothuriidae; genus Holothuria; species Holothuria scabra. The sequence goes on from CM074194.1 coordinate 41,255,145, forward strand.
GGAAACATTTATTTTGCCTAACTGTTATTCCGAGACGGACACGTTTTTTTGCGATCGCATTTTTCTGTAGTGACTAGATTTCTCTGTAGGGGACTAGTTTATGAACAGTTGTGCTTCTTGACTGTTGAAACATTCCCGCTCCCCCCTCCCGATCCCCTACCACCCAATCCGTAACCCAAATTCAGTTATGCTCTTTTCCTCTAGCAAGAGTGAGCTGAAAGAGGGAGGGTTGGACCTATGCTTGGGGTCGGTCGTAGACACCTCGCTTCAGTTGCTCGCCCATAAGAACAAGGTGTTGGAGTGAAAACGAATTGCGAGTATTCTGCATGTGGGATTGGTTTAAGTCATGCAGAAACTGTTGTCACATCAGCAGGGTAGTGTTCCCATATGGTCAAACCAGGGTGCTCCCTGGTCAAACTGTGGTCAGCTGTTGTTTTCCCTCCAGCTTTGCTGGGGCAGCGAAAAGACTGACAAACATTCGACACATTGAAATTGTGTGCATGGATTGAAAACTGGAGGTGTGGAGGGATTTCCCTTCCCAGTGACTTCGGTATATTGAAGGAATTTCGCGACGGGAGTGAAATTTACCATTTGCGTCTCTTAAAATGCAGGAGGAATGAGCCAAACGATTCTGCTGTTATCTCATGAACCATGGAGAAAATTTCACCCTAATGTTAAAGCTTCTGTTAATCAAAATTAAATACCGATTTGAACCCGGAATATTCTTACAAAATGAACCTTCCCTGCACCTAAGAATATATGTGTGAAAGAGGGAGACAGCTTCAAGTTCTTGAAAAAAGTCTGGAGTCGAGACATTAAAGTCCATTAAGGCTGTGGTGATTGCTCTCGGGGGTTATCCCTCCCCCTGGCTGCGAGCTCTCTGCATGACCTCATTTTGGTCGTATTTGACACTCCCATCACGTGATATCGACGAAGCTGCCCAAAGTATAGCCAGTTCCTTTGCGAACAGCAGTTTTCACCGCGTTGCGAGTTACTCTGCACAATCATCCATGTTTGCACGGACTATGCGATACAATACTTATCTACGCCAAATCCCAAGAATTTTGTTTCAAAGTGCCGTGTGTAATTCGCCACCTTGTTTACGTAATTGAGTTACACGTTTTTGAAAATTAGGTTTGATTTAATAGCATTGGTCTGTAAAAGGCACAAGTACCGTCGCTTGCCGTTTCAATTACTTCAATATTAGTATTTTTCATTTCGTGTTTGTTCTTCTTTAGTACACACACACATAGTTACATAGCCTACGACAGACCTACACGAAATTTTCATGAGTACAAACATGACTTACTTAATCAAATGATGTGTTGTTCAAAATTAAGAGAGAATAACTATAGACTTTGAATGGAAATGCTTTCTTGTTGAAAAAGTAACGTTAATTGTGGTTCGGAAGTAATTGCTAGATAATGACCATCATGACAACTCCGTCTTAGAGAATTTCTACCTACCACATGTTTTAGCAAGATCCACACTTTCCAACAATTCGCAACATGGACATTTCTGTACATGACGTATGTGGGGATGACTGGTCTAAAGTGTAGCTATTTAGCCCGGATTTCCTAATGAAAATTGCTGTTGAAAGATAAATGGCTGGCAAATACTTCTCACCCAATAATTTGGTTAGTTTTCACAAAACATCAAACTCAAGGCACGATATATTTTAAACGTTGGTTTATTATGTGCACAAACTTTCTGAGTTCATATGTTTAAAATGGATACAATATTTACATATAAAATCCCGTAATTAAAACTCTTATTTATCGCCTCTTTCATTACAAGATTAGAAAACACATTGGCTACCATCAAAGTGTGTCGAAATTTGAAGATATATCCAAATTATACTCTGACAATTTGTTGAAAAGAAACGAATGAACTTTCTGACAAAATTGACATGTTAAACGCTGTTGGAATCTAACTGCGTTTTGTGGTAAGAATTCCACCCACTAACACATTCACAAGCAAGTAATTAACAAACCACCACATAACATGGGGATGGGCTTTTGAGGTTGAGGAAACTTGGACCATTCGACTGTCGAGGAAACTTAAAGAGGGCATGACACGGCCACAAAAACTTTCTGTTTTGCAAGATTCGACACAGTATTTTACAAATATCATCTCACACCCCGTTAAAAACCTGTAGAATTCGGCATAAGTGATATCTGAAGGAAAACGTTCAAAACCCAATTTCGAAAAATGCCGCAACAGGTGACCTGACTTTTATGACGCAATTGGCGGCACAAACTCCGCCCTGTTTAAGAACGCGCATCTAGATGTGGAACTAATGCAGCACTCTTATCTTATCTTAGCAACTTCACGAAAACGATTGCATCACAATACTCTAACAGTATAGAGGCTTTGCAATTGCGTCACGGAACCGCCATGCTGGAGGACATTCATGCCAAATACACGTGGCTTTGTGCCGAACGCACTGCACAGTGTGCACTGTGATATGCACGGTGTGTACAAATTCAACGAGCAAGCGCGTCCCGTATGGTTTACTACGTAGTTACATGTACTCCAACATGGCCACAGGAGAGTATTATGACGTCATGTGAAAAGCCTCTATACAGAACGAAAGACGCAGATCATGTTGTGGATTCGGAGCAAATCATTGGCCAATATGTTCGCGTGCATATGCGCGCGTGTAAAAACATTTCTGTTTTTGTGCAAGAAAGACGCGGCTCGGGCGCTATACAGAACAGCTATGAGCATGTACGGACAATCCACAAGAAGCCCGTCCCCACTACGAGCGTGTCTTTACTGTATGAGCTGTTTGGTGAAGGTGCTATTGCGAATACTAAGCAGTCACCGAGCAATGCACAATTCACAATGTAGTCAGTGGCCACGCTCAATGCTATCGTAGCACCAGTGTTTGCAATGCATGTACTCGCTAACACGCGTTACCATGCACATGATTCGATGATTGTGAGCTCCCTAATAAAGTGTTGCTAACCGTGCGCAGTGAGCATATATAGTTCACTGACTACGTGCCTCCAATGACGTCACCATCTTGAGACGCGCTCACATACGTTTTTTCGCTTTCGGATTTTAAATGGGCTGAGTCTGGCCTGTAATCGGGAATTCACAACGTCGTTTTTCGGTATTTATGGACATAATTTAGTACAAAAAACATTCACTTTATGTCAAGGTGTACCCGAAGAACATTTACCGAGAAACTTACTTTGGCCGTGTCATGCCCATGCACTTTAAGTTTGATTTGGAAAAGCAGGCGCTGATCCAGGGGCAGTTCGGACTCCTCCTGCTCCTGGCCACCAAAAAATTTGAAAAGCCAATTTTAAAATCTTTAACATGTGTCGCCACGAGGGCGGTTTTCCTTGAAACTACAAGTCAGTTGTGTCTTTTCATACAACCAAATGATCTATATATCGTGCATGAGACCTCAAAGTGCTAAAATATCCAAATTTTCGTGCGCTCCGCGCGAAGAATTAGCGTATCAAACATATTCACATTTTAGTCATTGGCCCGATCAGGTTGGTTGCTTATGTGCATAGTTATTGAGGAGCACGGCAGTAAAAAATGCAACGAAAGTGGCTAGTTTGTCTTCGTTGTTTTTGAAATCATCTAAAATGAAAATATAAAGCTTTATCGGATGTCGAGGCAGAAGATTCTCCTTGAAAGATGTCTAGGGGCAGATTCCACCATGGAAATGAATTATTTTTAATACATAATTATCGGTACGCATGTGATCGCATTCGTAAATTTGTATCAAATTATTTTTAAAGGGAAAATATCTTCATCCTCTATCTGCAGGTCTTCAGGAGTTCTGCAGTGAGGCACATATTGCTGAACAAATAATGGATGCGTCTTTATCAATTTCGAATACCTTTTTTCCGATACGCCAATTTTCCTGAGATCAATTCAATCTTTGCTTCTATTTTTTATCCATTAAAATCCATCTCAATAGCATGTAGAGTGTTCAACGGTAGTGGATGTTATAATAGTTCTAATGCAAAACTTCCTTGCGTGTTTGACTGTTTAAAGTCCTTGGTCTCAGTGACCCATGGGTGAATGATGAATGGGTGCACATTATCATCAATTTCTGATTTCCTTCAAACTCCAAAAGTCGTTTAAGCAATATTTCTCTATAGGTAGGCTAAGGAATGCCTTCGGCCAAGTTTATATTAATATCATTACCAGAATAATTTAATCATGTTCTGTCTCAGATGGTTTTCACACACGGACTTCCTATACATGGACAGAGCATGCTGCACGGTACATTGTCGCTACCGTAGTGTGAGAAAAAAGCGCACATGATAGCCGTCTGCTATGGTTTTGTGTGAAAGTTTGGACTTGCTCAAGTATGCTCCCATGTTTTGCAAGAAAGTTGGAACATTTTTGAAATATGGCACGGTAAGGTCAAAATCACTTCACGCATGATATCTTTTCCCATTCAAGTTTAACTTTTGCTTAAAATTTTACAGAGTCGTCGTCAAATCAGACGATTCTTAGCTTCGCGGCGGCCAACTTGGTGCACCTTTTTTTGTCCCAGCCGGTAGCGACCATCTACGGATAGGATGTATACGTTACATGTTGTGTCCATGTATATAAGTCCGTGTTTTCACACCTTTAGGCTGTCAACATACCCTTCCACTGAAAACTCTTCTTTAACAGAACATCTGATATTTACTCATTAAAACAGCCTTCCGGGGACTTCTAAGATGTCAAAACCTAATTGTTTTGGTGGCTTTGCCCCCTGGACCCCACCGGGCTTTTCCCTGGCCCTCGCCTGTTTAGGGATTCGCGCTTTGCGTTCGTCGCGCACGCTTCGATTGGGCACTTTCGAATTTGACGAAATTCATCTGGCCATGCCCCAAAAAGCTGAAAAGAAATCTACGTCTCTGATCGGGTGGAGCAGTTGAGTATCGTTTAGTCTTCCAATACTAAGGAAAAACACCTTTTTTATTCCACGATTAAATTTTCCTCAATTCCATCAATTTTCATTGTAAAAAATCCTGTCTTTTCATACGCTAGAGAGCACCAAATTACATTTCAAGACCTTTAAAATGCAACCCCTCCCGGCGATCACACTTGGTAGTCCCCTCTGGAAGAATCCCGGATCCCTGAAAAGTAGAAAGTAGTTCTCAAAAAGATAAATCGGGAGATAGATCTAGGCCTTTACCAAAAACATTTCTTTCTCCTCAATTGCCCCCCCCCCCCCCCCAAAAAAAAACACACACACAATTTGTCAGTTTGTTCTGTATCGGGGCATTAGGTCCCTTTGAACCCTTTGAAAGATTTCAAAGATGCAAAGAAGATTTAAGACGCTTTAAAAATTTGCGAATAGTTTTGAAAACTTGTAGATTTCGATTTAAAGAGTCCTGAGCGTTAGTGTTTTATTATTAAGAGGAAACGCTTTCTCTTCTAAGATAACCAGATTAGTCAGATCGGTTCGGTTGAACAAAAAAAGTGCAATCAGCAATTAAGAACATTTTCATCTTAATTGTTTAAATCAGGGGATTGATAGGTTAGCCTACCATGTAAAGTACATCTTAAAAAATCACCAACAGAAAATCGACAAAATGTAAAGAAATTTAATCAGGGTTTGTTTAAAGTGGCAATCAGAGTTTGTGCTTACATTTGTACAAAACTTCAATTCCGCACCACCTATGTACATTGGCTTAAAACTAACAAATAATGAGCCGTGATCACGGCCTAACGCCATGATTGGTTGCAGTGTAGTGAAGGTTACCTAGTCTTAAGCTTGCATCTTTGTGGATTTTTTTTTCGCCCGACAAATATTAAGCTTTCATTCCGACAGAAATTAACACAAAATTACAGTTTCTTCGGACCTGAAAGACCTCTTCAATGTCTCTGCATTTTGGCAAACAATCAGTTCAGAAGAGAAAACGAGGTCTTGGAACAAAGGGTTAATATTCCCTGTCAAAGTGGTCAAACTCTGATTGTCCAGAAATAGACATTTGTGCAACTTTGCAAGGCAAATTTAATCAATCAGGCATTGGTCAATACATCGTGTTCAATATTTTATTATATAAAATTAAAGTGTAAGAAGGGTTCAGTGGCTGGAATAGGGGTGTTCGGTAATTCGTTTTGATCGCTGTGCACATGCGCACACCCTCCAAATGGTCGGGATAAACAAACCTATCCCGCACCCACAACATGCGTTCCATAATATTTCGAGTTTACATGAAAATTTGGGGACGTCATTCTTGCTTAATACAACTATAACTTAAGGATGAACCATAAGTGTGGTTTTGTGCAGTGGAATGTACCTAAATTGCCGTTCTGGTGTAAAAAATTTTCATTTTAATCTGCTGTGAAGTAGTGTCATGTCCCTATTTTCGTTCGGGTCGGCTATCCAGGTTGATGTGTAGTGTTGTGTTCACACACTGTATACGACAACAATGAACGCTTTACACCATGTGCTGAGCTCGGTTTATGAATCCCAGGCTTTTCCCCACAGTTCCATGGGCCAGCGAATTACAGAAGTAGCTTATTCTAATGCGAAAGCTTCGCTGACAGCAAAACCTCGAACTAGAGTGACAATAAAAATTTCCTGAATGGCATCTGTAAATAGTTAAATTCAGATGAAATGGCTAAATGTAATATGAAATACGTTAATTGAATGAATGTAACCTTGATTTATGGATAACTGTGTTAAATTATGAAATAATAGTTTTGTAACTGATTCTTAAGTGTATACTAAATACTTTGCTAATCTTGACAACGCCATCCTTTTGTTTCTGAAATAACTTATGATGGCTACTTGACGTAGAAAAGAGGAAAAGTGTATTGTTTCTTATCAAAATTTGAGAAACTGCTTATTCTCGAAGATCAAAAACAGTCATAGCAACTAATTTTGAAACAGCAGCTGAACCTCACAATTTTTTGTTTATTTTCACCCAAAGAAGATATTTAAGGGCTTCAAAGAATAGTCTAAAACCAAATCTATGTTCGATATGTTAAAAAGAAATATGTTCTAAGCATTTTGGTAAAAGTTTTATTCATTTCCTATGTTCGGTTCTCGAGATATTAACCATTGAAGTTGACACATTTTCTGTAAAAAGTGAACTTGAGCAAGCATGTGATGTGATGGAGTCACATCGTTGGCCATTTTTCCCTTTATTTTTCATCCTATTATTTTCACCTTCAATTGATTAGAATTGTTATCGTACCCTAAAGCTTATAAACTCCTCATCTCAGGATACAACTATATAAAAGTCTGGTTGCATAAAATTGGTTGTAAATTATGAACAAAAACATTAACCAATAATGTAAATTCATGACATTATGCCTGCTTGCCTCAAGTTCATTCTTTGAAGAAAGTTTGCCTCATTCAATTGCTAATATCTCTAGAACCAATCATAAATGAATAAAAAAATCACCAGAATGCTAAGAATATGTTCCTCTTTAAAGGCCCAGTTCTCTCATCCCAAACAGTACCAATTCTCCCAACCTTCTTTCTTAAGCCCCTCCCACAATTGTGTGAAATTCATCCTTATCCAGTCACAGTCTCAGTTTATGCTTCAAGGAAAAACTCAATTTATATAATCAAAACACTCTCAGTACCGTTCATGCTGTGTAATATAAGCTTTGGTACTCATTGTTTGAATTAGCTGTCAATCAAATAGCTGAGCCAATTGAGAAATTCGGTATCCCCGTACCAAAATTGTAGTTTGGGGTGAGAGGTTTGAGAGCTGAGCCAATTCAGAAATTCGGTACCCTCGTACCAAAATTGTAGTTTGGGGTGAGAGGTTTGGCCCTTTAACATATCAAAAACGAATTTCGCTCTGGACTACTCTTTTAAATATTGCATGTTCAAGGTAAGTCAAACTCTTACTCCTTGTAAATTTTACAATTAAAGAGGGAATACACCGTCACATGATTCCCTAGGAGCTATTATTCACAAACTGCGGTAGTCTACCACACTAATCAGGGTTGGAGTAATTGCATTTTCCCTTTAACTTGACTGGAAGTTTAGTTCTCTCTCTCTCTCTCTCAGAATAGTTGTAAATGAGATGACATGGCATTTAGATAGAATTTCCTTTTTTTTTCATTTTGTTAGGTTTTCGTTATCAAGAGTTGATGAGAAACACGCGCCCATGTTTCTTCATACAGATTATTTATGCAAAAGATATCCTTGAAAGCTTTCCTTTATCCTTATCTTAAAGCATCAGCTACCGAATGTTTTATAAATATCTTTTCACCTGCACTTACTAAAACTTTTCTTGACATTTCATGAACATTAAATAAAATTGCTTATCGAAGGTAGGCCTACATTAGGAGCTACCCTATATAATACCGGTATATTTAATGACAAGTGTCATTATCGCGTTGATGTACACTGTTTAACAAGTTATCTCTTCATTGGCTGCTTCCATTGTGTTGTATCGATTGTGTCCTTTGTTAGCGTTAGGGATTAGGGCTATCGTTAGCCAGTTAGGAAATTTCTTGTTAAACAGTGTGCGTCGCCCCTCATTATCACACGAAGAACAACAGAACATAGCCTATTCATAAGGGTAAAATGTGACGGATTCAAATTGGGTTTTTTTTTTCCTTTAGATCTGGTATATTTACTTTAAGTTCTAAAAGTAGAACACTTGTATATCTGAAAGCTCTTATAGTTTCAAAAAGTAGTCTGCATAGCCGACCGTGCAGACACTCAGTGAGATTGCATACCAGGTATATAACATAACATAACATGTTGAAGGGCAAAGGAGGGCCAAGGCCCCATAAGATGCCCTGAAGTCCAAGCCCTAATCAAAAGTCAAACCACCAAAGCTTGACAACAGCCCCAAACAATCAGATTCTACCACAGCCATGGAAAAACATGTCAATGTTAACCTTAAAGCAGTGAACTGAGGGGGAGTTAACTACCCAATCTGGTAGACAGTTCCACTCGTTGACAACTCTATGGGAGAAACTAAACTTCCTAATGTCAAGCCTTGCAAAAGGCTTTTCAAGCTTTTTACAATGCCCACGCACCCGAGAATTACCTTGAACCCTTAAATAACTACAAGTCAGAAGGGGATTCCTTTCACAAAGGAACTTGAAACCTGGAGCATGTCTCCCCTAATCCTTCTCAGCTCCAAGGTGGTAAGCCCAAGATGTTTAAGCCTAGCATGATAAGGCTTGAAATTTCTCACCTCAGGAATGAGGCGAGTGGCTCTCCTCTGAACCTGCTCTAAAAGAAACTTGTCCTTTTCGTAGAAGGGACTCCAAGCCTGAGCTGCATAGTCAAGATGGGGTCTTACCAACTGCTTATACAAATTAAGCACAATATCCTTACTAAAATTGATGAAATTCCTCTTGATCAATCCAAGCACTCTATTAGCCTTTACAGCAGTGGCTGCACACTGCCTTGATGACTTTAAATCCCCAGTAATTACAACACCCAGATCTTTCTCAGAGGTGACATTACTTAAAACACAACCATTCAGTTAATAATCATAGCTAAAACTTTTGGGACCAAAATGAAGGACCTTACACTTATCTGCATTAAAAGACATTTGCCAGGTCTGAGACCAAGAAAATAACCTATCCAGATCTTTCTGCAGCAGTAAGGCATCATCCAAAATGCTAATCTTCCTATAAAGCTTACTATCATCTGCAAACTTACTTATACGAGATGTAAGAGAACTATCAATATCATTGATGAAAATTAAGAAAAGAAGTGGGCCAAGGACAGAACCCTGCGGTACTCCACTTGTGACTTCTTTCCAAGAGGAGAAGTTACCATTGACAGCAACTCTCTGAGATCTACCATGAAGCCACGAATTTATCCAATCAGCACAATTGCCCTGAACCCCAACCTATGCAGTTTAACCATTAGCCTACCTAATGGAACTTTATCAAAAGCCTTTGAAAAGTCAAGGTAAATGACATCAACGCCATACCCAGAATCAAGAGATGAAGAGACATCTTCAAGAAAGCTCAGTAAGTTAGTAACACAAGATCTGCTTGGCAGGAAACCATGCTGTGACAGATTAAGTAACTCATTATCTAAAAGATACTTAAGTAAACTATCCTTAATCAAAGATTCCATAACTTTGCACACAACACTGGTTAAACTGACAGGCCTGTAATTGCAAGGATTACTTCGATCCCCCTTCTTAAAAATTGGAGTAACATTTGCTACCCGCCAGTCAGTAGGAACAAAACTCCTATCCAGACACTTCTGAAAAATGATGGAAAGAGGAACTGACAAAATCTCATAGCATTCACGTAAAATGGCTGGGTGGACCCCATCTGGCCCAAGGGCCTTACTAGCTTTCAAACTCTTTAACTTTTTACAAACTTGTTCCTCTGAGAAAATGACGTAACTGATTGAAGAAGAGACATCAGAACCCTTACATGTCCCCAACAAAGATGATTCCTCAGTAAAAACAGATACAAAATAGTCATTTAACAAATTAGCCATATCCTGATGGTCACTAACCAAAGTATTATCATCACCTTTGAGAGGCCCCACACCCTCCTTTAGCTTCTGCTTAGACCTCACATAGGCATGAAAAGTTTTGGGGTTTATCTTAACCTCCTTGGCCAACTGCTTTTCAAGAAAATCCCTCCCATGTAACCCACTAGTACAGGAATGCCAATCAATATCTGGAAAGTTAAAATCCCCAAACACAACAGCCTTTTTGGAAGAAATTTTCCTAAAAATTTGGAACAAACTCTGATTATTCTCAACGCAAGAATTTGGTGAACGGTAAACAATACCGACAAGCAAGGGGGTGCCATAATCATTGCTACAGCTAAGGTTGAAGCACGTCTGCTAGCACTCTTAAAAAAGGTTTCACCAGCAAAGGTCACGTATGCGCAAAAATACTGAAACTGGGTAATAATTGTTGGTAAAGGGGTAAACCAGTGGGTGAGTTAACACTTGATTGGGTAACTAGCCTCTAAGGTTACCAAACAAAAAAGAAAAATTGGGGAAAACTTTACCAAATTTCACTAATTTTTCATACGTGACTAGTTTTGATGAGTTTTTCCCAACCTTTAATTGTTCACAAGGCAATGTCACGGCTGTAACTACACCCACCCCAAATAATACTGTGACGACACCGAAGGATTGGGAGAGGTATGAGAACACATTCTCCTCAGTAGTTTTCTCACATCCCTTCCCCCTTGGCTAACCCCTCCGAGTCCCCTCCCCCTCCATTACGGATCCACCTCCACTTTCAAAATATTACATCTGCTACTATTAAAACGATTCCATATAAAAATTCAGTTCAAGCAAATGATAACGTTTACTTCAGTTTCACTGACGTATTTTCATTACAAGTGTCTGAAAGCAAAATTTCACACATATTGTCTACAGTCTTGAACAAAACTTTTGCCAGGAACACCTTTATGTCAAGTGCAATGAAGTGTGCAGTATAAGAAGCCCTTATCCACTCTCGGTTTTCAAACACTGTCCCCTTCTTTAGCTACTCTCCTGTACAATGTTGTGTCCCAACAAATATGGAATTGACCATTTTATACCTTACATTTAGCAGGGGAGCGGGGATGAAGGGGGTGTTCCATCGACTTTTGTCCAAGATTGTAGCCTCTTCTCCTGCGTTTCGCCTGTTTTTACAAGTTATTGCCTTCCCCCTAGGTATATACATCCTTCAATACATATGTTTCATCTATGATGTTCCAGCATGGATTGAACGCGTGCTCGGTGGGCCCTGGGGTGAAATCCTCTTTAGAGAAGAGCCGAGAGGCAAAACCAAGAGTTTATTATCCCGAGGTCAACGTTTGACATTTGACCATACTGGTACAGATATCCTTTCCTTTTCAACTTTTTTAGTTTTAACTTTTTACTTTTTATTCCTGAAATAGTTTTGCCCCAAAGTGCCGCTTCGATAAGAAAGCCTACAAAATGGTGATTGTCAATACGTTATTACATAAGGTCATCCACAAGCAACGTACACATACCGCAGAGCCGTATTGCTCTGGCATACCGTATAGCACTGGATGCAATGAATGCCTGGATAGCAAAATAGAAAGACACGTAACGCGGTATGAACTTCATACCGGACGTTAAGAGAAGAGATTAAATATCCCTCGCTGACGTAACCTTAACCTAATATATATAACCCTAACCATGGTTTTGAAAAACTTGACATTTCTGAGAAGTCGGTTTGGCCATTCGCACTCTGGGGAAAACTATTAGCGAGTTCGACATTTCAAGATATCTTCCAGATCGTCGTCATTCCGTCGATTTTGTGACGTCACTAGAATCGGTGCCCCTTCTTTTTCCTAGCAACCAATACGTGTCCATTTCCCCTTTACCCTGAAAATAAGAAAAAGAAACCATGTAACTATAATCAAGAATGAAACTCTGTAGGACTTGCACTCTAAAAAAATGTGTTTTTTCAATTAAACACTAATTTTACCCCACTTTGTAAACACGTTTAAACTCTAAACATGTTTAGCTATTAAACACTAAACATTTGACAATTAAACGTGTCTGAAAGCGAAATGTTCAATATTTAAACACATGTGGTTAGCATCTTAACGTATGTAAAACGTGGGGACAAAAAGTGTTTGAAAAACGTTTAATTCCTAAACACATTTTTAAGAGAGTGGAGGCTTAAAGTATCTTGAAGTACCTAGAAATAGTCACACACATGTAAAAACATATATTATGGCCCGTACGGTTTCCCCAACCGAGATCAAATATTGCTCGGTACCATAGAAATGAAAAACGGAAAATGTCTTGCGATCTACTCTGAAGCCATTTTTAGATCTGTGTTCGGTAAAAAAGTAACGGCGCGTCAAACAAACATTGTCTCGTTCAGTCTTTGATTCAGCTTGGCCCGTATTCAGACAAAATACTGAAACCGGGCAAAACTTTTTCCACGGGACTATTTTTTCAGGAGGCCAAATGAGTAAAAATGTATTAAATTAATGGCGGCAGACTTCAAACCCTCTTGAGGGGAAGACAATTTCAGGAGCTTTTCCCTTCCCTCTTAACTACGCGCCTGGCGTCGCCCTAGAGGTGGAGTGACAAAAACTTTCGGCAGCATGATTTAATTCTGTTGTGCAAAATTCGCGTAATATTTAGAAAAAGAGGATAAAATGATATGCATTTTCCAAAGATAAACCAAAATTACTGAGCACAAAAAGACTCACATCATCTGGCTGTTTTCCTTTCAGCGGCAGTGTCCTCACAAATTTCGTGAATTATCCATTTGACCTTTTTCCAAATAGCAATCGCAAAGAATTGTGGGAAAGATCCTTTTGTCAATACGAAGCCCCAAAACGCTATCCCCCCTATTGATAGTTCTCACTGACGTCACAAATATGCGTTAGCAACCTTAGTGTTTGAGAGTAATGTCACATGAGAACTATCGGTGCAGGGCAAATTCTTATCCGTGTGGCCACGTGTTCCATTATTCTGCCTAAAGGGTGACGTCAGTATGTCGTCAATGCACACATGTAGACCTGTGCAATACTGAGGCAGACTAACCCACTGACTCTCGTGGGTTATCGCTAGCGATGGATGCACTCGGGTTCAGCACTCGTACGGGGTTACTTGCATTAATCCTCCGATCATGCATTATACTGTCATATTACACCGTCCTCCATTGACAAGATAGGTCGTCATTTAGGGAATAAAGTCAATGGTGCCCATGTCTCTACATCAGATTCGAACAGGCTATGACGTCACGCATATGGGCTGAGAGACCCGAGGCGAAGCCGAGGGTCTCTGCCTATATGCGTGACGTCATAGCCTGTTCGAATATGATGTAGAGACATGGGCACATGACTTTATTCCCATTCATAAATACTTTAATTTCGAGAAGTTTAGAAGGGAAAAAGCTTTCTTTTTTACAAATTTTCCATTGATCATCAAGTATTCTCCTTAACTGACTTAAGTTTCATGAAGTGCTCGTTCAGGTGTACGTAATTACCATGACTTTGACATTGAGTAGCGTAGCGAAAAGCTGTATTGCTGCAATGCAGTAGCTAGCTAGCTACACGCTACCTTCGTCGCTTGTACGTACGTACACAGTCATGAATCATACTAGCCACTCATACAGAAATAGGCCTAGGCCTACTTTTGTGCCGTCTATTTGACGAATAAGTTATATTTTGGAAGTCTTGAACGAGGTCATATTTGGAACGATTTATCTCTTGGATTTGGGACTATAATCGAGTTCCACTAAAATTATATACTAGCTTGAGGATCTGTGGTTTGGTTTATATTGCTCACTGTGACGTTTGAGTTTGACTTTGACACACTAACGTCCTGCTATACATTGCTGAAAACAGACTAAACAACTAACGTTAGGCTAACAACGTTAGACCTAGCCTTTCAAATTAGCGTTACGTTGTTTTCGAAATGAGGCTAAGTCAGTAACCCAGCTTGACCTTTTTGTGTGGAATTTTATGGAACCAGACATATTTGCCTTTACTAACGGTGGCTGTCGCAATTCCTAAAGTTTTTATTGCAGAGAGAATCTATCACAATCTTGCTGACGTTTGTCGATGCAGTAGGCAGGCTACTCGGGCCGGCTAAGGCTCTTCTTTATATTATCACATCTGCATTTCCTTTGGCGATTCTGGTGCTAAATTTCCTTACATAGCTAATTGTGCACAGAATACTTGACCAAGCCTTATGTATGGAATATGTGAGATGAGCTGTAAGGTTAGTGAGTAACGTTATACTCGTTCACTCATTTCAAAACTATTTTTTTTTCATCGCCCCAGATAGGCTAGAGGTTTCGAGTCTAACTGAGGTAGGCCTAGGCCTAGGAAGTCATGTAGTCCTACTTATATGCTTTTCTCATCAATAGTGTACATATCAATATTTACACGATCGGGGTCTAAGCCTAGGCCTAGGCCCTAGCCTATGTGGACTTTGAAACACTAACAAGACCTTCACTTAATATGCTCTGAATTAAAGGTCTAAAATCTGATTAGGACATAATTTATTCGTTTCAATGTACACACAACATTGCGGTCAACCAAATATATTTACATTTTAAGTTGGACAGTTATGGGGTAAATTACAGTCGTAGGCCCTATGCCTTAATTGCTTAAAACGTCAGGCACCATAGTTGGGCTAGTAGTATGTGTGCTATGTATGTGACCTAAAACTATGTATAGTCAAGCCTATGTACATCTACCGTGTCGGCAAAGCTGTGTTTATAGTCATGTTGATCAAAAAGTTTCTCTCCATACACCCTAAAAAGTATTTATGAATATCGGTTTACAAAGACTTTTCGATTTCAGGACTGTTAACAGAGAGGAACGCGCAGCAAAATCAAGACCGCGCATTATAGCAGAAGCGAAGATCTCTCCGTTCTGTTGATTTTCAGAACGGTCGTCGGCCGATTAAACGTTAGGTCCAGCCTAGGACCCTGCATCGGCTGTCATGGTAATGCCCCAATTTTCCTTGTATCGTCTTCTTCAACCTAAACTCGAAACACCTCATCAGTCAGGACGCTCCGCGGGTGTTTTTAACTCACTGTCTTGTTGCTCTACCGTCCTGAATCGAAACTTCGCTACTGCTACATTTTGGACTGAGACAAATATCATCTACTAGGAGTTCGCGAGCGTTGCAAAGGAAGCACTAATCTTGAGTCACTGTGTTACTGAAGTGACTAGTTAACGATGGAAGAGACGGAAAATCCAGTTAATACAAGTATTAAACGGCCACGGGCTCGAATAGATCAAACAAGTGGCGTAGCCAGAGGGGTCGAGGGGGCCAGTGCCCCATAAAATTGATTCAAGACTACATTTTCCCCCTCAAAAAATCCACAAAGATATAATCCGTTTCTCACAATCCAAAAATCTTATAGTCTTCTTAAAAGTTTCTTCAGTAGATCTATAAACCTACTGTTTGAAAAGAACGGGAAAAAGTATAAGTGTTGACACGCAGCCCTAGACTTCATAACAGTTAGATATTGCTTATACGATGTTTTCCCCCTTGAACGTTTGTTCCCCCCCCCCCCCCTCCTTCTAATGAATTCATAGCTATGCCACTGGATAAAACCATGCAGAAGGTCCCAAGATTAGGGGTAATACTCGACCAATTCAGATAAAATTGGTATAATGACCTGTATTGTATGTTTAATAACTATCTTGTTTACATTATTATTAATTCTTCATTTTGTTGAGATTGGTCTGTTGAGCATCGAGCGAGTGATCAGAGGATGTTTGACTCACTACTATTTCTTCACCCCATCCCCTCCCTAACACTTTACTACTAATGCTTGATATCAAAAGGTGTAAATGCTGCACATTTAGCTAAGAACGTCATCATTAATAAAAATACAAAATACTCGCTCCCTGCAGACGACACACCGTCCATCGAGGCGGAACTCCCTTTTAACGATCGGAATTCTATTCAAATGACCAGAATCTAACGTCAGTTTTGCTCAACTGGAAAAACTACTATAACTATTTCCTTTAACCTGACTGGTTAAGATTGTTTATTGCCGCTATTGATTCGAAACTGTGCAATCGATTAGACCGAAACCTTTTCACGAAAGAACTATTTTTCCATAAGCAGGAACAAAATAATTGAAGTCTTCCGTCGCAGTCCACAAAACATGACATTCTCGTCTACCAATAATGGTCACTTCAAGTTTGCTCTGAGACATGTTTTTGTCATGTTAATCCATTTTTTGTCACTTCCACTACATTTTAATTCAATTTGTATTTTAACTGTACTGAGGGACGGATGATCAATTTATCAATTTATCAACTGCATGCTTTAGACGGGTGCAAAACTGCATGTCTTGATCTTCTAATGCTATTTTCGTTCGAATACAATTACTTTATTATTCCATACATTTTCAAAAACCTTTTTTTTTGTCACAAAATTTGTGTATTTCCTCCTGACGTTTTGACGAATTAGACCGCTTTAATCTAATAGCCTTAGATTTTTCTGGTTTATTTTGATCAAGGCGATTTGACCATGAATTTGGCACTTGTCGCGTTCTGTATATCACAACGTCGCCCATAACATTCTTAAATGAAATGCGAAACTTGGTTATTCTTTTGTTCGTATGTGATGTTCCTCTTAATTTGTCCAAAATGCATTTTTGTGGGTATTTTTTTCTAGTCCAATTTCATAATGTTTTTTATTGAGTTACCAACTTTGATCTTACAGCCTTTTTTTGCCTCGCCTGTTTATGGTTCGACCATAAAATTTTTAGCAGCTGTAGTTCCTAACTCTTTAAAGAAATGAGAAGAAAACCTGACCTATATTTTTGAGCAGAATGACCCAAAAATTATTGTATAAACTTGGTTTTGCATTTTGTTTTATGTGTTTTTCCTTCGATTTATGTAGTGTCTTTCATCCGCTGAGTCCCACGAGACTCGGCTTATGTTTTGCATTACATTTAGACGGAAAGAATTAGCGGTTACGGCAGTTCCTTCCCAGAGAATTGCGTCGGCAGAATGTGATTAAACCGCTATTCTTCCGTACTGAAGTGTTTGTTGTGGTTCTGTACAAAGTAAAGAGAAGATGTTCATTTTTAGTCCAAAGCTCGTCCGAATCAGCATCGAGGTCGTTTTCACTCACATTGCGATAGAATAAGGTTAAGACGATAAGCCTGTGAATATTTCCCTCCCCTTAACGGGAGACACACATGTACATAATCGAGAAAAGGCTGGGAGAGTTGTAAAATCTTAGTAAATTTTAGTCAAAGCAAGTCTGCCAGTCAGTTCATAGTCAAGCAAAAATATAACGTTCTACGTCATCGTGTAGCTTTATTTTACGTTGCATCATCATTTTTTCAAACAGTAAAAGGGAAGGAGAAATTTGTATATGAAACTGGGATTCAAAGAACACGATAGAAATCCCAACATTTACTTGTGATTCTACCGAGGCTTCGACAGTAGCCTTCATATCCGAGCCAGGGAACAATAATACAACTCTGCATTTTTTTTTTTAAATTTAACGTCAAATCAGAGAGCTGTGCGAATTAAAAATTTCTGGGACCACTACACAAATTGTATTTTGGAGTGAGAGTTGAGTGCCTGTAAAACTAGGGCTGTAGTGGTAAGGGGGAAAACAGAAATCTGCAAATTGCAACCGATAAGTTAAAACGTAGGAACCTCCAACGACTGTAGTTCATAATGCACAGCATTTATTAAAAGGAAATATTGCGTTTGTCCTACAAGGAAATTTCACCCTTTTAAAACTAATATATTTTGACAAAAAATGACAAATCATTACAAATAAGGCAGTATGGTAAACAAGTTTCCCTCAGATAGACATTCAGTTATTTGTTGCTCAAGAATAATTTGTTCACCCAAACTTTCAACATTTCAAAAGATGCAACTGCCATAACTCTTCTTGTGCATAATATTTTAAGGAGATAAAGCTATTGCTGGGGTTTATTGTTGAAACCGAATGATTTGTAAATGACTAGAATTATTTACTTTTAATGCTATGTTGGAGCATTTCAAACACAATATTTCCCTTTAAAACAGGATTTAGGTCACAACAGGATTTAATAAGTTAGATAGCAGGTTAAGATTTAGTAGGTTAGAGTGTAGGTTAGGTGAGTTAGAGTATTCTAAGCATTTTGGTGAATGATGTGAGGTTCTCAAAATATGAGCACGTAAAGTTTTCACACTTTCAACAAAAAGTGAAGCACTTTTAACATCATATCCCCACATAAGTGCACAGTCTTTTGTTTTTCTTTAAACTTAAAAGTTGATTTTCTCCTCAACAATCCCATATTATTAAAATGTGATTGCATAAGTAGCATGAGAAATTAACAAACTTTGCATCCCCCACAAGGGTGTCCTGTTCCTAACTTCAAGGTCAAGACATCAGTTTGGAAAAAAACAAAGGGAAACAAAGCATTTCTTGTCAATGTGAGGAAGTGATATAAGCTCTGCTGCTATCAAACTCACTTTGGAACTTTGGAACACAAATCTACTAACTTGCATATCCGATTTGAATGGAATTTTCACCACACTGTGTAGATTTAGTTCCTATGTCACATCCCCTCTAACCAAGGGCGTTGATTACAAATTTGCGCCTTCTACACTAACGCTGAAATAATAACCTGACATTGTTTCTGGATGAGGATGAATTTTAGGCAGTTGTGGAAGGGGCTTAAGTAAGTATAGATTAGGAGAATCGGAACATTTTGGGGTGAGAGGATTGGGCTTTTTAAGACAACACAGTTTTTTTTTCAATAGAACCCTTTCTTGAGCTTGAATCCTGTTGAAAAGATTGCATAAAGCCATTCCCTGAAGCGTTATAAAAATAGTAATTTGAATTACTAATGAATAATGATCTTTGTGAATTTTATTTGCTTACAACAATGTGATTTTTGCCATTCTTCTTTAAACCCAGCAAGCAAGCCCGGTTGGGCCCCAAGTGGGTTTTACTTGGGAAGCTTGGGCTTAGTTGGGCTTGGGCTGAGGTCGGTATTGTCATCAGGTCCCAATTGGGCCCCAACTGGGCTTGCCATAAAGATAGGAGAGAGATGCTGTAAACTCTTTGGGGCCAAGTAGGGACCCACTGGGGCTTAATTGGGCTAAGTTAGCCCAATTGGGGCCTAATGAAAGCCCACTGACAAAACTGATTGGACCCCAATCGGGAGCCCAATTTGGCCCCAAATGGGACCCAATATGGTGTGTTGACAGGGAATATGTCACAATCTCCTAGTTTTATCTCATTTTTCATTTATTTTCAGTAGTGACGCTATAGGGGGCTGTAGGGGATTTACGCCTCAACATTTTTCCTCTCCCCTACTCCCTTATCCCCCCAAGTTTGATCAGTTAGAAGTTAAGAAAAAATAAATAATATACCACCTCACGTGACACTTAAGTTTTCATTCACAAATGTGCTCAAATCTTAGAGCTTCCGGGGACTTCGCTGGACTTTGCTCCATTAGACCCCCACCGGCAGGAACTGGCGCTTTACACTCCTAACATTTCCCTTTGCCATTAGTTTGCCCCCCCCCCCTCCCAAAAAATAACATTCTGGCGCCTCCACTGTTTATTTACCACAAAAATAAAAAAACAGGCAAATATCATAGGCCTACGGAAAGGTATTTGAAAGCCTGAAAAGGCAATGCTTGTAATATAAGCAGTACACCTTTTATGAAAAGCTAGCAAGTAAATACAAAACCCATAACACAGAACTCGAAGTAGTTTGTGACACATCATTTTGTTGGTTCATGAAATTCGATAAGTTTTTCCAAACCATACCAGTGACAAATGACCAAACTTAGGCAATACACATGTCCAACATACAAATAACTGGGGGTCAATCCTCTCACTCCAGACTACACCTATTCTATGGGGTAACAGAAACTCTCAATTGGCTCAACTTTTTGATTGACTGCTAATTCAAACAATGCAGAGTACCAAATCATTTTCTACACAGCATGAACTGTACTGAGAGTGTTTTGTTTAAACACATTGAGCTTTTCTATACTCACCCTGTAGCAATACTAACTGAGATCGTGTCTGGATGAGGTTGAATTTCAGAGGGAGTGGCTTTAGTAATAAGTTTAGGTGAACCGGTACCGTTGAGGTGAGAGAATTGGGCCTTAAACTAATCAATTCAGATTTCAAAATTTTGGTAACAGACACTTTTCAAGCTATACACACAACCGTTACAAATCAGGACACCACAAAATTCAAACATTTAAGTTTTCCCTTAACTAATGGATACGACACTTGACTCACTATGCTACATTTAAGCATTTTCATGTGAAAGTGACCCTTTAACACCCTCACTAATTTATCGATATCGACTCAATGAGCCCCTGATTAGAGAGTGGGTATCTTCAACGCTCGCAATCAGTTGCCGCCTAAACCATCTGAAATCGTTGATTGCAACTCTTTAAATCAAGCCCTTCCTCATCAAAAAGCGCTTAAGACATTTAGTAGGGGATTACAAGAGTCTGTGTTCCCTCCCCCGTCAACCACCAGTCATAAGAGGCAAACAGGTGACTAACACACAACATTTTTAAACCCGATGTCTCCTTATACGACTTGCCATATCTGGTCTAAATATTGTGCCCCCAAATGTGGCCCGACATCTTTCTAAACGGAACCAGATATCGTCAATATCATCTACTTATTCGTATTACAGTTTACAAAGAGTACATTTTCCCGGAAATTTACATGACCTACTATTGGAACTTTCTCTGGAAAAGTACGTGCACCCTTGTTGCTAGGCAACAACTTCAGTTAGGTATTGCTCCATCCGTGTAATTTCTAAATTGAAATAACTGTGCAGTACCATGAAATCAATTACATGTTATTATACTTTATATTGGAAAACGAGACACGTGGCGATACAGTTGACACGAATTTATAAAAGGGCAGCAAAAACGGATGCATTTAGCATCCCGTTCATGGTAACGCCATTTTCTAACCTAACGTTAACGTGGAACATCTCATTCAGTGGTTTGTAGCCTGGAATATAAATGAAGGGCGGGGTCATTCTCGTTAGTTTTCCTTTCTATAAAAATGTTGGAATAAAAAGGGGTCACCATGCTTCCAATTTCGACTTTCCAAGCATAGTTTTATGACGCCAAATTTCTGTTTGTATGACGTTTGCACACTGAACTATATTCTAGCTGAGTGGCCTTGCATATTTATGACGACACACGCGCCTGTGCATTTTTTTACACGTACGTGTGCGCGCATTTGTAATTGGTTCTATTTGCCGGTGTTTCCTTGTTCAGAATTCATGCTAGTCAACGCGCGTCACATAATAAACGACATGCATCGAATGCTATCACGCGCAAGGAAAGCGCTAA
This sequence comes from Holothuria scabra, assembly GCA_037179385.1. Taxonomy (NCBI): domain Eukaryota; kingdom Metazoa; phylum Echinodermata; class Holothuroidea; order Aspidochirotida; family Holothuriidae; genus Holothuria; species Holothuria scabra. The sequence goes on from CM074194.1 coordinate 41,276,885, forward strand.
TAACGCAAGCGTTCGTTTTGCACGCAGAACATGAACACAAAGATATGAGCGTCCTTTATCTATTGACTAAGTTTATGAGACGCGATACGGTGGCGTGAGCACTACACGCGGTAAGCCTAAACGACTTAGTAATCAGTTGCAATACAATAGAAAGCTAACTCCAAACAAAAACATTTTTTCGGCTGTTAAAAAAAGAACAAATCATTTTTTTTTTGTTAGAGAATAAACAGCATCGACTCCAAATTTGATAGGAATAATGGACTCGGCTTCGCAGTGGCGTAGCTACTGGGGGGGGGGGGGGGCAGGGGGGCAAGTTGCCCCCTGGAAAAATTTTTGGGGAAATTTGATGAATCTTCTTATTATTACAAAAATTTCTCAAAATTTTTGTTAGAATAAGAAATTGTGAGACATTTCTCATACATAATTCGTATTTTCATGCAACAAATTAACTCTGATTTCGTCAGTGTCGCATGAACCGGCCCAATTCGCGTTCCACAGAAATGTCCTCGCAGCGTATCAGATTGAATGTTCTCTTGTGCTTGTATACGCACGGGGGTTATGATCAGTGCATTTCAGTGCACAGGAAGCTGTTATTCAGGTGATACTTTGGGAATCCAGTAAAAGGATGTGAAAACTGACAAGTCACTACCGTAGACCCCGAGGTTGTTATGTTCTTCTACGAGCTAGCAGTAGCTTTACCATTTTACTCTGTGTACATAACGATGGATGGGGCTGAAACAATCCATGGCCAACGATAAACTTAAAGTTAATCTAGAAATTAGAATTAACGGGATCCGTTTGACACACTTAGATTTTGTTACTTCGCCTTATCCTTGGAGGCTTACAAGCTAGTTCGGGAAAATAGCTTTCTGCTCACTTTGAGTGTAACAATAAATGGACAATGAGTACCTTGTAGACTTCTACACTTAACAGACTGCTTTTCTAACAGGATATCCAGTGTGATCGAGCCACTATTAGGCCTTCTTAGTGGCGTGCGAAGGGGAGACCATTGGGCCATGCCCCCCCCCCCCCTCACAGATGCCATTTTTTCTTTGCTCTTAAAAATACGTAGTCTAACTTTATTACCACAGATTTTACTTCAAAAGATAGCATATGTGGCACCAGATTGCTTATAAGGACACCCAATTTTTCAGAAATTTTCAAAGGAGAAGGGTTGTCCCTGCAAGGTCTTTCAGTGATGCCAACTTTTTTTTTAATTCCTACAAATAGACCTAGGCAAATTCTGTCAAATTCCAATTTTTACTTAAAAAGGTAGACTCTGTTTCCCACTGGTGGCATCGATAAAAAAGACTACATGTTTAGATTCTCTTTACAAGTATAAATACGCTATTTTGACCATCTGAGGGGTCTGATTTTTCGAAATTTTCTTTACGCTCCGCGCCAACCAATGGTGGCGCTTCGCTCGGTCTTTTGGGCAAAATTACATTTTTTGGGTAAAATTAGCTCTTAACTCTCTTATCACTTTGCAGTTTGCGAACATATTTTGAAGTGAGCATTTTATTGCAAACGACAAAAGAAGAAAGCGACTGGCTAGATTCTTCGTATTAGCCTGGAAAATGCTATTTCCGGCCATCTAAGGGGTCTGATTTTTTCAAATTTTCTCTACGCTCCGCGCCAACCAATGGTGGCGCTCCGCTTAGATAATCTTTTTGACAAAATAACATTTTGTGGCCAAGAAAAAACCACAAATACCGATCAATGCTCTTTCATTTTGACTCCTAAAAGTGTGCAAATTTAATGACAAGGTTTTCTTCGTAAGGTAGCATAAATGGCATAAGGAAATGCATGTCAAGACACAAAAGTTTCAGTTTTATCCTCATGAGCCACCACGATTCAACTTTTAACACTGTTCCTGTCAAAGTCGAAAATCTTGCACCATTTTGCATCTAGGCTCCTTGAAAACGTCAAAAAATTTCCGGACACCCCTCCCCTTAGACCATACTGCATGCCCCTCTCCCTTCAGAGAAATCCTGCGTACGCCACTACGTTAGTACATACAAATAAACCAGATATTGTTTACCAAAATAATATACTTTGTTATTTCCGATTGCTGTATGTTTTACTTTAAGATTAAAATGCAGGTAATATTACAAAATGACATGGTAATGTTGTTCTACTTGTAAGTTTGCATATTTTATATGAAATACATACACATTGACCGGGAAAATTTTGGGGAAATTCCATACCTTTGCCCCCCCTGGAAAAAATCCTAGCTACGCCACTGCGGCTTCGTCTCGGTCCGTTATTTTCCCAAACTTGGAGTCTCGACGGTTTATTCACGAACGATACTCCTACAAATGCAGTTTATCCTTAATTACATAATTGGTGGAATCGGGCTTTTTGTTCAACTTTTTGTTGGCCAACGGCAAAGCTTCATCACGAGCCTGGGAAGGGATCTTAAGGAAGGTAAAGTCTCCACCCTCTTTGACATAGTTTTGAATATTGAAGAAGCTTCAATAACAATCTTGTGCAAAATTAAAAAATAGTTGGAAGATATTTTTTACCTAAATTATTTAATCATTTTTCAGAGTTCGACAGTTGGGGGAGGGGTGCATGGTGAATGAACAATGTTTTTATTTACATACAGTTTACGGTACCTTGACGCATACGACACCTCTGTATTCGATGTTGAAGTCGTTTTTGTAGGGACAAAGAGCGATGTATGTATCAGCGCTTAGGTGAATCTTCGAACCTGAAATAAAAACATATATTCAGTTAACGGATTGAAATGTTGGGTCACATAATTTATCAATTTTATCAATCGACAACTTAACTAAGGATAAATATTATAGTCAGAAAGTTGGACTTAACAGGTTTGTTGTACCGACACCTTTATGGGATAAAATCTTGGTTATTCCTCTACGTCCCGCTAATGAAACGAGAATTTCAAAGTTTGATTGGAAACCTTTTCCAAACATTTGTACTTACCTCGTTCCTAGTTCCCTCGTTGGGCGCGGGACCTGGGACCAGGGACATCTTTTAAGTAAAATGTCCGGAGAGTAAAGACAGCTGGGAAGCTGACCTCGGAGTCAAACAAATATATAAAGCTCTAATGACGTCACACAATTTTGAATTTTAGCCGCTTATGGGAATGTACACTTGGACAAAAGAATGGCGTTTTTTAATTATGTATACTTCCAATTACGATCAAGAAAACTATGAAAATTATCATAAAATCAATTTCAGGCAAAATTGTGGGCCAAAAGGCCCGAAAATCCCGAAAGATTTTACGTAGCCCTTTCTGAGCGCTGCGAATAATCACAAATTTGTTCCGAAATCATCCCGAAACTGTCCAACAATTCACAAACATTCACATTTAGCAGTTTAGTCAGGATGTGTACTTTCCCACATAGGTTCGTCGATTAATGATTCCGGTTTTCCAACCCCGCTTTGTTTATGCTACGAATCTGCTTGGAGGGAGCACATTACCATTACTGCTGAACGGCCTTCCTGGGAAAAGTAGTTCCAAGTACACCGTCAATTTTAGGTCCTCTTTGCGTGTAAACTGCTCACATTAGAACAATCAGTTGCTGCTTATTTTTCGTGGATATGAAAAAAGAGATGTTAATGTGTAAGTGATGCGAAATTGGGATGGATTGAAGGTAGTTTAGACTATTTCAGTGGTGGGTGTGAAAAAAAGGTAATTTCCGTCATTTTGCGGATTAATTGGGGTGGGTGCAGAGCCCATAAACTTTTTCCCCATGTAGCTCAAAATATAAAGGGTCATGCTATGGTGAATTTGTGATGCTATGATTTGCCAACTCCTTGGCTTTCATGTGAGGGTAGCTTTAGTGGGGTGTGAACTTTGACATGTCTGTAGGGGGCATTTAATGAAGGCAAAATAGTGTGTAAGTCAATGGAGAAATTAATGGTGGTGTGCTCCCTGCAGTATAGAGGCTTTGCAATTACGTCACGGAACCGCCATGCTGGAGGACAATCATGCCAAATACACGCGGCTTTGTGCCGAACGCACTGCACAGTGTGCACCTTGGTGTGCATGGTGTGTACACATTCAACGAGCAAGCGCGTCCCGTGTGGTCAACTACGTAGTTACGTGTACTCCAACATGGCCGCCGGAGAGTATTATGACGTCATCTGAAAAGCCATCTTGAAACGCAATGCATGATGGTATCAAGCATGTAGCACTATGATACAAGATCCAACGCAATGCCATGCTTTGGGCATGCACATACATATAGGGATGCAAACGTATGTACATAGATTGCATAGATAAGCAGAACAAACGGAACCAGGCTAAGCATTTTTAGTGAAGACAGAAAGGTAACAAGAAAAGTTCCAATTTATTTTGGAAATATTATTTGTTCTCTTTCTTTTAAACGACGTTCAACATATTCTCAGCTTGAAGATGGAAAATGCGCAGTTTTAAACTTTGCAAGTAAGCTCTCACGGTTTTCTAGACTGCTAGAAGAGCTTATGACGAAGACCTTAGCCAAAATGTACTCATTGAAAATCGCTATCTACTTAAACTAGTTTCTTTTGAATATCTAACTTTTTATTTTCTTTAATTGACAAAAACTCAATTACGTATTACTATAACTAAGAACTATTGACATTTTTAACAGGTGTCCGTTTTCGCTCTGCGTAGGTCTCCCAAAATGCATTTCATTGCGAGTGCTGAGGGTGTAAAGATTGCGCAATAACGGTCACAAATGTGAGGTTTGCTTCCCAACTGAAGAGTGATAATTCGTATTAAGTTTGTAATAAGATAAAACGGGAATTTCATTAATTTGTTTATTCTGAAAATTCTTTGGCTGGTTGCATCTCCAGAAACTCTCCTTAAACACCGTTATCAAACCATCTTTTGAACACATTTTTGGTTGAAACTTGCGAATTACTATCAAGCTTCTTAAAATGTTGGGCCTTGGGTGAACAATCTTCCCCAACTTTGAGCCTAGTGGGGTTACAAATAAGTTGGGAGGATTGAATAACTGCCTCCCAGAAAGGACAGTTGGCTCAAACATGGATCTGGGCATACGCAGTTACAGACAGTCAATTCTTACCCAAACTATACAGTTGTAATATTCTGCTAGTTTTCTACAGAAATTCTTAATTGACACAGTTCTTTGTTTGACGTCAAATTAAAAATATGCAAAGTATACTTTAACTCATATATGGCACATTCATGTACCATACTGGGAGTGTTCAGATTATATATCAGGGCCATGAAGCAATAGAAGGAATTGTGTCATGAATGATGATGATGAGTTTCAGTCAGTTGTGGAAGGGGTTAGAAGTACGTTGGGAGAATTAAAACTATCTGGGCGACAAATAACTGCCGGCTTTAAACTTCCACATAATTTTTTCTCCTCGCGGTGTAGTTGGTCTCCTTGATTCTTGATACCATTTCCTATTTCTGAGGTGAAGGTCACAAACTGCCAAGGTCACTCTATTTGAAGTTGCACTCCATCTGGTCATTTCTCAATATCTCGAGAAATACCTGCATTTTATCATTCCCCAACTTAATCTGTTAAATTGTCCTTGGGTTGAAAAATTTAGAAATAAAATATATCGATTTCTTGTACGAACTTCCATCCATACGGATGAGAAAGAAAAAGACCGTGAAATAGACAAAATTGCCTCAGGCTTACATCGCAGCTCAGTTCTTAAAATCATACACTTCATTGTCTGCACCTGTATGCTGCTTCTGTGACATCGACATTTGGAGTGAGTGAAATCTAATTTTTATGAAACATTTGTAACTGAACTATCATAAAGTGATTATTAAGTCGACAAAATAAATCCTACTGCCCATGGACATTTGGACGAAACCTGGTTGGTTTGTCCAAGTTTGTGATAATGGAAATGTGAAGGACGGATTGTGGAAAGAATGAGATTTAATATTTGTAAAGGAACACCGGCTGTGAACGACCAATTCTAAATTTTAATCAGTGTTACATTCTTGCTATAATATGTTTTTTATACGATTTTTTTCCGATTTACAAATTATAAAGTGCAATGAAAACTTGCATGAACTCTTGTTAAAACAATAGTATATCAAAATTAAGAATTATTTGGTTTATAATCACAATATCGCGTGATGTCAAAACCTCGTTGAAAAAAGCAAAGATAGATTTTGCTAAAATTAGTTAGATACATAGTCCCATTGAATTTGTTCTCCTCTAGAGAATTTGAAGGTATCAATTGGCTGAATACATTTTAACATATTTGCGCACCATAATGAGAAAAAATCCTCTGGAAAAATCGTCGCTTCCTTCATTACCTTGTATGATTACGGATCTGAATATGGTTAACATTGGATCTATATTAAATTAAAGTTCTGGTTAAGTACTACTTATTCTATTTTCCTATTGTAACGAGAATCATATTAACCATCGTTGTTGGTACTTAAAAAGGAATTGTGAAGTAAACCTGGAAGTTTCCAACTCCCTGATTAAACAAGCACTAATATATAGGTCACTGCATTTTTTAAAACCCAGGGCATACCTGGCAATGTTGGCTTATGACAAAAAGTAATAACTAAAGTCAAAATTACATAATTTTAAAATGTTAAATATGACACGAGAAATATTTAAGGTCAATCGGAACTGAGAGTCTCTGGTTAAAACGAAACAACCCCTTCATTGAAAAATACATGCTTCTTAAATGAACATGAAATAGATACTCCTTTGAAGTCTTTTTGAAAGTTTTGTCCTTTCATCGAAGAGAGAGAGGAGGCTGAGGATTTAGATGAGATTTAACAGCACACCAACACATGTGTGTTACATAGTGTCAGTGATCAAAAGTTCACTGTTTAAATTTATTTTCCAGGATGGTTCAAGTTCAAATTTAGTTTCCCTTTAGTCGCCTGTTACGACAGGCAGGGGATGGACATATTCTACAACCCTCGACCTACAGGGGGTAAGAGAAAGGAGGAGGCGATGGAGGAGGGGGTACTAAAGGTGAAAGTGGTAAAGAAAAGGTATAGAAGTCCTGAACTTTGGTTGCCCTTGAAGTCTCAAAATGACAAACTCATATAGGGCCATGGAATGAGGATAAAAAAGTTGGTTCCTAGCTAGTCTTGGACAAGACTTTAAAAATATTTTCAATTTATTCTATTAATGCGGGCCCTTGCCAACTAGACTGTAAATCTCGTATTTACAGAAATAACTGCGTGCTGTATGCAAGAGTTTATGGAACTGTTCTGGATCCGAATAAGGAAAGGCACTATCGTTTTAACGCACGACTAGTTCGAACCAGTGTCTGCGCAGGGGCCTTTTTGAGTCCCGGTCTTGACAGTCTATGTCTCGCAGAAGAATGGACACATTCAAGTTTCGGGATACCGTTTAACTACGGTTGGGTTTGAGGCCTATACAAAATATCAATATTCCAGGTAAGATCTAGGCACAGCCAGGCCCGTCGCCAGAATGTCCATGAAGGAATCGATGCTGGAGTTTTTTCTGCGTAGAGGAAGAGTCGTTTTTGTCTATTTTAATGACTTTCGGTGCAAATAGTGCATCTTTTCAATTTTTCTTCGGAAATTTGAATTAGAAAAAGGTTGGTAATATTTTTCCCTCTCCAGTGCAAACCTTTTATTTTTAACGTGGTGAGGGAGTCTCCGTGCCCACCCCAAGCCTACGTGCCTGAGTACAGCATGGATAATACAAAAAAGAGAGTCTGATTATTCCCAATAGTGAAATGAACCAAAATAAATTAAACATTACCTTGACCAGTCGATTCCATTCTTGAAGCTGTATTGATGGTATCCCCAAAGAGACAATACCTCGGTAGGATAGAGCCCACTATGCCAGCTGCACATGGCCCTTAAAAAAGAAAGAAAATCAAGAACATGGACTGCGCTGTGTCTGATTTCTGTACTTAATATACATCATTTCATGGTTAAACTAGAATAAGCAGAAAGCAGCGGTCACACTAGAACGAATTCGGATTGAATTCCGATCCGATTTTTGCAAGTGTTTGTTAAAATCGTCATCTCTGGTCGGAAAGAGCCAAAAATTTGCCCACCTGTATAAATACATAAGTTGTACTATAGAGACTATAGTAAAGACTATAGTAAAATTTGAAGTAAAATTAATGCTACGCCGTTAAATATTTTGTGCCGGTGTAACGTCACACAAAACCAGATGCCATTTTATTTTCATACTCATCAGATGCAAATCATAGTCTATTTTTGCACTGGTTGACAAATGTTTGGTCCTTTCCGACCAATGATGGAGAAGATTTTAGCTGATAACCGAAAAATCGGATCGGAATCCGATTGGAATTCGTTGAAGTCTTACCGCAGCTTAAGAATAGCAAAAATGTTGACAGACTCTTTATGAGAATAAAAGTTCTTCACAACATTACCAACTAACCAGTTAAGTCTTGTAAAATTCAATAACCTCAAATTTGGCGAAAGTGGTGAAAGTTACTTTCTATCTCTCAACTTGTATGAGGGCCATGTTTTCCTTACTTTTCATGGAACAGCAAGTGATGGTCGAGTTCAGTCGGCCATAACTGGGGTCTATCACCTTTCAATCTTTCGATTTCCTTGCCAACCTGTATCATAGATGGTTGTACACTAAATTGTATCTTGATTCCTTCAATTTCACTGAATATGAAGGTTTGAAATTCATGTAAACAATAAATGAGGACGATTTGAGGCTGATGGACCCCACTAATGGCTGCCTACAATCACTAAACACAAGCGCTAGTCGGATTCGTCTATACGCTAAATGACTAGCCCAACCGACGAAATGAGGGTCTCATTTTTACTTTACGGCAGATTATTGAAAAAGAAAATTTTCACACCAAAAACGCATTTTCCATACGGGTCACTGAACAAACATTCTACCTTAAATATGGATAGGTTGAGATAGACGAATTCACGACTTTTTAAAAAAAAACTCAATCTTGAGAATATCTGTTGCAGATGCGTTTCGCTTATTCCGACGGTTTGGAGAATATGCGCTTCCAAATTGAATTTCCAAACTCGCCTATTGTCTAGTCGACAGGTCGAGTATGACAAAGCTAGAAAATGTAGGTTCCTGGCCAGTTTCATCAACTCTTGCGAGGATAGATATTTGAAAAATGGCAACATCTTATCAGGTCAGTAGCCAGGAAGGGTCCCTCCATTTTGTTATCCATAGATAGTCGTCATAGACTTTCTACATATTCATTCATCTCCTGCCTGAAAAGAATTCGATCCCTTTTAAGCGATTTCTCTCCCTTTAGAGCATAAAATAGACTCTAAAAATGAAACGAACTGCCATTGTGCGGGATGCTCTTGATTGACTGTTACCATTGTATTGTTTCGATTGTATATTCTTTGTTCGGGTTAGGGATAAGGTTGGGGATTAGGATTATCGTTAGCCAGTTAGAAAATTTCTTGTTTAACAGTGTGCGTCGCCCTAAAAGGTTTGGGGTTTATATTACAAAAAAGAAAATATTTGAAAGTTGCATTGAAGAAATTTGGAAAATTAAAATTTGTATGGGCGAAAATTTAGAAGCATTTTGAAAGAATTCTAGGTTGTTATGGAAGAACCTCAGGCTGTCCTTCGCGTGAGCAAAATCAAACATTTTATTTTTTCGACTTTGAGTTGTTTTGATTGTATATACGAATTAAGACACTCCGAAGAAATTGGGGACGGGGTCATGATAATAAATTATTAAAATGGTCGAATTCGTGACAAGTACATAATGGTGTAGAAAAAAAGACAAAATAGAAATTTAAAAATAAGTTCAAAGAATGCTCCATTTTAGAGACTTTGTAACAGTTGAGACAGGCCAACTCTTGTCATTTCGTTCTTATCTAAATGTCGTTTAACACGGAAAGGTTTTTTAAACCTGTTTCAAATTAAAAAAAATGTTTGCATCAAGAATTTTAGCTTACAATTTAAATCATAGATAACAACAATCAAGTTATTTTTTCGTCAAACTAATAAGTGGCATTCTTCCTCGCTCTCTAATTAACACTATAAATCAGAATACCAAGATATGAAGGACAACTTTATACGACTTCCACTTATATTTATAACTAAAGCGCTCTTTTAAATAAAAACAATCAGATGAAATCGAAAAAAATGTGTTCCTGCCACATCTCAAGGTTATCAATGACGCACTGTTAAGGAAAACCGCTGTCATAATCAGATAGTCTTCCCCTGACCTGAATCAAATTGCCTCTTAAATTTGAGTTTTTAAACGAAAAATAGGTAAAGCTGTAGGCTATTGTATTGACCTGGTGTGCAATATTCATTCAACGACAGAATTACTGACTGATTTACTAAACCTGATAGGCTACGTATTCCAAGGCCTTAAAATTCCAAATGAGATTATTGCCATCTAAAACGGAAAATTTTTGTTCTAATTTGAAACTAAAAGTGTTGGCTGAAAATGTTCTCTAGATAATTGGAAATGGCAATTGACTTACCTTGAAACTTGTTTACAAGAAAAATTAACCACGTTATCTACTTTCTGGCATTATCCTTATGATTAAACTAAAATTAGTACTTCGGACGGAAGTCTTATTAACAACAAAATCCAATCCGTTATACAATATTTGTCATCATCCTTACCTGTGTTTATTCCGACTTTTAGTTTAAAAGTTTCATTTTTTCGGTGGGGCATAGGGAGGCTTTCTCCAAGGTCCATTAAATCAACAGCTAATGAACAAATTTCGTAGACATGACGATCGCCATTTCGTTGAGGTAATCCTGTCGAGCGAAAAAGAAAACATTTTTTCAAGTTCTTTAAGTTCAATTTCATAACATGGCGTCGTAGAAAACGATGCAAAACTAATGAGTGTATATTTGGACTGATATCATCAGAGAGCTGTTACGGAACCGTAACAGCTCCCTGATATCACGCATATGAATAATGATTCAAACCAGGGAGCTGTTACGGAAGGGGATAAAGCACTTATCTTTCCTTTGAGCTTTCAGGATTGCCGACAATAACTCCCAATTGTTGTACTCACGAAAATTTAAGACCACATACAAAAGAGATTAGTAAGTGACAACAATAGTTCTTATCGTCTGCTAGATCTCATATACTTGTGCAGTGGCGGCGGAAGCGGGGGGACGGGGGACACGTTCCCCTAAATTTCTTAGCGAGGGGACGTCCCCCCCCCCCAAAAAAAAAAAATCAGAGAAGAAGTAAAAGAAACTTGGGAGCCTTGAACCGATTCAAAGTTGAGACTATAGTTAACCCACCACCGATCAGAGCAGCCGAAATTGACTTAGCCTATGTTCTGCCATTGTTTGGCTGATTCTTGTCACGGTCCCCTGCGACCATGCTCTATGCCTGTGACCTAGTATTTGGCTACAAATCATTACAAGAATCTGGCAACCTCGCCCGGTCCGCAAACCAGGTGTATGAAGTATATCACTTGTCCAGTGAAACCGAACCTTTACTGTACTAGTATTTTCCCTCCGCGAGAAGTGAAGCATTGCCACTGCCATCACGTGAACGAACATAGGTAGATTCAGACTGATTCCAAGGTAAATATTAATGAATTTACACCAGATTAAAAGTTGAAATGAATCCCGGTGAAAGTACAAGAATTTCAAGAAATAGATCTTCAATTAAAACACAAAATCAAAACAAACTTACAGGTGCAGTACCAAACCAAGGGCGAATACAGGGGGGCAACTGATTTTAGAGTAGTTAGGTAACTGCACCTCTTTTCCTTTGGATTTGAAAAATGATTTTAACAAAACCAAAATTACAAACATAACAACGCATGATGTCCAAGGAATAGCCTATAGGCTGTCTGTGAACGCAAGTATTTCGCACATTTTTGTTCATTGAATTCACCGTAAAATGTTCCAAAAACGGCTTAGATTGCACGGGAGAGCTTGTAGAATCTCAGAGCTACCAGGACCCACGCCAGTGGGACTTCGCCCTTCGCGCTCGTGATGTGAGCTACGCGCACATATAGTGTTCGTTCCACGAGTCCAACCATTCCATCTTGTTCACTGATTCCCCCCCCCCCCCCCCGAATTTTTATGCTTCCGCCGCCACTGTACTTGTGGCATGATTTCAAGCATTGTCATGATATTGCCAGTCGTCAAAGAAATAAAAAAATATTCTGGGTCTGTACGCCGATGGCCACTTTTTTGATGGGTTCAGTTGAGCTTCAATTAAGGTGTAGAACATCATAATATATTTTGCTGTTTCAGGAACAATAAAAAATCTTTCCAAAATTCAAATACAACTGTTAGACTCTGCTTTGCTGAAAAGCGATGCAACTTAGAATAATAAAAGAATCTGTTCACCTAGAAGTGCAGTTAAGTCGTTTTGCCTTATAGGCTGACGCAGGTGTCACACTTTTCGGCAATGCTGATAGCTTCGAATCATTGTCAATTTGAGTTCTTTGTTTGAGGATTAGTCTAGTATGAAAGGGTTGATTTCTCATTAGGAGGGCTAAGTCAAACAAACTAACAAGAAAAACTAAAGGACCCGTCAGTCACAGCCTCTTCTCATAAAAAGGATTAAAGAAGTCTCAACACATATTGTTTGATTTGATGAAACTGAATGAAGTTCTCGCTGTTCAAACACACAGTTAAAGGGGCGTAAGTGAATAGATAAGGGCGGGGGGCATGAGGGAACATATGCTGCCAGTTATTTCGGGTAATGGTTCACCCATAAAGACTTTCGGAGTTTGTTGATTCCTTTATAAATCCCAAAGTGCAAAAATTGGACCCTTTCATTAAGGACACTTGAGATTTTTTGAAGTTAATTGATTCTATAAATCAAAGTGGCCGTGTTTACTATTGATGTGAAAGCCATGTTTCCTAGTATTCCTCAGCACCTAGGAATTGAGGGAGCTAGGAGAGCCTTGAATTCCAGTGTAACTAAAATTCCTTCTACGGACAATTTAATAGAATGTATCAAAATATGTCTTGAGGGAAATCATTTTGAATTTAACAATGAGTTTTGAAATCAGATCCATTGTACCTTTATAGGGCCCCAAATGGCACCAGCTAATGCCTGTTTGGGCATGGGATTAGTGGAGGATAAATTGTGGGAGGTTTGTGGAGTTAAACCTACTGAGTGGTGTGGTTAAATTAATGATATCTAGGGTCTTTGGCCCCATGGCAGAGAGTCTTTAAATTTTATGCAGATTCTTAACAATTTATATCCCAACGAATTGGAGTTTACATTTGAATTTGATTTCAATTCAATTTCCTAGACGTTAGCCTGTGTTAAGCGTACGAGACAAGGTTATCTAGATACAGATCCGTTTGTAAAACAATCCTCTAAAAACTTGTACCTGCGTTATGATTGGTATCGTAGCAGACATACTCTGGATAACATAAAGCCTATGGACAAGCCTTACCTATCAAATCTATTTGTTCGCAGGAAGAGAACGTACAGAGCAATTTACAGATTTTTGAACGCAATCTCAGTGAAAGAGGTTATCCCTCTTCAACGGTCAAAGAAAAAATAGGGCTAACAAAAATCCTCGAAGTGAGCTTCTTTCTCCAAAGCAACACAAAAAACAACATCGAGTTCTGGCCCCATTAGTCACAACTCGCAACCCACGCCTTTCGCCTCTTTCATGTATTTTATCCAAACACTTATCGAGTTTAAAAGTTTTGTAAAATATTTTAAGGATAATTTTCAATCCCCATCCCCACTGTAGTTTTTAGACAGCCCCCTAATTTGAATACTCTCTCGGTAAAATATTAAGTATAGGCCCATGGGAACAAGAGAGAGAGGGGGTGCTATAAAACGCATTTTAGACACTTTGTAACTTGTAATGTTTTAAAGGAGGTCAATTGCGTCAAAAGCTTCTCTACAGGTGAAAAGTTCAAACTTCGGGATGATAAAATGTGAAATACCGTATGTGTTATATACTTCATTAACTGTATTGATTGTAACAAACAACACGTAGGCAAGACAGGACTAGAGCTGCGGGTTAGACAACGTGGTCATTGGCAGGAGCAACGTAAACATAACACTCCTATAGGAAAGCACTTCGAAGTTTGTAGGGAATTTGAACTCAATGGGTTGGAAAAGATCAATAATAACAATAAGAGAATAACGGAAGAGGTTAAAAACAAATGGGTTTTATCATTTGAATACGTTCAAACCAGGAGGGATAAATGAGAAATTTTGTGCCATGAAAAATCGGCACTCAAACTGGGCGATAGAGCTTCAAACTGGGCGATTCTTTAACGTCATTCGACTGCAATAAACTAAATGACCTTGGCCGGTGTAAAGTCGTAAACTCTAGTAGAAGCAAAGTCCACCGAATCACCACAATCGGTCTGCAAACATTACTTTCTAGTCATTTAATATGCAAATATGAAATCCATGAAACTTGTAGTACTATTTTGATCTGTTTCTCGTCTTGATATGTTCAAAAACGACAAAATGAGGAATTAAAATAAAAAGAATAAATCTCATCGAGATCTGTTGGCTTGCAAAATCTGGCAGATTTTGCTTTGAAATGTGATCGTTATTTTCATTAAAGGCCCAGTTTTCTCATCCCAAACAGTACCAATTCTCCTAACATTCTTAATTAAGCCCCTCCCACAATTGTCTGAAATTCATCCTCATCCAGACACAATCTCAGTTTATTGCTTCAGGGTGAGTATAGAAAAGCTCAATGTGTATAATCAAAACCCTCTCAGAACAGTTCATGCTGTATAATATAAGTTTTGGTATTCTGCATTGTTTGAATTAGCAGTCAATCAAAAAGCTGAGCCAATTGAGAGTTTCTGTTACCCTATACTAGAAGTGTAGTTTGGGGTGAAAGGATTAGCCCTTTAGATGTTGACCGATTTTTTTTTTCGTTTCAAGGTTTAAATTAGTGTCAGCTTGTTACGAGATTTTCGTTTTATGATTAAAAATGCAAAAATAAGAAATTTTAGGTCAGCTCTATCAAGCGCATTAACATACGCTTCGACCATGTAAACCGCAAGAATTCACCAAGATCAGGCTTTCATGTCGGTCTCTAAACAATGGAGTTTGTCAAAATATCACTGATACCAGCGTAATTTCTAATGAGGTTATAAGTTTTACCGGGGTATTACTGTTCTTCTTTTCAAGTAGTCTGTCCATTTATTGTATAGAATCTATTTGCAGTTTACTGTGCCTGGCAATCACATGGATCTGCTCTATATAGTCCCCCCTACAGTATATCATATTGGTCCCGGCCTGCATGGTCTCATTGACGGTCTTCCTGGCAACTCTTTTATGATTAGGATAAGGGCTGTTGGTAAGAGGTTATGATAGGGTCAAGTCTATGGGTTCGGGGAAGGGGCACAATCGCGTGAAAACCTAATGTCGGACCAATATAAGAATATCAGATGCAATAAAGGATTACTTGCTCGCATCTGGCACACATCGGATTGCAATGCACATTTCAAGATCTTGGAATAATGAAGCACCCTTCAGTCATTTGAAAACTTATTTGTCCAAACCCAACCAAACTAGCCATTCCTAGTCTGCAACAGATCGAGACCGATCCCCAATTTAAGTGTCAGGGGCCTCGATATGTACTTGCTTGCAAGTAAAATCTGCCTGGTCTATTTTTGTTTCTTGAAGGTCATCGCATGGAATTTAGGACCTTCAATCAGGTTTGGTATAATAAATACGGTCCAAAATATTTGTTTGGTTTATCTTAATCCTTTTATCTGATCTTATTGAAGATGTTGTCAAGTAAAGTTTGTACTGGTCAGGTATATTTCCAGATTTAAAGCCATGTATAGATGTTTGGTGTTGCTAAGACTAATGGTGTAGCTGAGATTTTAAGACACAGTTTCAAACCAATTGGCTTAAGTCGAGGCAGCCTCGGCCTTTTATCCTTTTGTGGCTGTTTTCCCTCCTCCTTTGCGTATGATCGCAGGGGCGCAAATCTCTTTGAGAGTGGGGGGGGAAATGCTTATGATGTGCCCATGAGTACTAAACTGTGCACGCTTGGCGAGCACCGCGAGCGCGAAACGCGAAGCCCCAAAGGACTCCTGGTGGGATCCAGGGGGCGAAGCCCCCGGAAGCTTTTGGGTTCTGGCGTTTCCAAAACTTCAGAAAAACTGTTTTCGAATGAAAAAAAACGAAAAAAGGTGACCATATTTTTAGGTCTACTCATTTTTGGGGGGGGGGGGCCAAATTACGATTTGGCCCCCACTTTTTCACTTGAGGGGGCGAAGACCCCCTTCCCCCGCCCCGGGATTTGCGCCCATGGTATGATGAACACCCATCACATTGCCAGTTGGTTCCATTTTTCACGTAGTTGGCAGGAACCGGCTAGGAGTCGAACGCCATACCTCCCGCCTGCAAGTCAGATGCATAACCATTTCACTTTGCAATCGGTCGATGTTGAGTGTTGAAATGTTCTTATTAATCCTTTAGAAGCTTCAGCCCTTTCGCCCTCCCACTCCGAGTCCAAAATTTTATAGATTATATAAAGGCGTACCCTGTCCAATTTGATAGTATATTTTCATCCTTCATTCGTCAGCCAACCGTTTGGAGGATAATTGCTGATAGAATCATCTGAAGAAATTTGGTCAAAAGGGGACCCATCAGGGGAGAGGAGGAATATCATTCAACACCTCACCATTCCCTTAAAAAAAGCCTTTCCAAGTTTGTATCCATTTAAAAACCACTCCCATATTTATGTGACATTTCCCTCTCACGTCACAAAGAAAACTAAAGAAAAAAGCAAAAACCTGTGCCGCAGCCTGAAAGATTTGTTACATAAGGCCTAATCGTTTGACGTATTAAGAATTGATATTTCTCAAGTTCAAAAAACCCCGAGCAAACTGCAGACTCACGAGTCCTTTTCTTAAAAAAAAAAAAGTACGAATTTTCCTACAGAATATTGTAAAAATAGGTCTTAATTGCTTCGTACGAGCCATGCACTGTATGCCTCAGTGCCGTAATAAATTAAGTTAAAATGGAATGTAGACAAAGATTGGATTCCCCAGCGACTTGCCCGGTACAATAGTTAATACGTAATACCTCATCATTCAATGAAATACGACAATGTGTGTGTGTGTACAGTCTTTATTATCCTAATCATAATACATGCTCTAGAACTATTTACCATTCGAAGTTGACATTTACAAACCGGGGAACGTGCATACGAAACACACGTCTGTAAGTAGAGAACCCCAAAACAACTCAGCGCTAGGTACAGATGAAAGCTATTAGGGTTAATAAGCAAACCTTTAACAACCAGCTAATGTGCACTGTTCAACTGAAAATTTCTTGATCGGCTGTTCTATCGATCGCATTCTTTTCAAGGGCTATGATGGATTAGCATTATGCACTGGCCATGGGGAGGGGGTGTCAGAGGTTGGCAGAGGGCACCGCCTCCTAAAGTCGCTATTCCGTTTAAAAAGGTGAACAAGGGAAAGGGGAGAAAAGGAACACAACTTATGCTTTGCCCCACCCTATCAAAACACTCTGGCGCCGCCCTGACACTAGTGAGTGAGGAAATTTCCCTGAAATAGTGAATGTCGCCTCTACCCTATCCATGGCAGTGGCGGAGCTGCCATATGGTCTGGGGGCGGTCGCCCCCCCCCCCCCCCTGACGGACCAAAATCGTCTGTCGGCGCCCTTTTTAAGTTTTTAACATACTTTCCTCTTGCACCATTATTGGCAAAAGACATAATTTAATGGCGTTGTTTTAAGACCCAGATAACAAAATGCTCAAAAAGTCACAAATAATTGTACTATATGCACTTTATTCTGATTAAAAGGGTTATCTTCTGTAATATAGCGATAGGTTTTGCCGAAACGTATCCCCATGCTGTACACGCACTAATGAATGTTGTCGCTGTGCTAAGTTAATTGCTTTCACACCAAGTGCGATTTTAAGCTTACAACATACACAAACTGACATTTAATTCACCGTCCCGACCAATAAAAGATGCTGCAAAGGGCGCAACAATAGCCTTTTTGTCTCGCAAATAGCCCTCTTATTGTCGGGTATAATTGTCAACATAGACAATAAAGAGAGTTTAGAAAGATACCGAAATAGCTTCCAAAACATTTTCAATATCATTTGAAGAGAACATTCAGGTTAAAATAAAATAAAACTGTTATCATAGTGGTAATGGTTTAAGAGGTTTAATGAGCAGTTTCTGACCCTGCACAATAATCCCATGAAAATGCTTATTTCTGTACTGCATCTAATAAGTCTAGGTTTAGGCTGTTTTTATCAATTATGAATTCGGTATCTATAGAGCCAAGCAGACCTTTTGCAATTAATGTTTCTTCGTGAACTTATGTTGATTTCCAAATGCCAAAAAATGTACACCTAATGGTGATTAATTTCCACAACTTTTCCCCCTATAAGATTGCTTTCTATTTAGCTCTGGCAGGTTTATTTATTATCTTCACAAAGTAGCCCCGGCATTATAACATTTAAATCTCAAATCAAGACCTGACAATAACACATAGTATAATGACCGTCTTCATTCTGGAATGTGAAAGAGAGGGATAGAAACATGGGCATCCGCAGGTAGGGACAAGGGGGAAACTTGCCCTCCCCTGGGGAAATAAAAAAACTGAAAAACGAAGAAAACATAAAGAAAAGACGAAGAAAAATTAACATCAACATTTCTTAACAGTTCACTCAGTACTTTCCCTATTGATATGCGATACAAGGGCTTTAGAAATGCCATCTGAAGCAATCTGAGGGGCATTTTGGGCAAAACTTTTCTTGCGCTCCGCGCCAACTCATGGTTGCGCGGAGCTTTCCCCCAAAAGAATTTTGCCCCCTCCCCCGAATTTCTTCTGCGGAGGTCCATGGATAGAAAATTTAAACATGTTTTAAAAGAAAAAACTTGCTGAGGAGAAAAGGGCAAAGGAGTCTTCTACCAGGTGCGGGAAATCAAATGGAAAATCTGAAAAGCCGTGGCTTTGATCGTGCTGAGGCTCAGGGTATTAACTCCTTCGAAGCGCCTCTGCAGACCATTTTCGCCCCCTCTGACCGAAATCCCTAGCTCGGCCACTGATCCATGGATATACCACTCAGCCTGAGGGAGTTGTAATTTAGAAAATCTCAGCTCCCTGGATGTACGGTACTACCAGGGACGTAGAACTTCATGACCTAACTTAAACAGGCTTTGAACGTGATGTTCTGATACCCTTTGTTGTAATATTACATAGGAGGGATTGTATCCTCCTGCTATATACCATGAAATACTCTTAACTTTGTTTTCGTTTTGTTTTGTTACGAAATTGTGTATGTGGAACAAAGTAAACGAAATTAACGACTGGCCCTGTAATATATACGCGCTGCACGAGTTGTGTACGATGTTCCATTTGAATAGCCGTACTTTTTCGTTTTTTCAGTGAATATTTTGCCTCCTAATGGAGGATCTTACAGGAAACGTTGCGACGTTGTCTCTTATTTTTTCCATCCTCAAGCTAGTGCAGCTTAATCTAATACAGTGTATATTCAAAGGGGATGTGTTTAATAGAAATGTCACTTTTGCAAACTCCGTCATCACAAATTGATACGAGGATAAAATATTCCCCGGTGTTACATGCAGCACGGTGCAGGTTATTGGGATTGCCATTTCAAAAATGCGAATGTATTGGTATAAGTAGCGCACGAAAAACATCTTGGTAATTGAAGCCACGAAAAGCAGAATAACAGCAAAGACTCATTTCCCAACTTCTTTAATTATTTTTTATATTTTAGGACATGTTGTCGTTCTTTATGCTACTTCGTATCACAGACAAAATGTTGTTTTGCTTGACCCAACCAGGGAGGTTCTCACTTTCCTACCCAAGGGATGTTCATTTCTCTGCCCAATTGATGTGCTTCCAATAAATTTATAAAAAAAATTGAACTCGGCCCTGCAGATGAATTTCCGAATTGGGCTTGCTTATGTGATATATGCAGAAAAGTATTAAAGTTGAAGTAAGAACTTTTATAGAAAAGAATTGGGCAATCCCCAACCTTTTATTTTAGCATCTGTTAAAAATTCTCTATTACCTATTAAATCGCAAGAGAAATATCTTTCAAGACGTGACAAAACAATAGTAGCATCTAAGTGACGTAGATAAAGTACTTAATGGTATACATGTTATACTTGACGAATTCTGTTTATCGACTCCATGCAATTTTCCAGCGACCAAGAGTTAGCCTGTTAAATGATGTTTAACTGCTCATTGCCTAACCATAGTGTAAGTCGGGTCGGCCGCACTGCTTTTCCCACTTAGGGCTCACTGGCTTGTACCCTAAACCTATTCTGAGCATAAAACACGATAGCGGAAGGTTCCATTTCTAAAGTCTTCGGTATGACCCGGTGAGGAATCGAACTCTCTGCATATCTTCCGGCTTCAAGTCGGATGCTCTAACCTCTTGACCATCCAACCGTTTTGAGATAGCATTGCATTAAATTATGGAACGCCAGTTGAGCATAAATGGCGCTGCACATGACGTGAAGTGGTATTCACGGTTTCTCTAAAGTTGCCGGCCCTCACTTTTTTGAGCTGAACCAAAAAGCATAGATGGACTTTCATTACAAATATCTGATTTCGATAGTGCAAAATTGGAATGTGGACCGGGAAGGAATGTTTTACTGTTCTACTAGGTGGAGACCGTCTTTGCCAACGTTTTCTGCGGATTAGAGAGAGTAAAAATGCAGAAAATCTACCAAAAAAGACTACGTTGTTGACCCCTCCCTGTTATAAGTGACATTCCATTCTCCATCAAGTAAAATTTTCACACTTTAGAATTAATAACCATTCAAATCAGAGTGGAATTTCACTCGATTCAACCCGACCAAAGAGTGGTCACTGCATGCAATCGTCGAAGAGAAAATTTACATTTAGAGAATTACATTAGGAGATAGCAGTAGAAGATATATCTTTACAAAACGAACGTACTTTTGTTGACCTCATTTAAATGCGCGTAAATTGATTATGGGCAAAACGGCAATTAAATCATCTACGTACTTTGACCGAGATGGCTGAATGGGTCAATGTGTTGTAAAAAGAAATCCAAATATCCAATTTGAAATGTACGCATCTACATATGCCAGTGGAAAAAAGTACGAAATCATTCTTTTGGAATATAAAAGAAAATTTCTAATATGAAAACGCCTGACGTGTTGGTTGAATAAGGAAGCTGCTACGATAGAGCATCAGCTTTCTCGTTGAATCATTACCAGGCAATTCGTGTATAGATTGCGCATTGTTTAACAAAATATTTCTTGATTGGCTGTTGTCATTGAATTGTTTTAATTGTCTTCTTTGTTAATTATGGATTAAGTTAGGAATTAGGGCTATCGTTCAGTCGTTAGCCAGATAAGAAATTTCTTGTTAAACAATGCGCATTGCCCCCAAAATTTCCACTTCTTCTCGTCCAGTTTAGTTTGTGTAGACACAATTCTACCTCTTTTGATGATGGCCTTCCTCCTGACATGTAGTGTCGTAGTCTGCACGGAATACAACCGTTTGATGTTATTAAATCAAACCATTCGGAAGTAAAATCAAGAAGAAACATGTTGAAAACAGCCAGTATCATTTAGGTGCAACTGAAGCGTAAAACGATATACGTCAAAGTGCTTTTGGGAAGTTAGGTGTTAGTTTTAATATAGTGTCTTCTGAGAAAAACACCACACTGTGTTTTTTTTTTCTTTGCGTTTGTTTGTTTGAGTTTTTTTCTTTGGTTTGTTTGTTTGTTTGTTTTTATGTGCGGGTTGTTAGCTTCCTTTTTTTTTTATTGTAGACAATTCTATAAGAGCATTTTGTGCGACCCGAAACATGAGAAGTTACCAAAAATCAGTAAGGCAATGTTTGGAAAGTAGAAAAAGTGTATTCAAAATGCCGTCAACCAGGCTGATAGTGTTGATGTAAGACATGTGGGTCTATTGGTAAGAAATCTTCTGCTACAAAGAATTATTTGGCGAAATCAGCAATTCATCATTAACTTTCTCGTGAACGAGTTGTGTGATAAACATGCTTGCTTCGATTTACGGCTATCGGTTTCGATATCGTATCGTATGATTTTGCGGTTTTAGTATTTGACTCGGCAAGTTTAATGTGAAATGCGTAAAGTATGCAACAAACAACGTTACTATTAAACAAGGGTGCTATCGTGTGGTGCAATATTTACGAACGGGCGTAATGTACCTATCAGTTTTTTGCACGATTACTGCCATGCGCGCAAGACAGCACCTTGGTATCAATTGTTGTACAATGGACGATTCGAATGGCAAAATAGACGCGCAACGACGTGACGTCGGTACAAGGCCGCGTGTTTGGTCTAACGGTAAGAGCATCCGCCTCTCACGTGGAAGGCCGGGGTTCTGTTCCCAGGTCGAGTCATACCAAAGACTCTAAAAATGGAACCTACTGCCGTTGTGCGTGATGCTCCCCATGAGCAATGGAGTAAGGCCGGCTCCACTTGAACCAAGAGATTGGAAACTTGGCCGTAAAACTTCATCTAACTAAGTGACGTCGGTACATTTCCTCTATATAAAGAGTATGCAAGTGACGTCAGCGTGTTTCTATTTGGCATACGGATGAGACTGGTAAAAGGCAGTCGTTGTGTTTCCGAAATACGCGCACAACAACACCTTTGTAACAGTGTGACTGGCATTGCGTACTTCGTAACATATTCGTTGATCAGTTTTGCATGAAAAGCCTTACACTGTTTTTCAATATTACGTGGGGTATTCAAATAAACCGATACCCCCTCCCCCGTCGCCATGATGAAATAATCTTACCTGACGCAAGCATGTAGGCATCGTTGATTGTTTCTACCTTGTAGGCATCGTATTCGTCTACTTTGGAATCTAGAGCACGGTACAAAGTATTTAGTGTCGTGACAACCTGAAAGGAAAAGATAGTCGATTTCAATTGAAGCGACAATCAGCGCTTCTCTTTTACTAAGTTTTCCATGAATTTAGAGCCACAATTTTACATTTAATTAAAAGTAACAAAATATGACCTGTCATCATGGTCTGGCATTGTGATTGGTCACGGCATGGATAAGACTGTCTAGTCATGCATCTGTGTTTAATTTTGGTTAGGATCAAGCCAGTACTTGTAAAATAAACTGCCCATTCTTCAGAAAAGAGCAATAAGACATATCACCTTCTCTCAAGCTAGGGATCATACTAATCCTTCAATCTTCTTAAACTTAACGACCTCTTTAACCTATATATGGCGAGCTTTACCTACCGTTCTCTACACGTTTTGCTCCCTAAATTGGTTGCAAGCTTACTTCACATATAACTCACGTATTCATTCACATAATTCAAGCCAAGCAGACCACCTGCACGTGCTCTAGGAATTCACAACAATCTGTACAAGAAAAGCCTCCGTTACCGGGCAATTACACTCTGGAATCCTTTACCTCAAAGACTAAAGGCCAAGCCTTACATAGCATCCTTCAGAGAAAATCTTCAAAACTATTTCTTAAATTTGTATTAATTCCTATGATTTCCTACCACCATAATCAAATCTCCGCACCTCTGTAAGTTTTCCAGGAATGGGTAACTGGGATTGGGCTAGGTGTTAGGGTACCTGTAACTGGGGTGGCTTTGTGCTGGGGTGGGAGGGGGTTGACTAGGCCTGGAGTAATAGTTTCCCAGCCAACATGCCCAGCTGGGCCCAGCTGGGTTTCAGCTGGGCTACTTGCTGGGCCCCAGCTGGGACCAATTCGTGTTTGTCAGGTGTTCCCACGTGGGGCCTAGCTGGGCTAGTCTATCCCAGCTGGGCCCCGCTTCAAAAACTGAAGCCTAGCTGGGCTTCAATTGGCTTCAGCTGGGAAAGGCTAGCCCAGTTGGACCCCACGGGAACACCTGACAAACACGAATGGGTCCCAGCTAGGGCCCAGCACATAGCCCAGCTGAAACCCAGTTGGGGCCCAGCTGGGCATGTTGGCTGGGTTGTAAGGCTTATTCACGTGTATAGCGTTTACTTATATGCAACTCTATTTTTTCTCTCAGGTAGTGAAACCTCAGGTAGTGAAACCTCACGATAGGCCCTAAAGGGTTTCTAAGTGCACCCCCTACCACACCTTTTGTTATTTATTTGCTAATGTTACTTGTAAATTTCTGTTTTGTGATAAACCAAATAAATGAATGAATGAATATTATCACCCGAACAAAATTATAAAATCTCACAAAACAAAACTTAACAAAGAATTAACGTTTCTTCTCACTTGGATGAAGTCTTCAGTGTCTGTTGACTCTTGTAAATAATCAATTTAAATTGAAATACTGAGAGCATGCAGAAACAAAGGTCAATATTCGCTGTCAAACTCGCTGATTGCCTTTTTCATCGCTCAGTCACACACGTGGAATTAACACCTTTTGTGGTTTCCATGAACAATTGTTCTAGGCACGTATTGTGTTCGAATAAAATTAGAATGGAAGATTAAGTTATGCTTTGGACATTATTTCAGGAAAAATGCATTTGTCACAGTATTTTTTGTGAAAACCGTCCAGACTTCAAATTTGGAAAAATATGAAATTTGAAGTCACTTGGTTGGTTCACTTCACCAACAATAACCCGACAAATGTGATTTATTCCTTTTCTACCACAAAAAATTAAAGGTATTTTTCCATAAATAGGATATTGTTCTTTTTAATGGGCGTGGTTCTAAAGAAACATGATTTAGAATCATAATACATTTTCTTCACTTTTTCTTGCAGCGTAGAAGATTTATAAAAGCAAGTGCATCTCATATGTCGTATGAAATGTCACTATAGGCCTACTGAGTCCTTGCCTGCGTAGCAGACTGTAGGGCATATTCCGTGTTCAGTCATATCCCCACCAAACCTTTAAGGTTTGTGAAGCCTAAGGGGAGGTGAACAAACCGAATCCGCTCCGCGGAGTAACGGAGTCCAGGATTATGAGGGGAAGGGAGTTACCTTTGCACTTTTTGGCTTTGACATCACAGCTCAAAAGGTTTAAATAACTAGTTCACTTTATATAACATGCACAGAGAACTTTCTGATTACATCTAATGGCCTTGTAGATGCAATGCCATGCTCAGGACATTACCAATACACTGTGGGGTTTGACCCGGGGCCAAGATAGTTGTCAGGGTAAAGAATAACTTAGTTGGAAAAGTGAAATTGCCGGGATGACTGGAAGGGGAACGTTCTTTCATAAAATCCAAATCTTTTAAATTCCCCTAACGCGAACTAAATATTTTTCATTTTCATTCAATAAAACCCCATATTTTCGGCGCACTTCGAACGCCCAAGCTCTGCATTCGACATTCCCTATGGGCAAAAATTTTCTTCAGGTTGCAGGATCCCTAACGGAAGTGGCATTGTGATTTTAGCCTTGCTTCGTTTTCTTTTAAAGACTTTCCAAGGCCTCTGTATTGCGAAAGGAGTGTAGATTTAAATCAGAATAGCTAAATTTTGGGGCGCCTTGTGCTTGAGACTGGTTCCTGCAAACTGATGGTTATTATTGTAGTGCGCCGCACTACAATATTGGCATTTACTGGCCGACTGACAATTTCTTTTGTGAAGCCTGTTATGGCCCACAACTCATTTCCCTGCGCGTACCGTAACTTAGTTCGTACAAATATCCATGCTCTACCCTTTAACAATAGCAGTAAGTGCAATCTGTGGCCGTCTTTAAACAAAAATCAACTTCAGAAAAGCAAATACTACACTTACAAGGCTGATTTAAGGAGTTAGCTTCATGAAAGAGCACTGCGGATAAATTTCCAGAAAACGCGAAGTAATGTGGTTCGGCCTTTTCACACTGAAGTGATAGGCCTGGAGAATCAATCGCTGCTTCCAAATTGGTATACGTAACACGGCGCCATTGCGTCCACTATCGTTGAACAGTATCAAGACGTTATTGTACAGTATCTTCATCTACAGTAGCTACTACGGAGCAGGGTATTGCCAATTCCCTGTACGGAACGAATTGGCTTTACTGCATTGGATTGAGCGACTTGTGCTGTAGTTCTATTATCATGCTTTATTTCAGTGGTAAAAGCAGAAGCTATTTTGACAGCAGTCTGACCGAAACGTTTTGACAGCATGCATGTAGCATGCATTGCGAATTAACGAAACACGGATGTTAAAACACACAGCGTCAACAGTTATTCGGCCTTCCACGAGACAGTTGTCATATGCATGCAGCGGTGCAGTCAGAGAGCTTGAGAGGGCGTCATTATTTAACATAAAGAACGGTGAAAGAGGAGTCGAGAACCGATAAAACCATTTCAGGCAGGAGTAAACAACACAACAGAGCATAACGTATGGCTAAGTAGGCTACTCAGCACGAGTTCTTGAACGGGACTATGCATCGTCCACTTCATTTTACTCCACACTAGACTGTATACGGAGTAGGTCCTACCGTTAAGCGCAGTACACGGTCTTGTTCAAGGACTACTCAGCACTTGCTTCATTGTTGGCAAATATGCTTCAAAATAAAGCTAGTGACTGACTATTAGCATAGAAGGTCCGGATTTACTCCATCATTGGTTACTCTTCTATGATTTCTTTATGCGTCCAGCCAAGGAGCTGGGAGACAAGTGGTCCATCTTTGTACTATCAAGAAATAGGGTTGAGAGGAGGGGCCAAAAAGAAACAACAGCCCCTCTTCCCGCCATGAACAAATCCTAAAGTTCAAATAAAAACTGGGCTACTGTACTAACTGAAAAGACATCTCTAACACGCACTACAATTCTGCGTATTTGCAAGCAAATGCAGTTCTAGTTACATTGTGTCACTCAGGCTATTGACAGACTAACTATAAGCAAATTCAGCGTAGGGCTGCTAGGTTTGTTTATAATGACTATTCCCCCCATAGTAGTGTGACTGAAATGCTAAACGACCTAGGGTGGGATAGTCTCAAAAACAGGCGTACTGCCAACAGGCTAGCAATTCTTCACAAAGCCAGATTGGGCCTCCTAGCCTTGCCAATCAACAACCTACAACCGGCCCGGCGGCCCTATAGGCATCACCATTCTAATAGCTTTACAAATATAGCAACCAATAAGGACTGCTACAAATACAGTTTCTTTCCTCGGACCGTCAGAGACTGGAACCTGCTCCCCCAGAACATTACAGATCTCGAGGACCCCAAGCAATTCAAGAGCGCAGCCTTGAGGATCCTCAGACGGGACGACTAACTACATGCACACACTCAACCCTGCACGTTTGACTCCACCAGGAGTGTTGTGCAGTATTTTTCCAGATCCAGATAAGCGTAACATTTTAAGGTACCTCCTGTGTGAGGCTACGGATTTGTTGGGGTAAGGGTTTCGGTCACATGGATGCGGGGTACTACTTGTCAAGTGTATCCATTTTGGCAAGTGTCTGTACTTTGACTACCTACTGTCGGCACATTAACCTTCTTTTACCCCGCCCCTTTACTTTTAATACTAGCACCGTAACGCCAACTGCAAATAAGCACCTTAAGTCTTTACCTATCCTCACCCTTTTTATATTCCTTCACTATCCTGCGTCAAGGAAGATAACCTACAGCAACAATGCACATACACACGCAAACGAGTCTGCCTCATTCCTTCCCCCAGTCCCCACTCATTCCTCCCCAACTCTCCACTACTGAAAACCTAAGCGGAAATGGTACGCCGTTCTTACCTGAATGGGGACACTTTCCGAACAAATCTTTGCAAAATTAACGACTTCGGAAAAATAGATGGTTACAGAATCAAATGTTTCGGCCGACACATCGCCAGAATACTTTAATTGGTCAGCTACTTTGCGAGGTAACATTTGATAAAGCAAACTGTCGGATCTCATTTTTTCCACTCCAAGATCACGAACTTTGTCTTTTAAGTGACTGGACATGTCTATTAGCTTTAGCGTCCGACCAACAAATATAAACAGCACTATAGGTGTTAAAATCGATACAAATGAAAAGCAAATTGTGGACACGGCGGTAGCTGATTGGAAAGACGATATATCGTCATCAATTTGTTGAAATAGTGGTCTTTCCAAGTGCAGTAATATATCATCTAGGCCATTTGCGAATTCCGTTGATACATTCAGCCAAACGTTTAGAAATTCTGGTCGTTCCTCTGGACCGGTTATAGTATCATTATATATTAAACCGCCTTTCAGCAGTTCATAAGTATCGTATGTATCGCGATGTGATGCAACCCATTGGTCGTATTCTTTTGCAATTTGATCAGAATATAACATGCTTGTTTCTAAGTAAGCTTTTCCGCGAATACCCTCTGACACTTTTTCGATGTACACATCGCGGTTGTCATTATCTATCATCAAAATCAAAAGGGTACCGATGAGCGCGATGATGTGAAACTGTTCTTCGAATCGCAAGAAGCAATAGTAAGCGGCAAACGCTTGCGATAGCTGTGCATCAGTCACAGATTTTATGGCATATAACAAGTCTACTACAAGAGATTCAATGATGAGATTATAATGTTCATAACATTGAGAAGCACTTATATCCCTTGAAAGGACGGATTGTCTCAACATGTTCAAAAGATGACCATGATTTGCTAATCTGTCCTTTTCAAGAAATTCATATTCCTCCCACAGTTTTGAACTTGCCACATAATGTCCAGTTAAAGTGGAAACGTTAACATGCAAAGACGAGAAAAGATACAAAGTAGAGAAAAGGCGTTCTCTTTGAAGGTAGCTTACGGCGATACGCGTAGGCGATAATCGTCCATGTACGATATCGCGAAGTTGCGTTTCGGTTCTTGTTAAAGAGATTGCTTTAATAACAAAAGATCCCGTTAAGGCTAGAAGGATAATGAAAGGAACGACAGCTACTGATAAAACTTTTACAACTTGGTATCTTCTAGATTTTGCTCCATTTTCGACAGTCCGAACCTGGTTCGTCTCCGACGGTATCTGCCATGTTGTATTTTTACCATGTACAGGAGACCTTGCGTGAGCAATATTTGATGTTCCAAGCAACACATTCGATGATATACTTAGATTGTCAGTATTTCTGGGATAACTGGATGGTACAACATCAACTCGATTACCTTTCATTCTTTGAACCCTTACGTTGCTCCAACAGTAACTGACAAATTATATTATTTAATAAGTAGTCCCTGTCCAGAGGGGAAACATCTTAAATATCACTTTTAATTTCCTTTGAGCTTATAACTTTTACCATCTACCGTAAATCATGTAATCTGGTACCTTTATACATCCGAGAAAAGAACCGCACTTAACTAGCAATCTCGTTTTGTCGTCCATTTCTTCGTCATAGATCGCGTCAATAAAATTGTTCATAATCCGGAGAAATACTTTGTTTTATTCAATTTTAGTTCAAAAGATCCGGTTGTTACATCTTCTGTGGTATTTAATGTGTTCCATGAATCTAACCCAACGCGTACATCGTTCACTTATCATTTCTTGAAAGATATTCCCAAACATGCATTTTCCCCGATTAATCTGTTTATGTAGCGACTCTTCATCACGAATAAAATCTAAGCTTGATTTAAACAAAAACAGAGCAGTGTTGTAGATAGAGGAACTTGTATCTTTTAGACTAACAAAATGCTTCGTTGAACACAATCGCCGCGTATCTTTCACTGCGCGGAGGTAATTTCTAATTGCATTGGAAAGAATTGGGAATACTACAGAAGACTCGTTGCTTGCTTCGTCGAGTAGTCTGCTAAATTAAGCGCCAGCTATATCTTACGAGAATGTTCAGCATGCAGAACTTAAAAAGATACGCCCAATTGTGATGTTTATAACGTGTCTGTATGGATCCTTCATTATGGTAGAAGAAGCTTTTAGAAGAAAAAAAAACAAAAACATTCTCTGGATGCTAAAGAATGAAATTCCGTTTTCAAAAAGACGTAGGCTAATTAACGAGATAACAGTGTGACAAGCATGCATGGCATAGTAAATTCGATGTAATAAAAGGCAATCTGGATTAAATTATGAAAGTTCTCAACTTTCGATGAGCTTTAAAACTAGTATGTGATTTGTTATAAGAAGACAATGATCATTCCTGAAAGAAAGCTGTAAAGAATATCTGTGAAGTAACTTGTTTAAATTTGCTTTCTGACTAAAATATTCAGTATAACAGCCTGAGCAGCTCTATGCTATATCACCAAAACATCCCGGCGTTTTAAGTCTTGCCAATATTCACTCTCTGGAACATGATGAAAAGTATTTATCAGTTTTCTCTAATTCAACCTGTCGTTGCTGAATTTCGATACACTTGTCGCCTTTTTGCCGTTTTGAGCATAACTGTATTTGTTTCAGACATTTAAATACAAACAATTCGCTCACCTTCACCAAGACAAGAAGCTGCCACTAATTTGTGCCCCCCGGAATGGCACACGTCACACCATATGTCACATGTGGGCGTGTCTCTAATATAGAGCACGTCTACTAGTGACTATCGCGTTGTATCGCATGTGGATTTCTCTCAAGGGCGCCAAAGCAAATTGGCTTGAAAAATTACAATTTGCGGATGCTTCTTAAGATAAGTTGACAGTTATTGACGGAGAGATATTTTAAACCCGATAACTGTCTTTGCGATGGGAAGAAGATAAAAACAGATCATAAGACGGACAAATCAAAAGTAAATTGGAAGCTACTAATTACACTCTAAAAACTGTTGGGTAAAAAGTGTTGGGCAAAATACAAAATGCCCAACATGGGCAAATTATTACCCAACAAATGGGTAAACAACTGTACCCATATTGTTGGGCAAATTAAAGTTGGGCAAAATCCAGGTGTTGGTAAAAGGTGTTGGGCAAGTTTTAAAAGTACCCAACAGTTGGGTAAGATGTAATTGACCAATCAGATGATTAGTTAAAGATCAGTTAAGTTTTACAGATAATTATTGTAATATAAGTGGTTCATTATAAGATCTCATGGTTGAATAAGGTTGTATTTGGTAAATATAAAGCTAACGGTAGAATAGCAGTAAAAATCTGGACGAAAGTACTTAAAGAGCAATGGTGGCATAGAAAAAAGAAGTTTTCATTGCTACATAATCAATGGGAGAAGAAATAAAAAGTTCACGATTGGAGTTTGAAATTTTAAATTACACACTTCACTGTTTACTTGCGAAGTGCATCGTCGCTGGTGCCCCCAATTACTCTTGGAGGATAAACGGTGTATGTGTTAGGCGACTTTGTTATATTGAAATTATTGAAATCCAAACAAGCACCCAACATACTGGATAGTTGCATTGCCCAACACCGTTTGCCCAACAGTTTGCCCAACAGTTGGGAGGACACATATATACCCAGTGTTGGTTAAAAATTGGTCATTCAGTAGTGCCCAACTACTGGGTAGTTGCATTGCCCAACACCATTTGCCCAACAGTTTGCCCAATTGTTGGGAGGACACATATATACCCAGTGTTGGTAAAAAGTTGGGCAAATATTTGCCCAACATTTTTTAGAGTGTACAGTGTAGCATTAGATTTGCAAAAGTGCATTACAGTCCAACAGAAAATCGCCACGACCCCCGCCCCCCCCCAAAAAAAAAAATAAAAACACACACACATACAGGCTACGACCATATTCCTGCCTGTGGTATAGCTTCCATCGTTCTCTATCCACAGTTAATGAGGTCTATGAGTCCCGGGTCAGGCACAAGTTAAGGTCATTGTGGAGTGACAAAGATCATCCTCTTTTTGAACGACTGATTTGCCGGCTTATCCAACATAATGGTAGACTCAGACCCATTCATCCTGTTACAAACAGGTAACGTTCATCCTTCCTCGGCTCGGCAATTACTTTACATAACCTGGATTTTGGTAGGTAGTTTTCTATACATTTACATATTTTGTATATTACATTCCTTGCTCTTATCTGTTTATGTTTGTAACTTTTACACTTTTATACTGTGAAATTTACTGTGTTTCTTGGAATTTATTATTTTATTTGCTGGTATCATTTCACAGCAGAAATGTAATTTCCTTTTTGAGGATTTAATAAATATATCTATCTGTCCGTCTGTCTGGCTGTCTGTCTGCCTGTCTGTCTATCTGTCTATCTGTCTATCTATCTGTCTGTCTGTCTGTTTGTCTATCTGTCTGTCTGTCTGTCTATCTGTCTATCTATTCTTCACTGAGACTGTGGTGTCATGTACCCCGCGCTCGAGCCTGGTTACACGTGAGAACACAGACTTGAAAACACGGGGTAAACCAGCAGTTTTGCCTTATTGTAAACACGAGGTAACACCGAGTGTCGTGGGGTACGTGAGGCCAAGCCTTCATGAGAGTTTCGGTTTCGCCTTTTGGTTTCTGTTGGGGATAGGATATTTGCTTTTAACGAGTTATAAATACAATTTTAGTAAAGACCTTATGCAATGACGACATACTGACGTCATCCGGGGGCAAAAGAATGGAACACCGGGACGCTCGCATAAGAATTCGCCCTGCACTTGTGGCACATTATGTGCATATCCCGCTGTCTGGATTTGTCAATGCTGGTTTGTTTTGCCCCCCAAAGAAGGGCGTATATATTTTGCTCTGTGACATATGCATAAGGTCTATAAACTTTGTGCAACTTTTATAATTGAAAGAGTATTTATAGCCAATTGCCTACACTTGTGCACTGAACAGGGGATGGAAAGGCTGAGTGTACGGTGATCGTATTGCTAACACTGTGTTCAGCTCCTATTTCTGTTTTCGGTTAGGATCTCTTGAAAATACCATGTAACTGGACGGCTCAGTCTTGTACTGCAGAATTTGCCTGACATAACTCAAATTCGCCTAAGTGAAGCAGGGAGTCGTAAGAGGTGGAAAAACAATCCTTCAGGTGTTCTGCCGAAAAGTAAAGATGTGCGGTGTCTTGTTTAGGAATTCCTCTAATACAAAGCCGATTAGGAAGTAGCCTGCGTAGCGCCTCTGTGGCTGCAGCCCCCTTTAGCCCGCCGCCCCTCCGATTTTTTTTTATTTTTTTCGTAGCGATGAGCTGGACGAAAAAATTCGTCCGCCCCGCGGGCTAATAAGGAAGTGGAGACTTCCGAATTCCTGCCCCTGTCGTCTGATTTCATCTGAGAGATCTTGCAGGATGATCTCACCCGTAAGTATCACATTGCCAGCCGTCAAGAAAAACGAAATGTATTTGAACTTGTTCGGCCAGGTGCCCCACTTTTAAAGGGTACCCTGTATTAGAGGGTACACTGTATCTTCTTATTACTCTTTGTGCATGGATGCAATCTACATCTCCGTTATTTCGGGAACAATCCGGAATTGTTTGAAAAACCACCATCAAAATTAAGACTAACCACTGGTTTTCAAACAGGTATATTTGGAATAGGAATGGATGAACAGTCGTTTTGACTAAAAACGGTGTACACATCTTGCATTTATTGGCTGCGCGGGTAGTGATCAAAGCGAGGTATTTACAATGGTCCTCGTTACATGATTACCGCGCTTTGAAAAGGGGAGATCACAATAAAGAAGGAGGGTCAACAGAAGTTCAACAGTAACGGACCTGTCAATCAAATGTTGGTAACTGAAGATGAGTCATTTATTCTCAGGTACATGGTGTCTGACAGATTTGGTTGATGTTTCTCCATTCCTCACAACACTAGCGTAGCCAGCAGGGGGGAAGGGGGGCAGAGTGCCCCCCCCCCCCCACAGAAATTTTGGGGACGCGATGGGCGATGTTGAAAAAATGAAGGAGAGCAAAAAAAAAAAAATAAAAATAATACGATAAAGTATGCAGTCCCCGACGGCGGCTAGTGTCCCCGATGGTTTACCTGCTTTTTGCTCTTAAGGGACAATTTCCCTAATAAGAACCCCAAATTTTCGGCGCGCTACGCGCGCTGTAGATTATTCACTCCAGTTTTTTTAATACTTCCATTCCACATATCTAGAGAGTGTAAGTCCTGTCAACCTTACCAAGAAACAGGGAGGCAGAGTACACAGGTTATTTAGAGGTCTTAAATTTCATCCCATATCACAAAGCCTAGTTGCTGTTCTCTTGTGTGTGTCATGCGATAGGTCAGTTGGTGAACGACTCACGGACAGACGGAGCATAGTTTGGTTATTTTATCGGATATTCCAGGTGTTTTCGACGCAATGTATGTTATCCCCGATACGGTCTACAACCCCCACAGTTTCTATTTTTTTTTTTCTTTTTGTTTTTAATGATTACATAGGCTATGTTATTTTTGAAAGTCTACCAAAAATTTTCGCGCGCTTGCGCGCGCTTTGCAATTTCACGATTCAGACTCAACAGAACACTATCAGTGCGCAACTCGGCTTTTTAAAATATTAAGTGATATTGTTCAAAATGTGACAAGGGGTTCAATAACATGGGATAGTTAGGCTCCTTCATATCCCCTTCTCACCACCCCCTCGACATAGGGGCCGTCGGAACTTGTGGTCGCTGACATGGCCCGCCCCCTGTCGGGAATAATCTGTCGCCTTCCCATGGTCGGTTTAATTATTTTGGCTTTCAAAAGAGTTATTTCTGCGATTAAAAAATGTTCAGAATGCTTTTCACACTCTTCCTCAGTTCCGTTACCTGGAGCTAATAAATTACAAACCCTTCCCATCTTTTCAAGTAAATTAATATGTAGAATAAATGGATTAATGAACATGTCGGGAATTTCATCTCATTTCGCTAAACCAGGGAGGTGTGATCTCTTGTGTCAGTCGTGGGGTACGGACTCGAAGAGGGAAGTACAATATAAGTTGTGCCCGATAGGGCCAAAAGGCCGTGACAATTGATCTATATAAGCTTTAAATAAGTACAGATTCTTTTTAGTGTAGGCTAACCCCAAAAAATTTCGCCCGCTTTTCCACGGTTAAATCAGTGCGGAAATATCTTCCTCTAGCATATAAAAATTTTATGTCGTATATGACTCGCAGTGGCAGGTATAGTGCACAGGTTCTCTTCAAATCTCCCTCACCAACTCATCGACGGCATCCTGGCTGTCGGGGCTTGGGGTCGCTACCCACCCTACCCTCCCCGTTCGGAGAGTGGCCCTTCGTCGGGCAAATCCTGGCGCCAAGCCTGGAGGGAAGACACATTTTCCAGTTATGACTTGTATATGTGTAATGAAGCAATGAACTAAAGATAGAAGCTGCATTTTTTGGAGAGCGGCAACTATTTTGGAGGGGCGACCAATTTCACTAGGAGAGCGTGTCGCCCCTCTAAAACCCCCCTGTGGAGAACACTAGAATCTAGTATAAAAAGAACAAAATATAGCACCATGTTGCATCTAAGCTCTTCGAGACAGCAAAAAATTCCAAAAGGGGAGGGGGACACCCAGGAAGACAGGCCCGTAGCCAGGGGGTTCGCACTTACTCCCGCCCAGACCTATTTTTTTTATTATTTTTTTTTATTTAAATGGAGTTTTGGCGTTTTTCAAGGTAAATGTCAATTCCGCTGGTTTAGCCAATGTAAGTCTTATGAGTAGCTGTTTCAGTGTTTCAGTGCAACACAATTTCCTAGGGCCCCATTGACTCGTACAGTAACCCTCTTACAGGCACACACTAACTCTCGAGGGAATAAGGAAAACATTGATACAAGATTGAAAATGTCCAAAAATTCCAGCTAAGGTGTTCACCAGATCGCTCAATTTTGATGTAAAATTGCAACATCTCCTTGAGGTAGGAGTGGGAGAACCACACCCTCTCCCCGTTCGGACGCTGGGCTCCTCACTTGGGCGCTTCGCTCCCTCAAGAAAATGCCACACCCAGTGGCGGCGATGAAAAATGAAAAAGTGGGGGCTAAAGGTATGTGCAGCCTCTCAATATTTGTCAAGTGCTCCAATTAAGAAGCGGGGAGGATTTCAAAGTTGGGCTGAACATATTCTTGCTCTGAACACTCGGGAAGTGCCGTTTCCGGCCACCTGAGGGGTTTGTAAAACCAAAAATTTCCTGGTTCGCTCCGCACCAATCGATGGTACAGCTCCGCTTAGAAACATGTATTGACATTTTTTATAGATTGTTTTTTTTTGCATTAATTGAGAAATTTCAGAAATGAGATCCATTTCCAGGTTGGGAACATGCAGCATAAAACACCCGAGAAGTGCCGTTTCCTGCCATCTGAGGGGTTTCTAAAACCAAAAATTTTCTTGTACGCTCCGCGCCAACCGATGGTGGCGCTCCGCTTAGATAGTCCTGTCGGTCAAGATTGGGGACGATGAGTCGACTTTGCCCCCCACAAGAAAATCCTGGCTACGCCCCTGCCTCACAACTCTCTGGTCATAGTGTCAGGGAGAAGGTATCACGATCATCGTGCAGGAATAAGGTCGTTTTAATAAATTTCTGATACGTTTCCAACTCCTTTAATTTATTTAGTGATCGATTGACAAGGCTTCTGCCAAAGAGCAAAATCTTGTTAATGTATGAAACTTAATCCCATTCATAGATTACTTTAGATCAACCTACATTCGGCATTGCGTCTAGCATCATTATATATAAAGAGTACTTAATCTGTATCCATTTTTAAATGTAGACTTTGACGAATACGTGTGTCAATGTAGACTGACAGCCATAGGCGGGATTATGGGGGGCAAGGGGGGCACTTGCCCCCCTCCCCCACTATTTTCCAGAACTTAGTTTTTTTACGTCGTCGTCTGGTTGCTTTTGCTACAAAAATACAAAACGGAACTGACAGAGCTACTCGAATGATACTTAATTAAGTTGTATAATGTTTAAACAGGTCATATACTGCATTGAAAACTAAATAAAAACAATATTTTTCCAATAAATATCTCAACGCTGTTTTTTGACACGCTTCGCGTGCACCCGTGTTAAATATTTCAGGATTCGGAGTTACTTCTTGTGTAACACCTCTTCCATTGTTACTGAAACTTATCACCAGTGCCTGGGCCGTACACAGCTGAATTTCTACCGTAACTAGTGAAAGGGGGAGGCAGGTAGGCGGTCATCTTCTGGTCCCCTTCTCTGAACAAGTGCCCCAAGCTTTCTGAAAGGACGATGATCTTATTTGACCCTAATCTGGAGCTCCACTCTTTTTCGGCTGAAGTGGAAAGGGGCCCACCCTTTCTCTAATTTCCATTAATTTCTCTATTGAGATGTCTCAAAAGTCCATTTTCGGTGTGTTCTTCGCGTCCCATCACAGATAAGGACTCTATAAAAAAATCTCATGAAAAGGACTCTATAGGAAACCAACGGTACTTTTTTGCTTAGTACAAATATCCTCAGGGGTCACCCTTATTCAGCTGTAGTGGAAAGGGACCACTCACTATTGAGATTAAGTAAAAATTCATTTTTTTCGACGCGCTCAGCGCGTCCCTTTACAGGTAACGGCTCTGTGACAGTGAAAGTCACCTGAAAAAGACTATATAGGAAACCAGAGTATGTTTGAGCTTCAGTAAGAATGTCTTTCGGGGGCCACCGTTATTCAGCAAAAGATTAAAAGTGGCCCATCCTTTTTCTAATTTTCATTCAGTTTCATTACTGAGATGTCTTAAACGTTAAATTTTTCGGCGCGCTTCGTGCATCCCATCATAGACAAGGGCTGAATTCGTATCACATGAAAAGCCTCTAGCTTTCTGAAAAGACGATCTGGGGCACCAAAGAGGAAGCCCCTGTAGAACCTCAATCTTAAGTAATTCATTCTCCCTCCCGCACCCTCTGCATTATCGATTCCGAACGACTTCAATCATACGGTGTAAGGATATAATTGAAAAAAGTCAAATTGTGATATTTGTGTTCTGTTTAGTGCCCATCTTATGTAATTTTAAAGTTGAAGATAAAATGCATCATTTTTAATGCCTACAATTTCGTTAATACCCAGGAGCTTCCGGGGGCTTCGCCCCCTGGTCCCCTACCGGGGCTTTGCCCCTGGACCCCACGAGGTTAAGGGGAGCGCTTCGCGCTCCCGTGGCGCCTTCGGCGCCGTTGGGTAGTCTGCCCGAATCCCCCCCCCCCCCACTTTCAGAGATCAAATCCCGCCCCTGCTGACAGACAAGTATAACCAAGTACCCTACACATTTCCTTAGGCGGGTATCCAAATTCTCAGTCATTGATTGCTCTTTGGTTGGCATCAATATTTAGTATTCAAAAGGTGTAAGGTAGCTTAAATTTTAAACGACGTATGAGAGAAAGAGAGTGTGTGTGGGTGGGTGGGTGCGTGGGTGTGTGTGTGTATGCTCTTATGGCCTTGCGTGATCATGCATCAAGGTATGCCACCAGCAGGTGGGGATAAAGATAGTTGAGGTAGGGGATTGCAGTAGCTGGAAAAACTGGAATTGTTGGGCATCATAAGAAAATTTACCCTTTAAGATATCTGCTGATAATGTAGACTACGCAACTCATCATGGCCGTACAGGACAGGGGGTGGGACTGCAGCCTGCCAATTTGGCCAAACCCTTTCTGAATCGGGCAGACTTCAGTGCTTCAGAGATTATGCCCTGGTTTATGTCGGGCAAGAGGTCACCGCCGCCCCTCCCCCCCCCCCCCCCCCACTGAGAAAAAGGCCCCGCACGGCCATGCCACTCACTTATGGTTATCATAAGATGATGCACTCTATCAAACTCACTACAAATGACAGTGTTATCACAAAGCAACTCCCAACGTTTAAAGCGATTTACCTCACGTCACATTTTCATTGACAAGAGGCATCATGACACGTGCCTTACAAACTAGTGTAACGAAATTGCATTGTGGCTATTTGAAGCCCCGTGTGGTAGATCCGACTGTTACCAATACTGGAAGCCACGGCACTCACATCCCTGACGAACAAGCCTCTTTTCCTGACCTCATTGGTTCCTTTCCTTCACGGATAGGCGGTCCGTAGCACCCATTGAAGCACACGGTGAACACGAAAATAGGGGTGGAGTTTTAGGTTTCCCGCTCACTGATTGGGTAAGTCTGCTAGCGCAGCGCACGTGGGACTCAGATGGTGTTCGGATATAAAACTACCACGAGGAGGGGAACAGGGGCTGGCAGACGGAAGATCTCACTGAAGACGTAATAATTAAAGTATCAGAATTGAGGCCGAATAACAGCTAATATTTTTGGGAACACGGCGAGAGGCGACTGTTACGATTTGGTAAGAAAAATTGAAGAGCGGGACTATTATTAAGGAAGAGCAAAAGTTAGGTTAGCGGTACTCCGCTAACTGTGTTAGAAATTATATAGGCATCAGTAGAAATCATAGCTAAGAGTCGGGGTGGTTATAATTCACGCCTTACGAAGTCCGGCAAGGCGTGAAATTATTTTAGGAACACTGGA
This sequence comes from Holothuria scabra, assembly GCA_037179385.1. Taxonomy (NCBI): domain Eukaryota; kingdom Metazoa; phylum Echinodermata; class Holothuroidea; order Aspidochirotida; family Holothuriidae; genus Holothuria; species Holothuria scabra. The sequence goes on from CM074194.1 coordinate 41,315,960, forward strand.
ATTACGAAACCGTGTTTTAGGACGTCATTATGATCTGGGAGATTAACTAGGAGGGATGTACGTTATACTCCAGGCAGGGAGTTGTAACTAGGCTGGGTTATATCATTGAAGAGATGCCCTATGTGTTCTATCGTTAGTTCAACCCCGTATGTGTTATATCATTGAAGAGGTGCCCTATGTGTTCTATCGTTAGCTCAACCCCGTATGTGTTATATCATTGAAGAGGTGCCCAATGTGTTCTATCATTGGGTCAACCCCGTATGTGTTATATCATTGAAGAGGTGCTCTATGTGTTCTATCGTTGGCTCCACCTCGTATGTGTTATATCACTAAAGAGGTGCCCTATGTGTTCTATCGTTGGGTCAACCCCGTATGTGTTATACCAGTGGAGAGCCGGCGTATGTGTTTTTTCGTAGAGGCTTTCCTGTATGTGTTGTATCCTTGAAGACAGACAGATGTGCTATATCGTAGGGCGTGCCCGCCTGTGTTATGCTAACCTGGAGCGAGCTTAGGTACGTGGTATGTCGACGCAGAGCTGGGTCGCAGGTGTCCATGTGATTTAAAGGCGAGGTCGAACTGTGGATTAGTGCAGTGAGTTGTTTATTTCGTATCGAGGGCGTTCTGGAAGGCAGAGGCGCACAGACGTACAAGGCACCGGGAGAGAAGCAACCCTCTTAGACGCTGGACCTTCTGCTAGAGAAAGGGGGAAGCGGTAGGGACCAAGGGACGAGTGCCCCGTCAAAGACGTATACAGTGGGATATTGGAGCCAGGAGGGGAAAATTAGGACACTCCGACGCCTTGAGGGCCGGGACCACATCGCTTTTGAGACAACGGGGAGTCGGCTGGTACAAGGGCCACGTGCTGATCGCTCTTAAAATTGTATCATTTTACCGCTTCTAAGTGTAAACACCATTATCCTATATTAGGATTTGACTGTAATTCAATTATCAGAGTTCATGAATAATTATTTGATTAACTTTAGAAATTTGTGTTCTGTCCATCTTTACGTGTGTGTGTGTTAACAATACCTATTCTATAGCCTATCCCCGGCCCGCACTTTAATTTTAAGCGGCGCGTTACAAATTGGTGGCAGCGGTGGGATAGGCCAGGAATATTGTTAATATTTTCTTGTATTTAAGATGGAGCCAGAGCCGAATTACCCAGATGAAGACCACGTAGGATCCCAGGGGTCGTGGCAGGTAGTAGATGACTGGCGTGAAGACGACCTAATCCAACTGTCCCCCAGACGTACCCCCAGTCCACATGGCAGGCGTGAGGGTGATTTTCATGGCAGACGTGAGGATGATTCCGAGAGAATAGGACACTCGAGAGATGTTGGCATTGAGCTAGGTACTGGAAGAGTTCCCCACGACGAGGACCGCTTGAGGGAAGCCCAGGGTTCTGGACAGGGGGTGAGGACGTATTCTCCAAGGAATCCATTTAGGAGGTACGATGGTCAAGACGAAACCTTGGGAGTGATGAACCACTTGTCAGGCATGAGGTTTGGCAGGAACCCAGGAGATGGTAATCTTGGACGAGGGAATGACAACTTTACAGCAGGTGGGGGAATGGCCACAGGAGGGATAGCTGGAATCCGTCCTGGTACATATGATGGTAGCTCATCATGGGGAGATTACCAGGCCCAATTTGAAATTGTTGCCGAATTGCATAGGTGGGGTGCAAGGGAGATGGCCATGTGCCTAGCAGCTAGCCTGAGAGGTGAAGCACAGGCAGTTTTGGCTGATTTAGATGCAAATGCTCGTAGGGACTACACCTCGGTAGTGAGTGCTCTTGCACGTCGTTTCGACCCCGCCCACCAAACGGAAGTCTTTCGCATACAGTTAAAAAATAGAATAAGAAAGAAGGAAGAGTCACTCCCAGAGTTGGCGCATGAGATCAGACGGCTCACTAGGCAGGCGTACCCAGCCGCATCTTCTGAGGTGCAGGGTTTGTTGGCCAAAGATCACTTCGTGGATGCAATGGACGATCCTGATTTAAGGTTTGGCATCTATCAGATTCGACCAAGGACCTTGGATGAAGCCTTAAAGGCAGCACTAGAAATCGAGGCATTCCAAACAGTAGAGAAGCAGAGAAACTTCACCGGTAGGAGGGTTGTGAGGGCTGTTGGTGGGCTGGACAACCGCCAGGGAAGCCCTACCATGAACCCCCATATGGGTAGCGAAAATAAGGTGAAGGCTACAGGTGGGGACATGAAGGACCTACAGGATATGTTAAGAGCTTTGAAGGAAGAAGTCCAGACTCTGAAAGAGAGAGTAAAACAAGACCCTCCCAGGAACAGGAGATGGAGCAAAGGGGCTGCAAGGGCTGGTGGTAACCCCTCATATACGGAGGATGGTACCCCCATTTGTTTTCAATGTAGGAAGCCGGGACACTTGAAGCGAGACTGTACGGACGCCAGAGAGGTCCACACGGAGCTGCAGAGGGCAGCAGAAGTGGTATCACAGGAAAACTCTCAACTGTCGGGGTTGGGGGTCGCATCCCGGCAGTAGACGGAGAACATAATAGACCTATTCGTGTAGCAGTGTATGAGGGAATTCCAGGTTTATCCCAGGATGGTATCTACCTAAGCGGGTCAGTGTATTCAAAACCTTTATCATGTTTAGTAGACACAGGTGCCAATATTTCTATTATACAAGCTAGCAAGTTTTTCACAATTCCTCAGAAGGAACGACCACAGCTACAAGGGAGTAAGCTGAGTATGGTGCTGGCAGACGGAAAGAGTGTACCAATAGTGGGGAAGGCCAGTATGGACATGAAAATTGGCGAGAAGGGACTGAATCATGAATTTTGGGTTGCCGAAATTGGACCTGACTGTATACTGGGCCTGGACTTCCTGAAGCGGCATAACTGCGTAATTAATGCACCAATAGGCAGTGTCATACTTGACAGTGACCAGGACACGTCAAAGTTCTCTGGGATGGAAAAACAGGATTTTTGTTGTAGGATGATTTTAGCCGAAACATTAGTATTACCGGCTAACTCGGAGACTATGGTGAGGGCCAGAGTGAAGGACTTTAAAGAGGATCTCAGGGGGGAGATGGGAATGGTTGAGCCCACGGTGGAGCTTCTGAAGAAAAAGGGCGTGTTGGCTGCACGGTGTCTGATTGAATTGGGAGCAGGGAATCTTCCGGTGAAACTGGCTAACTTCGGTGACCAGGATGTGACTGTGTACAAAGATACAACGTTAGGTGTCTGTGAAGGGGTGGAAGGGATTGATATCGCCGAGGTACCCAGAGATGGCCCAGATGTGGCACAAGGACACAAGGACGAGTTGTATCGGGATGGTACAGGGGCCAGAGAGTTGCAGTGTGCGAGGGGTTGGAAGAGGTGAGATCTTCCGGATGTGGCGAGGGAATATCGCCAGGGACACCCAGATGGGACCGGTTGTGGTGCCCACACAGCTGCAGGCATTGTACCAAGATTGTACCAAGGACCTGGACGAAGAGCAACGGAAGGATGTTGCTAGATTGTTAGCTAGATGGGAAGCCGCCTTCTCAAAGGGATCGGAAGATTTGGGAAGAACAAATGTTGACAGACATCGTATTGACACTAGGGACCATCCACCAATTAGACAACCAGCTAGGAGGTTACCATTCCACAAACAAGAAGAAGCTACCGAAGAGATTAATCGTATGCTTTCCTCTGGTGTCATAGAACCTTCCTGCAGCCCGTGGTCCTCCCCCATTGTTCTCGCAAGAAAGAAAGATGGAAGTTTGAGATTCTGTGTTGATTTCAGGAAAGTCAATGATGTTACCATTAAAGACTCATATCCGCTTCCTAGAATAGATGACACGTTGGACCTCTTAGGTGGAGCCACTTGGTTTTCGACTCTGGACTTAGCGAGTGGATATTGGCAGATTGAAGTAGACCCTGAAGATCGAAGTAAGACTGCCTTTTCTACCCACCAGGGGTTGTTTCAGTTCAAGGTTATGCCTTTCGGGCTTTGCAATGCCCCGGCCACCTTTGAAAGACTGATGGACAAGGTTCTTGGTGGATTGAAATGGGAGAGCTGTCTTGTCTACTTAGATGATGTGATTGTTCATGGGAAAACGTTTGTGGATCATAACAGACGGCTAGAAGAGGTTATCAGACGGCTCGGTCAAGCAGGCTTAAAACTGTCTCCCCAGAAGTGTCAGCTCTTCAAACGTGAAGTGACTTTCCTAGGGCACGTCGTTAGCTCTACTGGGATTCATACAGATCCCGAGAAAGTATCGGCAGTGACAACGTGGCCCCGACCTCAGAGTGTTCGAGACGTAAGAAAATTTGTGGGCCTTTGCAGCTACTATCGAAGGTTTATAAGGGGGTTTAGTAAAATAGCAAAGCCACTCCACCGACTGACAGAGAAGGGTCGTGAGTTTAAGTGGACTAATGAATGTGAGGAGGCCTTCAACGAATTAAAGCAGCGACTGGTAACATCACCAATCTTGAGCTACCCGACAAGGGAAGACCCTTTTATACTAGATACTGATGCCAGTGATCAAGGCTTGGGAGCAGTACTATCTCAAGTGCAAAATGGTGAGGAGCGTGTTATTGGGTATTACAGTCGGACGATGACTAAACCTGAGAGGAAATACTGCGTTACCCGGAAGGAGCTCCTGGCAGTCGTGGCAGGTGTGAAGTGGTTCCATCACTTTCTTTACGGCAGGCATTTCCTGGTGAGGACGGACCACGGGGCACTCCGATGGCTAATGAACTTCCGACATCCTGAAGGTCAGACAGCTAGATGGCTAGAGCTGTTAGGTGCATATGACTTTTCCATTGAGCACCGAGCCGGGAGAGTTCACGATAATGCGGATGGGCTATCCAGAAGACCTTGTGGTAATTGTGCTCACTGTGGCAGGGAAGAGACTAAGGAGACCACTAGTAGGGAGAAAGAGGAACGCCTGGTTGAACGTACAGAACCAGCCCCCAGGATGGCACATATTAATACCAAAGAAGGAGAACATGGCAACTCGGTCGAGCCACCACCCCAGAAAGCTTCCGTCCCACCCTTCTGGACTAAAGAAAATTTGCAAGATCATCAGAGGAATGACCCGGACCTACTACCAATCATACAAGGCAAGGAGAACCAATTGAAACCTCTATGGGAAGGTGTTTCTGGGGGAAGCAAGGTATTGCACCATTACTGGCGCCAGTGGGATAGTCTTGTAATGAGGGATGGGTTATTATTCAGGAAGTTTGAGTCCCCGGATGGGAAGGAAGCCCAGCTGCAATTGGTTGTGCCACATTCACTTCAGAAACAAGTGTGGAACGTTGCTCATTCCCACCCTCTGTCAGGACACTTTATGATGAAGAAAACTCTAGGTAGGTTGAGACAGAAGTTCTATTGGAGTGGCTGCTCGAAAGATGTGGACCGTTGGTGTAAGAACTGTACAGACTGTGGGCAGCGGAGGGGCCCGAAGTCTAAACCAAGGGGGAAACTCAAACAATTTAGGGCTGGTGAGCCACTACAAAGGGTGGCCTTAGACATATTAGGCCCTCTACCTACGACGCCGAACGGGAAGAAGTATGTCCTGGTAATGGCAGACTACTTTTCCAAGTGGGTAGAAACTGCGTCCCTCCCCGATCAGGAAGCGATCACTGTGACAAATGCCCTAATTGAAAATGTTATCTGTAGATTCGGGATACCTGACGAAATCCACTCGGACCAAGGCAGGCAGTTTGAATCGGCAGTATTCCAGAAGACCTGTGAGCTATAGAGGCTTTGCAATTGCGTCACGGAACCGCCATTCTGGAGGACATTCATGCCAAATACACGTGGCTTTGTGCCGAACGCACTGCACAGTGTGCACTGTGATATGCACGGTGTGTACAAATTCAACGAGCAAGCGCGTCCCGTATGGTTTACTACGTAGTTACATGTACTCCAACATGGCCGCCGGAGAGTATTATGACGTCATGTGAAAAGCCTCTATTGAGCGTGCATAAAACCAGGACGACACCCTACCACCCCCAATCGGATGGTATGGTCGAGAGGTTTAATCGTACACTAGAGACTATGCTTTCCCTAGTTGTTTCCCCGAACCAGAAGGATTGGGATGTGTGGCTCCCTATCGTTACGATGGCATATAATACAGCTGTACATGAATCCACTGGATACTCACCCGCGGAGTTGATGTTTGGAAGACAACCACGAACGCCAATGGATATGCTGTTACCGGTAACAGATGAAGTACAGATTAAGAACTACCCAGAATACGTGGAGAACCTCCGAGAAAGACTAACAGAGGTACACCGACACGCGCGGGAGAACCTGAAAAAAGCTGATAACCGACAGAAAACCCAGGCTGACCGGAAGGCAACCGAGGTCTTGTATTCCCCAGGTGATTTAGTGATGGTGCATTGCCCGGCTGTGAAGAAGGGACGTTCGTCCAAATTACATCGACCGTGGCAAGGCCCTGGTATAGTAATCAAGAGACTGAATGATATCCTATATCGAGTGAAGCCTGGTTACCACAAAGCCCCTAAAGTTATTCACCATAACCGCCTCAAGAGATTCACAGGTTCAGCCCCTGAGTGGGTAGGAAATGGGGTGGCTCCACAGGAAGAACCCAAAGAGGTGGGGTGGGAGTTCGATGGGAGTCTAGATAAATGCAGGACCCCTCCACCCGAAGTAGCCCCTGACTCAACCTCACCGGTGGGGGTTGGGTTAGGTGAGGAAGTAGAAGACAGTGGGCGTCCCGATTTAGGGACTAGTGCTCTAGAAGCTAGGGAACCAGTTGACGAAGGCAGGACAGTACCTGATGGGCAGCCAACAAGGCGCCAGTCCGGTAGAGTGCGGCGGGCTCCCAAAAGACTTAGCCTATGACCGTTTTTGTTTGTTTGTTTTGGTTTGTTTTTTTTTTGTACACGATGGCTGAGGTTTCCTTTTTTGTGTGTATATAGAAGCAGAGATTTTCTACCTTTTATTGCTGCGTTACTTTTCTCTTTTTATGCTATTACAGGAAGATGGGCGATATCTGTACCCTGAAGTATGAATGCAACAGGTGCCACCAGCAGTTCTCAAAAAAGGGTTCTTTGGAGAGACATGCTGAAAAGGAGCACTCTCCAAGCTTGTGGACTTGTGATATCTGTAAAACGTATCAGAGCGAAAGGAGATGGGCAGTGGACCGGCATCGAGATGGGTGCAAGAGAAGGAATTGGGGAGTCCGGACGGAGACAGTAGGAGAGTGGAACATCAGCCCAGGGGGAACAAAGCGAAAGGATGAAGGGCAGAAGGAGCCGAGGGGCAGGAGATTAGATGGACAAGGGAAGAGGGCCAAGAAGGACGATTCCAAGGGAGAGAAACGAAAAAGTGCAGAAAAAAGGGCAAGCGTGCAAAGAGAGAGTGTGGCCGAAGTGCAAAAGGCAAAGGAAGTTTTTTTGAAGGACCCAGCACTAGTGCAGAGGTGGCCCCACCTGGAGTATCTGACAGCACTAGGGTCCCCCTCTCACAGACACCACAAACCCCTAGGCAAGAAACGCACGAGGAAACGAAGCAAGAGACGCAGGAGGAGATGAAGCAAGAAACGCAGGAGGAAACGAAGCAAGAAACCAAATTAACCTAAACCCTGGAATGGTCTTCCAAAAGATGATCCGCACTACCACCTACCCAGACGGCCGAGTAGAGGTAGAGGAGAAGCAGGAATTGAAAAGATGCGATTGTTGTTCTAAGTAACATCGGTTGTAATTGAACTGGAGCAAAGAAAGAAAGAAAGAAGAAAATATATATGCGTCTCCTGTCCTTTTGTATTCCTGTCTTTTCTTCTATTCTATTTTAGAAATCAATGCGAGGCGCATTCTTTAAAGGTGGGGGTGGTGTAACGAAATTGCATTGTGGCTATTTGAAGCCCCGTGTGGTAGATCCGACTGTTACCAATACTGGAAGCCACGGCACTCACATCCCTGACGAACAAGCCTCTTTTCCTGACCTCATTGGTTCCTTTCCTTCACGGATAGGCGGTCCGTAGCACCCATTGAAGCACACGGTGAACACGAAAATAGGGGTGGAGTTTTAGGTTTCCCGCTCACTGATTGGGTAAGTCTGCTAGCGCAGCGCACGTGGGACTCAGATGGTGTTCGGATATAAAACTACCACGAGGAGGGAAACAGGGGCTGGCAGACGGAAGATCTCACTGAAGACGTAATAATTAAAGTATCAGAATTGAGGCCGAATAACAGCTAATATTTTTGGGAACACGGCGAGAGGCGACTGTTACGATTTGGTAAGAAAAATTGAAGAGCGGGACTATTATTAAGGAAGAGCAAAAGTTAAGTTAGCGGTACTCCGCTAACTGTGTTAGAAATTATATAGGCATCAGTAGAAATCATAGCTAAGAGTCGGGGTGGTTATAATTCACGCCTTACGAAGTCCGGCAAGGCGTGAAATTATTTTAGGAACACTGGAATTACGAAACCGTGTTTTAGGACGTCATTATGATCTGGGAGATTAACTAGGAGGGATGTACGTTATACTCCAGGCAGGGAGTTGTAACTAGGCTGGGTTATATCATTGAAGAGATGCCCTATGTGTTCTATCGTTAGTTCAACCCCGTATGTGTTATATCATTGAAGAGGTGCCCTATGTGTTCTATCGTTAGCTCAACCCCGTATGTGTTATATCATTGAAGAGGTGCCCAATGTGTTCTATCATTGGGTCAACCCCGTATGTGTTATATCATTGAAGAGGTGCTCTATGTGTTCTATCGTTGGCTCCACCTCGTATGTGTTATATCACTAAAGAGGTGCCCTATGTGTTCTATCGTTGGGTCAACCCCGTATGTGTTATACCAGTGGAGAGCCGGCGTATGTGTTTTTTCGTAGAGGCTTTCCTGTATGTGTTGTATCCTTGAAGACAGACAGATGTGCTATATCGTAGGGCGTGCCCGCCTGTGTTATGCTAACCTGGAGCGAGCTTAGGTACGTGGTATGTCGACGCAGAGCTGGGTCGCAGGTGTCCATGTGATTTAAAGGCGAGGTCGAACTGTGGATTAGTGCAGTGAGTTGTTTATTTCGTATCGAGGGCGTTCTGGAAGGCAGAGGCGCACAGACGTACAAGGCACCGGGAGAGAAGCAACCCTCTTAGACGCTGGACCTTCTGCTAGAGAAAGGGGGAAGCGGTAGGGACCAAGGGACGAGTGCCCCGTCAAAGACGTATACAGTGGGATATTGGAGCCAGGAGGGGAAAATTAGGACACTCCGACGCCTTGAGGGCCGGGACCACATCGCTTTTGAGACAACGGGGAGTCGGCTGGTACAAGGGCCACGTGCTGATCGCTCTTAAAATTGTATCATTTTACCGCTTCTAAGTGTAAACACCATTATCCTATATTAGGATTTGACTGTAATTCAATTATCAGAGTTCATGAATAATTATTTGATTAACTTTAGAAATTTGTGTTCTGTCCATCTTTACGTGTGTGTGTGTTAACAATACCTATTCTATAGCCTATCCCCGGCCCGCACTTTAATTTTAAGCGGCGCGTTACACTAGGTTAGTTAGATGAGGTTTAACTGTTTAAAGGCTCAGTTTCTAACCAATTTCTTTAAGTCTGACCACCAGCCATGTCCCTTTTCCAGTAGTAGGCTAGTTCATTGGCTTGTTTTCCGGTCATTAGTTTATCCTGAGCACCAAGCCCTAATGACAGTACGTTCCATTTTTTAAGTACAGACTAGAAACAATTATGTTATTACTCTGGTAAATATGATATCTAAAACTGGTTTACGTAAAATGATTCTTTCATCTTTGAATCTACGCGTCAAAATGAAAGTGATGACCGTGGAGGATGGGTCCGGAGGGATGGAGACGCAGGGGGGGGGGGATGGAGACGTTTATTCACTGCGTCTCTGTGTAGGCTATGTTATATAACACGTTCATTAGACGGCATGGATATATGAGGCCTCGATCGTTGCTCAATGTAATTCTGACCTAGTCTGTGATGGCGTTTTAAACGTGCATTCTTCTGGGGACGAAGCTCCTTCATGGAGCAGAATTCGCTTCACGTTTCGATCCTCTAGTTCTCCGCCAGAGAGTCAAAAGGACTTGGTAAAAGGGTTTCTAATTACACAGTTGTACAAAAATAAGCCAGTTCGGTAATTCGTTTGGGTGGCTATGCACATGCGCACATCCTCCAAATCGTGAGGACCAATCCCGCACTTACATGAAAATTTGGTGAAATCATTCTTTTTTAATCCATTCGTATCAAAAGGAGGGATCGCCACTGTGGTTTGTGCAGTGGATTGTGTCTAAATGTCTTATTGGTGTAAAAATTTCTATTTTTTTCTGCAGCGAAGTAGCACTAAGAACTCTATTTTCGTCGGACTTGGTTAGACACTTAAATAATGTTGTATTCAAGTATTGACGAAAACAAGGGAACGCTGTACGCTACGTGCTGAGTTCGCTTTGTACATCCACCACTGTGCCCCACATTTCCATGCGACAATTACCGAATTCGCTTATTGAGGATATACTTTGTCAGATAGTAACTCAATGGTCAGTATCACGATACCCCACTCAGCAGAAAAAGTTTTCTGTTCAGCTTACTGCCACAAAAAAATCAACGTGACAGCCTCAGCTGGCAACTACAGAGGCCAGAAGGCCTATCACAAAAGCAGTTGACACCTTTTGAGCCTTTGTCGATAAACTTCGTTTAGACGGTGCTAATTCAAATTTTCACTCATTGCGACACCATATATATTTTTCCCTGTATTCCACACTTCGTTATACCAAGGTTTGATATACAAATTTGATTCCACCCGCAGTCACTTAAAAGAGTAAATCAAAAGGTGTGTAATATCGGTGTTAGTTCTTTCCCAGGTGATGTACGACACCTAAGCTTCAATCCACACAAATAGAGTCAATAAATCATTCCGCCATGTTTTTTCCTTCTTACTGACTTGTAATATTAAATTAAAAAATAAAAAAACTGAAATTTTATCAGGTAGCGTTTAAAATGTTTGTAGTGACCATTTCCTCTACTAACGGAGTTTTATCGCAACAGCAGGACCAGGTTACAGGCACTCAAAAGTCCATGTCGTCAAATGCTACGGTCCGTCATGTAACTTGCATGGTTTGCCGTGGGTAAGTGATTTATTTAGAAGGGATTTAACGACACACCAAGACGAATGTGATATACAGTGTCACCTAGGAAAGAAAAAGTTACAACCCTGAGGTATAATTATCTAAGAACCATAAATCCTGAAACTCAGTATCTCAATTTCCACTAAAAAAATGGAAATGCTGGAGTTATGTCAGATATTTCTATAAACTTACTTTTCTTGAGAAAACCAATAATAAGGAAAGAATCTGTCTGTTCAAATGAAGTTTTTAGGTCGGGCATGGTGTAGTATTTCTGGCAAATACCCTCCCCTGCCCCCATGACCCAACCTTGCAATGCGAAAAACACCTAAACTAGCAGTTTTTTTCTCTTTATCCTTAGACTTTTTCCTCATGTCGTGCCCCAAACGCCCCGCCCCATGAAATCTCCCCCTCCCCCCGCCTGCATTCATGAAAGTCAACGAGAATGTGACTGACGGTTGCAGCACAGTCACAGGGTACACAATATGGTCTTTCATCCCTGTATGGTGAAGTAAACAGGCATAGGTAAGATAGGTGTGACGGACGTGAATTTTAGTCGTGGGATTTGACCGGCATTGTAATCAAATGGGGAAGGGCTAGATGCACAGAAGGTATAGGCATTTATTTTTACAACTACATGTATTGTAAGTTTTCTATTCTATAACCTCTGTCCCCAGTCAGGATTTACGTCAAAGACATACACTATGCATGTCACCTTCACACCATTTAATTGATATGCAATTCAAAAAACCTCCTAATCCTCCTGACCCACACGAACATGCCTTCAATAAAACAGAAAGACAAAAAAAAAGTGATTTTGGATACTTTACATCTATTCACTTTTTAATAAATAAAATGTTATTAAAAGTGATTATTAGTTATATTTAGCTTGCCCTCTTTTATCCATTTTTTACACTTTATGATTAAAATATGGAAAACCCCACATTGAATTCACATCCACTAAACACTTTAATTTTCAGTGAGAAACTTATACCATGGTCGCAACTAATCATGCCATGGAAATTTGCAAAAGTAACTACTCAACTTCAACTCCTTGTCGACTTTCCTGGCTAAGAAACACACCACCTTTAAAACGGATTATCTTTTGAAAAATGTCTGCATACAACTGGATTAGTGCCCCACTTTAAAGGACAAGAATAGTTACCCAAAACTGATTTTAAACGAACAGCTTCATGTTGCAATGTCCTTCCTATTTCTCTCCAAGATGTTTTTCAAAATGTTTTATGGCTTCAATGTTTTATATTCAAGATAAATTCGGCAGTTATGCCTATTAAGTTTCACATTTGAACTTAGGTTAGGTTAGAATGTAGTTTTACATTTGAGGAGAACATACACTGTCTCATGACTCTCAAGAGCCAACCATAAACCAGGACAGTCTGCTACAATATTTCAAGTTGGCGTATTTCCATTTCAGGTTTCCTTATAGAAGCTTTGCCATATGAAAATTTAATGAAGTGGAATTTTCGACTGTTTTCCTGATTTGATCAATCAGACTACAATTCGCCCGAGCGACTTTCTTTGTCCTTCGTCTTTTTCAGAAGGGCAGATTAAAATAGTGCTTCATTTAATCCTAGAGCATAAATTCCTGAGTGGGGGCGGGTGGTATGAATGACTTTCCACAAACTGATGGGGTAGGAAACATTCACCCTTAAATGACACTACTGTGACCCTAACAAAGAACTATACCTTCAACCATTAACTGATATTTGAAAGGGGAGAAAGGGGAAATATTCCTCTATCATAAAAAAAACCTCTTCTCCAATCCCATCGCAGATTATAAATACCCCATCCATAAAAGGTGGGATTGACCAAACAAAAAAAAAACTATAAAGAAATACAAATACATGCAAGATTAGATTACTTTTGCAACATTATTACAGAACATTATAAAGAAATTTGAAAGAATTATAACAAGATCCTTTTGTTTCACAAAATATTAACTCCATGGCCGTGCAAAGAAAAAATGCCCACCAATAGTTAAAAGAAGAATAGCCCCACCTAAACAATCTATAGACCAGATCTGTAAGGTTTTTTAGTTTTAAGACATCAAATTGTTGTGTCCATTATAACATTTTGGAATGCATAATAAACGAATAAACATTGCAATGATAACTTCCTTGAGCAATTCAACATTTAGTATAGTTTTTAAAATGAACCATTTTCTTAAATTTAAGGGAGTTCTCAATTCAGAGGACAATAGAAAGATATTTTGCAATTTCTCATCTGCACCAAACAGAAAAAGGACAGGTAGGAAGTGCTTCCATGTGACATCACAATTACCAAGCCGCGCCCACTGCCAGGTGAAAATTAAAGTGCACCTCAAGTCGAAAAATTCAAAAAAACATTTTAAAGATCATGAAAAATGAGTTCTAACAGTCCAACTCGCATCTTCATAGGACATTCCTGAGCTGAGATGTAAAATGTTGAAGTTTATTCACTCAAATTAAAATGGTACATTGCACAATAATTTGTGATGTCATTCTTGTACTACTCAAATTACAATCTTTGTATTTCTTTGTTTTTCCAAACGTTACCTGCACCTTGTACCAAAGTGTGATAGTACTCTTACTCTTATGAGGTGATGTAATTAATTTATCCCTTCTTGTGCATATGCTATGCAAGCAAAAAAGGAAGTGTTCAAGGTCATAAAAACATTTTTAATTTTAAAGGGAAACAAAGCATGTTATGTGAAATTGTACAACAAGAAAGTCACAAATTATTGCACAATCTTCCAATTTCTTTTAAGTGAATAAACTTCAACATTTTATATCTAAGCTCAGGAATGTCATATGAAGATGGGATTTAGACTGTTAGAATTCATTTTCCATGCTCTTAAATATATACTTTTGAATTTTTTGACTTGAGGTACACTTTAACAGTGTTGTAGTGCAACAATCACATGTGGGTCGTGAGCTGCCTCTCAGCTAGCTACACTAGTTAGCATACTACACTAGTTATTGGTCGCCAGAAAGGATGAGGCAGGTAAACATCTGTCGGGCACCAGTGATGCAATAGCTCATACAAGCTGTGCTATTGAACACAAAACAGAGAAGCTGGGCTGAAAGAACAATTCTTATCTTTCTATACGTTAATTAGATGGAGTTTTACCACCCAGTTTCCAACCAACTGGCTCAAGTCAAGCTGGCCAAGGACTTTTTTCCAGTTGTGGCTCACTGGCTTGTTTTCTTTACTCCACACTGAGCATCACACACAATGGCATTAGGTTCCATTTTTAAAGTCTTTGGTATGACCCAGCCAGGACTCGAACTCCCAAACTCCTGACTGCAAGTCTATATGTCAAGCAAAGATATTTCCATTTTACCATAAACAAGAAGTATTTACTGACAACAAGCCACCTCATACATTGTTCAGTATGGGGCTCCTATACTTTCGTGGGATCCCTGGGAAGTTGACCCATTGTGATAATGCCATAGGAATGCTCTGTTACAAGGCACCCTTAATCCAACAGCACAATAAAGCTTTGTATCCCAGCAAACTCTCACAGAATCTTGGAATGCAAGTTGTGTCAGGGCTGGAATCAAGGTTCCAGCATGTCCTGTGAACTGAGAGGGCACCAAGGCCAAAGAAGTGATTTTGTACTGACCATGTAATGTTATCTGGCCTTAATTGTCATGAAATTTTATCGAGCAGCAAGGCAATTGCCAAAGGTAGGAAAGTCATGGCCTTCATAGCCTTTGATTAATTCTAGCACTGTTATGTGATGAGATGGAATTGAATATTGCTTCTAGAGGCATACTTTTGAATTGGTTCTTAGCTCCACAAAGTAATAACTGCACTGATGTCTTACTTTGTATATCACTTTGAAACATAAAACACTTTTAACAAACTACCTTTGCAATAACCAAAAAAAAATGCCTTTACAGTTAGTTACCAAAAAAGTACCTTTGCAGTTAGTTGCCAGCAAAATGCCTTTGCAGTTACTACACCTGTTCATGTTGAAGGTAGGGAAAGCCAGAGCTTTAAAGGTACCTAATATCAGGGGCAATGCAAGGTCATTTGGTTAGGGGGAGGGGGAAGCATGAGTTTCTTTTCTTCTTTTTTTCCTTCTCTTACTTTTCTTTTCAAATTCCCTTGGAAATATAAGGGGCAGTCCCCCTCCTACTTCCTCTGACTCCCCCTGTTTTGAATTCAGAAGTGCAAACTTGTGACATACTTCATGACAACTATGATTGAATTATCTCACCATGCAACTCACCATGCAAAATCACTCAACAAGGACTGCTTTTGACAAAACAGAGGAGAAAGAAAATAGATGAAATAGTAGTGCAGGTTTGAGGTACTGGAAAATTGGGGCAGGAAAGTAAGTTGGTTTGGGTCAAGACAGAGTAAAAATCGAGGAACTAAAAAAGAAAAGTTCAAGGTCACATAACTAGGAAAGAAAAGAAATCTGAAACAATGGGCTAGTTAGTCTAACTAACTGAAACAATGGGAGCAGACACCCAAGATGAATAAAAGCCAAAGGAGAGTAAAAGTAAAAGAGGAACTGAGAGGGGTGGATAAAGAGGAAGGGGAATAGAAAGGAAGAGGTTCAGGGAAGGGTAAAGGGGAAGAGGATGAAGGGGGAAGGGATAGCTCTAAGAGAGGCAAGATAATGACTTGAAATGAGGAACCATGAGATTACATTGAAATTCTTCAAAAACACCGACTGGCGCCACCAGTGCAAAGTCAGAAGGGGATGTTAAATCCTCCCCTTCCTGGCTAATAGACGAATTGCAAATTGGCATAGTGACAAATGTTAAAATTTGGCAGTTTTGGCGTAGTGACGAATGCATTTTTTGCCATAATCTTTTCACCTCAGCCTTAAAAACTGCAACGAATTTGTGAAATATATTATTTTCTACAATTCCAAACATAAAAACGATGAATACGTCGAAAATTCTTCAAATAAGACAACATTCGTCACTACATGAAATACAAGATCCACAGATTCATGAAATTCTTGATTTTGCGATTCGTCAGTACGCCAGAAAGGGGACGAAATGTTAGGTGATATAAATTACTCCTCAGGGGAAAACGAAGCCTTTACTTCAATGCCTTTATAAATTCTACACACCTGCAAGACCAATGTTCCATACCCTTTGTCCTCTCATCTTTCTCATCACTTATACGATCCCTTACTAATTTTATCCTACGCCATATAATTCTTGCATCCTATACTTTATTTCACTGTTCATGCACCACCCACATTGGCTTCATATTTAAAAGCCAATTTACAATTTAAAGCAAGGGAGGGGTAAAGACCACAGTTCCTGTCCAATTTGTCATTTTTTTCAAAATAGCTCTACATTTTTTATTAATGTATTATCATTCACCAGCCTCCCTTCTTATTCTTTTTTTTCTGCTTCTTTCGTGCACCAGACTGGGATGGTTTCTGTTGGCGAGGTCCTTGCTGCTTAGCAGGAGCTGGAGAAGCAGGGGTACTGCTGGAATTAGATCCGGGCTTGGGAGAGCTTGGACCACTGGCATCCCTGTAGAGAAAATTGAAGATTAGTTCAATTCTCAAAAATATGTGGTAGTAAATAACTTGCAGCCTTCCCACCTACTAGTGAGAAATATGCATAATGCGGTTAAAAATTTAAGTGCATCTTCCCACTTAACAGTCTGAGGACTGTACTTGTGGCAGAGGAACAAAGTTGATAACTCCCACCTACACACTTAGAGATGAACACAATGTGGTCCCAAACAAATCTGCAAACCTCCCACCACTGAAGAAGTACAAAATGTGGCAGCAGAAGGCATTGTATTGGGGTAAACCAATGTGGTTTTTGCTGCCTGTATCCAATGACCAATGTTTTCGTCGACATCTGCTTATCTAAGATCTTGGAACTGGATTCGATTGTGGGGTTCATTTCTACTGGGAGGATATGATGATTATTCACCAGTATTGTTCTCTAAGTTATGTGGCTGGTTATAATAAAATAATAACAATAGATTCAGACCGAGGTTATATAATTCTCAAATTAACTTTAATTATCTTTATAATACAACTTAACTGGCCAGATTATATTTATAAGGTAGAAGACTCATAGCCTATCTCCCTGACTTAACCACCCTTTCCCTCTTTACACTCCCCAACCTATCTCGTTCATTCCCCATGTCAATCTCATGTCATAATAAACCATCAAAGTAACAGTGCAATATTAAGAATAACGAACTACTTTAAACATTCTATTCTAAATAGCTGAGTGTAATGTTAGTCATCCTTCAACTGACAGTAGCACTGGCTAGGCCTAGCTTATTACTACACTGTGTACTTAACGTTACCCCTAGCCTAGCAGAGTGTATGATAGTTATACAAAGCTACAAAGCTAACATGCCGAGGTATTACTTAGCCCTCAGTCTAAGCCTGTTACAATCTGGTCCAACGTTTTTGCTATCAAAAAACAACTCCTTGCTTCAAAGCTTGGTTGTAAAAATTAAACAGTGATCAGCACACTAGCAACAGGAGTACAGTAGTAGCAAACTTATCTCACATTCTTCACTTGTTTGTTTATACAAAATGCAATTGTGAATGAGGATAAACTGCACATGCAGAGAAGGCTATGTTCTTTTTAAGTTATCAAAACCAAGCTACAAGTGAATACTTTTGAATGTTAAACACAGAATTTTCTGGATTCCACAGAACCCAATGTTTTACTAATAGTGGAAAGCATCCGCCCCATCAGATGTGCGATCCACAGTTAATCCCTAATTCTTTCCACTCACAACTGAAAAATTTTTATGATGCAACAAAGCAAACATGCGTGCATAATTAACTTACATTTCACTGGCTCCTGTTGTGGCCCCCTGTGTGCCCTTTCCGACACCCCCTTGTTTCTTGTACTTCTTTCTGGCCCGAAAAGTTGACCTTTCTCTCATTGGCAGCCATCTCTCTGGGTCAGGGGTTGCTGAAGGGTCATAGTTCTTTGGAAGCTTCGCTGTGTTAGGAGAGTAAAGGAAGTAACAATTTTTATAAATCCATGCTGAAGATTCACTGGTTAATAGACTTTTGGGATTACCCAAGAAATACTGAGAAGAGTCTGCACATTGTAGAAACATTTATACTTGCGTAGAATCCTGACATGGTATGGCATTACAACCAATGACACCACACACTATGCATTCAAGAGATTCACTGTTTTTCCAAAATTTAAATATCTTACCCTTAATGAACTGTTAATTGAACTTGGAAAGGTTTTTTTTTTTTTTTAACAAGCTTGGAAAAACTTGCTTGTCTAAATCTGGTATTTTATTTTCTACCACAAAATTAAAGCAAGATGATCAAAAGGCTTTGGGATAAGTTATACCCTCTCCCAATTCCCCCCTCCCCCACAAAAAAAAATGGAGACAAAAATTACAAGAAATACAACATAGTAGCAAAAACTAAATATTTGGGGAATGCATCTTACACCCACAGAAGATGATACTGATAAGAACATTCCCAGTTTGATGTCGATTAAATGCTTTAGTTGTTTCACAGCTGTAATTCCTGTTTTGGACCATGAAGAAGGTCCATAAGGGGACATTTAAGTTCAGGCCCTGCCCTAATAAACCTATGCAGTTTCCTAAATTCCCCTGGAAAAAAGTTGGAAAGGCAACATATATGAGAAGTATTCCACTTTGAAAACCTACTGCCATTGTAGTTGGTGCTCAGCATAAGCAATGGAGTAGGGGAACAATCCTGTGAGCCACAACTGGAAAAAACACCATGGGCCAGCCCGATTTCAACCAATTGGTTAGAAACTGAGCTATGAGACTCCATCTGACTCCACTATGAGGTTTTCCCCTAACTTCAGCTACCCATTTCATGCTTAAAAGGCAGACTTGAGTATCTTACGTTTTCTCTTCTTTTTCTTCTTTTTAATGCCCCCTGGTGCCTCTGTTTCTACTACAGCTGCCTCTTCAGCAGGAGATGCAACAACTCCTCTCTTGAGCTGACGAGATGTGACAGAAAGGGGCGTGGTCTCCAGTGCATCCACATCAATATTGCCTGCTAACTGTTCCACTGGTGGTAATTCTTGGCTCAGTCTGAAAGGTGCAGCTAAGGAAAGCAACTTGGTAAACTGCCAAATTAATACTGATAATTCCTGCTGAACAAAAAAATTTGTAACTATTAATTTTCCTGGTTTGTTTCAGATTGAATTTGATAGGTAGGTGAAAATTAAGACTAGAAAAAATTGTGTTGCTATAAATCATGTAAATCAAGACTACAGAAAATAGACTTCATGTGACTCTGTCTTGGGAAGGGATGAGGGAGGAGGTGACCTTGTGCCTGACATAGATCCCCAACCAGGGCATAATCTCTGCCTGACTGGGGCAGTGAAGTCTTCCAGATTTAGCAAGGTGTTGGCCAATTGAGGGGCTGCCGCCATGACCCCCTCCCATATGGCCATGGACCTTATGTGTATAATGGCATGGAGTAGAAAGTGCTTCCTCTGACAGAAGTTCTCCTGTGGGCTGGGAGTTGAAGAATATGTCCATGGTATTTCCCGCCTGTCCTAAGAGATGACTGAATGAAAGTACTTGCACCAAATTTGAACTATATTAGAAACTAAACTTGAACTAAGTTTGAACTCTAGCCCTAACCCTAACCCTAACCTTTTTATCTAGAGGACACTATATAACACATTCATGTTGGTGTACTGGTACCTCTTATCCAAATACTTTAACTAACAAATCCAGTGGAAGCAAGTACATCCTATTGCAACCTACATCTTCAAATGCAAGTAGCAGATATGTACACTTAAATCATCTCATGAACCTACCTTATGTGAAGGTGATATATCCACATGATATGTAAAGCATGTGTCTTTTATGCCTCCAAATGCCCTCTGTGGGGTGGGGGTTATAAAATATGCCCAATGATTTTCAGTATATTCACTGACAATAATAACTGTTAGGATGTGTGGATGATTAAAATATTTACACAAACATATAGAGCAGAGGTTCCTGCATGGTTGTTAACCCAATCAAACACCCAGATGCATTAATGTGCAGGATAACATGGGGACCATGCGTGGCTTAGGTTCCTTCCCACCTGACTTCGCTACACGAGAGTTGAGAACTGGTACTGCCTCAATACCAGTTCTGTATATCGTACAATACCTGTGCCAATATTTTCATGGTACCACCCAACCCTAATGATTAATCTGTACTTAGCACTACACATAAACTTCTATTGATTCATTTAAGTCAGGTGACAATGCATTTTACCCAAAAAAACTCATGGTAATGAAAAACATACTAATCCTAGTCTAATCCATTTAACTCAACTGGATTGTGCTGCTCCTATGTCATTATTTACAAAGGAAATTGCCATTCATTTAAGTCACTTTAATCATAATCTTGTTGTGTATTAATGAACTTGAACTTTAATGATGCGACTACATGCCAGTGTTTGCACCAGGTAGGAAATTCGTACCCGCGTACCCGAACCCTATTACCCCTCGGGTACCCGGGTACCCGATCGTAAAACTTGCAATATCTTTCGTCCGCCATCAGGCTAGGCTAGGCTATGCACAGTATCATACGTAGGCCTATGCTGTTTCATTAAATGGTATAGGAGCGGATGTTGGAAACACACATCGCGGGAATTGTTTCTGGAAAAGTGCAACTAAACAAAAGCATGTTACAGAAACAAACAAGTTAAGCAACTTCATTTCAAATAATTGTGAATGAGATGTGGTTCAATACATTTGTTACTTTCAATAACCATGTTATTTTGCGAAGATCAAAAAGAAATCATAGAAAACCCCACCCGGGTAGTAATTTTCTACCCGGGTAGCAAAGACGTCAGTCGGGTACCCGGGTACCCGGTGCAAACACTACTACATGCATCAGTTGCATTAATCCTCTGAACTAAAGAATACTCTCTTCTCTTTTGGTGCATTCAGAAATAAACAGAAACAGTACTTTTTTAGACCAAAGTCATATCAGATGAAAGAATGCAGAAAAACAGTGATTTAAGATAATGTCAAAATGATTAATAGTGAAAAATTTATTTCTCAAAGGATACTCTTGAGCTCTCTTTGCATCAAACTTGGAGTATGCTGAAATAAGTTGAGCCAAGGTTTTAATATCATCAGGATTGGCACTAGAAAATAGAAAAGATAACCTTGCTGTGAACTTAAGATTATTATCGAAACACCTTCAGGGTTCCTACAATATCAAAATAATAAATGACTTTTCCATAACCCTCAATGACCTTGACTGATATTTCAAAGGCCTTAACAGCTGTCAGATTTTATATCTCTGTCTTTTTTCCACAAAAACAATGTATCTTAACATATGGAAAATAGGAAAAATATGTTCAATTTTAAAATACCTTGACTTTTTCAAGACTTTTGAAAAAATGCTCATTTTTTCTCACTTTACAAAAGTTTCATTTTTCCCTCACTTTCTGAGATTTCAAGGACTTGTACAAACACTGACTTTAGTTTAGACAAAGTAATCATAAACAAAAAATATAACCAGACTTTGCAAGTGGCACATTGAACTGGTTCAGGAAATACACCAATTTTTTCCAAATGTTTTAATGTTCTTTACATACTTATGACAAAAGGTCAAACTTAACAATCTCTATACCCCCATACAAATGTTTTGTGAATGAGTAATTATTGATTCAATTTGGTTTTTAAAAAGTTGTGACCAGACAATTTTCTTAAATTTGGGTCAAAACCTTTGCAAATTAGTATCAAAAAAAAAAAACCAACATTTTGACATATAACTTTTCCTATTGGATGTACAACTTGACTAATTTTGCAAATTTTTATCATTTTCCTGTGGCAGCACCCTTCCCAGCCCCTTCAATAAGATATCCATATTTAACCCAGTATGCTCCTTTAACATGGGCCTGTAACGGTTCTAACCACGGGCAGCGCCAAGGTATTTTGATGGGGGGGGAGGGGGGAGGGGAGAGCATGAGTTTAATGCTCCTTTCTCTTCTTTTTCCTACTCTTTTCACATTTTCTTATGAATATCTGGGGAGTAGTCTAAACTGCCAAAGATGTAGTCCTTAGTCTTTTCTTTCATTTTTACGAATGGCAGAAAGCTTACAACATATTTCACAACATATGCAGACTGTAATAAGAGAGCCATTTTTTTTTAACCAGTAGTCTAGAGAAATTCCCAACTGGTACAGCTCTGTGACTGAAATCAAATTCAAATCATGCAGAATAGCTCCTATCACACATCATGTACTCAAGAGTGTTTTAATTACATATTAGGGCCTTGTATTCTAAGCAAGGTATACTCTAAAGGAAAAAACTGTGATTGTGCCTTGACCAGGTTGAGTTTCAGACATCTGTGAGAGGGGCTTAAGTAAGTAGGTGGGGAGAATTGGAATAGACTGGGGTCTACAACTGTCTTTAAGTTTACATTTACTCTTCTATTTTTTCTTTGCTTCGTGTCCTTCCCAGAATACTCCCACTGCCCCCTCTCCCCACTGCCCCCCTTCAACACCATGCATGAAGCAACCCAAGGTGATTGGGGTTACATAGCACCGGCTGCAGCATAACCCCTATGATTCAGTTTCCCCATAAACACTGCTCTGAGTAAACACTGCAACAAATAATGTCAAAGCATTTTCTTATACTACAAAATTAAAGCAAACTCACTTCCTCAGATCTTCCAGAAGTGCTGTAGCAGCTTGTGACTGACCATGGGCCATCTTAAAATCTGTGCTCTCTCGAAGAAGAGTGTTCAGTTCCTTTTGTGCTCCCTGTAAGGAATCCATGAAATTCTATGAGTGTCATTTATAGGTTTTATGATGAGCAGAAAGAAATATAATGAAATACCTGTACATTAACTTGTACATTAACTAACTTTCCAAGATTATATTTAACCCTTTCACAGCCAATGCTGTAAAGTATGTGTGCATTGCTGGGTGCATAAGCTATTTACACAATTCAAACAATGCAATGAATAATGTAAAAGTAGTGTTACACCACGGAATCTAATGCTGCACATAATACCATTTAAATAGCATTTTTCCTTGCCCTGACTCCCCCTCCCCCCCCCCCCCCACTGAGTTCCGACACTTTGCTTTTAACATCTTTACCATAATTAAAAGTACATCACCAATCTCCCAACAATTTAAACCTCATCTTCAAATCTGACAGCTTTAGGTGTTTCTTCGAAGGGAATGAGGAAGATGTAAGCTGTAACTTACTTCTTGCATCTTGTACCAGTCCACTGCTGCATCAAGTACTTCCAAGGCTGAATCCACATCATCTATGTTTGTATATAGCGCCACCAATGTTGACACTACTCCTGGGGCATACTGAGTGTCCCCTAATTTTTTCAAAGTATCACAAGCCTTTGGTACATTCCCTACAACCATAACAAAGAAGAAGAAAACACAGTCACAATAAACTTGACATAATCTACTTTTTATGGTAACACTTGGAACGAAAGGAATATGCATCCCCCAACTTGAACAAGTACAGAAAAATCTGGCAGTCAAGTAACAGTTACTTGGGGGCATTAGTAATAAATTTCCATCACCAAAAAATGCTGCAAATAATCCATAATGCCACCATAAGCAGATAAAGAGCAGGTTTAATGAATAGATCTATTTCCAAATAGCAATTACAAAGGATTGAGGGATAGAGTTTTGGTGTTTGTCATTTTTGTCAATGGCATTTTACTGTGGTGAAAATTGACGCACACCCACAACTCTATCCCACAATTCATTGTAATTGCTATTTGGAAATAGGTCTATAGAGTACAACTGTCCATAGCAGAGGTAGACAAAAGTAATTTAAAACATGGACCCCCAAAATGACTGATAAATCTCACAACTACATAGCTCCAGCATTATGTACTACACCTGGGCATTCTAATTTATAACTGACACTTTCAAATCATGGGCCAACAATTTTCTAACAGAATATTGCAATTTTTGGAAAACTTAGGCAGCTGCCACTTATCCCCATTAGTTTTGCCTTTAGACTAAAACATAACCCTACAGGCTGGGAGTTATACTGTAGAATATTGCATAAAATGCCCACAGTATTTCCCACCTGTAGTAGGAGGTAACTAAAGTGAAGGACTTGCACCATGTTTGACTGTATTTGAAAACAAACTAATAACTTTTACCATATTCAAAACCATATTTAGCCTTAACCTTTTTATCTGGTTGACAGTATATAACACATTCATTTTGGTGTGTCATTACATGTCATCTGACTATTAACTAAGTACATACCACCTCTGACAGAGGCAGTAAGGAAAACAAGCCAGTGGGCCAAACAAAAAGGCCATGGCTGTCTTGGCTTGAACCAATTGGTTGAAAACTGGGCAGTAAAACTCCCATCTTACTAACTGAATAACTGACAGGAAAGAGATGGGAATACTCAGATGTTTTTAAGTTACCATAGCATTGCCACTCACTGTATTATAAAGCATATGACTCTATACCTACAATAGGACACTGACATAGACTTTTCACTGCAGTCAGGACTAGGGAAAGCACACGAAAACATTGCTAAATACTTTTCAAAAAAAGAACAGCAACTGCCACTAATACTACAAAGACGATAACACCCTTGTTTCTAAGAAACTGGTGTCTGCAGAGGGTTAGTTAGTTAGTTGGATAAGGTTTATAGGTCACTCTCTAACCAACTGGTTCAAGTCCAGTCTGCCATACCCTTTTTTCCAGTTGTGGTTCTCCGGCTTGTTTCCGTACTCTATTGCTTATACTGAACAACAAGTACAAAAGGCAGTGGGTTCCATTTTTAAAGGCTTTGGTATGACCAGTCTAGAGTCAAACTCTTGGCTTCAAGTTGGATGCTCTTACCACTTGACCATGCAGGGGAATGTCTACTGATGGAGTATCGGTTCCAAAGCTCACAATATCTCTACCTGATTGAACAGTGATAACATTCTGATTAAGAGACAAAACTTATGTCCAGCTTTGCATATCTGTATACATTTCAGAAATTTCCTCTGATAGAAAAATCTGATCAATGACTTAAGCAAATAAAAGACACATCTACTCTTTTAAGACAGTTCTTACCTTGTGTTAGATAGAGTTGTGCTAAAGATAAATTCACATAAACTGAACCACTCCCGTTTGAGATGAATTCCTGTAAGAAATTGTAACATCATTTTTTACACAGATTGATGTTATGAGTTTTGTCCTGTATGTATATCAAGGCACTTACTTAGGGTGTTTGTACTACACCAGCTGTTCCTAACATTTGAAGTCCCAATACAGACCTTATCTTCAGTGAAAGAGGCACAGGGGGGTCATGGCTGAAGGGAACACTATGAGCAAACTGTTATGCACCATGTGCCAGGGAAGATTCCCTAGAGCTCCTTGTTTAACTATATGCCTTCTTGAACTGTGCTGAGATGTTAGCACCTTCACATACATAGGACTGCATTAGAGCCCTTGCTTTCCTTGGTAGAGTTTGTCCACCCAGCTGGAGAAGTTGCAAGAGGGCAGGGCGGGGGAAAAATGGGAGAGTGCAGGAAAACCAAGACCTTCTCTAAGGGAGGGGGGGGGACATGGTAGAATTCAAAAGAGCAGGGTAGGCAGCCCTGTGAAACAATGAAGTTAGGCATCTGCAAAACACCTTAATTGTTATGCTTTCCTACTGGAATCCCATTGCCCACGATAAAAAAAAAATGAAGAAAAAACACTCATCAATTTTCATATTTCTGACCATTATCACAGGTGATAAGGGAGGAATACAGGCCTGTGACCACAGTAACCAATTTTTTGTTAGGGTCCATCAATGCAGAAGTTCTGTTGGCCTGGGGTGGAGGGGGACCCTTCAAATTTTCTGCCTCTTTAAAGAAGCCTCGATGCCAGATTTTAGACTGACAGAATAAGTCTGGGAGGTTCAGTTGTGATGGTATATTGGAAAAATATTTCTTTTAACCTTCAGTGCAACACCTCCACTGAGAACAAATACAGCAACAGTCTTGAAGATTTAAACTTACATGTGACAGTTTTCATGAAAAGAAAAACTTCTCCATAGCAATCTACCTAAATCATGGAAACCTCCAGGCTTAACGGAATTCAGTTCTTTTTTCAAGCTGTGCTTATTTTTCATCCTGCAAGACAACTTTATGTATTCTCTCTTGTACGAAAAACAGTAGCATCATCTACTATATAGATGGTTACATCATAAATTTCTTTCCCCATTTGCGGCGGACTTGGCTGTACAAATAAATTTTACCACAAAGCAGTGCATACAACCTCCCTTCTCATTAAACACTAGGACATTTCTGAGCCTAATACCAGTGGCCATTTACATTCATTAACATTCTAAAAAAGACCAGAAAGCCAAAAGGCTTAGTGATTCCTTGCCATCAAATACCTTACCTGCTTTCAAATTGACAGTGCTTGATAGATTTTTCTTTACATTTTAGGCACATTTTCTCAATTTTACCCCTGGTGACCTCAAATGACCTTTGACCTCTACCAAAAACAATAGGGTTCTTCCTCTCAACATGACAAATCTATATACCAAGTATGAAATTTGTCGGGCAATCCTATCTGAAGATATCATGTTTACAAGCCATTTTTGGCATTTTCGCAATTTTACCGCTGGTGACCTCAAATGACCTTTGACCTCTACCAAAAACAATAGGGTTCTTCTTCTCAACATGACAAATCTATATACCAAGTATGAAAAGTGTCTGTCACTCCTATCTGAAGATATCGTGTTTACAAGCCATTTTCGAAGTTTTCGCAATTTTACTGCTATTGACCTCAAATGACCTTTGACCTCTACCCAAAACAATAGGCTCCTCTCTCTTGACATGACAAATCTATATGCCAAATATGAAGAGTGTTGGTCTCTCCTAACTGAAGATATCATGTTTACGAGCCATTTTCAGTGTTTTCGCAATTTTACCACTGGTGACCTCAAATGACCTTTGACCTCTACCAAAAACAATAGGGTTCTTCCTCTCAACATGACAAATCTATATACAAAGTATGAAAATTGTCGGGCAATCCTACCTGAAGATATCGTGTTTACAAGCCATTTTCGGCGTTTTCGCAATTTTACTGCTGGTGACCTCAAATGACCTTTGACCTCTACCAAAAACAATAGGGTTCTTCTTCTCAACATGACGAATCTATATACCAAGTATGAAAAGTGTCGGTCACTCCTATCTGAAGATATCGTGTTTACAAGCTATTTCTGAAATTGTCGCAATTTTGCCGCTGGTGACCTCAAATGACCTTTGACCTCTACCAAAAACAATAGGGTTCTTCTTCTCAACATGATAAATCTATATACCAAATATGAAAAGTGTCGGACATTCCTATCTTAAGATATCGTGTTTACAAGCAAATGTCACAAACACACACACACACATACACACACACACGACATCACCATCGCATAGATTCCTTGCCTGCCTTAGGCAAGGAATCAAAAATGAACAAGACTTACCTTCTGCTTGATTTATTTGCTACTTTTGACAAAACTGGTCTATCCATTCGTCAAAAATTTCAACAAGATAATAGGACAATAAAAAAATATTTTAAAGCAAGTCTTAAAGAATGCCAAAGTTTACAAGACTCACTTCAAGACAAGTTGTAGCTCTTTCAGGTCTCTTCTCCCTTGAAAACAAAGCTGCCTCGATTACAGCTAAGGTTTCCGCTGTTTCTCCCCCTTCAAGCTTTTTAAGTTGTTTACGACAATTATCAAACTGTCAGAGAGAAAGAAAATAATGTAAAATATTTTTTTCGGTTTCTAGCCATAGGATGCCAAATACAGTATCATGGGAACTCATTTCAGGGCACTGTCATTTTTTACCATTATCACAAAGGGGTTCTGTTCAAATATTTATCCATGTAAGTATGTATACGATTTTGAGATGCCATGATTTCATTACCACTGGGAGCAAAACACTATTTGGTGAAACAGTTCCTATGAAATCTAAAAAAAGGCCTAGGATTTCTCACATACTTTTAATAAAACAGTCAGGAGATATTTTAAGGACACATTACATGGTAAAATGGACACTGACAAGAAAGGAATGATGGGTAAATTTCTATTGAGAATAAATCAGAGTTACAATCTAATCAACGCCTGTATATTAAACAAGGTAACTGCGAATGAGCACCAACTTTTAATTCAGATAGTATTGAGGCACAATGTACTGCATTGTTCCTGCCTCACCCCCTTGGGTCACTAGTTACACATTCTGACAGAAAACGGTGTCAAACCAGTCTCTCAGGCAAATTCTTACCACATATCAAATTTTTTAAAGCAAAAAAATTCAAGTCACCCTTGACTGTTTTGAAATAAAACTGAAAAGCTCAAATTTCAGATAAAAATAGAAAATACAAAGCAAAAAGAAAGACAAAAAATTTATGCTACAAAATCTATACACTGGTAGCGATTGACTGATTACCTGGTTAGTATAGAGGTAAAACAAGCAGCGATTATAATTGAAGATATTCTGCTGCTGTTTGGTGAGTTTGTTTTCTAGACCAACCGCTTGTGTTGCTTTGATCTTCTTCTTTGAGTCAAAAACATTTTGATCCTATCAAACAAAAGGAGGTTAATCATTCATCATACAATTTCAATAGGTACATTTACTTGGTTCCTGACGATCATCATATTTTTCCCAAACCTGTAAACTGTCCTTCATAAACTAATGATAAATTGTCAACTTAGACAATATCCAAAACCACATAACTGTTTTACAAATCAGAAAAGAATTATTTCATATGGTGTTCAATAATTTGTAACCAGAGACTTTTCAAATTATACACACAACCATTATCAGGCAGGGTACAAAATAAGTCAACATTTTGTGGAGATATTGATTGTGAAAATTGACTGAAAGTGCACCTCAAGTCAAAAAATTCAAAAATATACATTAAGGAGCATGAAAAACGATTTCTAGCAGTCCAAATACCATATCTTCGTAGGACATTCCTAAGCTGAGATATAAAATGTTGAAGTTTATTTATTCAAAACGAATTGATCCATTGGGCAACAATTTGTGACTTTCTTGTTGTACAATTCACACTATCTGCTTTGTTTCTCTTTAAAATTAAAAATGTTTTTATGACCTTGATGACTTCCTGTTTGTATGGACTGCGTGTTGCACAGAGCAGGCTTTCTTAATTACATCACCCCATAAGATTGTTATATCACACCTTGATACAAGGTGTGGTAACTTTCCCAAAAACAAAGAAATACAAAGATTGCAATTTGGGTAGTACAACAATGACATCACAAATTATTGCACAATTTACCATTTTAAGTTGAGTGAATTAACTTCAACATTTTACATCTCAGCTCAGGAATGTCCTACGAAGATGGGATTTGGACTGTTTCATACTCTTCACTATATATTTTTGAACTTTTTGACTTTAGGTACACTTTAATGCTGCTTGCAAGCATTGTCATATGATAGTACCCATAAAGACCCTTCTTAAGATATCAATATCAACTCAGTATGCCCTTTTAAACGTGAAGAAAATATGGCAAAACAATTAGACATATTGATTGCCCTGTGCATCGTAAAACTATTTCATTACATGTCATTATGGGTAATAACCGAGACCAAATGGGTCTTTAAATTGTGAGATTCAAGTCAACAGTATTATCAACAGAGAAAACAAACTTAAGCTCTATTCGATAAAAAATTTCTTTTACGTTACAACAGCAAATTGGGAACATTTTGGTTACATTGAAAGAACATGGTATATAAAGAAATATCTTTTTATCATCAATAGATCAATGTCTGCACAACAAGCTTTGGCAATAGAATTCTGTACATCTGAACAGTGTTGTAATCAAGTAAGATGTGGTTTAATGGCTCAGTTTCGAACCAACTGGATGAACTAGTCTAAGCCAGGCCGGCCAAAGTTTTTTCCATTGTGGATTACGGGGCCTGTTTTCCCTGCTCTACTGCCTATGTTGAGCAACAGGCACAATGGCCACAGGTTGTAATCAAGTCCCCTGATATCCCTAGCAGTCTTGAGTCTTTACTCTTGAGCAATTCTAGTCGAGTCAAGTCAAATCAAGGCTTGTTTTTGTTCCGTCACTTTGAGTCACTTGACCTATAATGTTGAGTCACTTTGAGTCACTTGATCTTTTCAGTCAAATTTCTGACCCGAGTCGGGCCTTTGGCAAGTATTGACTAAGTTGAGTCTAGTTTGGGACCTGCATCTTTTATAATGTGACTTAACTTAGACTACACATGAGTCACATATTTGACTAGAGTCGTAACAAAACTGCCCCTAAAAAATTTTGAGCTGTTTGAAAATTTGAAAGCTGAGTGAAGAAATTATTCATGCAATCCAAAGCACTTTACTTATAGGTTCTGAGAGAGCTTAATGTCTTGTAAACACATTTAATCTGTTATATGTTTATCATTCTTTATCTAAATTTACAGATCAATAAAAATATCTGCACCCCAATAATTCACTTTATTGTCAATTTAAGAAACTTCTTCACCATGGACACCTCATTTACAATAATTTGGTGAAAAGAGTGGTACATTTGCTTCCGTGTTTAATACACCTTATTGAAACACTAATTTGATCAGGGTTACCTTAACTTGAAACAGATCCCAAAGTCAAACAAAAAAGAGGCAAGCAATAAGAGAAACTCCACTTCCACACCTGACTCACCCTTAAAACCCTTCCTTCTCAAGCCCTTCTTATTTAATGTTGAACCCTTGCCCAAGACTTCAGTAAGAAAACATGGCACAAATATAGTACCATAAAATGAATGCTTGCCACAACAGTAAAATTTTGTTAAAATTTATGTTTTAATGAAAAAACTCTAGAGAATCAGGTCTTAAAGGCATTTTGCCAAGACAAAGCTCATTGTCTTCAAAATATGGTTAAAAATTTCTCTTTCAGAAGGTGAAAATTGCATTTGAATTACATATAGAAGATTCTTATTTTCAAAAAAATGCAATTTTTCTTGAGATTTGGAGCATTATGGGAAATCTGTGAAATGTCTCGAGTTATGAAATGGTTATTGACACAGGCTTTAGAGGACATGGTCTTGAATATTTTTGTCTTCCTTGCAAGACCTTAATGAAAAGCCACAGGAATAAACCTTAACGAGTTGAGCATGTAGCAACAAATACCAACAACATCAAAAATATGAAATGCTTGGGGTCTACTTCTTTAACATCTTAATTTATGAAAACAAAAGATCACTTTCACTTAAAGGGCAAGAGCAGTCATCTCAAACTATTTAAAAAAAAAAGCTGAATATCACAACCTTTTTCTTGTTTCTCATTCAAAAACTTTCATAACATTTAAGCGCTTAAGTATTTCATATCCGATGTTCATAATTTCCCAATTTGGTGAGAAAAATATTGTCACATCATTCTCAAAATCTATTCATGAAATAGGAAAGACAAATTCTAATTGGAATGACTTCATTTCCCCATTAAAGAGTATACCAAAACATGAATATTCAAACCTTATTCAGCGACACAATATTGTTGGATGCTACAGCGAGAAGCCCAACTTCATCAGGTCTGAAAGGGAACAAAAACAGACATCTTTCAAATGTTGTACACCTATTGAGTCAGGTCACCAAAGTTGTACACCTATTGAGTCAGGTCACCAAAGCCTTCTGAGGCAATATAGGTGGAGAGAGCCATGGCTCCCACAATGACATCATATTAAACTGCCAAAAGTACTTAAGTTAGGTTAGGTTAGGTTAGATGAAGTTTTATGACCCAGTTTCAAACCAACTGGTTCAAGTCGAGCCAGCCTAGGCCTTTATTTCAACTGTGGCTCACCAGCTTATTTTCCCTACTCCACTACTTATGCTGAGCATCAAGCACAATGGCAGTAGGTTCCATTTTCACAGTCTTCAGTATGACCCCACCAGGAGTCCAACTCCCCACCTCCCAACTACAAGTCTGATTCTCTAACCACTTGACTATACAGTCAGCCAAAAGTTCATGTGCAGAATTGACTACAGACTGTCAAGTACTTGTCAAGAACATTAGAGCAATAATTATAAGCCAGACCATTCCTCCAGTTCACCATTCTGGGTTAAAAGCATGGGAGAGATTTAGGGAAATGGTGTTTCCATCCACTTTGAAATAACATTCTCCATTTGAGTTGTTCTTCTTAATTGCAATAGTGCTATATTTGACTGCAGCTGACTTAGCAAATGAGGCGAGAACTGCAACTTGCGTCGACTCATTTTTTGCAAATGTCAATCAAGGAAGTTTCTTTCAAATGAACCCCAACACAGAAATTGCTCAACAATTTTTTTTTTATTTTATTTTTTTTTTGTATGTGTGTGACATTCCTTTTGGTTGTGTGGCATTTACCTCCCCCCCCCCCAAATATTGGCTACAATCCCTGAAAGAACTGATGTGACAAAATTGCTGCAACAGTAATAAAATATAGTTATAATCCCTCAAACTTTACTTGGCACCCCCTCTTCCCCTTAAGATTTTGTGCCCTAATGTTACAAAATTGTAGCCCACATCAAAAAGTGACCAAGGAAGACGACTTGCTTTATTTGTTTCATTCACTGTTTGTCAGGGAAAGTTGCTGAACTTTTTGCAATGGGTGCTTTCCATTTTATATAAAGGATTTCATAAGGACTCAAGAAAGACTTTTTTCCAAATAAATTGTATGAGTTTTAAAATACCTTGCTTTCACTACTTGGTTGTAAAGAGCTAGGGCTTCATCGTTCTTTCCCATAAGCTGCAAGATGTAACCTTTCTGAACCCTTATCACACCCAACTCCAGCTCTTCATCATCCTGATATAAAGAAAGTATTTCAAAAAAGTTATTAAATGCAACCTAAAATACCTACAGGTCATCTCATTTTATTTGTATATAAATGGAGGATGCCATCCACTTTGTTGGAAGAAAAGTTTATGCTAAATTTTCCTCTCTTTGACTTGTAAGTCAATGTTAAGTCATCTGATAGACGTAAAGCCAAAAGGCCTGGGGATTTCTTGCTGCTGAAATGTCAGTGTTTTTTTTAAATTGATAGTGTTTCTTGAATGATAAAAAACAACAAGGTTCACCATTTCAACATGGGTAATGTGCATACTATAACATGTATGAGGTTCCTCACATTTATAATTATTTATATTGTGTTCACAAGGTTTCACTCTCTGACTCCACCAAAAATGATACAGTTCACCTGCACATTATGGGCAATCCACAAGGTGAGTATGAGATTACTCACTATTAGCCTTCTTGAGATATCATGTTTCCTAGATTTTAATCTTCTGAGCTCTGGTGACACACTTACCCTTCCTCAGATATCATGTTCACAACCATGTTCTCAAGCAAAAGTGTCACAAACACACACACACACACACACAAACCCACAAACAACATCAATATTGTACAGATTCTTTGCTTGCCTATGGCAAGGAATCAAAAACTGATTACAGTCATGAATTCAGTTGACAACATATTAGAGGAAGGAATGGAGTAAGGGTTATTTAACCTCCCGTTCTCCATTCTTCTTGTCCCCCCCCCCCTTGTGCTAATTAATTTTGTCAACGATGCTTTTTACTTACTTCTTCATCCAAACTCTCTATACAGAGATTCTCAGCACGTTTCAACTCCTCTAAAGCTTCTTTCAACAATCCTTTTCCTGCTAAGAGACTGGCCTTGTTAAAACTCATCTCGTAGGTTTCTTCATTTAGTCCAAGGTCCTCCTAGATGAGATGAACATATAAAACAAATTTAACTGGAATTTATGACTGCCTGCATTAGCTGCAGATAAGAGCAACCATCAGAAATGAGTAATTGATTATTTGAGTTCTACTCCATTCCTTCAAGTGCTAGTACAATATAATGTGTGAATGCATGAGAAGAGGTATGTACTGTCTAAAAAGTCTGTTCTACAATATGAGACCTTTGGTATTTGTGAGAAGGAGTACAAACCCATCCTCAAAAGTACAGTGCTAGTACTTCATAATGTGAAAAGGTGTCATTACAAATATTCACTCTCCACAAGTCTGTTCTACAGTGTGAAACATTGGACTTTGTATGAGTATGAGCATAAATCTACTCTCACAAGTACTGGATGAGCAATTGAAGGCATACAAACAGACACTTCAAATTTGCTCTACAGTGTAAAAACAATAGACATGTATGAGCCGGAGTACAAATCCATTCTCTCAAATACAAGTGCAGGATTATGTATGGGAGTATGAGTACAAGTGAATCCATACTGTTCTTCAGTGTAAAACAATAGATTTATATGACGCACCAACAAAATACCAACATGAATGCGTTACACAGTGTCAGCTAGATCAAATGATAATGTTCAAATACAGTTTCAAGTCGAGTTTGACTTCAAACAAGGTGCAAATGGGTCCAAGTCCTCCCCTTTAATCATCTCTTACAACAGATAATAGAAACCATGGGCATTTGTTACGATTCGGGTGGGGTAAACTTACACATATGATTGTAAGTACAAAGTTTGCATTCTCTCCCATACTATGGAGTATAGTATAATGTGTGATAGAGTAAGCACAAATATGTACTGTAGACTGTACATGTCTGTAATCTACATTGCAAAATCTCGGACATAACATGAATTTGAGTATTGTACAAACCCATTCTCACAAGTACTAGTACAGCCTGTGTGGAAGCATGGAAACAACCACATACTCACCACAAGTCTGTTCTGCCGTAAAAAACATTAGACTTACAAGTGCAATTGTGAGTAAAAATCAATTCTCTCTCACACTAGTAAAACATTATAGACACTCTGCTCACAAGTATGCTATTTACAAATTTGTCTCACCATGAATACAATCTTAGTACATACTCACAATAACTTCCCCAAATGGGTTTGGGATGTAGGAAAAATACACAGTATTCCCTACCTGTTGCAACAGGCAACTAGAGGGGATGACTTGAACCTAATTGCATAATATGCAGTATTCCCTACCTGTTGCAACAGGCAACTAGAGGGGATGACTTGAACCTAATTGCATGAGATTGAAAATAACTTAAACTTCAACCTTATTTGAACTGTACCTTTTCATCTAGCTAACACTATATACACATTCGTGTTGGTGTGTGGATAAATCCTGCCTAGCTAACACACAAATATTGTAAATATGCATTACGTAAAATTGCCCCTACTAAAATTGCCTACCACCAGAGAGTTGCTAGAGAAGGAGATACAAAGAACAAATTTTTCCAGACAATATGTACTTGAAACAGATTATATTTTTTGAGGCCCCACTATTTGATTGACAGGTCCCTTTGTTTCTATTGTTAAGTCCCTTGTGACTAAGTCCTTTTAATGATCATTTCTTCCATTCTCCTTCAAGTAATCCCTAAACAATTGCATTGTCTTTATGTCCTTTGATAAAGAGGTTTGTTTCCGCCAATGGCGAAGCTTATAATAAAAATTTCTATAAAACCACTGAAAACAAACCGTTAAACTAAGTGCTTCAATTGCTCCCCTTTAGTCATTAGATAGAAGCATTGTTCAAGTCTTTAACTTTACCTCAGATTTAAACGATTTTGCCATCATTAAGAAACGAAAAAAATGAAAGTAATTTGCAGAGAGATTGTTGCTGTCTTCAAATGAAACAATAGGTCGCATCTCGGATAGCATCAAATGACATAAATTTCACAATTTTCCATGACGGCTGGCAACAAAATGATAACGAGTAGAGTGTAAGGGATACATCTCTTCATTGGAATTTGGATAATGCGCCACTAATCTTTGCTTATAAAAGTATTGAGATGAGAAGTTGGCGGATAAAAGCAAGATTATCGTCGGAAATGAACATTGTTTCAAAGAGACTATAGAACATTGTTTCTCCTTCTCTAGCAACTCCCTGCTACCACTAAACAGTCTAAAACCCTACTTTTGGGTGGTTAGTCTGGTTTTTAATTGGTGTTAACACCCAAAGTTTATAGACAATCCAATGCTCACTGGGTTTTATCAAATTTTTGTTGACTTAAGGGTTGGAATAGCAATAAACTGTAGGTGCAAACATCAAGTTAAACCCAACTTAACTGCCCAAAAGTTGGGTTTTTGACTGTTTAGTAGTAGAGAGTAATACTAAGGGCTGTTTCAAATAATGTTCTTCTTCACACCAGTTTTGCAACAAAATATGTAAGAAAAACTTACAGCTTCCTGAGACTTCCAGAGTTGTAATGCAGCTAAGACAGCAGAAATATTTGTTCCTCGCTCCTCTTCAAAGTCATCCTGTGGTAAAATATGATACTTATTCATTCTATGCTTTGAAGGGGGTACAGTATTTTGCAATAATCAAAATGGTTCAGACCTTAAAAGAAGGGTTTAAGCAAAAATTTATTTTCCATATGTGAATGAGGAACTAAACCTATGCATTTTGGCAGAGTAACAGTAGACGGTGCATGGTCTGATTTCATCATAGTAGGTGAATCTTGCACATTTTTTAGGAAAGGTCCAAAATCATAGCACGTAATTTCATGCCAAAGATATCTGGCATTTTAAGGGTTTGTCATTACACAACTAAGAGCACAGTATAAAACTCTAAGGAATAGTGAAACAGGTTGTTGCAAATTGCCAAAAATTTGAATGCATTATACTCACACTGCTGTTCTTAATAAGATCTTTGTAGATGTCCAGACATTCATTGTAATCTTCAAGGCGATATAACTGCAATAAAATTTTGGCAAAATTTAAAGTACATGGATAAAATGTGAAGTATGTTTACTTCATATAAACAGAAGTAATTTACATTATCTTACTACCTTAAAGGGCAAATGCAGTCACCCTAACTTGAAAGAGTACAGTAGACTGTCCTGTTTTATGATTGGCTTTTAAGGATCATGTGACAATATTTTTTCTCTTCAACTGTGAAATTTGCAACAAGTTACTGCTTTGTTTTTGTTGATATAAAATATTGAAGTCTTAAATTATTATGAAAGTTACTTTGAAGAGAAATGAAAAGAAAATTGTGAGATTTAGTTTTGCATCCAAGTAAGTTTGGGGCAACAGCTCTTGCTCTTAATGGGTAAATACAGTTTAATTCACCACACACACATAGAAAAAATATAGACCTACGTTGTTTGTCATCAGTGAAAATGATGACAGACTCCAAATGGGAAGGAAAACGCTTTTGTGAAACCTGTGAAACAATGGCAATTATTCTGACATTACCCGAAAAAGGTGCTTGCACTTTCTCTAACTTATTTCAGCATTTCTATGACAATACCCAAAAGCACATAATGAAAAATTTGGCTGAAATGTGCATACATCTTCTTAACTAGATAAAATTTCAGGAACCAATGAACTTGAAATTTAAAGTGAAGTAAACTTAATTTGCTGCAACTCACCACTTGTCCCAGTAATTCTTTTGCTCTTGCATCAGGATCAGAGATAGTCCGTAAAGTCTTCAACGCATCTGGAATTTTGTTGAGACGGTATTGGCAGTAAGCTTTCTCAAACATTAAATCGCTGGAAAAGAACAAAAGGGAAAATAAATTCAAGGTAACATCATCTGGCTTTGCAATCACTGAATGACAGATCGAACCCAACTGACAGGTGGGGCTGTTATCATAAAGATTGACTGCTAAAAATCTGAATGGAAAAAAAAGTTATAACAAGAGCCCAATGGGCACTGTGGTTCCTTGCTGGATATTAAAACAAATAGTGTACAGCCAGTCTTTGAAACAGAGCGAAGCGAAAGCTCATACTTAATGTTTGTAACATCTTCACAGGGGGTATTTGGGTACTTATATTACTGTACATGATATCAAAGATTAAATTTTTGTGGCCTTACTTACATTCAACTTGTATAATGCTTGGTGATCCTTCAAAAACATTTCCTCATTTCCATATGTATTTATGCTTGTAATCAAACTTGATATTATCACCAATAAACAATATACAATGTGGTTAGAGAGAGAAAAACACCCCTTGTACTTCTCTCATAAGTTATTTTTACCTGCTCTCAAATAAAACTTGCTATTACTTTAAAACAATCTACCATTTGTCCTGTTTGCTATCTCTACACAGAAAACAGGGTTTTCAGCAGTTAAGCAGAAAGCAAGTGATTAATGGGATGTGATAATAGAATGAGGATTAGGTTACCCCACAGAGCACAGCAGTATTAAAGAGATACTGTATAATCCATGCATTGCTTCCACTGGCAGAGAGACCAGTTTAATGCAGTGTAACCTGTGCTCAATGAAATCTACAGATTTCAATTATTGCCCTCTTACAACTTTGAATGATCCAAAATCTGTGTACAACCCAAAGTAATCATTACTGAATGAATGTAAAGGCCAAATTTCTAAGGTGTTTGGATGTGTAAGCATGCAAAACCAGTTGAGATAAAAAGTCTATTGAACCTATCTTTATCTAGCTTACAACATTTTCTAAATAACATTTCCAGTGGTTGACCTCCAGTGACCTTGATGGTCTTTGACCTTAACCAAACACAGATTGATTTGAAATCTATCCTTTTTACCTTAAAATACTGTGTTAAAACGTTTTTCAGTGTTTGACCCCTGGTGACCCCAGATGACCCTTGACCTTCACCAAACATATCAGATTTCATCCTTACACAATAACACACCCACACACCAAGTATGACATCTATCCAAGTTTCCTACCTTGAAATATCATGTTGAGAAGGTTTTTAGTTTTTGACCTCTGGTGACCCCAAATGACCTTTGACCTCCACAAAAAACAATAGGGCACACCTTCAAACTATGGCACTTCTATATACCAAGTTTCAATTCAATCCAACTTTCCCTTGTTGAGTTACAGCGTACCCAAGCTAGCGTCACAGACACACACACACACATACACGCACACACACACACGCCAACCTGACTACATAGGTTCCTTCTGCTAACACAAGGAACCAAAAAGCTACTTCCAGCTAATGACAGTTAATGTCACTCACAAAGCTCTCCTTTT
Organism: Holothuria scabra; assembly: GCA_037179385.1. Classification (NCBI taxonomy): domain Eukaryota; kingdom Metazoa; phylum Echinodermata; class Holothuroidea; order Aspidochirotida; family Holothuriidae; genus Holothuria; species Holothuria scabra. The sequence goes on from CM074194.1 coordinate 41,354,937, forward strand.
CCAAAGCTTGCAATACCCTTATTTCACTGTTACATGTTGTATGTTACTAAAGTATAATTCCCTTGCACTGACCATATCAACAATCATTTTCAATTATACTAAACATGTAGCATACCCTACAGATTGTCAATGGGAAAGGCATGTTTCTTGTGCCATTGGGGACAACATTGATATCCAACTTGCTACAATGCTTAACTGTTTGCAGCTATCTCCATGTACATGGTGTTTACAGGTACACTTTTTCCCAGGATAGGAGCAAAATTTCCCCCAGTTCTCCCTCGATGTTTTATGTATAGAAAAGGGAAGTTTCTTTCAAATTGAAAAAAATTTCTTTCAGAGGCCTAAAGTTCCCCGGAAGGAGCCTCCAACTTTCTTCAACCATGCCAGTAAAACCATGAATCTTTTGTAGCTTACTCACAGATTAATTTTCACTAGGATTGTTTTCTATGGATGTGGGTTTCACTGAACTCTACTAGCAAAAGAACTTGAATACCTCTAACCAAAAAGACCCCTGCTAAGCCCAAGGGACTGAATACCTGGTTTGCATAGCAATTTGCTACTTGTAAGTAATTGCTAATCATTTCTAATTTTGATGAGCAAAAGATGCAGTACTTGTTAATACAAATGATTCATTAAAGAATTGTAAAGTGTTACAGTTTTTTTGCAAACAATTCACTAAACTATTTTTTCCCTTCTAACCCCACATACAGTAGACAAATGCTCAGTGCCAAAAGGGATGCAGTTTACTTTTTACCCTTACATTTTATGAGGAGTTTCATTGCATGGGCTAGCAATCTGCAAAAAAGGTTACTAATATTTCTGTGTCTTGGTGATATGGGAAAGTATGTACATGATACTGTAGTAGAGTGCCCTTGACCTTAGTACATTGATCAGTTAGTTAGATGGAGTTTTACAGCCCAGTTTCCAACCTATTGGTTCAAGTCAAGCCGGCCATGGCCTTTTTTCCAGTTGGGGCTCACTGGTTTGTTTTCCCTACTCCATTGCTTATGCGGAGCATCACGCACAACAGCAGTAGGTTCCTTTTTTAAAGTCTTTGGTATGACTTGACCTGGGAAGCGAACCTGGACCTTCCGCGTGAGAGGCAGATGCTCTACCGTTAGACCAAACATGCGGTCAGTACTTTGATCAGTCCAATTGATTGCTGTACAGTACATGGGGAGTCATATTAATGTACAGAAAAAGCAATGGCTTATTACAGTACTTGCCAGGCAGCAAAGATATTTTGGATACATACTGTAAGCAGCACTCCTTCCTTTTTCTACACACAGGTTCAAACAATTACTTTTGAGAATGACCTTATTCCCTTAATTATACTTCTGAACACACAAGATATGAACACACACACACACACATCAATGGACAGGGTACCTGCAATCGTATGTGTGACACTATATTCACACTGTAAGTCTGATGAGCTGATACTAAACACTGGCTCATTTTGTTTATCAGAACATTGCCAAATCCAATAATTATTGTCTTTCTCTCGGATCTGAAACTTCATGAATTACTTGAAGTTAACACACATCACAACCAAAATCTTTAGACACACTACTGGTTGTACAGTATACCCATGTACTGAAACTCTGTGTTTCTTCAATTGCACCCCTACCCAAAAGTCTAAGGAAAAGTTGTCACTATTTTCCCTAGAGGGTAATATTTTCCACCAAAATAACAAATATTGGGCCTGAATGGGAAAATTGGAGGGGCACTACAGTCCCCCCCCCCACTTTTCCCAAAATCCAGAATAAGACAGGGGTGCTCCAGCCCAACCCTAGCCTCCCCCAAGCTCTTACATCCATATGGTGCACTTCAAATGAAAGAAAGACTAAATAGACCTATCCCTGACAGCTATCATTATCATGGTAACTGTTAAGCTGTGTTTACTCTGCCTGTGCATTTAACTTTCAGAAATTGCATGACCAGCATGAAAGGTACTGTACACTCTACCCTACATACAAAAACTTACCTTGCAAAGTTTGGATTGTTTGCTATTTCTTTGATGGCCTGTGCAAATTCTGACTGATGAATAAGGCAGACAATCTTGCACTTAAAAGCAGTGCTATCTTCTCTATCTAGTTTCAGCACTGCAAGAGACAAAAAAAACAAAAGAAATCACAAATACCATGCCTTTACTGCTGTTCTACATTAAATGTACTAAACATCAAACTGATAATAAAATTCTCATAAGAAGTTTCAAGACAATTAGCCAAAACCAGTATAAATAGCTACAGTAGTGTCTATCAGTATTGTTTGGCACAAAGTTGAGGATTGTGTACAGTATGAATACTATTTCCAGTTGAACTAGAAACAGAAACATTTACCTGAAATATCAACAGATACTGTATATCTTTAGTACGGAAGTCTTTTGTTTAATTACAGTAGGTGGGATTTATGAAAAACTGACTGTCAATTAGTTGATATTTAAAGGTTGCAATTCTATCACCCCAAACAGTACTGTACCAATTCTCCTAAGCCCCTCCCACAATTGTCTGACTCGGTCAAACTAGGTAGTAGGTCAGTTATTTCATATTTTGTGCCTCCTGGCTAGTGGGTATGTTTATTAACACTATCTGCACAAGGACACCGCTCTACATCAGTGTAACTGGCTTGGTTAAAATGATAACACTTCCACTTCTTTGGAAGTTGAAAAATTTTATTGATCAATACTTTTCAACATTTGGTAATAAAAGTGATGATCTATGTCTATTGACCATAATTTTGTTAATCGATTATTTATGAATGTATTTAACAAAAATCTTGATATTTTGGGGAACTTTGGATAACATTGGCAGGGCATTTACCGAAAAGTGTGGCAGTGCTGAATTGTACTAGGGCTGTGCATTTTCAGTTAATTCACTATCAGTTTAACCGATTTTATTTACTGGCAGTTACCCCTTTACCTGAAAATGACGTCATTTTCAGCACATCAACAAAATCATCATTTCCAAAGAGGTCTGCCACTTTTATACAGGAAGCACAAGTCTAAAAATGGCATCATAAATCATGTTCGCCAATGTCAGCATGTGGCAAAAATGTTCGTACTTTGCCTTGAGTTTATATCATCTTTTCAGAGTAAAAGCCCATCCTACATTTACTGAAGCTTTCTTCAGACCACGGGCACTTTTTAACATTCCACCAGCTACTGTATTTTCCTACCTGATCCTATGTAACATCATCAGTTAAGAAGCCTGACAATTCATGAAACACTCCAACACCGCTGTTTTGATGCAACTTGCTTGTGATGCAGTGTTGAATACATGTACTGCACTCATGTATTTGTCACGGTAGGGGTCTGTTCAATTGCACTGTAAATGGCCCACCAGTCACAAACAGCAGAACCAAACGCTATTATCCTGCATAAATTAAGGAATTCCCAGCATTCCTGCCGTAAAGTTACTTACAGCAGGATTTATGCAATGTTGTCATTTGACGTCATCACCAACCAAAACAATGATGCATGTGGTCCCATGTATGCAGTAGACTTACATGCTTATCTGTTTTTACCACTAAACAAGGGACCATGTTTTGCTCAGTGACATCATATGCATACGATCTATTGCAAACCTTGAATTGCCCCCTGGATCAAGACTGGTTCCATTGCGTTGATTCGCAGCCAGCCAATCACAAGTTGGGCCATTGCCTATGGGAATTAATGTGTGAAAATACTAGACTACTAGACCTTGAAACGAATTTCCCCCTGCGTTTGTATTATGATGATCCCATTCCCCATGCTTACATAGCTGGCCTGTGCAGCCAGCCAAGCCCTGTGCTAAATTCACCAAGAACGGCATTACAAATCTCTGCGTACGTGGATTTTTCAGGGATCTGACTTTATATGTTCATTGCATTTGCAGATCTTTTTTAAACAAGACTTCAGGTTTGGACAAGAAGTGTCAAATATAAAGGGATATTTATATCAGAAAGGAATCATAAGATTTGTTAATTGAGTGCAATTGAATGCTTATTCATAAAAACCAACATGGAATGTTCCATTTTGATGTGATATTGGGTAAACAACAAAATGGCGTGAATTATCTGGCGCTTACGATTGTATTTTTACAGGTTAAATTTTTTTTAAATACTGCTACTCACAATGAAAATTAATGTAATTTTTAAAGGTGCAGCATGATGAAATATTTCTGTCAGCTACAGTGGGGAGATTTATTCAATATATTTTTGTGCCCTAATCATGGTCTGGCAGAGAAGGTTGTAATGCCCTATAAGTACAAAGCTTGGTGACATTTTCTCAGCAGCATTACACACTTTTGTTGTAGCTTCCTGCTTGTCTTGTGTCTTTCGAAGGCAAGATGATTGTTAAAAGATGCACCGGATATCCAGTCTGGCCGGATAATCCGGCCGGATAGTGAGAAAATATCCGGTTCCGGGTCCGGCCCGATTTTTTTTAAATCCGGCCGGATTTTTCTGTACACTTGGGTAGCATTATGTACATGAACACTGCAGTAACTGTCACAGAATAATTTGAAGTTCATAAATGATAGCTTATCAGTGCATGTTATGTAACATTTGAACACCTTTATTTAGCCCTTAAAAATGACTGAACCAAACAGGCAACTTAGTTAAAAAAGTAACTGATTTACATGTACATGTAACAAACATTACTTTAAATTCCTCTAACTGTGTGAAATAAACTGAATGGATGAAAAGACCTTTCATGCAATATAAATAAGTCTACTGCAGTGCACAGAAGTACTGCACAAAATGGATAATCCATATTACAGTTGTCCCTGAGTCACATCATTCAAGGCAGTGTTTTAGTTTAATTGCATTGGGTTGTCTACAAATACCCACTTAAACACTTCACTTTACTTTTCTTTACTTTATAACACATACTTTTCCATTAAAGGGCCAAACCTCTCACCCCAAACTACAATTTTGGTACGGGGTACCAAAATTCTCAATTGGCTCAGCTCTTTGACTGACAGCTAATTCAAACATGGCAGAGTACCAAAGCTTATATTATACAGCATGAATGGTACTGAGAATGTTTTGATTATGTTTAAATTGAGTTTTTCTCTACTCACCTTGAATCAATAAACTGAGATTGTATCTGTATGAGGATGAATTTCAGACAAGTGTGGGAGGGGCTTAAGTAACAAGGTTAGGAGAATTGGTACTGTTTGGGGTGAGAGAATTGGGCCTTTAAAATTGTGTAGTACAAGCAAGAAATGTGTTTCATCTTGAATTTCAGGAGACATTACTCATTACAAATTATAGTTGACTATGGGGTCACTATCAATGTTTTCTGTCCCTAATAATGAATCACACACACACTTAAGTATACACAATGTGATGTTATCAAACATAATACGGAATGTCAGAATGTGTGATATATCTCTGCCAAAAAAATTATTGATGACAAATGTACTTCAGTTTTTAGATATCATGGCATGTTTAAATACTAGAAATGGTGTATAAAACATTGGTGCTGTGCATAGATGAAAACCTGAACCCTAGAGTCTTTCCATAGTAGGTTACGTAAGAGCAGTCCATTCATGAATCACTACCCAAGGACTCTCTTTGCCAAGTAATACTGGTCTACATAATTTTACATTTTTTTTTGAACAAGTGGTGATGTACTGTAGTTCAAAAAGAACACTGAACTGATAGGCAAAACAAATTTTAAGATTTCTTCAAGAATTTTCTCTACAAATACTCACTTAGGGAGGTAAAATACAGAGAGCTCTTACCTGCCCCCCTTTGCTACACTTTTGCTGTACTTCTGCAGGAACACAGTTTTTCATGCCTTTTTTTCTATTACTGCAATTTTTGGTTAAAAAATTAGGTAAATACACTTGTACAACACTTGAGTTTCTCTGCTTTTCTGAATTTCACTTTATTCACCTGCATTGCAAAAATCCGGTTCCGGCCGCATTTCAAGTTGGTTCCGGCAAAATCCGGTTCCGGCCAGATCCAAAATTTTGGATCCGGTGCATCACTCTTTGGAAAGATAAGCATGACAGGCCTATTAATGCAATGGGATTTTCGGCACGAAGAATCACAGCTCATTGTGCGAGCTGATTGATAAGCAAAACAAAGCTACATACAAATGCAGGGTAGGGGACAAAAGCTTTCGACTACCAGTTCAACATATCTTTTAATCATTTTGGGCGGCAAGATAAGCAATTGTTGTGCAATTTTAAGCCCAGAACATTGTGGTTTCAGGGTTCGATTTATAATTTTTTTCTACATGCACTGGTGCATGTAGGTCAAAAAATCCACATGCACAGCAAAATTTCTACATGCACCAAATAATCTGAAAATTTAAAGAAAAGCCTACGAGAAAAACACCTTAAACACCTTGCTATACTGTAGGCCTAGGAAGGGTGTGTTTTTGTCCGCTTCAAGGGCAAATTTCCCCATTACTTCACTGTGTGAATTAAAGGATGGTAGGAGCCACGATTAGGGCCAGCTCAAAAATTTCAGGGGAGTATTCCCCCCTTGGTTTAAAATTTTGAACAATGGGGGGGGGGCAGGGATACTCGAGCAAAGTCGATTCTTGGAAAAATATGACACATGCCTTCCTGGGCATAAACCAAGAGTGTTGTAACACATGCATACCCACACCCCCATCTCTTCCTACTGCATGTAGATATAATTCCAAGTTAACCAGTTTGACCTTTTGACCATTTACTAGTAATCATCACAAGTTCACAACCAGACCTTTTCTATCAGCACTTATTCTGAAGGAAAGCTCATGTTTTCTGCATAGAGAACCTATATTTAGCAGAGCCAAGCTTGAAGATACATTGGGCCGACACAAGGCAGCAAGTGACCTTACCCAAATAAGCCCAGGCTATATACTGTACTTGAGGTCCCAAGCCTAGACTTTGCATCAGCTATCGCCAAATAATCCATTATAAGCTACAGCTAAAATTTTACAAAATCTTCAAGTTATTCAACTCTTTTTTAAGGTTGATTAAAGGTTTTGCCAGTTTAACATGCAACTAAAATTCTGACATTGTGGTTTAAAAAGTTCAAGTCTCCGATCATCCAAGTCCTTTGAAATTTCAATGCCAATGTGGAACAAACTGAATGTGAAAGGCTGCAGTCTTAGAAGCAAACCACATCGTGAAAATTACAGGATGCCAAAATTATGTTATTGGCATTTATCTCTCAAAACATGAGTGAGACATGTGTAGAATACTTAAAAGTAGCCCTTACCAACATTTTCAAAACTTTTATTACGCTACTTTTGATGTACCATACTTTTTTCTTTAGAGCTGCTGGCACCAGCTCATACCCCATCCTAACATATTGTCTATATGAATACTTGGAAAGCCTAGCCTGTAACGTTAAAAGTCACCTTCAAGTTGAAAGCAGCCACATGCAACATTACTTGGAGAAGTACATGTGTGGAGTGATGATCTTTGACACTGATGTTTCGGTACGAAAGGAGACACGCTAAAATTTTGGTGAAATGTCTGATTGTCTAACTGACAGTATGCAAGAAATAACGATGCAAGGGACAATCGGGACAGCTATATAAGGATTTCTTTGTGCTGCAACTTGACTTGTAACATGTATTTGACCATGAAGTTTGTAGGCTAGGTCTGAAGTCTACATGCACGAAGTGCATGTAAGCCTCCACAGTTACATGCACGTAGGAAATTCTACATGCACCCGTGCACGCGGGTAAATCGAACCCTGTGTGGTTTATGGCACAAATTGCTTGAACACAGAAGAAATTGCGGCACTGAACAATTTGAATTATGAGGATACAAAAATAGTAAAACGTTTAGAGAAACACTGACCGTGTAACCGGTCCATCAGTCGGTTAAACGGATAACCACAGCAGCCCTAAATTGTATGTCTCAGCAACATTCATCAACTACCAACGAGAATATGTAACTGAAGAAGTAATATGCAGATTTTTCATCAATTTGTGAAGAAATTCGGGTAAGAGAACTACCTTGAGGAGCCTAATGCAGGAAAGTTTTACTGCAGAAAAATTTGTTCATAAATGTCGGGTAGCCTAGGTCTAGGGCCTAGCCTAATTACGTCAAAAACTTCAATTCATTTTTCGAGCATCAAGTGGCGTGACTTTCCTTTCTGTGTTATATTACACATTGTGTGGTATAGGCCTAGGCTAAACAAACGCGCCTGTTAGTGTTACTGTTACAAATACAACTGTTATTTAGTGTTTGTGCTAACTTAGTGCTACGCTACCGTTAGCAAAGGCTTGACTTTGCCGTAACGTTAGGATATGTGAACACTGAACTGTGAAGTTACCGTATGCTAGCCTACCAAATGTCTAACTTCGTCCAAAACAACAAATAAATGTAAAACCATTCAACCTACATCTGGAGGTAACGGACAATATTCTAGGGTTTGCGTAGTCGCCATTTAATTTGTATCGGTTCAGCTCAGCATATAAGGGAGTAATTTTATCTTTCGGTTGTTTAGCAGCCATTTCACGTGTCAATGAGGTGCAAGCACTTACTCGACTAGCTACACTGATAACATAACACGCGTACCTATTCTGCGACAATTATTGATTGACCTTACAAAGGGCAAACATGTATGGAACGCGAGGAGTAAAGAAATAAAATTTGTCGAAATGCACTCAATTCATGTCATATACCACGTAAGAAAAGGGGAAAAAGGTGGCGAAGCCGTGCTTATAGCCTTCAGTGGAGATGAGAAAGAGCAACTACTAAAGAATACCATATATAACATTGATTCATAGCCTAGGTAGTAGTATTTTTACTAATGATTTTATTTAGGCTTATTTAATCATTTTCTACAAAGGGCAAGATCCCAACTAAGCAGCAGCTCAATCTCACAAATTTTCTCTTAGTTCTCTTCAAAGTATCTCTTGCAATATATTAGGACTTCAGTACTACATTGCATATTCAAGGCAAACCAAGCACTTCAAGTAGATTTCACATTTGAGACCAAAAATAATTGTCACATGACTCTCAAGAGCCAATCATGAAACAGGACAGTCTACTACACGACTTCATGTTGGAGTGACTGCTCTTGCCCTTTAAAGACCAGGAGCAGTCCCCCAAAACTTATTTCGAAGCAACAGCAAAATTTCACAAATTTCTTTGAATTACTCTGTAAAGTATCTTTCATCGTATCTTATGACTTTACTATTACATACATATTCAAGGTAAACCAAACAGTTACTTTTGGTAAATTTCACATTTGAGGAGAAAAAATGCTGTCACATGTCTCTCTACAGTCAATCCTGAAACAGGACTGACAACTACAAAAGCAACTCCAAGTTGGAGCGAATGTTCCTGCCCTGTAACGCATCCTTCTGGCAGTCTGGTAGAATTTGTCACCTTTTGGTGTTTACAATTTAAAATTTCTATCCTTGATCTCGACCATTATCAAGAGGCAAAACCCATAACAGTTCCGTTCCCTGACTGTAAATAAAACTGTAACATAAACGAAAATGTCACTACTTAAAAGGTAATAATGCGCATACCGAAATCTAGTGTCGTTCATTAACCTAATACGTGCATTACAGTGTGTGGGCCCAATGCGCATTTGGTTATCGTTCCTATATTTTATTCAGGCTTGAGCTTTAAAGTCTGGCTTGACTGTATTTATGATTTTCATACAAATCCAGTGAATATTTTTTTGATTAAACACACCCCTTTTTCCATAGTAAACGTTCAACTTAAATTGATGGGATTTTCACCAATCCAAATAAGCATATAACTTAGATGATTAATACCTGAAGCCACAAATACATTTAAACGGTTAAGCGTGTTTCTATGACAGCTGTCCGTAAAAGGTGTAAAGAGTAGACTTGGTTTTATTTAGATCTAATTTTGGCGTACACCGCGTACCGTAGTTTTAGTTTTGGGTGTGGGGAAATTCCCCAAATTGTAACAAAATTGTCACAAAATTTGAAATCTTTATAAAGTGGAACATTTGGGGATTAGGGTTGTGAGTGCGGGACTGGTTTTTTATCCCGACGATTTTGACGATGTGCGCATGTCCATAGCCACCACGGACTTATGTACATGGACACAGTGTTTAACGTATACGTCCTATCCGTAGATGGTCTCCACCGTCTTGGACAAAAAAGGCGCGCCAAGATGGCCGCCGTGAAGGTATAAATCGTCTGATTTGACGACGACTCTGTAATATTTTAAGCAAAAGTTACAAGAATGGGAAACAATATCATATTCCTGCTATACGTGAAGTTATTTTGACCTTACCTTGCCATATTTCAAAAATATTTCAACTTTCTTGCAAAATGCGGGAATATACTTGGACAAGCCCAAACTTCACACAAAACCATAGCAGACAGCCATCTTGGTGCGCTTTTTCCACACGTATGGTAGCGACAATCTACCGTGCAGTATGCTTTGTCCATGTATAGGAAGTCCGTGATAGCCACCAAAACGAATTACCGAACTGGCGTATTGATATGCAATACCCATTGTAGGACCAGGGAGCTGCCATTGACAGTGGCAGCTCCCTGGTAGGACAGTGTGCTATACCACTTCCAGTTGGGATGACTACATTTCCCCTTTAAAAATCATTCCCCGGATTTAATAAAAGGGAATATCGGTGCTATAGTGGTTTCCTAATAAACTACTAATTACTAATTAATTTACTAATTAAAGTAGGCCTTTAGCTTTGTGATTAATAAAAAAAAAACTGATTTGAGGGAATTAACCTCCTTTCAAAATTGGTTTTTGATTGTTTGAAAAACCTCAGGGGATTAGTTAGTACAAGATTTGGATAGCAGCTTCAATTTAATTTAAAAAAAAATCACTCACTAAGAGTGATAAAAAAATCAGTAAGTTGTATATTTGGTGTCCAAGATAAAGAATTATCACTGGAAAGACCTAAGAGCACTTCCTACTGGGAAATTTATGTATGACAGAACCTTCAAACTTTAAAGATCTTCTACCTTATACCTCAAACAGTTCCAAATCTTCTAAGCTACTTACGTAAGCCCCTTCCACAATAGTTTTAAATTTATGCTCATAGAGAAAAAATCTCTTGTTATTGTTTTATGGTGAGTATACAATCTCGGCAGTTAGCAAGCGGGTTAAAAATTTTGCTCGATGAAATATCTATACATAAAAGCATACTAGTACGGACTAGGGGGGGGGGGGAGGGTTCCCGAAGAACGAAGGTCCGCGAGACCAAAATTTCATAGCAGCACATGGTAGAAGCTGTGTCTTGTTTCCCTTGTGACTTCACGAGACCGAAGTTCCGAGAGACCGAAAGTATCTAAATATGGTCAGACCAATTGCCCTTTTGGGAACTTAGTAAAAGTGTTATGGGGCATCTGTTGAGATAAATTGTTTAAGGAAAAAGACGTGGATAGAGTCTCTTGAACTCGGACCCTTGGCACCCTTTGCACATATCTTCAACTTGACACATCCTAACCCTAGGCGAAAGGGACAACATTTCAGAAGTTACGGGACATAACATGGTCCAATTACTCAAATTAGATTTTGCACGATCAATATCGATTTGTCTCGTCGAGTACTTTCCAAATAAAAGTTAAAAAATAAATAAATAAAAAAAATCTTAGCTCCTAGTACCAACAAAACAATTCGTAATCACAGGGTGTTAATCCAATCTTAAGTTCACATTCAGTCCCATGAACCTTAAAACAAGGGTTTAAAGCCATATCAGGTTTTAATATGTTAGAGGGGTACTTGTTCTAAGTATTTTGGTGAAATTTGGATTGAAATCCGATGTGTGGTGTTCAAGTATATGAGCAAGTAAAGCTGTCAAATTTTCCACAAACAGAGAACTTGAAGCAAGCACATTTGGCATCATAACCCCACAGTAATAGAGAGTCTTTTGTTTTTCTTTAAATTGTACGGCCTATTTTCTCCTCAACAGTCCTATACCCTCAAAATGTGATTGCATAAGTTGCATGAGAACTTTTCAAACTGTGCAACTCCTATTGGAGGTGCTATTCGTATTGAAGTCAAGGTTAACAACGTCTGAAAAACCAAAGGGAAACAAAGCGTTCCATGTCAATGTGAGGAAGTGATGTAATTTCTGCTGCCCCAATTTCACTTTTGAACACAAATCTAGTAACTCCATTTGCTGATATCTCGAGAAATACATGTCCGATTGAAAGGGAATTTCACCACACTGAGTAGATTTAGTTCTTCTTTAGTTCTTCTTTCATATGTGAAAATTAATTTTTGCTTAAACTTCCCCTTGAATTCGATACATCCGGTCTGGCGGGCTTTCGGTCTCGCGGGCCCTCGGTCTTGCAGACCTTCGGTCTCGCGGACGGTGACAATCGTGGCGGTTGGTTAGAAAAGGTTTTACGGCTCTGATTCTAACCAGGGATTTGTAACGCCTGTCGACACCTCCCTCTTCTAAGCAAGTCGTGGGTGTATGTACAGTGCCAAGATACAGATTTCTGTAGAGTAGTATACCGTCAGCCGGTTTTAAGTTCAGGTCACACCCCATGACGTCATAATGAACACATCAGTTTGAGAGTAAATGTAAGGTCATTTCTATAGATGTAACAGGGGAGGCGCCCGTCGAGGGGGTTACAGTGATAAATGATTGGGTTCAATTATCTGTTCGACGCGAGAGCACGTTGAAGTTTTCGCTGCTTCGGGTCACATGTGCTATAAAGTGCCTCTGTCGGAGCATTTACCCCACCCCATGTTAAGCAGGTGTGGGTGACACCCCTGTGTTCTAATCTAAATTATGGCCTAACGTACAGAACAAAAAAGTCCGATTGTTTGTGGCTACATGGTTATAAAATTGTTTGAAATGGGTTAATTGACAATAGGCTAATGATTTACCCCATCCTTAAAAACGTTCTTTAACCAGAAACATCATTAAACATGAAAGTGGGGACTTTTATTTGTCTTTAAATCTTATGTCAACCAATCAAAAATACAGCTGCTTTAAAAGCTACATACAGGTGCAAGTCAGAAGTCTTCAAAACATTTTAGTGAAGCACACGTGTTTTGTTAATTGAGCTGTATATCATAATAGTCTCTACCTACAAACGGTAGGCTATCGACGCTCATCATCTACCCATCTAAACACCGATACGAGATTTATACCATATTTTCCAAAGTACTTTAAATAAAGCCGAACATTGTGGTGCATGCATGGTATCATTTTCTTTCCCGCGGGTGAATTAAAAATCGTCTGTGCTAACCGCCCACAGCCCCTGATCGAATAGGTTTGGGACGCAAGTCTTTTAAACTATAAGTGTGTATTGTTAAAGCAAAACAAACAATTTTTTTAAGAGTTATGGATTACCCACGTCTCCACTATCAGCAGGCTTTACATGTACACCTGTTCCTTAAGGCGACGTTAAGTATTTGGATCCAGTAACTATACCTTTGTTTACCGAAAGTTTTTTAAAGGATAGGGAATTAGCTCGAGGAGAGATTAAGAGAACAGGGTGCGGACTGCCTGAGAAAATAATTGCATTTTTATTGTTATCACTCTGCGCATTTTTTTCTTTCATTCAGAACGTGTTTTGTGTCCAGATGTGTCTGTCTCGGAGAAAGAAATTAATGATTTGACAAATTTTATTGGCCTGTTTTTGAAAGTTCGTTGTCTGCGCGGTTGAAAGTTTGATGTGTTCTCTGTTTTGTGAGTAGGTAGGTTAAATAAAGGTCTACTTGTTTTGTTGAAGTATCGAGGAATATAAGAGATATTTTATCAACATACCGTTGGATGTAAACATCGATATGCCAATTATGATACAGTAGCCTAATTGAAATAGATGTTGCTATAAAGCCAAAAGAACATATTTTTGAATATTGGTCGTAAGATCAAACCATATTTATATGGCAGAAATGTAATAAAGTGTAACCAGGGAGTTGCCAGCTCCCAGGTGTAACACATTGGTTAAAGGGGCAATGCAGTCACCCAAACCTGAAGTACGCTAGTGTAGTACACTGTCCTGTTTCATGATTGGCTCTTGATGGTCATGTGACAGTACTTTTTTCCTCAAATGTGAAAATTATTAGGAACTATTGCTTGGTTTATCCTGAATATGCAATATTAAAGTCCTAAAATATTATAAAAGATACTTTGAAGAGAAGTAAGTTAAAATTGTAATGTAGCCGTTTCTTCACAATAAGTTTGGGGCGATTGTTCTTGCTCTTTACCGTTACTCTCTTAAATTAATTCATTTCATTTCTAGTAAATAAATAATTATTTTTTCATAATACCGCTTCAGAATGTCATGGAAGGTGCGACCCCATCACAAACTGAAAACTGATGAGGTTCAGTTTGCTTGCGGTATGCGAATATTTTATCGTATGGTTAATAACTGATACTCACTTAAGGTTTCAAAAATTTGCCTTATTTGTACTAACATAAAAAATGCCCATCAGGCAACACGCAGAAGATTTTTGCTTTGGCATGAACCCACCTTTTAAAATGTGTTTCAAGAATCCAGTGAAATTAAATCATATTCTAAGTTGACAATGTTGTTAAGTGAAAGTGCAGACAGCCAATACACATTGGTATCCTAATTCATTAATGGTCTTGTCCAATAAAGCATATTTAGTGCCTGGCCTCAGTTAGTTCAAGAAACGCCGTCCTGTAGGAGGGGTAGGCCTACAGTATATGGGAGTCTAGCTGTTTGTATCTAAAAGTGGGTTTAGAGATTCTAAATGGTAACAATTACTTATACTCGGGTTTCATTCATTTTTTTAGTTGATGTTTAAATTATCTTTTTGTTTAATTCACGACAGCTTTTTCATTTTCTGAATTACACCATTACATCATGCACGTTTCCCTTCAATTATGATCACAATATAGTACATTTTCGGCAACGTTTCGGGGAAAATTGGTGTCGGATGGAGCAGTAACCATTGGGCATGGCTTTGCCATTCCACCGTAGTTAGGCAGCTGAGACGCACTGTTTAATCCGAAATTTCCGTGATTGGGTGTTGCAATCGTATTGTATTATATTCCTTGTTGGTACGTTAGAACTGAAAAATTAGTTTAGGAATTAGCAACTTGGGAAATTTCTTCTACTGGTTACTGGTAAGGGTACTGGTAAGATACGGTATACGTCACGAAAAACGTGTAAGGAAAAGGGAGAAATATTGGTATGATTTAGTCAATACATTTCCTCCATGTTTTTCCCAGTTCTCCAAGGAATTTATTAATTTGTTGGATCAAGCCAACCGTTTGACATAGACCTCGATAGACATCACATATCTTACTCACCGTATGCAGTTTATTTTCCTAAAGATCCCCCTCCTGCTTTTCTATGGGCATTTGTAAAACATGGACAGAGCCAAACAGGGCCAAACAGAGCCAAACAGGGCCAAACAGAGCCAAACAGACCTAAACAGGGCCAAACAGACCCAAACAGGGCCAAACAGACCCAAACAAAGCTAATAAGGCCAAACAGAGCCACTCAAGGCCAAACAGAGCCAAACAGGGCCAAAAAGAGCCAAACAGAGCCTAAGCCTATTTCGAGTTGTAAGTCTTAAGTATGACCAGGCCCAGGCTGGAAACTGGTCCTCTGACCTCCGAGTCTGAGTCTAAGGCTCTACCAACTAGACCACACACCTTGTACTAAAAGCATATAGAGAGATCGCCTATGTAAACAAGAAAAAACAGTAGTAAAACAGTATTACATGTATTTAATACCCTGTTCAAGTCAGAGAATGTCGTCCTCAGGTTGGCAAGACATAAGGATGCGTCCCCATCCCTCCAGAATTGACATCCCTGCGACAGACGCAGGGTTGTTGATTTTTTTTTAAAAAAAATAAATAAAAAAAAAACGGATTTTAATGATTTTAATCAGATTTTTTGACTTTTTTTTAATTTCTAAGAGTTATAATGTCACAAAATTTCCTGGATGCTAGTGTGTACTCTATAGCCTACAAAGATGAAGTTTTCAGCATGCAGGGCTATCATTTGCAAAACAAAAACCAAAAAAATGTATGGAAAAATGAAAATAAGTATAGCCCACTTTCCCAGTGTATGTATACAAGAAACATACAGAGTAACACAACATCCCTGGTTCATAATAATATGGGCACATGACCAAAGTACTGTGCTGTATGAAAATGTTGTGCATACAAAGGCAGTGATTTCAAATGTAGAAAAATTGGACAAAATAACTATATATTTACAAAAGAAAATGCTAGCTGAACAATGCACTCAATAGTATTGAGTACTGTATCTAGCTACAGGCATTCACAGTATGTTGAACTAGGGAGTCTAAACAATTACTGGTTGAAAGAGGGAACTGGTACTCCTTGCTACTAAACTCATTGTACAATGGTTTCATAGCAGATGAACTGGCAATTGATTACTGTACACTATGTTGAACTTAATGGTGTACTGTAACAATGTACACTGTACATTAATTATTTAATCAGTCCATCTATCAATTCTCAATAGTACTTCGACTTAATAGTAGATCTCATTGGGCATGATATGGGTCCTGATATCAGGGTTGGTAAAATGCAAAAATAATTGAATTCCATGCCTGGTTCATAGAGTAAAAATTTCATAAGCATCTTGTCTTTGAACCACCCCAAAATACGACCCTACAACACACACTGTAGTACATGCAGTAATATTACTAAAATATCTGATATTTCCAACTTGTGGCAAGGACAGTTGGGATACTGTCCAATGCTTACATTTTTATATGAGGGTCCTACTGTCCTCAACCAACTTCTTTAAAAAGGCTCACATGTGATCACTACGAATTTGGTTGATTTTTTTCAACAGGTCTCACTTGAACTGTAATACTGTATCGACAGTCAATGAAGTCAATACTAATGCATCTCTTACTAGGGGTGTACATTGTGTTTCATCATTCTAAACTGTGTCTTTTGTTAAAATTAGTTGAATTCAGTAAGTAAACCAACCAAAAACAACTTTTTCTGACTATAAATAAAATTTTTCCAATGAAGTGATTTAAATCAATGATTTTTTTGAATAAAATCATTTGATTAAAATCGAGATTTAAATCAGTGATTTTAATCAGGGCCAAACAGGGCCAAACTACCCTGGACAGATGTTGTACCAAAATGTACAGAACGAATTTTCATATTATATATACGAAACCCATGAAAGACAGAAACTGGTGATTCAACACGGCAACAACTACAGTATCTCTACAGCAGTTTTAAACTTAATTTTTGTTCTGTTTGGGTCTGTTTGGTTCTGTCCATGTTTTACAGATTTGAAGGGAACCATTTGTAAAACATGGACAGCATGGCAATCAGTTAATGTAAGTTATGGGTGTAGTTTAAATATGATGTGAGAATTCGTACTTGACATAGTTTGGCCCTGTTTGGCCCTGTTTGGCTCTGTTTGGCCCTGTTTGGCCCTGTTTGGCTCTGTTTGGCTCTGTTTGGCTTTGTCCATGTTTTACAAATGCCCCTTTTCTATAACTACACAACTTATAAAGAAATCAGTCAATGTCTCCAAAAGTGTGACGGTCGATTATACTTTTCCAACAGATTTTGTAAATAATGTTTAATCTTTAAAAGGTTATCATTCACAGACACGGAAGGGACGGGAACAAGAAAAAGGAGGTGCGACGGAACTGAAGAAACATGGGAACTGAGTGCCAAAAATGCTATTTAAAACCAGCGCCACCTTCAGGTTGGCGCGAAGCGTACAAGTAGAGGGTTTTCTTTACAAATACCCAGGTGGTTGATAACCGCAATTCCCGAGTGTTCAGGCAAAGCTGCACCAGGGAGGTGTTAGGACCTAACACCTCCCCTGGCTGCACTTTGCATATATTGAAGGCTAAACAAACCTTTAGCCCCCTCATGTTCGATATTTCGGGGGCTGAATTCCCAAGTTCCCCACGGTTGCGCCACAACTGAGAAAAAGAAAAGGAAAACTGAAGGAATGCGTTCGCCATTTTGCAGCCCCCTCCAAATCATGGCAAGTTTAAAAGATAAGCACAATGTTTGCAGTTACCCTGCGGATGATTAATTTTTCGACGGTAAACTTTTCCGTTTCTTCAACGAATTTTAGGTATCTTAGTTACTGATTTAACTAGAAAAATTCGACCAGCTATGGAGAATTATTTGCTTGTAAACCACACGAAGTAAGAAAACTCAGAGTCAGACTCCATGAAATGACATTTTTAAATAGTGTTACATTCAGTTCTCTTTTTCAATTAAAATGGAAATTAAATAATGACAACACAAAATCATTCTTCTCTATGACAAATTTTTGGGAGGAATTTTTTCCACTTTTGCATTAACTGTGGAAAGAAATTAGAATACCGTTACTGAATGTGTCATGTGACGTCATCAAATATTTTATTGTGAATGACAAGTACTGGTGGCCGACGGTGCCGCCGATGGCTTCTTAAATAGCCAGACAACGCGTCTACGCGGTGCTGCTACCGCTGCTCTTCTGTGAGTAGGACGATTTCCCATGTGATGTCAAATAGATGGCAAATTATCACAAATAAACCATAAATATCCTTCACGGCCATTTGTCACCATTTAACCTTCTACCAGTACCTCGATTTTCTGCGAGAGCTAAACCCATTGCCATAATTCACCCTTATAAATTCTCCTGACAACCCGGCGACTGCTAATGTCTCCATGGCGCAATTGGCCTGTACAAAATGTGAAATTGATGAGCTTTCGAGAAAGCTCTGCAGGTCAACAAATGGCCCATCATCAAGTAACAAACTTCAAATTTTTTTTTTCTCATTTTTAAGCGAAAGATTGAAAAATTTTTATTTCTCATAAAAATTACACCCTGAAAAAGTTTGTTGATATCAACTGAGAGTTGATATTTCGGCATGTGATCTACACTTGATTAAGCACAACGCCTCGAGTAAAACACTTTTATTTCTAACATATAATGACAAGGTTTCCCTATGCTTCCACGGGCGCCACTAACCGACAAGCGATTAGCAAAGTTGGTGTTTTGGGAATACTTCCAGCGAAGTTTATTGACATGAAAACGTTCCCTAGTTCATCGTAACTTCTGTAAATTGCATTGTATGCAGTCTTCTTGTTCATAGCATGCTGAGCTATACCGTTGTCTGGCGACCATTTTACTCGTGGAAGTTTCGTGATAAACGGAATATCTAACCAGCTGAAACGGATGTTACAGGAGTTATGTGACGGAACTGAAAAGTATGTGTAGCTGGTTCGTCACAGCTCGATTCCCCCGTAGAAAGGAGCCGAAGGACGAATTGAATATCCTCCTCTGGTTATGATCATGTAGGCCTATCTCTTAATTACGCATGACATCCCAAAAATTTGCATATTGAGCTCATGTTTGTTACATTAATGATTAATTGCAAATCAGAAATATAAAGTGGTCAATTTTTAAAAAATGGCTATTTTCTTGCTGGTTTTTAATACTTACTCCTTACAACAATTACCGATTTTTTTTTTCATTTTCGTGTCACAAGATCTTTGAGAATTAAAATCAGGTTCAGCATAAGTATACACAAATTAAAATAAGAGTAAAATTGTATTCCTTTCGGCACTTTCTGTCAATTAAACATATTTAGAAAACTGCACATAAGAGCTATGAAAGGGCCAGCCTGCTGATGTTCCGAAAGGGGAAGAGGTCAGGGGGAAAATGTGCAGCCACCCCCAATTTGTATTAGTCTATTAAGTCTACCCTTTTCCCATGAATGGCTCTTGAAAATATTTTATATCTACACCTACTAAACTGGGAGATTTATTCACGAGTAAGTACTGTTGTTTGGATATGCAAAACTTATGTTTCTTATTAACATAAGAGGTACTTGGAAGAGAAATAAGAAGAAAAGTAGTGAGGATTAGTTGTCGTTTCAAAATAAGTTTAGGAAGGCTGGTCTTGTCCTTTAAGGTCAACAACTACATTGTGAGTTAAATAAAGTTGGTTTTACGCCTAAACGTATAACTTTCTGGTTGAGGCACCGATAATCATTTTACTAGTTATGGAAAACTGGATCGTTTGTAAAAAAAAAAATACCACTTACTTAACACGAACGTGTTAATGGCTAAACTTTTTTTTGCAATAAAGGTAGGCCTATAGGGTTCATTGCTTAATTAAAGCTTTAAAGCGTTATTTGTAAGACAATTAACATGTTGAAGTGTAGTTGATGTGAACAAATGGATGCGTTAATCCCATGCTTAATTCCATGCTTAATCCAATGCTTTAAAGGGCTCATTGAGTTTATATCGATAACTTAATGGGAGTCTCAAAGGGCCACTACCATATAACAAGGCTTAAAGTTAGCATAACAAGTCCAGTTTCAAGTCACAGAACGCGTTAAAATTTTGAATTTATCAATGTCCTGACTTGTAACGGTTTCGTACATAACCTGAAAAAGTGTATGGTCACAAATTTTGAAAACCGACTTTAACCGTTCAGTACTCACTCATAAAACAGTTATTTGTGAGAAGGGTATGGGGATTGTCTAAGATTGACCATTTGTCATTGTTATGTGAAGAAAACTTGACAGGTTTGGAAAAATTTGTTGAATTTCATGAACCAACTCAATGAGCCGCTTTCATACTACCTGACGTCAAAAACATTTGCACTTCAACGTGTTAATTGTTATTTAACTCGTTAGTGTGTAAATTAATTAACAAACTCTATACCGTCGTGGCACCACATAAGCACTATATTAACACGTTTAAAGAGCCTTTTGGTACGGGGATACCTAAATTCTCAATTGGCTCAGCTCTTTGATTGACAGCTAATTCAAACAATGCAAAGTACCAAAGCTTATATTACACAGCATGAACTGTGGTGAGAGTGTTTCGATTATATAAATTGAGTTTCTCTATACTCATCCTGAAGCAATAAACTGAGATTGTGTCTGGATGAGGATGAATTTCAGACAATTGTGGGAGGGGCTTCAGTAAGAAGGTTAGGAGAATTGGTACTGTTTGAGGTGAGAGAACTGGGCCTTTAAGTGTTAATTAAGTGTTATTTTAAAAGTGTACCAATAATCCATTTCATATGAGGCTGAGGCTGAGGATGAGGCATATGAGGCTGAAGAAGATATTCACCGGCTCGCCCAATCACTTTGTTGAGGGTCAGGCATACATTCAACCAGGCAGCCAGGGAGCTGCATTAGAAAAAATATGTAACTAAAGCGATGTCGTGCTCCCCTATCACAGACTGCGGATGATCGGCGAGGTCCACATAGTCCATTAAGAGACACACTGACGTCACGGAAACAATCTCTATTGAAGCTAGAACAGTTTGAGGATGATCGGCTATAATATTTAGTATGGCACGTAACTGACATATTTTGTTTCATTATTCATTATAATATATAATTACTCAATTGGACATTTTATGATTTATGAGGAGAAAAATTAATAAGTAGTTACGCGCACCGGTTATGTCAGTCACCCAACTTTGTGTGTGCGTGACGGTGGTGGTAGGATGGCTTTAAAGCCACCGTGCGAACAACCCCACACTGTCACGTGTTAGTGAAAAACTAAATAAGTTCATGCTGCATTTGCCCAAAGCAAAAAACTTTAGATTCTTCCCTATCTCTATGCTTAAATTTCAAGAGCACTCACTTCAAACTTATCTTAAAGCAACGGCTATATCTCACAATTTTCTTCTTATTTCCCTTAAAAGTATCTTCCATAATATTTTTGGACTTCAATTTTGCATATTCAGAGAAACCCAAGCAGTTATTCCTCGTAATTTAACGAAAAAAATATTTTTCAGTTCAGTTCAGTTCAGTTCAGTATGACTTTATTCCAATCTCTTACCATAATATAAAATACGTAACAACATTCAGAGAGTGGTAAAGGTAACGAAATTACAGTATGTAAGGATTATCATGGTTGAACACACCATAAAATAATTACTTTTCGTAACAAAACAAGGTAAGATACTGAGGAGTGGCAACTAAAAGCTCCTAGGAGCTTGTGGGTGTTGACACCCTTTAAAAACAAACAGAATACGCGACAAAAGGGAAGAAAAGCACAAAAACACGGAAGTTCAAAGACGGAAGTTCAAATGTAGTTTGCAATGAAATGAACTTTAAGCTGCTTTTTAAATGCATATGGTGTTTTACCGTTAGTAACTTCCAAGGGGAGAGAATTCCATAGTTTTGCACATATAAATAGAAGACCAAATTGAGATGACCGTAGTCTACAAAGGGGAGTGATAAACTGATTTGAAGCACGACAAGGGTAAGGGTAATGGCTACTAGGGAACTGAAAATGAGTACTAAATATTACGGGGTTCTGTTATGTAGTCAGTCAAAAATAAACAACTCGATATGATACCGATTTAAATCATAAATATTAAGAAGGTTAAGACTAACGAAAAGAGGTGCAGTATGATGACGATAGTCTACATTACATATACATCTAATGACCCTTTTTGTAAAATAAAGAGAGGTTCAATTCTGGTAGCATACGTGCTCCCCCAAATGATAATACAATAAGTGAGATAAGGGAGTATAAGGGTATTATACAAGGAAACCAAAATTTCCCTAGGAAGAAGTTGTCACATGACTCTCGAGAGCCAATCATGAAACTGTGTGCTTTACACTTCTTCCACTTAAGTGATAGTCTTTCCCCTTGACTCAACGTTTTTCTCATGTTGCAGAGAATCTTTAGTTTGTTCAATCCTCATGATCAGTCTTATGAAGTCATATATATTTCTTAATGAGAAAGTTTAACGTCAGGTCAGGTCTGCAGGCTACCCTAGACCCGTTTTATAGACGAATCCGATCAGCGCTTTTGTTAAGTGAATGCAGGCAGCCATTAGTAGGGTCCATCAACCCTAAATCGTCATTTACTGTCTACTACATGAGTTTTAAGCCCTCATATTCAGTGTGAAATTGAAGGAATTAAGATACAGTTTAGTGTAAAACTATCCATGATACAGGTAAGCAAAGAACTTGAAAGATATGATGGACACCAGTTATGGGAGACTGAAATCAGACCATTACTTGCTGTCCGGATTCGTCTATAGACCAGTGGCGTAGCCACGGGGGGACCTGGGGGACCTAGCCCCTCCCCCCAGATTTTCTTCATGCCCCCAGATTTTTTGCGTCCTGATAAAGTTATTGAAAAAATAAAATTTTTGAACGGAAATAAACTTTGAAGCATTTCCTTCAAAACAGTAAATAAATAAAATGTGTAAAAATTAAAAAAAACATGGATGAATGTGTGTAAAACACATTTTGTGCGCACGCATGAAATCAAGTAATAACTTCAAAATGCCTACTTTCACGAAATTAGATACCGTTTGTGATCTGCACTGTCGTTTATTGCATTTCACTTCAAAGATGAAACGAAAGTCTCGACGACAAACTTTAATGTGACTTTGTTAGGTTAAGACCCTTTCTGCCTTTCGGATGGCTGATTGATTTACTGATAATAAGGCAATCGTACACTGGAGACCACTCTTACACAACCATTCCTATACTTTATCATACACAAAATATGCCGTAAGCAGGTAAGGGTAAGGAACTGCCTTCGGATAATTCTTCCCTTCCATCCTTAACAAGTATAGGCCTATGTCGTGCCTCACTCCTGCCCATGACAAGTGCCACTGTAGGACGATTTTTTTTTCGACAAGTCCTCTTTTTACTAGTTGGCACTGACGTCCGGGGGATTTGTAAAATGTCCACAAGGTCCGGATTTCAAGTGTTTCGCACATGATCCATACTTCTGCTTTGCGGTTCAATTATTTTGAGAGATTTATTCGTAGTATTTTAATTTTGACTACGTAATGTACCGATGAACAAATACTGCACCATTTTGCACATTGTTTCTGTGGTAGTATGTATGTCTCTTGTAAAATCTCTACAAAAACTAAAAATATTTTGATATTTTTCATGCTCCCCAAAAAGGGAAAATCCTAAAACTTACGCCTATAATCAGTTCAAAGTTTTGCCAAACATAGCACCATTTTGCATCTAGGAAATCTAACGCAAAGAAAGTTTCTCAGAGGGGGACACAACTACTTTTGGTTTTCCTGTTAAAAGGTACTGCCATAGGTAAGCTGAAATCCATTCAAATATTGCCGCATTTGCGGCTGGGTACATCCAGTTTAAAACACATGGGAAGTGCCGTTTCCGGCCATCTGGAGGGGTTTTAAAGCCCAAAATTTTCTTGTACGCTCCGCGCCAACTGATGGTGGCGCTCCGCTTAGGTTCAAATATTGCCGCATTTGCGATTTACGTCCTTCTGAAGTTTACAATTTTTCCCAAGGGAAAGAGAGATACCGATTCTCTTTAGTCTCATCCTCCAGGCCACAGATCAGAAGTGCCCAGTTTTGGGGTCCCTAAAAAGTGTATGTATTACCATTTTTCATAGATTGATTTTTTATTCTCATTATTTGAGAAGTCGCAGACATGAGATTCGTATTTCAAGGGTAAGCTGAAATCCATTCAAATATTGCCGCATTTGCGGCTGGGTACATCCAGCTTAAAACACATGGGAAGTGCCGTTTCCGGCCATCTGGAGGGGTTTTAAAGCCCAAAATTTTCTTGGACGCTCCGCGCCAACTGATGGTGTCGCTCCGTTAGATAGTCTTGCCGTGCCTGACCCTCGGAGGTACCAGGCCCTCCACTTGTTACCTAGCCCCCCTCCCCCCCTCCCCCCCCCCCCAAAAAAAAAAAAAATCCCATCCTGGCTACGCCACTGCTATAGACCACTGTCTTTTACCACGCAAAAAGATAGTAAAAAAGATTCGCTGGTTATCCACAAGTTCTACCATTGGGAGTAAGCGCCATGCATGGACATTCTAGTGAAAATTGGTTCAGACATGTCGTCCTACTTTCAGGCCCACTGTTCCAAGAACGAGAGAGAACGAAACCAGGCCGGACATTGACACTGGACAGGTGTGATTGGTCTACTGCAGCCTCACGGACGTAGCTTGCGCAGCGGCACCTTTTGGTTTTCGAGCAATTTCTGTCTCTATTTAGTAAAAGACTGAACGCAAAACTTCGTCCAATAGGTCAGAGAACCTTATGCCACGCGAAATACAGCATGCGCACGGTAATACCGATGGCGTTCTTTAATTGTACTGGAAAACTTTTTCAAAACATCAATCTACTTACGATGTAAAGCGACATCGTGTTCACACGTATGAACCATTACGCATACCTATTGCTATACTGTACACGTTCTTCGAATCCATAACAAAGTACGGTAATTAGTCAATCAGAGAGGTATACTGGGTGTACATAACTAGTTTAGTAAACACTTCTGATCAAAGTGCAATAATAATGCGATCACTTGTGACCTAATTGTTTATAATTTTAAGCAACCCATCGTGCCCCAGAGTTTGCAAACAGGAGAATAGTTTGATTGACGAATTAATTAAATACTTCATTCGACACCCTTTCGTTGGCTTTTATCTCTTGTTTTAATGTCGTTGTCAGGGGCAACCAGGCCACAGCTGCATGGACCACTGGAGAAGGGGTGTGAAAATGAATACAGAAAGTAATTTGGGTAAAATTAAATGAACCTTTTTGTCATTACACATGGCTGCAAAGTTCCTAACACAGTTGCACGCAATAAATTTAATTATAGTGTCGAACTGCTTAGCCGTTTGATCTTCGATATCCTCTTAACGAGTTCTTTGTAAGATTATGAGGTCCCTTGGAGGTTGTTACCCTTTATAATTACAGTAATTGGTAACTCGAAATAGTCATTACGACTTTCCTAAATGTACATCGGTAATTACGTTATTGACAAAATTCAGTTAAAGAGGCAGTGATCGTATGATGGCGGAATGAGACTCATTAAATTATACTCATCTGCACTGGAAATATAGTTAATAAAAGAGTGAGCACCTAGGCTGTATGTTGTTCGTACAGATGTAAAAAATGATTCCAACGAAAACTGAGCTCTAGAATACTCGCAACTTTTATAATTTCTTACACAGTTAAAAGCAAACTTTGCATTTGTTTTACGGAAAAGAAAAATTTAAACCAATATTGTTTGACACAGAAGTGAGATCATCCAAAAAATTAAGTGGAACATGGTAGTCTTTTATCGACTTAAGTTTCTCACAGTTAGAAATTCAGTTATTCGTTCAATAATTTGTTTACCAAAGTTTCAAAAATTCAAATAATGCAATTACCCTTCTGCTGCATGATATTTAAAGAGATGAAACTATTGATAATGTTTATTGGTGAAATTCAACTGTGTAATAATGATTAAAGGTATTTTCATTTTATATCATGTTGTTACGTTTTAAAGACAGTTATTTATCTTTCCAAAAAAAATCAATGCTCCCAATCTGCTTACTCCTAGCCCCTCTCAGAGCTGTCTTAAACTAATCCTCACCCAGAAACAATCCTAGTGTACTGCTTCAGGGTATCATACCCTGGTGAACACATAAGACCCGATGTGTAAAAAGAACACTCTAGGTGCATGTTGTGTGATATCAGCTACTCCATTTTGAATTTGATTCCAATCCTAGAACTGTGCCAATTAAGAATTTTGGTAAACCCTGGACAAAATTGTCGTTTGGGGCAACGAGTGACTGCCTTTAAACGCAATATTTTCCTTTAAAAGGGCTCATTAAGTTAATATCAATAAGTAAATGAAAGTGTTTAAGAGAAATACCAGAAGAAAATGCTTATAATTAGCGTTATTAGTCAAGTTTTATATCCAATAGTTACGGAAACTGTAATAATTTTGAATTTATGGTGTCCTGATTTGTAACGGTTTTGTGTGTAATTTGAAAAAGAGTCAAGTCACGAATTTCTAAAAACCGAATTGAGCCATTAACTACTCACTCATTAGTTGTATGGATATGGGGATTATCTTAGTTTGGCCATTTGTCATTGTTATGTGGAGAAAACTAAACAGCTTTGGGGAAAAATTTGGTGAATTTCATAAACCAACTCAATAAGCCGCTTTAATCGAATTCTTGCAAGTCATTATACCGACATTTCAATGTATCGGTTCAAACCCCTGGAAGCCGGTATCCCTATATCAATGTTAACGACACCGTTTATCAGACTATAAGTTGTAAGGTATGTCAAGGGCAGAGTCAGGGTATTTTGATAAAGAGACAGAGCATAAGTTGAGTGATCCCTTTTCTTATTTTCCCTTTCTTTTCCTTGCTCTTTTCACATTTTCTTGCTAATATAGGGGGCGGTTGCCCCCCTATATACCCCCTGACTTCGCCCTACCTTATGTCAACATCAGTGATACCATTATCCTATGTAGTAACTAATAATGACTATTATCGGGAGCCGGGATTCGGGCTGCCGGGAGTAATTGAGGAGAAATGAGTGTATTTTCCTCAAATTATCAAACTATCCATTTCCTGCTTTAATTCGCTCTTTAACTTCTAACCTCTTCCATGCCGGGCCTTTGTAAAGGTTTTGTTAACTTGTTTTCGCTAGGTTGTTTTTAACATTCTTGTCAAAAGCTTCCCATAATTAACGTCATAATAGCTACGACTTTAACCATTTTTTGCCAGATCTATTCAATTCTCATTCTAATCGCATTAATCCAACAGTGGAAGTGCTAACGGAGACAATCAAATTCTCGAAACAGAGATAGCATAACCAAAACGTATCCTCAAGAAACGATTCCGTTATAAATCGACTGTGATTAAATTTCGCTGTTGCAACAGTGTCAAATAAATCAATTTTGCACTCCCAGCGACAGAAAAGGAATTAATTTCCAACAGGCGGAGTAAAAAATGACGTTAGCTATAAGCGTCCATAAAATATACAAGAAAGGGGTCAAACCGTTAAACTTCAAACGAAAGTGAGTAAATTGCGTGCTCCGTCCCTTCAAAGCTTCAAAGCTGGCATCACTTTCTCCTTTAAAACTGCAGTTAGATGCTAGACATTTGTGAGAAAACTGTTTTTTTTTTCACTACGCAGGACATATTTTTTCATTTTGATAATTGTTTATTCATAGGGTTCATTTTCATCAGGAGAACGTCCAAAAAGATGGGAAGGTTGGAGGTCAATGACCTGCAGACGGGACAAACGGTAGAATGCAGTTATAGGTCTATGGATTACAATCAAAGATATCCTAATTATTCATTGCAGGGAATATTTTCTCGTTCAAATAAATGTAATTATATGTGACATGTGGTGAGATGAAAATGACAACTTTGGATACTCAATACAAAATACTTCAAAAACGTAGAAAAGAGTAAAAAAAATTGCCAAAATGTGACCATTTTGCAGGCCGTGCAATTTCTTTCTTTTTCTTTTTTGAATCATATAAACATGGGTTCCGTCTGCAAATTTGTAATGATTAGCCATCAGCTCAATTGGCAAATTTGTAATGTCGATATATAAGGCTAATTTTATCCTTTGCAAAGATATTTTAAAAAATTATTCTAACATGGCGCGTATGTATGTATCATATGGAAGTTAACATGGTGTCAGTGAAAACATCAATTTCACGGTATATACTTCATGTAAGCCAGCTTCAAACTGAAGTGAATAGACACCTAATAATCCTTTTCAATCCAGGCTATTCAGTCTATTCATCTACATTCAGTCGTCTATTCACCTCAGTGTCAGTTTTAGTTTCAGTTCCTTTCATGAAGTATAATTTCAGGTAGCCTTACATGAAGAATCTCCCAATTTCACACAACGAATTGTATATGCAAAGAGTAAAATTAAAAGATGACATGGTTTAAACAGGGAGTTGGTTTAAAACAATAACGACACTTAGCATCATATCTTTTGTATAGGGAATAAGTTTCTTCATATAGAGTATGGAAAGCAATATTGAAGTTATTCCGAAATATTATTTTTTGTGGGGAAATTTTATGGTCCTTAATGTCAGTAAAATCATCCCTGTTTGATGACATTATCACCTACCTTAAAGGGGAAATACCGTCGTCTCAACCTGAAGTAGTGCCCTGCCTTATGATTGACTCTTAAGAGTCATGTGACTATATATTTCGTCCTCAAATGTGAAATTCACAGGGAGATTAGTTTAGCTTGAATATGGAATATTGAAGTCCTGAAATATTACGGAAGGAGAGAAATATAAGAAAACTGTGATATTTATAAGCCGTTGCTTCAAAATAAGTTTGGGGACTGTTCTTGAACTTTAAATGATTGGTTCCTTTTAGTGTAATGTAGGCTGAATAAAATTATTCCGTTGACTCTATAAAAGCTGTTGAGGAAGGGTTGCGTGGATTGCTTTTGTCATGAAGACGTCTGCACCCCAACATTCAGCTGCAGACGAACTCTCAACGAACACGTGACTATTATTTGATTATGTTAACAAATTAAACATTCTTAACAATTCACAGGTTGCAGCGATTAGCCTACTACTGATTTAATTAAACACAGCTCATATTCTTCTTCTTTTTTTTTTTCATTCGACACTGCTTTTTGTTAAGTATACAACAAAGTTCAATTAAAATGCAAAATCCTCTGAGGGAGACTTCAAGTTAAAAGTCTCTTATAATTTGAAGTATGATGGTTTCTTGCTTCCAGGATGAAAGTAGCAAGTCGCTACGATAAACATCACGAATTAAATTGAGATAAATTGAAAGCAGCGGGGAGGGTGTTCAGCTTATAAGCGACGGAGGGTTATTTAGTAATAGGGCAAGAAAATCTAGTTCAAAAGAAGGAAAAAGTTTTACAAGATGGTCATTCAACAGGAGACTTTTCAAAGAGGATTAGAAGGGTGTTGATGATTGGTCCCCCGGGGAGCTCGCGACCGAATATCCTTTGAGGAACCGTCCTTTTTGTTATTTGGTACTATTAGATAGATTAGTCTCAACGGCAAGCTTTCGGCGAAGGAGGGGGTAAAATTGCTACATTGTTGCCGATGCAAGGAGGAATTTGAAACTCTCGGTGTAAAATTGTCGAAGGTGCCGCGTGAGGCAACGCAATAAATTCTCTCGATTAGATGCTGAATGCTAGGTATTAGTTATTAATACTTGAACTTTGCCTATACCTTGGCCTTTGACATGTACCAATTGACATTAAAAGAACGAAGCCTTAAACTCGAAGTGCAGTTAGCGACTGTTGACCTGGGTATAACTCTTCTAGCCTGTTTTCAGTCGTTTGTGGTTTCTGCACTTCAGCTTGGAAGCATTTCTATTGAATAAAATGCTTCGTATTTATGGCATCATTTTAAATACGAGGACTCTGTCTTCACTTTCCCCTAAATATCCTTTGTAATCTATACAAAATGTCACCCCCTCCTCTGCTACTTACGCACACACAAACTAATACTAAAGTATAGCTTACGGGCGTTTCCAGTAAGCCATGTTTGCATATGAAGTAGGGACCGGCAAAATACCTGTATGAAGTGTAGCGAGTATCTTCATCAACAAATTGTATATTTGTAATAGAAATGTGTCACTTCCTACGTCAAACCTGTCTCTAAATTGACACGTGGGGGGACCGTGACAAACTAAGTCCGAAGTTCTCTGATCTGGCATTTGAACCAGGGAGTTGTAGGATCAGACAACTCCCCTTTTGAATTCATGCTGGCTAGCCTGCTTAGCGCCCCTGCTGCTGTCACCCCCTCCTCTGCGACTGTCGCCCATCAGTTAGTAGTTTTTCGTATCGATTATCTGAACGTCGCCGGGAAAAAATTTCGTCAGCTCCAAACCGTACCGGTACCGGGGGCTTGCTGTGGGCCGGTGACTAAATTAAATCACAGAAACATATTACCGTGTGTTGTTAATCCCACTAACTTCAGCACAATCTTTCATCTTTCAGCTGTTATTAAATTAGCCCCCATTCATAGCATTAAGTTAACTTCTACTATCTCGACTTGAACCAATTGGTTGAAAACTGGGTTGTAAAACTCCATAACTGTCTGCTACCTTAATAGATTAGTATCTGGAACGTTTTTTACCATTTGTACCGTCTGTCTTTAGTTCATTGTTTTGTTTTGTTTATTAACTAAAACAAGACCAAAATTTCCGTTGAATAATTATGTAGACAGTCAGTTGTTTTTATTTGCCTGCTAAAAACATAACTAAACTTCTCACAAAAGTCTCATTAAAAGTTCTCATTTTAAATTTTGTAATTGACAATGAAGTGTGGGCGAAACCGTACATTGGAGAGCGCCCTCTGCAAAAAAATCCACATCATTCTCCCCCTTGTAACCTTGTCGAAGAGTGACCAAATAATTTAAGTGCTTGTGATTGAAAGATACAAATATCAGCGAGCAAAACAAACAGCAATGAAATTCATATTAAATTCTATAAGACCTTCGGTTCCTAAAACGAAAACGAGTAAAAGAGAGACCAGTCGGGGGCCGAGACGTAGTCGCAAGATATACGCTTCTTCGTAAGTGTTTTGGTATCTGTAAGCGGCGACATGAAACGGAGCAAAGGAGTCCTCTGCTTTGTCCTAATTTCATCCCTGTCTTCTCACGCTGCCCAAGGGGTGAACTCCCGTCTAACTATGTTAGCAATGGTGAGTACAATTCGCTGCGCAGCGGGCGCCCCAGAGGGGGGCGCGCCGCTTTCCTTTTGAAGAGCAAGATAAGCTATCATTTGAAAGTGGCTACACTAACAGACTTGCGAACTTGAGCCGCGATGTAACTGACTGAGAGGATCGTCAGCAGACTATAAAAAACGTCTTGAATGTGTCAACTTCGAGTTTTTGAGGTTCATTCATTCAGAACATGTTTTCATTCAGGCTTGTTATGAAAATATTACTTTCCTGTGTCAGTCATAGATGCATTCAATATCAGGGTGATAAATTTCGACTCAAAATATTGAACAATTAAAGTGTTGTTTATTTTCATGCCTATAGATTTGCTAATTGGATTAAATGTGTGGCAATTGAAATATAAATATTTAAATGTTCGTTGCTAATTAAAGAAGCAAATAGTTGATTAAAATTTTTTCAGTGGAATCAGAATAAAAGCATTCATGTAATATTGATTGATAAATATTGCATCTATAAACACATTACCCTATGTGTAATTGTTCCAAATGCAAAGTATTTAAAGTTACCAAATATGTATAAGTTGATTCACATTTGCACTCTACCTGTATTCAACAAGTTTAAAAAGAATTTAGCCTTTTATTTGTGTCACTTCGTTAAAGTGAACCAAATTAGTTCATTTTAAGTCTAATCTAGAAAATTCTGCATTACATTTAATCGTCAAATATTTGGATTCCCGTCCGTTCCATCTCTTTAAAATTGCTTTTGCAACTTCTTTTGCAAAACCCAGTATGACAATATGTTTTGAAATGTTTTTAAATGTTGAAATGTGTAGAAAACGATATTCTGTCCAATAAGTTGGTTCCTTTCGTGTATATCAATTAAAAGAATCAGTAAGTCAGGCGAGGTTTTACGGCTCATACAAATAAATGACAATATACACGCCACTATGTACAACGTGTTACAAAACAATACACGGACAAGGGATGTTCGACAGTGACATTCATGCTACCGGAGTCTCAGATACCACAAAGGCCCGCTTTCGCGATCACGGATACTCCTGCATAGTATCCGCACCCGCACCTTATCCCCATTCCTCTGTAACTGTTATTGACTGTGTTCACTGACGTCACAAATCCTGCCCTTTTGACGAGCAAAAATAGTATAGTGTGCGTTTATCTAGTTGAGAAAGAGCCGACGACCGACGTGACCATCATGATGGCCGCTGAGTTTTTGCCCGGCATTGGGCGTGGGTAACCAATTACAACGTCACGTGAAAGCGCTCTATTAGTAAAAGCCCATTAGTGTGTTACCCTTCTGAAATTTGCTGCTGTATATCGAAACAAACAAATTCAAGGTTAGGCGCGGATCCAGACATTTCAAAAAGAGGCAAAAAGAGAGAAAACGGGGGTGTGAGGGACTTGTACTGCTAATTTCCCCGTATGTTTTATTGTTGATGTGGCGAAAAGGGAGGACTGAAGTCGTAAAAGCCCCCCCTTTGGATCCGCGCCTGAAGGTAGTGTGAAATGTCAACAGAATGTCAACAGAATAACGTGACTTCACTTGGCAGCTATGGTGTGAAACTTTTCTAACGAATAATCTGTTGGAACTATTTCAGAGTTTCAGTTCTCAAGATCTTCAAAGTTCGAATGTTTCAAAAACAACTTGGTATTACTAAATGCGGAGTGTTGTACAGTTCTTTTGTTAACCCTATACTAATTATCTCTTAATTTCTAATCAGATAGTTTATGGTTTGGTAATTTATCCTGCTGATTTTTAAGGACACAAATCAAACTTACAAAATAAACCTTTCAGGACAAATTTATGTTACAACTGTCCTTGGAATCAAGACTGCAAAAACAAAGGAAAACATTAGCCGTGATGACATCACAAGATTTGCACATTAAGCTCATATTTATGAATGAATAAGTGCAAATTAGAAATTGATTCTTAAAATGGTAAATTTTTGACGGATTTTGATGGGAATTGCGGCTTTCTTGGTTGTTAATGTTTTTCACATCCGATACCAAATTTTGCAACTTTCCTGTCACAAGACCTTCATATAAAGTACATGCTATGGTAATTTAAAGTTTATGGTCACAAGTAAAACACGTATTATGGTAATTTAAAGTTGAACGTCTGGTAACATGAAAATGATGAAGTTGGATATTTGATGCAGAAAGTGTTAAAAACCTTCAAGATAGCTACAATTACCATCACAATCCGTCAAAAATGACTACTTTAAGCGATATATTCATATATTCTGATTCGCACTAAGTCATGCCTAACCACAATTACACAAAATATGCAAATCATGTGATGTTAAAAGAGAGACATGCCGTATATGGCAAATGTAATACTTCGCCGTTTTTCCTTGCTAAATATCACGGACACTTGTGACATTGCTATGTACTTACCAAATCGTAAACTGTCTAATGAGTAATTAGACGATAGGGTTACAAAAGAAAAAGCAATAGGGTACTGTGCAATACTTTACATCATAATTTTTCATAGCTTGTTACTCCTGAGACATTCAAACATTAAAGGTATAGCCTATAAAGTTATGTTTATCTGAAGGACCGTCGAAAACCGTAAAACGCAATTTACCCTTGGAGGTTTTCTCTTCGGGACATTTTGCTGGTATATCACTATTACTTTTAAAAGTAAAGCACAGTGCATTAAAGATGGAGTGTCGTCATGAAAAAAAATTGAAAACGAAAGCCTTCTGTGACCGTTTCACGGATTACGCCACGACTACGTGACTTCATTATTAACATCTGTAATATTCATGATTCACATATTAATTATAAAGTCACGTGGCCGTTGCGTAATCCGTGAAAAGGTCACCTCAGGCTTGCGTTTTGAGGATTTTTTTAATGACGACACTCCATCTTTAACACAGGTTACTTCTATGTTATTTAGATAAACGACTTACTATACGCTTAGTTCTGCCAGGCTGGCTTTTTCCTTCTTCAATGCTTATGCTGAGCATCTATATAATGACAGTATAAGTTTCATTTGAGAAGTCTTCGGTATAGACCTGTTTCCAAATAGTGTGCGTCAATTTTAACCACAGTACAATGCCATTGACAAAAATGACATACACCAAAATTCTATCCCACAATCCTTTGTAATTGCTATTTGGAAACAGGTCTATGACATGGCCCGGAGTCAAACTCCGGACCTCCATACTTCAATTCAGACGCTCTAGCCACTTGACTGTGTGTACGGTACTATTACAATTGAAGGAACAATTTACAAAGACGATAAATAAAAAGGCAAACTTTCGATTAATGTTAACACCATCGGAAATATTTACTATCAGATATTTTTATTCTTCAAAACTATGTGAGACTGGAAAATAAAAGCACAAAAAATATAAGGCTCAATCATTTTAGAAAAAGGGAAACCCGAAAATAAAAATCTGGGACGTTTTTATATCGCTTTTTCTATTTGATTGATAATTGATTGATAAAGAAGTTATTTATCGATATTCTCCCCTTTGCATTGCCGTACTTCTTAATTGTATACAAAAGCTTTTGCAAAGCAGCAGTGCTTCATAAGCCTACATGTTGTATGGAACTGTCAACTTACCGTGGACACGACGGAGAGAGGAAGTTGGTTTAGGAATAACATACAACTTCAAGTTCACATAAATTTTGTATAACTTGACTTAAACGATGAAATGCATTGGAAATTTTAAGGACATTAGTTATAGGCATAAAAATACCACATCTGAGGAAACTGGAACAATTCTCTGAATTTCGTCATCGCAAAATATACCGTTTCATCTGTGCATAACAAACATGACAATTGACAGTAGGAAACTGTTTCAAAGTTGACTGGGGATGTAATCAATTAAACTCTTTACCTTTCTGTAAAACGTCAACAAACGTTTAACTTGGACCATGACCTAGGCTATTTGAAAGGTATTCCAGGGATTAAGTTATTAGGAGTTTGAATATGCCTTGGTACATTAAAGGCCTAGTTCTCTCACCCCAAACAGTACCAATTCTCTTAACCTTCTTACTTAAGCCCCCCCCCCCCCCTTCGCCACAACTGTCTGAAATATATCCTTATCAAGTCACAATCTCAGTTTATTGCTTCAGGGTGAGTATAGAAAAGCTCTTTGTGTATAACCAAAACACTCTCAGCATAGTTCGTGCTGTGTAATATAAGCTTGGTAATCTGCTTTGTTTAAATCAACAGTCAACCAAAAAGCTCTGCCAATGGAGAGTTTCTGTACCCCCCTACAAGAAGTAAAGTTTGGGGTGGGAGGATTGGCCCTTTAAATCATGATGTTTTAGTACTGGTATGTGTAATTTTGCTTGAAAGTATTATTCTTATAAAAACGATGAAAATTAAAATTGGCCTTTGAGAAGCTGTCACAATGGAAACGTATACAATCTTGGACAAAACTATTGGAACACCTCACGTCATTATGTTGTTTTGGTGCTGAGTGCTATTTACACGACCTCTATCCCTCTTTGAAATATTGTGTCCTACCAAAAATAGCGATTTACGAAGCCCCCAGTAGACTTCAATGTTGTTTCCCAGAGAAAATGGTGCGTCCCGAATTGGCCTTACTATCTCCAACATTAAACGGGGGTGTTCCAGCTAGTTTGTCCAAGGTTGTAGCTCCCATTTGTCTTGAATCTTGAGAAAAAACAGAAGTTATCGGCCTTCTTGCTTTGATTAACAAAATTGTTGATGTTTTCTTTTTTACCATTATCAACTTGATTATCTTTGGCAACAGTAAAATTAACAACCACAGAAACTCCATCATTCGTTTGCCGTTGCACAATGCGAGTCCGGGAGCCAATTCGGTTTTTACGGCTAGTAAAAATCACGAAACGTAATCTTTCTTTTTTCTTCATTTTTATTCACCCGACCCCTATCCCAGACTCATTACTTATTTATTTGCACCTTGACAAAGCGCACATGCATGAAGAACTTGGTGCGTGTTACGGCTTTATTCGGCAAGTGGAAGTGCCTGGTTACACGGAGCTGGTCGTGTTACACTTGCGTCCTACATTCCTTCTAATCCATCCACCAGCTCCTCGTCTTAGCTATAGAGTTGACTGTCGATGAGATTCGTCAGCCTCGCCAAAGCTCTCGGAAGACCGCGATCTGAATTCCCCGTCTTTCATAAACGACGAATCAATATACATAGAGTCATGATTCATTACGCTATAAATGTAATTACCTCTTGATAACGCTTGTACTGCTTGGTGGGCCTACTTAATCTTCTTACTAATTGTGCTCATATTCTACGCCCTGCAAATCACTTAATCGCTAATGGGGCGGTGAAACTCAAAGGTAAAAGGTCATTATAGGTAATCGGTTCGTGGAAAGAGAAAAAGAAAATGTTTACACGAGAAAAGAAAAGGACTTTCTTTCAACTAAGCGGTGGAACTTAATGTCCTTATCAATAGCAACCAAAAACTGCCACTTACTTCACAATGATGTACCCACCGCGTGGCTTACAAAGAACCAAATGTGCGAAAACACTTACTTAGTGCCACAAACAGCTGTATAAAATCTCAATTACTTATTAGACGCATTTGTAATTCCTTGGAAGAGGACAAAACCAGTCTGGATAAGGCACACCGAGAATTTCGTACTGATGTAAGCAGTCGAAACTCCCGTCAGTTTTTTTGCCCTCTTTTTGTGATAAAGTTGATAATGTCAACTTTTTATAACCTTTTATACCATGCGGAGGGGGGGGTAAGTTTTTCGTTCAGCTCATCGCTGCAAAACAGGTCTGTGTGGTAAAAAGTATGTGGGCATAAGTAGCGGAAACTACGCAGATGCTGCGCAGGCTACCTCTTTTCCGACACCAAGGGGAACACTAAAGGTTTTTTTCGGTTCCATTTGTATAAAAAAATATCCCCTCCCCTCTCCTTGGTGGGAGCCAACAGCTGCTACACAGGCTGTTAAGAAGCATAGAAGGAAGGTATTATTAAACCCTCTTGAGAAAGGTAGTGACGTTATTTCCTGTCGACAGCAGGTTTGGGTCACTATTTGAAGTACAGGGGTATGATTTTATCCCCTATATCTGTACACTGAAACTTGATTATCCTGAAATAGGATAAAACCAAAACTTAAACCGGGTTATATGAAAATGCTAAGCGGAGGCAATTTTACATTTATATAAATCACTTAAAGCGGCTCATTGAGTTGAATCACGAATTTAACAATTTTTTCCAAACCTGTTAAGTTTTCTTCACACACTAATGATAAATGGTCCAACTAAGACAACCTTCATATCCTATTTTTAAATAACTATTTTATGAGTGAGTAATCAACAGCCCAATTCGATTTTCAAAAATGTGTGACCAGACACTTTTTCAAATTATGCACAAAACCTTTACAAGTCAGGGCACCACAAAATTCAAAATTGTAACTTTTTCAGTAACTAGTGAATATGAAACTTGACTCTGTAAGCTAACTGTAAGCATTGTGAAGTGGAAGAGACCCTTTGCCACTCTCATTGAGTTATTGATATCAACTCAATGATCCGCTTAATGAAACGAATGTATCGAACGCCGTCTTCATTATTTAATCAAGAATTTCTGATGTCTCGAATTAGTTTCTCATACATCAAACTGATTGGATATCTTGAAAAAAGTGCAGATATCTCAAAACAATTTCAAATATCTAGAAAACCACGAATTTCGGATATTCTTACCTAAATTTTAATTCAGATGTCTTCAATTCAATTAAAGATATCCCCAATTATATTTCAGATACCGTTATGTCGAAATAGATATTAGAGACCCGGAATTATATTTAGATATCCCAAATTGTATTTCAGATATCCCGAATTCAATGTCAGATATCTCGAATTTTATTTCAGATATCTCGGTTTCTATTTTAGATATCTTAAAAAGTTAAACTTTTAGATATCATAAAAAATGAATTCGGCAATTCTAAAAGTCTCAATCATTAGCTCCTTTAAATACCAACTTCCGAGGTGCCGACAATTTTGAATATCTTAGATTAAAGTTGAAATGTTCAGTATTCATTCATTTCCATATGCTCGTCGCGCGTTAAACCTGCTCTCTTCGTACCTTTATAAGTTTATAAGTGGAATAAGCAATGCAGACACGTTGCTTTCTTCTTCCCTTCGTCTTCATGCAAGCTTTATAAGATTACAACTACATTTAGAAACTCCTGAACATGAGTTTCATACATATGAAATGGAATCCAAGAAATCAAAAATTGAATTCGAGCTGTCTGAAATAAGTATTTTAGATATACCTCGGAATTCATTTCATATATCTAGAATTCGATATTTAATATTGAAATTAAGTTTGCCGGTATATTACAACTTTAAATATTTTTTACTTATATCAGATATCTTGAAGCCCATTTTCAGATAGGGCCTTTCCGGAAATCTCGAAATCTAGTGCAGATTTAGTTAAAGTTAAAGGACAAGTAAAGTCATCCCAACCTGAAGTAATGTTTCATGATTGGGACTTGAGAGTCACGCGACAACATTTTTTCTTCAAATGCGACTTTACTAGACGTAACTGCTTCCCTCGCCTGAATATCATAAAACTAATGAAAGATAGGCCTATTTTAAAGAGAAATGCATGACGAAATTGTGATATTTATCTGCTGCTTCAAAATAAGTTTGGGGGACTGCTCTTGCCCTTTAAGACATCTCGAGTTTTTGAACATTCATTGTTTGATCTCATGAATGTAATCTTGGAAGTGTGAAACATCAATTTAGATATCTCATGTTTTATTTCAGATATCTTGAACAGTATTTAGCTATCATGAATTTATATTAAAGATATCTCGAATTCAGTTTAAGATATATCGTATTTTACGACACACATCCTCAATTATATTTCAGTTTTTTCAAAATATATTTCAAATGTCTTAGACTTCATTTCAGACATCTGCTACTGTGCATATATCAGATAGCGGACATTAAAGTGCAACTCAAGTGAAAAGTTCCTAAAATATATATTCCAGAGCATGAAAAATTGAATTCAAATAGTCCAACTCCCATCTCCATAGGGCATTCTTGAGCTGGGATATAAACTGTTGAAATTTATTCCCAACATGTAAAATGGCACACCCTTGCAATAATTTGTGGTGACATTGTTGTATATATTACACGCAATCTGCAGTTTTTGTATTTTCTGTTTTGATGAAAGTTACTGCGCCTTGTACCAATATGTGGTAGTACTCTTAATCTAATGCGGTGACGTAATTAATAAAGCCTCTCTGTACAATATAGAGAAAGCCTTTAAAGTCATACAAACATTTTGTAATTTCAAGGGAAACAAAGCAGGTAATGTGAGTTGTACAACAAGGTCACAAATTATTGCCCAATAAACAATTTTGTTTCAAGTAAAAAGTTTCAACATTTAATATTTCAATAATGGAACAAGCCATGACAATGGGAGTTGTAAGAATAAGGTTCTGTTT
This sequence comes from Holothuria scabra, assembly GCA_037179385.1. Taxonomy (NCBI): domain Eukaryota; kingdom Metazoa; phylum Echinodermata; class Holothuroidea; order Aspidochirotida; family Holothuriidae; genus Holothuria; species Holothuria scabra. The sequence goes on from CM074194.1 coordinate 41,394,700, forward strand.
GCAATCTCTAAAATATATATTTTTAAATTCTAGACTTGAGGTACACTTTTATTCCAGCGATCTGGAATTAGAGCTGCGTTACAATGTCGAAAGTGGGACTTAAGTCTCAATCGGGCCTAATAAAAAGTCGTTTTATTTTTGATAACTTAATATGAATACGAAATCCTATTTACCATAAAGAAATAAAACAGCCTTGGCAGAATATACAAAGAGGAAAAATCGGCCAAAATTAATATACAATCAATCGTTGAAAATAAACTTTAATAGAAAAAAACTAAATTAAACTACGATAGTATATCTTAGATAAGGAACATGTTGTTCGACAGGGTAACTTCTATGATATGTCTTTGTTAAGTTGATAACATAAATCGGGGTGTCGATTTCTTGATGTTATAGGCATATCTGCTGGCAGTTACTCCTAAACACGAGCCGCCAAGTATATAGTCTGATTTAGCCATAAATGAAGTCCATCAGCATCAATCTGTCAAATTCTTGGCCCACCTGAATCATGGATGGTTGTACACTGAAGTACCTCTTTATTCCGCTATTTTCACTAACTATGATGGTTTAGAATTGTATGAAGACAAGTTAAGACAATTAAGGCAAGTTAAGGCTGAAGCACCCCACTAATGGCCAACTTGATGAGCTGCTCTGATTCATCTTAAGGAACGCCAGCTGATCAAACTGAAGAAAAAGAGAGAACAACTATTAACAGAAGGGTTTAAAGTCACAACTGGATTTGGTATGTTAGAGGGGTACTCATTCTAAGCATTTTGGTGAAATTTACATTGAAATCCGATGTGTGGTTCTCAAGATGTGAGCATGTAAATTTGTCACATTTTCAACAAAAAGTGAACTTGAAGCAAGTAAATATGACATCACATCCCCACAATAGTGCACAGTCTTTTGTTTTTTAAAAACTTTAGAAAACTTCAGACTCGATTTTCTCCTCAGCAGTCACACATTATTAAAATGTGATTCCATAAGTGGCACGAGAACTTTACAAAATTTGCATCCCCCACAGGGAGGTCCTATTCCTATTAACTTCAAAGTCAACACAACAGTCTGATAAAAACAAAGAGAAACAAAGCATTCCTTGTCAATGTGAGGAAGTGATATAAGCTCTGCTTCCCTCTAATTCATTTTTGGTTCCTCTTTCACATATGAAAATTAAATTTTTGCTTAAACTTCCCCTTTAAAGCGGCTCATTGATTTGGTTCATAAAATTCAACAAATTTTTCCTAAACGTTTTAAGTTTTCTTTATACCAATGACAAATTGTCAGACTTACAAAATCCCTATACCTCACATTTAAACCGAACATTTTTACCAAACGGTTCAATTTGGTTTTAAAGGGCAAGAACAGTCCCCCGAGACCTATTTTGAAGCAATAGCCAAACATCACAGTTTTCCTTTTATTTCTCGTCAAAGTATCTATCATCATATTTTTTAAACTTCAATATTGTATATTCAGGGTACACCAAGCAGTAAATTTCACATTTGAAGGGAAGCAATGTTGTCACATGACTCTAAACAGCCAATCATGAAACAGGACAGTCTACTACACTACTTCAAGTTGGAGTGACTGCTCTTGCC